>HG992151.1:5150000-6350000 GCA_905220505.1 Laothoe populi | reverse complement strand
AGCAGGACTAACGCGTTGTCGGACACTGCGGGGGTGGGGAAGGCAAATTTGAGAGGGGGGTGCGGTGGCAAGGGTCTGATCACCGGACTCATCCATCAAACGCCTCGCGCATGTGAATTGGGGCGTTTTATCTGGAGATAGCCGCGGATACCTATTTAAATATTTCGTCGTTTATTCTCGGAGGTATCACGGGACGTGGCTAATGGTGCGCTAGTGGCAATAATGACTATGTTTGTGAAATATTTGGGTAAAGAATACGTTTAGGGTTAATATAAACACTGAATTAAAGTCCTTGTAGACATATTGCGCAGGTATGTTTTTTATAGTAACTGTTTGAGGTAACTCCTTTGTTTTCACTCCCAGCTTTTCAATTAATAAAGTGAATAAGTACAAAGTGTAGACGCAAAAGTTTTACAGAAAACAATAAGTTTTCACTTTACACTTTCTGATCCATGAAATTATACTCTGTAAATAACTCTCTCTTGATAAAGTGTACATTTATTGTTGGCTTGAAAAATACAAGTGAAAATGTATATTAAATAAGAAAAATGTATATATCCACTATATTTAACGCTGTAAATAAAACGCTTAGGGATCCTGAAATAAGGTTCGTACTGCATAGATAAATTTATGTGAACGTATAACTTTGAACTCAGAGAGTTCCATAAGCAACAATTATAAACATACTACAGACATAATATATGCCACAGATATATCTACTTCCCGTAGGCAAATCAACATGAAATCATGGGTAGAACGCCGGCATCTTTATATCCTGTTTGTATTATCAATCTATATATATAAAATGTTATGTTGGTTTGTGTATGCTTCAAAAACTCAAAAAGTTCTGCATAGATTAGTTCAAATTTTGACACGATATACAAACTGCTTCAAGGATTCTTTTATCTATTTTTAACCCCGACGCAAGATGATATAGGGGGTGGAAGTGGGAATGAGCAATCGAATATTATCAAATATACTCAAATGGGGTATCAAATAAAAGAGCATAACCTGTACATTACAAAACTATAAGTTACATGAAAATCAGTTCAGCCGTTTAAAAGTTGTGTACTCTTTTATCGGGGGTTTATAAATAATACTACTAATATTAAATGCGAATGTTTGGATGGATGGATGTTTGTTACTCAATCACGCTACAGCGGCTAAATGGATCTGGTTTAAATTTTTCACAGTGATAGATTATTGCCTGGAATAGCACATAGGCTACTTATTATCCCGGAAAAATATATGGATCCTGCTGGATAGTTTTTCACAGAACAAGCGATCGCCATGATTTTTTTGCATAGTGGTGGTTTAGGGATTTGAGAATAACATAGGCTATTTTTAAATACCGGAAAAATGTACGGTTCCTCTGGGATAGCAAAATAAAGAAAGAAGAGCTGACGATGACTCCATTTCTTTAAAAAATGACTACCACGCGGGCGGAGACGCGGGCACCAGCTATATTTTATATAATCCTTTTTTATATAATTCTTCTGTACGTGTGTTTGTCACCTAACTCCTCCTAAACGGCTGAACCGATTAGGATGAAATTTTGTGTGTATATTTCTATGGGTTCCTGGATGATTTGAAAACAAAATTGGACCCAGTAGGTGGCGCTGCTGTCGGTATGTCACCATATTTGATTTGCTAGGATTTGTGGCAGAAATGCCAAAGATTGTGATCTTTTAGAAATCATATTTAAGTGGCGCTGCTTTTCCGGGCAGGACGACGTCAGCCGGACCCACTAGTTTATCATAAATTAATTTATTTAAACTGTTAATATATGTTTTGATTAACGAAAATGAATGAAATTAAGGACAGAGTATAAAACATTAACGTAATTGCCGATATATATGTTATTTACAGGTAAACATCAGGCATTTTGTTATGTAACAACCAAATCGCTAATTAAGATATGGCATTTTTACAACATGTTGTTATTTTAAAATATAGTCACAGTGTGTTATTTATAACCACATTTTGACATAAATAATACCTGACATAAAAACGCAAACCCTCTCAACGCATCCGCGTATTCATTTGTCGGTCATGAGCCGACGCTTATAGGCATCATTTCTAAGACGAATTGAGGTGACGACCGAAGCGATCGGCGTCGCGACTTAACACTCATAGAAATGACATGCTATTTGTACTTGCGAGATGGTGACTGACGCGCGCTTCTAAGAGTTATGAATGTAGTCTTGTTAGACGTTAGACGCGTCAGAGATAGTATCGTCTGTCAACGCATTGACTGACGCATCGGTGACACTTAGTGACGTTACAGTCAAATACCATAAAACACTTTGTGGCCTTTGACGAAAATCAGTGTCAAGTGGACCCTCCCACCCGACGGAGGCTGAGCCTGTGGCCTTTTCGGACACGGATGGCTGGGATGTACCAGCATACGGTATTAGGTAACATATTTACGTTCATCTTTACTGAATGTGTTCTCTGTGCTGCCTTATGTATTTATTACCTACTGTTTACTTCCATCTGTCCAAAGACAAGGCAATATATTCTGTCACTCTTTCCTTTTTTTCTCTTTTTCTTATCTTCTTTTTTTACTACCTGGATAGAGAGACGAGCAGACGGGCCACCTGATGGTAAGAAGACACCGCCGCCCATAGACTTCTGCAATGCCAGGGCACATCAAAGCCGCTGCCTACCGTGCTATTCATAGAAGTAGACTCCTTATGCGAGTGACACTTAGATCATCGGTAATCCGGGCGCGAAAGTAATGGTCATTTTGAATTACGAACTTCTGAGCATATTACCAAATGTGAACTACATTGCAAGTAAGCTTTAGCTGACAGCTTCCATGGCACAATGGACGTGTAACTTCTATACCGTCACCGAGACATATCTCAGACAAATCTACAGACAAATATTTGTTTCAGGCCTGGGTGTTGTGGGACCATAGTCCCTCGTAGTTCTTAATACCCACGCTATGGGTTTGACCTAGTGTGGGGTCTGGACTACGTGTGTGACGTTTGGATATATTTATTTAATAGCAACCAAACCTTTAATTATAAAAGTTATCTCACCGCACACTCATCATTTGTATGACGATCACGAGCTCTCGCACTCAACGACATAGAAAAGACGCCATTTTGAAGATGAATCGACACGCAGAGATCGCCTTCGAGACTTGACAGTTACGAAAATGACATGCGATTTGTATTTGTGACTTGGAAAAGGCTTAAAACGTGACTGAAAATAAATGAAAGATTGCTCTAAATTGCATTATAACCGATTCGAGACTGATACTTTGTTTATTTTGTAATTTTTTAAATAAATTCAATTCCTTTCATTTCGATAAATATTTGGTATTACCTTTTTTTATTAAACTGTACAGGAATTACAGTGCTATGAGTATGTGGAATTGTTTGTAGCATGTTTTAAAAAATAATATTGGACGACAGTATACTTACCATCAGATACAGTGGTGTCACTTTGCTGTGCTAGGGCAAAAAAATAACTGAACTAGGTTAGGAAAACTACCATTAGACACTACGATATTGTAATATGAGTAAATAATATTTTTATTAGGTCTTAGGATTAGTCAAGACACAAAATGGTAATTGAGAAGTTACTTTAGTATTTATTTCTATTTTAGCCTACATTACGATTTATATAAAACTTATTGCGTCCAAAGGAAGCTGATATATTTGGAATAGATTTTTGATTGGAAACAAGTTATTTCGAGCCATACCACAAAGTTAATAGCTATTTTTATAGTTATGTTAACATATAATATGTTCAAAATAAAACGCGATAGAGTATTTTTATAGATAGAAAAATTTAACAGAAATAGGCCCTTTTGAAATTTCTAAACCATATTTGATGAACGAGTACGGTAAATCTTTACAATGTTTAGCAAAAAAATAATTTGTAACAATAATTTGGTTTATTGTACTAATCGTGTCATTGAACTCAGAATGGCGGCACACTGACCGAAAATAAATAGCCAAAACGTGCTCTACCAATGTGTAAATCCATAGACATAGACCGCAATAGATGAAACTAGTGTACCTGATTGGTACGTGAGAACCTGGACAAAAGTAGGAGTTGCGTACAGAAATTAATTTAGTCTGCTCTAGACAACGTAAGCCATGGTTAATCCTACTAATATTATAAATGCAAATGTTTGGATGGATGGATGTTTGTTACTCAATCACGCTTTAACGGCTGCATGGATCTGTTTGAAATTTGGCACAGATATAGATTATAGTCTGGAAAAGCACATAGGCTACTGTTTATCCCGGAAAAATGCACAGTTCCCGTGGGATAGGTTAGTTTTTCACAGAGCAAAGGATCGACATGATTTTTTGCACAGTGGCAATTTAGGGATCAGAAAATGCCATAGGCTCCTTTTTATCCCGGAAAAATGCACGCTTCCTATTGGATAGCAAAATATAGAAAGGTGTAATTGAGATGCCTCCTTGGATTGTATACCTTTTCTTCCATAAATAACCTCCACGCAGGCGGAGCCGCGAGCAATATCTAGTATGTTGTAATCTAATATGTTGTAAAATTCTTCAAAAAGAGTGTTTAATCATTAATTTGCTCTAAAGTCACAATAGATAAAAAAAATGCAGACTACATTTTATTATGTAAACTTCTTGAGTTATCTAATTAAATTTAAGTCTGTGTGTGGTTTTATCACATCGCAAAACAAATACTCGTGATACAATAAAGGTTTCTTGTTCATAATGTATTATCATAGTTAAATAGTTGTTTATGACAGTGACTGTTATGGAATATTGAACTTAAATTATTTTCAATAAGGCTTACAATGATACAAACAGTATATCGAATAAATCATCTTATCCTTTCATAGTATGACCAAACCTGTATGTTTAGGTTATTAAAGTACATTTTGCATTGCATTTCACACAGAATTCCCTTAAAATAAATGCATCAGCATTGAACTATAATGAAGTAATTCTAAAATACTAAGATAGACTAATAATTTAAACTACAACACTATTTTGTTGTACCTATCAGTGTATCTGCAAGTCAAACAAGATAAAGTTTACTTTCATTATTTATTGAATATATAATGTATTTTTGCCGAATAATTAGGTGTAATTTAAGGTGGCATCATCATTACAAATCCGTAAACCATCGGATGTTGATATTGTCGTTAAAGCATTACTATATGAGCTTTTATTGAGTTTATAAATAGCCGGGAACCCAAACAAATCGGCGTACGACGCGGCAACCGCCCTTGAACTGCGCTGCGGAGGCTCTCTCGGAGTGCCGGAGGCTGCGAGCGCGGCGCGGGGGCGGAGCCCGGCCGGCCAATCAGCGCCCCTTCACATTTTTCAGCCCCCGCCCGCGCGGCCGGACGCTGCCCAAAAACAAAAGGATCAAAGTCGGCGAAACCTATCTCTTTCTTTGTGAGGCCGGCAAACGGGCATCGATGAGAGGATAGATACAGTGTGTCGCGCGGGCGTGAATCGATACGCGAGCCCCGCGCGGCTGCGGCCCGGGTGCTCCGCCCGCACCTCGCGCCCCACGAACCCCAAGCGCCCCTCGCCGGCCATTTGCACCCGTGTTTACTATTATTATTTTATTGAACGGACGCGCATACTCGCTGCTCGCCTCTTACCGCTCGCCGCTCTCCGCTCGCCATATAAACCGATATTTACAAATCATAAGTCTCCGGTTTGGAGCAATTAGGCGCCTATCTTACGGACTTGTTATCGGGCTCGAGTGGCCTGTCTTCAATTAAATACCACTTCGTAATGTACGTTCAATTCATTGTATATATACATAAAGTGTATATATAATATGCCTTATGATAATACAAAAATATTTTCTTATTATTTAACCATCGATAGCTGTACCAATACAGAAAACAATCACAATAAAATAAATCCCCATCCTACATATAATTTGCTGCACATGAATAATTCGTTATTTAATTTATATGTATCTAGGAATTTAATTGCATTAATATACAAAACATAACTCAAATGAATACTTGAATTAAATAAAATTTTTTTTTTAGTACCTCGATAGGCAGACGAGCAGACGGGCCACCTGATGGTAAGTAGTCACCGCCGCCCATAGACTTCTGCAATACCAGGGCACAGCAAAGCCGGTACCTACCGTTAAACTTTTGCGATAAATGGACCTTGAAGATAATACGGATACGAAATATTGAATATTAGGTATACCTACTCTGTTACCACCTAATGCCTACGAAAATTTATTTTAACAAATGATTTCAATCATTCCCATATACAAAAAATAGTAAGTATTATAGATTACAATAGTTAAGTATTAGTCAATACTTCAATGAAATGAAATGAAATGAAATGAAATCGTTTATTGATCAAGTAGGCAATTACATAGCTCTTATGACAAGTCAGAACATTAAAAAAAGTAAAGAAATTTTAAGAAAAGCATATCAGCTTGTGTATACATAACATACATAGCATCATCAATACACTAGCAATTAATTATTCATATGGTATTTAACATTATTATTATTATTTTTTTATTTTTTTTTTATTATGGATTAATATTATTCAAGGCAATACCAGTCAAATATATATATATATATATATATATTTAAATGGGTTTGATATGGACCATGGGTATTTCCGAGACGTCGCTAGTTTTAAAAGCTACCACCGGATCCAAACGCGACCCCGCCTGAGAAGACCCGGCGAAACAAACTCAGCGGGCTTACATTACCGCTGGATACTACGCGGCGCGAGCTAGTCCTGAGAGAATCCAGCAAATCAATCTCAGCGGGCTTGTTTTTGGTCCGGTTCATTATTTCTAGTAGATGACCTGTCACAAATTACATTGCCAATTTATTATTTTATTTTATACGCGATCGGTCGTCATAGTTTATTATTTTTTTAAGTGTATATAACAACATGTCATTTATTAATATTTTATGAATATAGTTTTTATTTTATTTTGTTATACTATTTGTATACACTAACATGGTGTAAGCTACAGGGCGCCAGGTCGCAGTGTGCAGGAAGGAACCGAATGCCAGACATCCCTATCCTCTAGATATTGTTGAACATTATAATAGCCCCTGTCCATAAGAACACGTTTAATATGAGTCTTAAACATTTTATTGGGCAAATCAATTACGTTATTGGGGATTTTGTTATAAAATTTAACACAGTTACCCATAAAAGACTTTTTAGATCTTACTACTCTAAAGGATGAAATGAAATGATGATATGAAGGATCTCAATGAAAATTAAATAAGAATTAAATTACAAAAATAATAAGCACCTTCAAGATACAATGACAGTTATAATGTTTAGAGAGGAGTTTAAGACTAAGACCAATATAGGCTATTTGACTAATTTTCGGAAATGATTTAAAACTATTATTTATTACATAATAAGCACACTATATTGATATTTCCGGGAAATCTACTGTATTTTTAATAAAATCAATGTTAAAGTTTAAATCTCCAAAACCACGGCAAAAACGCTATTTCTGTAATGGCGCTGATCATATGACACGTGTGACGTCACATGCAAGTAAACAAGCTAATAATGATAAGCAAAGCTAAGTTTTATGATAATTGTTTTATCAACAATTATCATAAAACTGATTCAAAAATAGATCAACAATAGAATTTATCACCCATAAAACCTAAAACGCGAAATAAAATCACTCGAAGAAACTATGTTTACTTG
Source organism: Laothoe populi (assembly GCA_905220505.1). Taxonomy (NCBI): domain Eukaryota; kingdom Metazoa; phylum Arthropoda; class Insecta; order Lepidoptera; family Sphingidae; genus Laothoe; species Laothoe populi. The sequence continues at coordinate 6,342,315 of HG992151.1, read as the reverse complement.
CGTGTGACGTCACCAGAGTTGCAATCAATCACAGAGTGTTCACATCTCATATAAAATTTTAAAAAATTGTTGTACTTTATTTCGTTTAATTTGCAAAAAATATACATTATTTTGTTTGAAATTAAGTGAAATATGGTTTTTTAAGCTATTGTCTAACAGGATGACCACAATTTGCAGTGTATTTTCAATGTTGTCAAATAGCCTATTATGCTATCATACTATTTATTTGTTACTATATTTTATTATCACTCGAAGACACAATCAAATGTCAAATAGAGTGAACTCATTTTTCTATGTTTATTTGTGAAATCGGCAGTGTTTTATATGCCATTGAAAACTGAAATACATCTCATATCTGGCTATATTGTAATAAATGAATTGATAACACAATTCAAGTTATTATTTTATATGCATTAAACATTTTTAAAACTAAAAAATGTTTTTGAGATTGCTAATATTCCAGCTAAGATTCTTATGTAGAAGCCTCAAAGACGTGACGTTTAATAATTTGTATTTCGCTTCTTTAAAAAAAAACATCAAATCACCAATAGTTTGATTAAAAATTATATAAGGTATATAAATCTATGTAATAATTGTATCGAATGCACTAATTGTAAATCTATTATTATTAGGATTGCAGCATAGACATAGACTGAGCAATATTCTCACAAAATTGACCAGTTTGTAGAAAGAGACAAAGCGACTGTGCGGCCAATGCCTATTTCTTTTCGCTTCAGCAATTCCGTGACGTAATACCATAAAAAAAGAAAAATACTACACCTGGCCGCACGTTCGCTTTATCTCTCTCATATCTGCCCGTAGGTATTCACTTAATAGCTGGATAGAGAACGCTTAGTCCATCTTCTATGTCTATGGAATGCAGCAATTTATAACCTAGACTTTTTGAACTTTGAAGAAAATAATTAAAAGCAAGGTAATAATTACACATATTCGTATGTCAATGTGTTGAAGTAATCAACAAATATATATTCTACTTCTTACACTGTTAAATATATGATTTAATATACGTGTAAATATATCAAGATGAAGAAGTAGGCAATAAGTTTTAGTAAGTAAAAATATGAAACTTTAAAAAGTGAAATAGCACGTGGCACCTGTTATAGATCATTATTTTATTCCAAGGATTATTAAAGAGACAAAGTGTTTATTGAAGTATATAAAAAATACGAAAAAGGCGTAAGATGTATTTTCGTAACAACATACAACTCCATCCGCCGGTGATCATGAAGGCTGTAAAGTTTTGTAAACGTCGGATATAAACAGTAAAATAAAACTCAAGAATCCGTAAAAATTGTCTTATATCAATGTGTAATATTCGCGCAAACATAAGAAACCAGAAGGTCACTATGGCAACGAAGTAGATAGGTTTGCTGGTGGTAGGATATTCATATCCGCCCGGATAGCGACCACCGTACACAGGGCGAAAAACCCGCCATAGTGGCACACCCAAGTGTGTCGCGTTCCGGGATCAGCCAGTGTACATCCGGTTTTTGTCAGGGGTCTGGAGTTGGGTACAATGGCCATTTTGCGGCCTTCTTAGTACTCTGACACTAGACCCTCGACCCCTTCTTCACTTTCTTGCTCATGGCGTAGTGTGAAGAAGCAGGCCGGCATGAGTGTGTTGAGTAGCGGGGGATAGATCGTCTCTCGCTACTCAGTACTCTATTTGGACCGCACTGCGCTTACCATCAGGTACAGTGCGGTCACTTTGCCGTGCCAGGATAAAAAAAAAAGGTATATATCGTACGGTCTACAAACCATTTTTTATTTTTTTCATTTTACCTAAATAGGCTTGCGTTTGACCACTATCTCGCCTGGTGGTAAGTGATGATGTGGTCTACGGTGGAGCACGCTTGCCTAGAAGATAACTATTCACTCTTGACTTAAATACCATTTGTAATAATTACTCGGTAACCATGGTTGGAAACTAATTGGAACTTCATTTATTTAGCTAGTGTGCTGCCCATGTGATAAGCAGTAAAATGTATTCTAAATTTTAGTCCCGTAATTCTGTGCCTATGTGTAGGTGTATGTTTGTATACAGCACCTTAAAATGTTTAATTCATTGAACTGTTATAATAGTATGTCATTGAATCTGGAACCCTTGTTTTCTATAAAGATGAAAGTTTGCATTGAGAGAAATACCAAGTACTTTTCTTTACTTATGTCAATTGGTATAAGCATTTCATTAGACCATTTCAACAATAGTAACTAAACGTTACTCAACTGGCCGAATGTCTAATATAGGAATTCCCAAAATGGTCGATTCAGTTTCCCAGGAGTCGACATAAACGAAAACTGATTTCAGGAGTCGACGAGGTCTAAAAATCGACCTCTATTAATTAAAACAAGTTCTTATTTGAAACTTTCAAGATACTGTATAAGTTGTGTTACGTGAGACTGCCGAGGCGCAGTTGTAATTGCGCATGCGTTACGACTGCTGCGCTGAGTTCTCGGGTTCGATCCCCAGCTCGGGTAAAGTGATATTGGGTTTTTCTATTTACAAATACTCAGTGTCAGCCCAGAGTCTGGAATTGTGCCCGGTATGGGGATAGGCTCGTCACCTATCACATTCGGCGAAAAGTGGGTGTACTAGTCTACCTCTGCCTACCCCTTCGGGGATTACAGGCGTGAGTGTATATATATGTATGTATGTATATTGTGTTACGTGTACCAACTTGTTATAAGAATGACTAATATTTAAGTAGGAAGTCGATAAGTCAATAAGCGTACGCAAGTTCGTACAAGAGGAAAACTCGGCAAGTGAATCAGCGTGGACAAGTTCGTGCAAGATAATGTGTTCGAGCGTAAAAGTATTATTTTTAATGCCTGAATGGACAGACGAACAGATGGGCCACCTGATGGTAAGTAGTCACCGCCGCCAATAGACTTCTGCAATGCCAGGGCACAGCAGAGCCGCTGCCTGCCTACCGTCTTTCAGACACGTTATTACTTGCTCTGTATTTGGCATTTGACGCATATACGCGATTTAACACGAATGAAATCATGATCTAGTTCAAGTCCAAACACGCTCCTGATATTTTACTATATAACAAGCTTGCGCTTAGGTTGAAAGTTTATTTGCGTTTTGAAATTCGTTGGAGCTTGAATATACTCGTTTACTAATTTATTTCAAGAGATTACAAAGTGAATAAATAGCTAAATAAAGTGATCGAAAAAGAATTTACAAAATGGTTAGTTACCTACCTACGCGCGTTAATAGCGTAACCATACATTTCTGCAGTCTATGAAAAGTAACAGGGTAAGTACCAAAAATGTTTTAATATTTTACTAAGTATTTTGTGAAATTACTTTAGAAAAGTTGTTACCTAAAATTAGAAATTTTCAGTTTTCTTTGTTTTCGTTTTTTAAGCTGATTTTACCTAATACAAATTTTCTATACTACAGGTGACTATATCCAAGTTTAAGTATGAATAAGTTCGTGAGCATACCTAAAACATCCAGTACCTAGGTGTGATAAAAGTAAGCTCGTGTGCATAAATTGCCTACATAACTATTTATTACAAATGTGTACTGTGTAAAATCAAACAAAAACAATTATACTGCAAACAATATTAAAGTTAAATTTTTTAGAAACGTTCCTTATTCCTTTCGTTGACCTACAGCATTCAGCGCTGAGAATAGTATTCATTTTTGCTGCTGCAGTTCAATTTCAAAATATTGAATTCAGAGCCATCTGTAAAAATAACTCGAACCGCAATGCAACAAGTAGTGCCATCTAGTATAAAATTTTAACACCACGTCATGCAAACGTTTTCTATCAGTTACATTTTCTTTTAAGTAGAGGGCGCTAGCAACAAATACAAACCCCCTTAATATCATTGAATGTTGCATCCCTCTACATGTATATCTAAATTGAAATAATTTTATTATAATTATTATAAGATATTCAAGTAAAATATTGAGAATAGGGATCAGTGTAAATGAAAATATTCAATGCTGCGTAATAAGCTGCTTTATCGACACTGCCATTTCCGGTTGGCGCTCGACGACATCACGCAACGCAAACTCGCGTTTGCAGTTAACTTCACTTCATAAATGTTCGATCTCTTATAACTACGTCGAGGCTTGTGCTTTTTGGGATTTCGCTTTTCGGTAATTATTGTTTTACTGCTTGGCTACGGTGTATTTACTGAATTTTCTATAATATTCTAGTCAAAGGTGAGTGTCGCGTTACTTTAACAGTGCCGTGATGAAAAAACCGTAACATTTTGGCGCGTTGGTTAGATTCTGTCAACATAGCTACATAAATGTTCACACGCAGTGTCGTTTATGCACGTGTAATTACAATACAAACGTAATTTTCGCTTTGCAGACATGGCTCTGAGCGTTGCGCTACCTCTGGCTGGCTTGGGGACAGATAACTTTAACTCGTTTAGCTCGTTTGGGCATATAATCGAGATAGCGGGCCTGTCTCAGTCTCAGTCAAGCCCTAGCCCGTCCGTCTCCAGTGAATCTAGCGGTATCGGTTCGCTGGGATCGCTCAAGTCGGAATCAGTGAACAGTGACTCCCTGCCGTCTAGTCCTCAGACAACAGAGAAGGTTAGTTTTAAGTATTTGCATTATTTTGTTTGCGTACGTCCTGTCCTTGACCTCTCTATTTTCATAATATTCCGTAATGGCGAATGTCTATATTACGCTATCAATGTTGTGTACATTATCGACTTGTGATAATGGAAAGATTTAAAGTGACCCTTGTTGATACTTCGATAATATTTTTATAATGTGCAACTGCAAGTGAATTTTGTGTGATTCGACAAAATGTCTACTGACTGCGGACATGCGAGATCGGTTCTTGCCAAAATTAATTTTGCAATTTACTTATATTAGACGCACGTAGTAACAAGTTACAGCAATATGACAACACGAAGTACGCTATTTTAGGCAGTATAGCTTTTGACATATAGGTGATTATGGCTTGCACCCTATTAGAAATAACTGTATGACTGGCAATATTTGAGATAACGCCTACCAAAATATGAAGTCTTTACAGCATGCCATATTACGGAGCAATACTATCAACAATATTTGGATTATTTCAGAAAATATTTGAACTGGTTGTGCAACCCCAGCCTCGTCCAAAAGAAAGAAAATCCGAAGACGTAAAAATTGCATATGGTGGACGAGACATCCTTAACCTGATGGCAAATGTGACTGATCCACGGTGGAGTTACCGCGCCGCCGTCCTGCCACCAAACAATCCTTCGCTGTTCTTCGCCAACCGCTCCCAGTACCACAGGCTGGGTCCATGCGGAACTCGCACACAGTACGTAAAGGATACTTGTTGCTTATGCGGATTCACATGGGTTGTGGCTGCCACAGATTGACGTGACTATGTGCCAGGATAAACTTTGAACAAACGAACGTTGAATGGGTACTACTGGGATACAACAGGGTGCATATCAACTCCGACTCTCATTGTCACGTAATGGTGCTTGTATTGCCATTATGAAATAAGCCCAATGGCTTTAGTTCACTTAAATAGTTTAGTTAGCTCAATAAAATTTATGATGACCTGCCAGTATTTTCTATACGCGTGATGGGGAATGTTTGCAATCGGTAAATGTTTTTGTTGTTCATGTTTATTTAAATTACCTATTATGAAGTTTTATACATTTTTCTACTAATTTATATTACGATTAGTATGAAATCTTATAAACTGTGATTTGTTGTATTATAAGAAATTTTAATGAAGTTTTTTGTTGAACTAAAGCCTGTGGTTTTGTGACATTTTCCTAAACGTAGTATTTGTATGTGCTCACCTGCTGTGGCCCAGTTGTACGGATGACTGTGGAATATGTATGTGGCTATCGTCCCATGCATTTGTAGAGTTACATTTTAAACGTGACTTAATACTGTGATCTTAATTTAAACAAGACAATTTTTGACAATTCTGTGAATGTAATGTGTGACGATAAAGGACTTGTTTTTGTTTTAACTTATTTGATTGTGTGATATAAATTAGGCTTAATTAACACTAATGAACTTTGCAATGCCATAAGGATTTTGCAGACTTATTCCGTGACAGCATTTTTAGGGTCTGTTTTAGAAAAGAATATACTAAAGACAATATTTGATTAAAAATTAAAATTAATTCTGTTGATATAATGAAAACTAAAAAGTTAGTAATATAGTATGCTACATTTAGTTCCTCTTAGAAATGTTAATAATTTGTTATCCAAAGAATATTATATTAACTACTTATAAATTGTTAATCAACACAATTTATATTGATTAGTATAAAGTATGGTTTAGTCTTTTCGACCAATGTATTTTGTGTCCAATTAATTAATTACTCTTGAAGCAATATTTAAATTATAGACATTTACAATGTCATAATGAGCTAATACTTCCCACCATTACTTGTAATACTTATTATTTAAATATTGTTTTATAAATTCTTTAGTTTCTAGAGATAATGAATTAGATATATTCCACAGTCATTTATCAATAGGATCGTCATTGTTTAAACCAAAAGGCTGCTTCTCGGATGTTTTTAAATTTACGATTTTGACGAGATAGGCACGAATTTAAAGCCAAGCTGTAGGTTAATTTTAAGGTATAATTATGATGATTGTTGGATTGACCGTCCGAACATTACATAATAATAGTGATGACATATAATCTAGATGATATGATCTTGACGCATTACCCTCAAATAAATTTCCTATCAACTCAATGTGAAAGCTTGAACAACTCATTTAATTGTATGACGAGCCCATTTGATATTAAGTTGAAATGGGTTATCAGTGCATATCATCACAAATTAATGCAGTGATTAGATATTCTAAGGTATTAGTAGTTGTTATGGACCGTTTTAAAACGTTCGAGTCATTGATACGCCCAGATGCTGGGTTTCTAGTGAAATTATAGTAAGTGTCGTTAACAGACTGGCAATATCTCTATGTATGTGCATATATAAAATGTAATATTTGTGGTCTCTTAATTTAGTCAAGATATTTAATAGTGTGAGTCTCTTCAATTACATGTAAGTAATGTATAACATACTAACTATAATGTGTAACAATTGATACTGTCCTTTTGTGCAACTTTAGTTTTGCTATGTTGTGATCAGCTTTAAATTGGAACTGGAGTATTTGTACACAATAATGTTGACATATTTCCCACAAAGTTATTTTTATAAAGAAAAAAATGTTGATATGAGACAATACAGTTTGTAGTTTTCAAAATTTTCTTTATATTGATATTGGAGTTCACAGAGAATTGGTAAATTTTTGGAAGGGACCAACATCCGCGCATCGTTTTCCCACAATAATATTATTGTTTTCATTGACAGTAGCAAAATTCAACTTCAAAACACTGTTTTGTTATCATTATCTAAATTTAATCGTAATTTATCATTCGCTTTGTGTTGAGTCATCACAAATTATTTCAGTTTTTTTTATCTAAAGTGATTATCTGGGCTATGAACACAAAACTTAAGTGGCAAAACTTATACAAAATATTTATTTACATATTTATGATTCAGTGGGTAAATGACTGAACATATAGCATGGATCTCAGAATGCAGCTAACAAATACATTCATCATGCAACTGTGAGAAGCCACTTCTGAACGTCTTGTTGGCGAATAATTAATATGGATTTTAGTTCAGCGGTGTGTTTACTTGCCTAGTGTGCTATATCCTCAGTCACACGCACTCACAAATGGTTGTTATTGGTTTGTTGAAATCAAATGTTGCATTCAGATTATTTTTAGTTTTACTTTATTAATATGACAAAGCTGCAATCGAATGTAGTTCAAAGAAAAGTATTTGGAGCGATACGCACAGATATGTAGACTAGCTGTTGTGAATGTCTCGTAAGTGTAGTGTGATTCCCTGCTGGCCACGGCGCGACACTGCCCGCGACAGCGACAACGAACGCGACCGCGACCGAGACAGGCCGAGGTGCGATGCAATATTTGCATTCCAGTTTGTGTTTTTAAGTTAGCAGCTGAGGGTAGTAGTTGTTAATGTTTATTTAATCCACATTGCCAAATATTTTGGTTGTTGTGTTATTTATTTAACAAAATTATCTAAAATATCAATTTAGTACCTTCCATTTCTATGTGTCTTCAAGTGATTTTTACAATGTTTCAATCATTTCAATTTTATGCATTTTATTTTGTTAGTCAAATCATTTACATGATATTATACATAACATTATTTATATGTTGTATTATATGTATTGTTCATTCATACGATAAAATATTTTTTTTCTGATTGAACTGTAGTCAAATGACAGTATTTTTATAACGAAAATTGTATAAGAATGAAGGGTTTTTGCCTCGACGTCGCACGGTTCGCCTCTGGCAGAACAACTAGCCTCATGGGGTCATATGGGCTCATGGCTCATGGCTCCAATGGATTGTCGTATGGTGTGGTGTCCTGTCACAGGCGGCCGCGTCTCCAGTGGGTATTACGTATATCTGATAAGCATTATGTAGGTTTAGCAAAATAGATTAACTCGGAGATGAACTCCAAGTACCAAAACTTTATTGGTTCAATGTTGTTCTCGTATTATGGTGATATAGTGCGTCGCGCGCGGCGCAGAGCTCAATATTTTAGTAACCCATAAGAAAAATTAATACCTCTTTTGAAAAAAAATTAATATATATTATATAGTATATCCAATCAATGATCACATTATGTATTTCCCTGTTTATTTTGATGTGATATCATAAATGACTGATCTGAATTTAGTTTTTAAGTTGGTTATTGATATGCAGTGCTATTTCGAGAGTGTAATTAAGATTTAATATTGAAAGTGCCAATGCTCGTAATTTAATCTTTATGACTGTTCCTTTATCATAGTTGTTCGAGAGCTCTTCTTCGAAGAGGCGCGCTCGGTACACCATTTTCGACTTGAGTATATGCAATCTTTCGTTAACACTTAAGTTTCCATTTGTTATTTATAAAGATACCACGTAATGTGCACAATCTCAATAATGCTTGCAATATTATGTATATAACATGTTGTGTTATTCCTCACTTATAATTTAATTCAGCGTAATGTTAAGAGTACAATATTATGAAATGATGTTATTATATCATTCTAGTATCAAAATTAGCCGAAGATGTTAATAATATTATTAGTTAGGTAAAATTTTAACATAGCTTCATATAATTGGGATGTTTTAGTATTTAGTAGTGTATAATTACGACTTAGTGGCAAACAAAATGTCTTGTGAGTGAAGTGAAGAAGTGAATAATGTTAGTGGCAATAATACTCGATGTAAGCCCGCGCCAGTGCCCTGCCAAGAGAGTAGTACACTTGTCTTGTAAAACTTGTAAAGGGTCGCTCGCCGACGGCCCGGCGCATACACAAACAATCGAACGATAGACACTAGGCGTTTATTTGTTGTAATTATAATAATAGCCGTAGGTATTTTATCGTACTTAAATAATTATTCTTGCGATGCCTTAATTCTGGTTGTCAATTAGACATGTCTCTGCCTAGAGTGTTATCATTGTTTTTATTTATTTTAGTTTTTGCTGTTCCGGCTTCCCCCGTGAACTTCCAGTCCAGGCTGTTCTTTTAAAATGATTTTGAGGTCGATTTATTTTTACCTAAGTGTTCTTATTAAATGTTACCAAAATGTTTTTAATAAAATATTTTTATATGTATGATACTGTTTTATTCATTGCCATTATAATGTCTGCACACATGAGGAATAATGTGGCCCGTCCACAAATTGTTTAATATGGCACCTACGCGTCCTTACAACTCAATTTATGACTGTCTAATGCAAAAATAGTTACGATGTTTTGTGTGATATCATTTTGTCAGCTATTCAGCGTGAACTAATAAAGATGGTTACGTTTTCTTGGCGTAAACATTTGTTCTGGGCATTTAGCCAATAACGAAAGAAATCGGAATTGGTCGCCCGGTCAGTGATAAATTGTTATGATCTGTGTCGGAACTGAGAATACATATTGTTTTTTCGTGTAAAGCTCGTTTGTGTATATTAATTGTTGAATAAATATATTTTTGTTTACGTACAATTTTGTCACATTAGTTAAACTAACGAAGTAAATATATTAGCAGATTTCCTCATACCTATTTCTTGAAAGATAAAAATTTTGGCATGTGTACAGTACAATTTCTATCCTTATAAGATGAGCAAATATTTTCTCACAATATTATAAATACTAACATGGCATCAAGACTATCATTGAATTTAATGTAAACATACCTAGTTGTAATCAAAATGTGTGTGTAAAAATATAATTCTGTGATTAAATTGATATTTGATATAAGAACGGCCAGATTTAATACAAAAATATAGAAAGTTCATATACATTAATAGTATGCATTTTATTTAACAAATCACAAAATGGACGCTGTGTAAACTAATCAGACGCCATCTTTTATTAGTATGGAATGAAAACGCGAGTGAAAAGTTAGGTACGTCTCAGATCAATATTTCCCCGTGATAGTGCCATCTATGGGCTCGATTTGATATTACTACGAGCGCTTTTAACTAACATTACACAGCCATAACTACAGTGTCTTACCATAAAGTTGTACAGATGTCGCTGATCTTAATAGAATAGATGTTGGATACATAATACAGCCACTTTTTTTTATACTGGCACGGCCAGCGATCTATATGTACTACGTACTAGATGCGGCGACCAGAACATACATTATGTTCCACCGAGTTGAGGTGTATACTCCACACCGACGTTAGTATGCTTCATGCCACCTACGAATGCACATCAGTTTAATTTGAGTTATTTGTAGCGACATTCCCGAACAAATCTGACTTAAATTGATTTACAGTGAAACTGTTAATAGTATATTAGGTAAATAACATAATTTCATAACGTTTAGAACGTAATATGAATAAATATTCATTAATTTCAATTCTGAATGCGGGATAGTTCTTAGTAAAATGAATAGATGGCATTTTTTACAATAAAAAATATTATATAGTTTGTCCCGTTTTAGCGCGTGGAAAGTCCCGTTTGAGAGACAGTGACGGGAGTTTTACTTCCAAATAGTTCTTAGTAAAATGATAGATGGCATTAGTGGGCGGACAAGGTTATCGGAACATATTTTATGTTCGACAGTTCGTGTCTATAGAATATAAGTCAATGGGCACGGCAAATTGACCACACTGCACTTGGTGGTAAGCGCAGTGCCGTCCAATTAATTAGAGTAGCGAGAGACAATTTTATCACCCGCTACTCAACACAATCATGCCGGCCTGCTTCTTTTTTGTACGTCATGGGCAAGAAGGTGATGAAGCGGTCGAGGTTCTAATGTCAGAGTACTCAGAAGGCCAAACGTACCCCAATTCTAGACCCCCGACAAAAACCGGATGTAGACTGGCTGATCCCGGAACGCGACACAATTGTGTGTGCCACTGTGGCAGGTTTTACACCGTGGGTACGGTGGTCCCAGTCCGGGCGGATATGAATATTGTACTACCAGCAAACTATACCAATACATGTACAGACAGTACATGTTTTTTTTAATACTTTTTATCACAGTTAATAATTCGTAGTTCCTACTAAACGACTTAGTGGGAGTCCGGAACACTTGAACATTTTATTTAAAATGTAATATTTTCTTACAAAAAGGGTGCAGAGATTCATTTATATTTTAAAACGATATGTTGTAAATATGTTATGTAGGCATAATTTTGCATCATTGTTTTTTCAATAAAATAATACTGTAAAAAAAGGGATTTTAATAAAAAATGGGATACGAGTCATATCTCCCCACCATAAGGGACAGTTGAACCAGGTAATGGGGAGATTTGACTTTTTTTGGGAATGAAAAAACATTTTAAGCTTAATAACAAATTTATAACTTATATTATCACAAGTTAAAGTTACTACTACTACTTTTTTATTAAAACTGGGGGCACAAATAGGCTTCGGATACCTTTAGACTTATTTCTGGATTTCTAGAAAGGAAACCGCGGAACCAATATTTTCCGACAGTTGTTCTTCGTCCAGTTTTCAGGAAAATTCTTATAAATTTAATTTTACAAATTAAAATTCCAATTACATTACTTGCTTTCTGGTTAAACCATAAATCATTTAACTAAAAATAAGTATATAATTCACAAGTAGTTTTTCTTCAGAAATCGAAATTGTGCGTTTCTTTATGTTACTATTTGTCTCTTCAAATTTAAGTAATTTAACGTTTATTCAATATATAACGTCTTACTGTACTACTGTCGAGTTCATATTTAATAGCTGTTTTTCTTATAGAAGCACCATCCTTAATTCATTTTGTATATTTCATCATAGGTATATTTTTATATTTTCTGGGGGTTTATATCGGAATGACATGGTGTTCTGAAAATAGAAAAGATTAAATAAAAAAAAATTAAAGTACCGTTTGTTGGTACAAACTAAGCTGAACTGAACTATGGTTCAGTGGTTCATGTCTCCCGCACGCGTCGTGTAACAAGTCTCCCGCACACACTACTTTGACATAAACCTTCAGTAACAGAAAAAAACCTTCGTTAGTAAAGAAAAAACTCTTACCACGCATCAAACTACAATTACCAGGCAATATAATAGTATTATTAAACAGTATTTACCTCAATAAACACGGTCGTAACAACAAATTTCTTAAATATTATAAAATCACTCAGCGAACACAAAAACAAGCTCATCCTGACCACCAAACAAATCTCCCATTCTACAAAAGGGCGGAATACTAGTGCTTGGCCCCTCACGGGCTACCAATGGGTGTATTGGCGTTTGATTAGCACCAAATTGAAATTGAATTTTGAAACATTGTTCATCTACTAAACTCTCCCATCTGGGCAAGTCTCCCGGACTCCCCCTACACATAAAAAATAAAAAGTGTACCATATAAACTACATTCATCAACCATTAAGTTTTTATTAGGACCTTTGACTTTTGACGACAATAAAATAACGTGCTAATAATTCTGCAGTTTACATTATAATTATTGATTTTCTTACCGCTACGAGTTATTTTCGCTGACTACTTTCAAACATTGCTAAGTGCTCGCAATGTTAGTCGCAATCGTATAATTAGAGAAAATATTTAAGTACATGTTTATGTACGTATAAATTATAAGTTTAGGTAAATTGAATAAATAAATTAGGTTTTACAGTCTATTACTGTTTGGAGAAACTTTTCAAATGTTACGTCTTAAAATCGTTAACCCTTCTCAGTAATTCTAATTTTAGTAACTACTCAACCGTGATACAGGGAAGTGACTTAGCTTACAACGATTTTATAGTATATTATTATACTCTGTCAACGTATTTAATGTCACCAATAAAACCAATTACAAAGAAAAGTGTTTACTCACGTTCTTATCTACCTACCTAAGCTACGATTGTTGCTGTAAGCTCACTTGGATGCGTGTCGCCCGGCCCGTCCCGCATCTTTTCTTTCACCGCACCGAACGATTAGGTACCTCGTCTAGAGATCTTTGTAGACGGTGTTATGATGTTAGCATCTCTATTCTAGTCTGTAGTATGATTTAAAGCCTGTCTCCATAAGAAATATTATGTTATTTATATTATTATTATCGAAATAACAATAACCGTAGGCTAGCCGCCCGCGGCAATTTCTGTCCATATTATTTTGTGACAAAATATTTTCACCAACTAGATAGGTACATTGTTCGAAATCATAATGGAATACGAATTGTTTTTACGTTCAATGTTATAACAGCAGCAATAATGTTTTTGTTTGGAATATCCACTTTTGTGTAGACATAATGGGTGTATTCATTCAAACGGCAGCAACTGAAAAGTGTCTCTTTTTATCATCGCGACAATGGGTGCGAATCGAAGAAATTACGAATACCTACAACGGTATACAATGTGAAATAAAGACGGGGTTTTAGTCTATTGTTCGAATAATGTAAGTTTTAACATTACAATGATCAGAATTATTATTGTCATTGAACGTCTTCTTGAATTAATTTTATAATAAAACTGTAAAACATTATCTATGCTAAAGATCTTCTATCTTCCACCAGGAGTTAGGAACCACTACATTGGATCTATGTCCCAACACACATGATTATTGTATTTTAAAGTCCCTCTTTCTATCTAATTTTAAGTCGCACTGTTATCATGGAACATGTACAGTCAACGACAAAAGTTACTTAACATGGACAAGATTCCACAAATAGTGACCACTTTAAAGCATCAAAAGTCCTTAAAGTATCTCACAATATACGACGGTTAGCACCGATACTCAGATTTAAAATTAGACAGACTAAAATAACATTTGGTGTATTTCCACGTTATCGTAAAGTAAAAATAGTGTTGTTTCCTGAGTGATCGAGTATTTCGATGGAGAATCGAACATTTCGATTTACTTATAGGAAATTGTTTAAAGTATTAGTTTGAATTTGAGTTGACTTGCGTTGATCTGTAAATGGAAAAAATAAATAAAAAACCGAACTTTTTTAATCACTATGTATTTCTGAATAATCACTTTCAGAATCTGAGTCTGCTAAACTTATTATAAATCTTTCTGTCACATCTATACTATTATATAAAGCTGTAGAGTTTGTTTGTTTATTTGAACGGGCTAATCTCAGGAACTACTAGTTCGAATTGAAAAAATCTTTTATTGTTGGATAGCCCATTTATCGAGGAGCGCTATAGGCTATATAACATCACGCTATGACCAATAGGAGCGGAGCAGCAATGAAAAATGTTGCAAAACGGGGAAAATTGATTCCTTTTGAGAGCTTCCGTTGCGTACGCTGTGTTAACGGTTAAAGTTACATAACAATCATGTACGACGAAATTGTTCCTCCTAAAAAGTTCTAAAAAAAGTCCGCGATAGCATATGTCTATCTATTTCGGTTGGCTCACTATAACCTTTTTAATGGTTATCGAATTTGTTCTGAAACAATGCATTATTTGGAAAGGGGTTTTTATAAACATGGTATTAATCCTTATCCAAATAAATACTTTATTCATCACAAGTATTTAATTTTGAACAAAGTTGCCCTTTACGTCATTTGATTTCAATGAATATCTTAGGAGATATTACAGTTTTAAAATATCTCCGCAGCAAAATTAATATTGTTGTTTGTATGTCTGTTTCTTACCTTTTCATGCCTAAACGGGTGAACGAATCCTAATGAAATTCAGTAGAGGGATAGATTATATCCTAGGGAAGGACATAGGGTATCTTTTGTCGCAAAAAATTATCTTGAAAGGGGTGAAATAGAGGTTAAAAGTTTGTATGGGCAATCCGTAATACTTCAACTTAGGGATCTGAAAATTCTTATTTAGGCTTTTGGTAAAAAATAAAGAAATACGTGTTTCAACGTTTTTACCAAATCATCCCTTAAAGGGCGAAGTGAGGAGTTAACTTCTGAGGTATTCTTTAAATGTAATCTCAAGCTTCAGGCACAACACTTTTTTTTGTCGCGGGGTAAGCATTTTATTACTGCCGTCCGCTTCGGGGGGAAGCGGAATGAGAATAAAACGGTTATGCTGGACTAGCCGGACTTACGACCCAGCACCCCCTCGCCCGGGTGATGGCTATCCGGGCTGCGGCTGGGCCGAGTCCCTACTACTTATGTACACCGAACCGGACACTACCAGCTAAAACCCCGCGGTGGCCTTCTTCGACACTTACGGAGTGATCCCGGGGTATTATAAGGAGTGCTAGAAGTTTAAGTTAGGAGTTGTGCCTGTCTAGCCATCTAGACAGTCACAACACCTGAGATTCAGGACGATCGCTATAGGTGTCTCAGTGCAGAAGACAACTCCTTGCATTGATACATCTGCTCCCGAAAATAACCTCCACGGGGGCGGAGCCGCGAGCAACAGCTAGTCATCAATAATGTGGTAGAATTGAATCATTTTGTTCTCTTTTTGTATAACATGACCGATACAACTCGACCGCCGTTGCCGTGTCACCAACTTTAACCCGTCACTACACACTAAACAATTCTTGTAGAGTAAAAAGTGAACTAAATTCTATTCATCGCATTTATCTTATTGTTGATTTCTTATTTCGTATAAGTTTATGTATTCTGTTTTTTAATTTTGTTATATTTATTTGATTGCTTTTATATTTACTAAACATTTATTAACACCAATGAGTAAAATTAAATCGAATGATCATGTCACTACAGTTCGATGAATGAAGTAACTAAAAGTATAATAAAACTAGCGGCCCCGGCAGACGTCGTCCTTTTTTTTTTTCTCCCGCGGGGAAAATCCATCTTACGGATACCTTCTGGTCCTCGGGGGAGGAGAGATGGTTATGCCGGACTCACCGACCTTCCGACCCAGTTCGCCCGAAGGACTACTCGTCCTGCCCGGAAAAGCAGCGCCACACCGACTGCAGCGACATCTGCCGAGCTGATTTGTGAATCTAAACCATCCAGGGCGCCACCCAAACGCATACAAAAAAAATCATTCAAATCGGTCCAGCTGTTTAGGAGGAGTTCAGTAACATACACACGTACAGTAGAATCTGTATATATAAAAGAAGAAACTGACTGACTGACTGACTGACTGATCGATCAACGCACAACCTAAACGGCTGGGGTTAGGGACTTAAAATTTTGACAGTAGGTACCTTTTATCACGTAGGCATCCACTAAGGAAGGGTTTTTGGAAATACCCCCTAAGGGGGTAAAATAGGGAATGAAAGTTTGTATGAAAATCCGTCATTTTTAAGTTAAACGCATGAATATTGGTATTTTGTATTGTATACTTTTTCTCCCAAACATGACCTCCACGCGGGCGGAGCCGCGAGCAACAGCTAGTTAGATATACAAAGATAATAATAATTATCCCAGCACTATGGTTCCATTCCAGCTATCAAATCTTCTGTCTCGATGGTAATCCAGGCATATTAGAAAGTTAGACAGTTCAGTTTTAGCTATGAAGATGTGTTTTGTGCTGTGATTTGTTTTCACTTTCATAGTTGGCGACAATTAACAATGACTACATACATAACTTCGAGTAGTCAAGATATACATACCTGTATGATTGGATTTGAACCTGTCATTTTTCCTCCCTAGTTCGTACGACTCTCGCTAGATATCGCTACTATTTAAATTTTTTTCCTGGAACGGCATAGTGACCACACTGCACCTGGTGGTAAGAGCAGTGTCGAGGGTCTAGTATCAGAGTACTCAGGACGCCGCAAAACGGCCAAACATCGTACTCCAACTCTAGAACCGGATATATACTGGTTGATCCCTGAAGGTGACACACCAGCGTGTGCCACGGGCGGGTTTTAAACCTTGTGTACGGTGATCGCTATCCGGGCTATAGCTAAGCAATTTTTTTTTAGTGCCTGGATAGGCAGATGAGCAGACGGGCCACCTGACGGTAAGTAGTCACCGCCGCCCATAGACTTCTGCAATGCCAGAGCACAGCAGAGCCGCTGCCTACCGTTATTTCGAGATTTTTTCGAGAAGACGCCTGATTTGCCAATATAGGAATAATGCGTCGAATACACTTAGGTACTAACACTAATTCTATCTGGTTATCTCTTTCTGATATTAATGTGTGCTTTTGTATACCTACTTTCACACGTGACCCCAAAATGTGTCTTATCAGAATCATATTCCCTCTAGTTTACAATAATTTAAACAAGCAGTTCCAATCAGTAAATAAAGATTGACACAGTGAATTTGCCTAAAAACACATTTCCACACAAGAATAGAAGTAGCGTGGAAAGGGTGTGCGATTCGTTTGAATAGGTAGGAATTGAAAGCAGCGGGGTGTGATGATTGCCCCACGCATCTTCTTCAACCTATTGACATTCATGAGACGGTGGCTTATTTTATAAGCCACTCATCAGTGACACATTGGAATATCAAAAATATTAATTCAATACCCAATCAACGCACGCAATTGAATTTCAAATTCATATTTCACACCACCACATAGTATAATTTACTAGCAGAGAATGCTGTGCAATTTTGGTTTGAACTCTGAATTTTAACGTACTACTTGGAAGTTTTTATAACGCTCAACAAAAGTCAACAATGACACACATAGTCCACATTGTAAGATACGATTTATTTATGTCGTGGGATCCGTGAGTATAGCTACTAACAAACAATTGCCTCAGTGCGGGAATCGAATCTGTGATCGCCCGTTTCAAAGTTATGTGTGTGAAGACTGTCCGGCGATAATAATAATTTTAAAACGTTGATAACCCCTGCAAAGCACCCATGCAAAGGTGACCGTATCGCAGCTAATGTGACAGGGCTAGCCCATCGCTGTACCGGGCCCAATACCAGACTCCGGTCTGATACTGTGTATTTCTAAATAGAAATACCTAATATCACTTTACCCGACCCGGGGATCGAACCCGAAACCTACTATTTCTGTACTTGTTATAGATTAGTACTAGTTCTCTACTTGTTATATTTTCTTATACAACGATAAGTAAAATTTTTATTTGTAATATTCTTGACAAATGAAGAGCGTATATTATGGAAATATTTGTTGGGCAGCTTATGACATACCTATAAAAAAAACAAGCACAATGGCCACCGAATTTCTATAATATTAACTGCTTCTACATAATTAATTAATTTGCTGGTGGTAGGATATTCATATCCGCCCGGATAGCGACCACCGTACACAGGGTGTAAAACCCGCCATAGTGGCACACGCAAGTGTGTCGCGTTCCGGGATCAGCCAGTGTACATCCGGTTTTTCTCGGGGGTCTAGAGTTGGAGTACAATGTTTGGCCATTTTGCGGCATTGTGAGACTCTGACAATAGACCCTCGACCGCTTCTTTACCTTCTTGCCCATGGCGTAGTGTGAAGAAGCAGGCCGGCATGATTGTGTTGAGTAGCGGGGAATAGATCGTCTCTCACTACTCGATACTCTAATTGGACCGCACTGCGCTTACAATCAGGTGCAGTGCGGTTACTTTGCGGTGCCAGGACAAAAAAAATATATATATCAAATACTATTATGATATACTTTTTAATAGGCCCATGATTAAATGGCTGCTTGCGGAAATCCTCTGTCCGGAGTGTCTGTCGATCAATCTGGGATATGGAACACCTTTAATGATTAATATCCTTACAAATGTTGTCAATGTTTTGTTTCTAAGCAGCCTCCGTGGCGCAACAGGCGAGTATCCAGCTGTGAAACGAGAGGCCGTGGGTTCGAATCCCGCACCGAGACAAATGTTTGTATGACAGCCCTAATAGTTTTGCCTCGCGTGGCTACAGAACTATGTGTGACTGTTGGATGTATTTATTATTATAAGAGAAGCTCTATACATGACGTGTAAAATTTCATGACTGGATTGATTCTATCATTAGGACGATCAATCGGTGCATAGTCGTATACCATTTGACCACAATCTAGTGAATAAGTTAAACAAATTCCTGTGTTCCGTAGTAAAAACTCAGGAAGTTATAATATGAGGCCGTCAGCGCAAAAGTGGCCTAAGCAGTAAGCTTGAGACAATGAGTATGAAAATAATGGGGTTTGTATATTCATGAATTTTAAATCAATGTACATAAATGCTATTTTTGCAATGCCATCTATTGGCAATTGGTGAAACTAGAGATAGGCCGGTTTTGCATTAAATTTTAGCACATTTTAAATCATTTGTAGTACTTAGGTTAAATTATAAAAAATTAAGGGTTAGGCCACTTTTGCACTGACAGCCTCATATATAATATTTACAGCCTCCATGTCGCACCGGGACAAATGTTTGTGTGACAGACAGATATTTGTGTCCGGGGTCTGGGTGTTGTGAGACCGTGCGTCTCTCGTAGTCCCTGATACCTACAACACAAGACTCGTATCTTAGTGTGGGGCCGACCCCACATAGCCCCGAGGCTATGTGTGTGACTGTTGGGTGTTATAGTACATGACGCATGCCATGACAACAGTGCGGCTTAAATAAAAGAAAGGATTTTAAAATACAACACCAATAAAAAACCACAGCGTAGTTAATAGTAAATAGTAGGTAAATAATGATTACAATATTTATTATAATATGTATTATAAACTAAATAACCGGATCAACAACACTAGTAATCGCATTTCCAAAAAAAAAAAACAATTAAACAAATCTGAGCCACAACAATAGTCACAACGCATGCCGCTTTCATAAAACATTTCATATTTAGCTCCTTATCTCGAATTGGTTCGACTATATATGGAATGCTGCTAGCAGGCGTAGAAGTCTTCCTAAAACTAAAAGGCATCGCACTGGAACGATCTTCTTAATTACCAATAAACCAATTCAATACACATTCTTATACATATTTTTCGTTATAGAAACGTCAGGTTCTTCATTATTAATTAATCATCATTTGAAGCAGCAATTATAGTGAAAACAAAGTATTATAATGCCCTTTGGAAAACAACCATTCTACCTTGATAATGTCATTTGGCTTTTAGCTTACATAAATCATTTAAAAATTCTCTTTGATGATGTACCTTCTTTGTCCTTATTGTACTTTGTTTCAAAAGAAAATGCCGAAATGTAGACAAACGAGTTTTTACTCAAGTGGATATGTTAAAAAGTTGTGTATTGGCCTTTTAGGAAAAAGTACTTGTTTGTGCTGTACAATAAGTTCCTTGCGTTTTGAATAGGAATCACAAAATATCGCTCAATGAGCAATGTTAAACAGTAGCCCATTGAAACGGCTGAAGCCTTTAGAAAATCACCCTCCTTTCGAGTCGCTTTTTGCTGCCTCTATTTACGTTTTCCACATTTTCCATATAGAATTTCATGTTTCTGATGTCGAACGAGGTTTCTATTGAAGTCTCACACTCGGGAGTTGTGCCAGTTCAATAGTAAATTAACACTATTCAAAGTCGACCTAAAAGATGGCTCAAAGATTAATATTTACTTCCAATATATATATTTCTACCTCTGCCTTTCTCAATCGCCCGAGAGTCTGAATATTGATTATTAGAAAATAAATAGTTTTTTGCCTCTTGATAACTTACTTAGCTTCACATAATGGTTTCTTATATTTACGCGAATATACATACATACATACATATACACTCACGCCTGTAATCCCCGAAGGGGTAGGCAGAGGTGTAACCAGTACACCCACTTTTCGCCGAATTTCGGTCCCATAATGTGATAGGGGGCGAGCCTATCGCCACACCGGGCACCATTCCAGACTCCGGGTTAATACTGAGTATTTCTAGGTAGAAAAACCCAATATCACTTTACCCGACCCGGGGATCAAACCCGAGACCTCAGCACAGCAATCGTAACGCATGCGCAATTACAACTACGCCACCGAGGCAACGCGAATATTTACATTGAAAAACAAATTTTACGGATTATGTGTGTGTCTGCTCCGTGACCATGAAGGCTGTAAAACCTTCGAAACGTCGGGTTAAAAAGTAAAATTAACCGTGATATAATCCGTTAAATTCGTTTTATTACTAAGCTTTTTTGATACGCAAAACTCTGTGAGAGAATGTATCTTATTATTTAATGTTTTAAAAATCATTATAATGAGTAATAGCCATTACTATACAATTCATAAGGTCAAAGCTATTTTCAAGTAAGACTATGTTAATCCTAACATTTCTCTTTCGACAAAGATATGTGTAGTGTAATACAATTGGAGTGGCTTTTGTTCAGTGCCGGCCACTCTGCGGAGCGTTCTTTCAGAGGCGGCTGTAACAACTGTTTCTGGAACGATAGCCTGACAATACCAGGGCACTATTGTCGCTGAGTTAATTGTTCCGCATCTCACCTAGCTACAAGCATGTAATAGCCCTGAAACTTAGTGTTTATGATTGTGTAGAAATTTGAAATTCAATTGAAATGCCATCCAAAATATACTTATTATTATTTTTGCTCCAAATTCAAGAATATAATTAGGTATTTGATTATATGTCTTTCATGAATATTTCAAATAAGAAGCTAACTTATATTCTTTGATATGTGACAACTTCGATAAAAATATAATTTATTTAATATGCAAATACAGTAATGAACACGTATGCTGCCGACACGTAATGATTAATATCGTAATTAAATGTTTAAAAGCTAAAACACATTCAATACAGAAGATTTCATAAAACCATTCATCCCGCTAGCTAAGGAGTGAATCTTTATGAATGCGACCAAATTGTATGAGAGTAGTCCTCTTTCAAAACTTTCCATGAATAGTGTTAATTCGCTATAGCGAGTTTGCTCGGAGCTCGTCAATGGTCTATTCGAAGACTTGAGGAGAGCGCTGCCGCACAAAGTCACAAAACTGTGTATGTATGGAAAATGTTGGAATGCCACAGCGTGAAGTCGTCATTGTGAAGAACTTACCGTGCTGGATAAAGTACGGATATATAAAGTCCTGTGATCCGACTGTGCACAAAAAAAAATCGAATTTAAATAATATTTTGCTTCCTAAAATATTCTTATGTTTCGGCAACCAGTTCACTCATCTGGTGGTAAGCATGAACATTAGCAAAACACCCAGCATTTTGAATGTTAAAGTATTACATGGCACTGCGCTGAGCTGTTCATCCCAAAATGCTTAAGAATATCCATGCCCTTCAAATCGAAATTCAACAGTATGCTACTTGCCGGCAGATACAGATAAAGCAGTGAACCATGACATGCCAAGGTAATTAATACATCATATATATTATCTTCGATTAAGAATAATAGTTGTGTAATAGCAGTTGCAATGTACGTCTTTTTTTTTCTTTTTTTTTATCGTGGCTCGGCAAAGTGACCACACTGCACCTGATGGTAAGTGCAGTGCCGTCCAGTTATAGTATCAAGTAGCGAGTGATAATCTATCCCTCGCTACTCAATACAATCATGCCGGCCTGCTGTGTAGCTTCTTCACACTACGCCTAAAGGACCCAGGACGTCTAATAATATGCTGCAAAATATTGTAAATAATACTGATAACATTTCCAAAAATGACGTAATTCGTATGAATTACCTTACCTATATAATTATTTTGACAAATCTGAATGAAAGAAATCGCAAAACAAAGTTGTCAACAATTGTATGAAGCAGTAAGTCCTACGTTGTGGATTAGTTCATTGCAGTAACTTTTTAACCGACTTCAAAAAAGGAGGAGGTTAATTTTTTTATGTATGTTACCTGATAACTCGAAGACGCCTGGACCGATTCGAGAAATTCTTTTTTTGTTTAAAAGGGTATACTTCCCAGGTGGTCCCATTGGCACCAAGTCAGGATCTGATGATAGGATCTCAGACAAATCAAGGGCAACCCTGAAATTTTATAGTGACGCATAATTTGTTTTTTATTGAAGTCGGTGTACTTTTTATGAATAAAAAAACTTTTTACTTATAAACAACCTGTTCAAGATTGTATTCAAAGTTTTACTACGCATATTTTTCCTTTCCCGTTATATTTGTATTTCTGCGTTTTATGTTATGTATCTTTAAGGTACAGAATTTGTTTATAAACAAATTCTATAAAAATAAAAGTTTTAACTCATTATGTAGAACACAAAAATTACACTCTTAACCCTTGTCAGCTGGTTTTTCAGGCGGTCTACCGCATTGCTTCGGAGGCGAAAAGGAAAAACGGGGCGTGCCGTAACAAAGGCTAGTGCACAATGGGGCCGCGCGAACAATGCTAACTAGAGGAGCTCGCGTAGCTTGTATCATTTGGAGATAAAGATGAATAGCTATCGATGTGAACTATAATAAGTGACAACCTTTCAAAACGAAAATAATGGCCCAAATACGGTTTGGTGGTTTTGTGGTGGGCTACAAGGACACTGCTGAGTATTGTGTAATGTTATGTGCACTTTGACAGCGTTTATATATACATGTTATTTAGACATTTAGAGTAAATGGTAGAGTTATACTGTACATAGTTTTGTCTACGGCATGAACGGGCTAGCTCGACTGGGCTATGACCACTGAAACAGAAAACCGACGAGAAATTACAGTCAGATGTCGCGTTAAGTACTGGGATATTTCCAAATACCCAATCCGTATTACATAAGACCGAATACCTATTCTGAAATACTGGTAGCACACCTATGATCCGTTTGGTATTGTGGTTGTTGATGGGCGGTATATATCACTTACCATGTGGTAACGTACAAGATCTTGTGCCGGCCTTGTTATAAAAAAACAATAAAACCGTAGAACGTAACGTATACTGTTTATTTTAAAAGTGAATCAAACACAGATTGTGGTGGGGATTTGATGCTTGTTTTTGTTGTAAATGAATTTAAGATAATATATAGGCTATAAAAAGTAGGTACTATTTATGCCAGCAAATGACTTCTCATGGAGACGGAGCTGTGAGTAACAACTATAATAGCAATAATGTCAGCCCCTGTATTATATACTGTCCCACTGCTGGACTTGCATAACTTCGAAATTCTTATTTTACGGGTATATGCAGGTTTTCTCACGATGTTTTCATACACATGAAACTTTAAATGTCAGAGATATTGTATGTTTTGACAGCCTCCGTGGCGCAGTTAGCAAGCGTTAGTGTAAAACGAGAGGCCGTGGGTTCGATTCCCACACCGAGACAAATGTTTATGTGACAGACAGATATTTGTGTCCGGGGTCTGGGTGTTGTGAGACCGAAAGTCTCTTGTAGTCCCTGATACCCACAACACAAGACTCGTATCTTAGTGTGGGATCGGGGCTATGTGTGTGTCTGTTGGGTGTTATTTATTTTACATTTATGTATGCCATTTGAACTGGTTTCGAACCTTTGGCAATCCGCACAACTCCCAACTTAGCTGTTGCTGCGTTTTGAGCAATAGCTACTTTATTAGTAATATAAAAGTATATTACAAGTTACTTATTGATGCGTCGCAGCGGATCTAGTTAACTAAATGAATTACAGTCAACACCGTATTTCTTTTCGCAAATTCTTAGCTACCTTAATCGCAAAATCACATCCAACAGAAATGTTAGTCGTAAAACTATAGCAGATCTGTTTCATCTATCCTCAGCTCAAAGGCACAGACATCATCTGTACTTTCCAAAGCCGTATTAAAATTCAAACGACACTTAGAACATTGCACATCCGCAAGCTCAGCACTAACGACGGGCTCCACAACAATGTGCCCTCTGAAGAGCTCCGAACAATCGAATGAAGACAATAAGCAGCGATACTCCGAGACAAAAAGAGGCGAAATAAAGGCTCACTTGTTTCCTGGCCGCATTGTGAGGAACGAGAGAGGGCAGAGACAAAAGCGTAATGTGCCACGGGCCCAAACAATGGGGACTCAGCCATTATTGTTACTGTAGCAGCGCTTTAGCGGAATATGTACGTGGTGGCAGCGAACTTGACATGCTGTGATGGCCTTGCCGGCTGTGACGAAGTGACTTTGTGCGAACGCCGAGTCCACTTGCTCACATTGATGTGGAAATGTTTAAAAACTAGTTACGGCGCTCATTCAAAGCGTAATATTGGAATGCAGGGATGTTGAATATAAAAATCTATTGTTGAAGCACTACTGATGTTTTAAACCTACATATAATATACTTTAGATTTGTAAAATTTTTAACCACCATCTTTGTAATCCTGTAGCTGTAATGAATTCTTTCAAGCATTTATGTACTCAATTTTTTTATTTATTGCTTATTTTAATTTTTAAGTAAGAATAAGAATAATTTATTTGATCGGTCCACAATTACAATTTAGTTTAACTATGATGGCCACACTTGTCACAGCCTGTATGATGGTAGTAGCTACCCATTTTGTATAACTCTATATAATACGAACTTTGATGTAGCGTTGTAAAAATCTACTTATCTTCTCTGTATCTTCTTCTTTTTATTGTAAATGAATAACAAAATTTATTGCTATAAACGAAATCCTATAGCACTTGGGGTAATGCAGCTCTCTATTAGTGAAACTTTTCCAAACCTAAATTATTTTGCAGTCCAAACTTAATCACTACGTCCATCCAATCCATAGATAGCTCTGTTGCTGAGTAAAATGACAGGTCACTGATACATTTTCTAATATATAATACTAGATGACCATTGACAATACTTTGCACCGATCAATCAGTTGCATAATTAATAAAGTAGAAAAAAGAAAATTTAAATATTTATTAATTTTAAATATTAATCTAGAAAATAGTAACTGGATTATTCTTAGTATATATTATACACATTTTTTTTTATTAATTTTACAGTCAAAGAGTATTATACTACATATATACGGAAATTTACAGTACTTGTATAAAACATGTGACGTGTTTTTATGACGTGTCCATGGTCATCGTTCACTTACCCGTAAAAATCTTCAACACAAACAAATATATCCATAAACATACGAACTTGCAATCCATGCGAAAAAGCAGTATCTGGTAAAAACAATCCTGCCATTTGAAGCGTCTAAGCTTGTGCTTTGTAAATGTTCACACTGAAGAATCCGACAAAACGTCAATACATGGCGTTTCCTAATATCGTCTATGTTTTTTTTTTTTTTATCCTGGCACGGCAAAGTGACCGCACTGTACCTGATGGTAAGCGCAGTGCGGTCCAAATAGAGTACTGAGTAGCGAGAGACAATCTATCCCCGCTACTCAACACACTCATGCCAGCCTGCTTCTTCACACTACGCCATGGGCAAGAAGGTAAAGAAGGGGTCGAGGGTCTAGTGTCAGAGTACTAAGAAGGCCGCAAAATGGCCATTGTACCCCAACTCCAGACCCCCGACAAAAACCGGATGTACACTGGCTGATCCCGGAACGCGACACACTTGCGTGTGCCACTATGGCGGGTTTTTCGCCCTGTGTACGGTGGTCGCTATCCGGGCGGATATGAATATCCTACCACCAGCTAAGTCTATGTGCGTAATCCTAAATTAAGAACACAACAAATTAGTTGATTATTCTGTCAACTGTCTGGCACTGTTGACTATTTTTTTAACCGACTTCAAAAAAGGAGGAGTCAAGCAAACCAAGTCAGGATCTGATCATGGGATCTCAGAAAAATCGAGGGCAACCATCAAATTTTATAGTGACGCATAATTTGTTTTTATTGAAGTCGGTGTACTTTTTATGAATTTAACAACTTTTTTATTTGGCCAAACCTTTAATTTTAAAACATGTATGTTAAAATGATGAGTTTTTTTCTGTAAGCTTAAGTAATAGTGTTTGAATTATTAAATTTGATGAAGCATAAAAAACACCTTTGAGAAAAAATATATAGAGATTAGTAGGCTTACCTGAACTCCTGAAAGAACAAACAGATTATATTTAATGTTCTGTTTAAGATATTACAATTTACAAATTGGCTCATTAAAACAATATCAAAGTATTCACTCGAAAACCTAAGGATCAATTTGTACAATACCAACCCTCTAATTCAGCAGACGATACTTGTGCAACCACCGTGCAACTAAAAGTATCATTTTGTTATCGGGGTCAGAAAGACCGACCGCCGACGCGCGTTTGATCTTTCGCTTTTATGATTTCTGCAGGGCTAGGTGCGCGCAGTGGGTTACGTTTTGAGATTTGCACGAGATGTTTGGATGATATGTTATTTATGCTTGATAAAGCTATATTATAACATACATACATATCCAATCACGCCTGAAATCCCCGAAGGGGTAGGCAGAGGTGTTACCAGTACACCCACTTTTCACCGAATTTATTACGGTCCCATAATGTGATAGGGGGTGAGCCTATCGCCATACCGGATACAATTCTAGACTGATACTAAGTATATCTAAACAGAAAAATCCAATTTTAGTTTACCCGACCCGGGGATCGAACCCGACACCTCAGCACAGCAGTCGTAACGCATGCGCAATTACAACTGCGACACCGATGCAGTCCATCTATATTATAATATGAAATGTTATACGTGTACATACAAGACGTTGTAGATATGTGGTTACTTGTAAAAGCTCTACGTGTAGAGTATGCAATAAGTATTTTATTGGTATAAAATGAAAATAGGAAATCGAAATTCTTCGAGGATCGTAAAACGAATGATTCTGTTTTTAATTTCAAATTCCAATTACTTATATAAGATGAGGTTTACAGGCTTCTCAACTTTACCGTCAACAATTAACGTTCAACCAATCAACCAATCCTTACATCGTTTTATTATATATACCTCTTTTCTGGAACAACTTGTTTATGTAAATACGTTTCATAAAAAGTCATAATTAATAGTTTTTGTTGCATGATATTTTTCTTTTGCGTATAAATAAAACTAGCTGTTGCTCGCGGCTCCGCTCGCGTGGATGTCATATTGGGGAGAAAAAGTATACAATACAAAATACCAATTTTCATGCGTTTAACTTCAGAAATGACGGATTTTCATACAAACTATCATCCCCTATTTTACCCCCTTAGGGGTGGTATTTCCAAAAACCCTTCCTTAGTGGATGCCTACGTGATAAAAGGTACCGACTGTTAAAATTTCAAGTCTCTAACCCCAGCCGTTTAGGCTGTGCGTTGATCGATCAGTCACTCAGTCAGTCAGTTTCATCTTTTATATATACAGACTAGCTGTTGCTCGCGGCTCCGCCCGCGTGGAGGTCATGTTTGGGAGAAAAGTATACAATACAAAATACCAATATTCATGTGTTTAACTTAAAAATGACGGATTTTCATACAAACTTTCTTTCCTTATTTTAACCCCTTAGGGGCGGAATTTCCAAAAATCCTGAAACATATATTTTTTATTTTTAACTAAAATGCCAAATACTAATTTTCATGAATTTATCTTCATAAATGACGGATTTTCATACAAACTTTCATCCCCTATTTTACCCCCTTAGGGGTGGTATTTCTAAAAACCCTTCCTTAGTGGATGCCTACGTGATAAAAGGTACCTACTGTCAAAATTTCAAGTCTCTAACCCCAGCCGTTTAGGCTGTGCGTTGATCGATCAGTCAGTCAGTCAGTCAGTCAGTCAGTCAGTCAGTCAGTTTCTTCTTTTATGTATACAGATAATGGTTGGCAGCGGCTCTGCTGTGATCTGGCATTGTAGAAGTCTATGGGCGGCGGTGACTGCATACCATCAGGTGGCCCGTCTGCTCGTCTGCCTATAAAGGCACTAAAATAATAATAATAATAATTACACATTTTTCGACATGCATATTTTGTCCACAACGAGCTTTTTAAGTTAGGGAGAGCAGTATGCACTACGCTCGGACGACGCTGAATAGACAGCCTCAGGGGTGAATCTTAAAAATTCATAGGACACATAACGAATATTAAATCCTTATTAATCATTTTAAAATTCAATATTGATGTAGTCATAAAATTTTGTGACACAAAAAATATTAGCAAACAGGAAAAATCCATCATTTCACAATTCAAGCACGTCACATTTAGGAACTATGATAATATAACTACATCTTATGGCATTTCCTAGTGTAAATCACAAAAAACTGCATTGAAGAAAATACAATAAAATCCTGGAAAATCTGCAAATGCAATGGCTATAAAAATATATATTTATGAAAAAATATATTACCTTTTTGTCTGCATAGATTTTTATAAGTGTTCCTAAATAATGTATAAAATATCTTAAAAACTAGACGGTACAGATTTTCGATGCAAATTTAAAATTACAAAGTCTCTTCATGTGTACCTTGTACTAAAAAGTGGTGTGAGATTCTAAAAAACAACTCCAGCTACATTTTCAACTTTCCTACTCAACAAATAAAAAAAACACTGCACCTCAAGCTCCCGAAACCTCTGTCTGTATGGGGCGGTCATCGTTCGAATCGCCAAGGTCATTAGCGTGAGGTATAGACTTAACAAAAGTCATAGTACTTGTATTTTGGGAATAATAACCCTCGAAAATAAAATAAAAAACAAACAAATTAATTTGGGTAAAAGGCATCGACGAATATTCGAATGTATTTTCCCAAATGACCAAGACAATTTTATCGATATTACTTACCAGTTTCGATAAGTACAACCCTATCACAATGTGCAATTAATAAAATTTCGCTATGGACATACGGGGGTCCTTTGTCCACTTTATGCATGTATTATGCTAACTCGCTTCGACTCCTATTTTAGTCGAGTGTACTTCATTGTACTTCAAAAACAATAGAGAAATTGCTATGTGACGCGTGCCACTGTGTGAATTATCTGCATTTGCGGTTTATCTAGGGTAATATTTATTCAATTATAAAGCGTAATATTTATGTAAGTATCTTTGTAAAAAGTACGACGAACATATAAATTGCTGTGTATTTGAACTCTAAGACGGGACATATTCTATATTTACTTTTAACTACGGAGGTTAACATAACAAAATGGTTTTGTTCCCGATCACGCATGATACGCTTAGAGAAGGCAACCAAAATGATTTGCGACGGACGTATGTAAAAAAATCTTTTTAATCGTTGTTCGGGTTTTAGTTACTGATTAAAAGAGTGCGTACATTATATCATAACATCCCAGATTATACCTAGTTCATAATAATTTAAGTCGGTATTAAAATTTTCTATACAGTACGAAAATTAATATCGTGACACCTTGTCTTGAAATATATATAAGCTATATCGTAAATCGATACTAGAATCAATCCCCATACAAGTAAATAAAACTCTATGTGAAGATTAGAGCAGCGATAGCCTAGTTGGTTGCAGTACGGAGTACTGGCTGTCTAGACGAAAGTCGTATGTTTGAAACCCAAATGGCATACACCTCTGACTTTTCTAAAGTTACGTATGTATTTAATGTTAATTATCGCTTGCTTTAACGGTGAAGGAAAACATCGTGAGGAAACCTGCATACATGAAAATTCTCATAAGAGTTATCGAAAGGTATGTGAAGTCTACCAATCCGCAATAGGCCAGCATCCTGGACTAAGGCCTCTCATTAGTAGAGGAGGCCCGGGCCCAGCACTGGGACAATGTTTAATACAGGGCTAGTATTATATTATTTTTATTATTATTTATGTAAAGATTGCTAGGACAGTTGTCCTATGTCCATGATATGAAACCACGCAATACGGTTGTATTGTGTGATTTCATATCGAGGTCTCTGCAATTTACATGGTAAAGGGCTCAAAAATTGCTTCACACGAGATGCTACAACTCTGTATACTTTGACCCCTATTTAACTAACTTGGCTCACTTTTGGAAGGTATATTTTTAATGAGATATATAACCCGATAATGTTATGATGTATATAGCACGTCCTCACCTATATTTGATGTCATCAGGCATGCTGTGGCGAGTTATTGTTGAAGTATTTTACCCTGGTCTAATTTTTTTTTTATTCAGCGACAGCTACGTTCCACGGCTGGGTATAAAATCAATTAGACCTCTACAAACGCATTGATCCCTAAAAAACAACATCAATTCTCTTATAAAAGAAACTGTCAAACAATTATAATATAATTAATGCAATATTTAATCAAGCCATACTGTTTACAACGATTAATCAAAGTTAAAATCAATCATTAGAGCTATATGTTGGAATCCTTTACCTCACTTATCAACGAAGGTCAACACTGCTTAGTCACTATCTACGTGCGAACAATAGATAGTGGTTCGAAACTCAGGTTCGCATCCATTGTATAAAATTAATTAAAAAAATCAGGGAGGGGGTGCGTCCATTGTCCAGCAAGGATGGATCAGATCTCATTAACCAGTCATTGTGGCAGTTAACAATGCCGGTTAGCCGACTGGTCAACGTTCACCTTAGTGATGCCGCGGCAATATCGCGTGAACTTCATGTTGGTGTATTCACTATATGGCAATTTATAGCAGGTTGTCAAACGAGTAAGCGGGTCACTTCATTGTAAACTATCTCTATCGCCCATAAACTAAAAAATACACCCAACAGTCGTACACATAGCTATGATCCCACACTAGCGTGTTAGCTTAGCGTGTTCTACCGTCTGTATCATGGCGAATGCTCTGAAGAATTGTTTGATCTTATCCCTTCCTTTCCCTTCCATACCAGAACCACGCGTACTGGATTGCGGAGCCACAGCTTCGTGGTATCTACTACCCCGGCCCGAACCAAGAGGTTCGCAAACTCGTATTTTTGCCGCACCATCAAGCTGTGGAACAGTTTCCCAGCTACCGTGTTCCCTCCTTCCTATGATCCTGGGTCCTTTAGGCGTAATGTGAAGAAGCTAAACAGTAGGCCGGCATGATTGTGTTGAGTAGCGGGGGATAGACTGTCTCTCGCTACTTGATACTCTATCTGGACGGCACTGCGCTTACCATCAGGCGCAGTGTGGTCACTTTGCCGCGCCAGAATAAAAAAAAAAAAAAAAAACACTAGGTGAAACCTGTATAGTAGGGATCAAGAACTACGAGGATTTACGGTCCCACAACACCCGGACCCGAAACAAATATCTGTCTGTCACACAAACATTTTCCCCGATGCGGTAGTCGAACCCACAGCCTCTCGTTTCACAACCAGATACTCGCCCGCTGCGCCACGGAGGCTGTCAAAACTTACTCTTACTCTTTACTTACTTGTAAACTCCCGCAATACTTGAAGAATTCTGGGCGTGACGTCAACCTTCAAGGAAAGTAATTGGGTTCGACAAGAGATGTAAAATCTCTCATAGTACAAAACGCAAAAGCGGTTTCGGTTTCTTTTTTTTTTTTCATGTCACTAACGGTCGAGTCAGTCTATTCATGCAGACAAAACTATCTACAAGGTGGCTCTAATAGGTCTAGGTCTCTCTAGTATTTTATGGGAAGCTAATATGTTAATATATTTAGCTTCGATACACGTGTTAAAAGTTTAATGAATAAAATTAATAAATATACAGCTATTATAGTTGGAAAGTATTTTGTCTTGCTTTCTATTCGGTCGGAATATATCTAGTCAAAACACTGTATAGTTATGACTGGGACGAGGCAAAGAACCATTATTAATAAGGCAGTTAGTATTTATGTTTTATCAACATAAAGGCAAACCGGACGGACGGTATTCAATAGATCCTTCATCCCTACCATTAAAAGAATTTGGTGGCAACATTTTCGTATTCGTAGCGTTTTCGTAGACATGTGCTACGGCTACGAACGCGCCTTTCAGGCAGTCTTATTTGGATAACTCGAATGGATCACTGCTAGTGCTTTTACAAATTGCCCTTTTCAACAACATAAAAACATATCAAAATACACATCGCTAATTGCCAACAAATAAATTATATGGACACCCACGGGTGAACAACCCGTAACAAAACTAAACGGCGTCCGCAAACTGAAAAGGAAAAGAACTTTCTCGCACAAAAGTCTCCGGTGTAGTACAATAGATGGCGCTTGATCTAGATAACGATATGTTAACATTGTCACAATGGAGACGGTAATGGCGCGATTGTACTGCTTGGCACAATGCTTTTAGATGTCACCTCCAACAATGGACTCGTTCGATATCTACTACTGTAGAGCGGATTCAGCCAAACGATCGAATCGAACGAAAATCGTTTTAGTACCGCACGGATAGCTACGAACGTTACTATCTTTTTGGGTACGCACAACAGTTGCAACCACCCCTCGCAAAATATTTTTTATGGAAAGTGTTCGAAATATAAAATACCCACTTGATCATTCTTATGCCATAGAACACGGTAGATCAAAGCTATATAGGTATTAAGGTGATTGTCCTGGTGGGATAGATAATGATAATTATTAAATAGTGGTACATGATTATATTATTAAGAACTCTGTTTGATTTCACGCTTTTATTGTATAGTTTTTTATAGATGTACGTGAAGAACTCTGAACTATAATAAAAATTATGCATTTTGCCTTGTGTGATACTTATTGGTGGGCTTTGTGGTTCCTATCATTCTATTGCCAGTAGGAAAATTCTATCACGAGGTTGGAGGACAATATTTAGTGGTCACACTTCACCGCACAAGCAACAAAAGCGGATACTAAAGTACAAATTTTCTTCAAGTTTTCTTTGAGTTTTTCCGAGATAAATTGACAATGAAGCACTTTATATAAAAAAACAATTGTTGTTGGTTCTATATCGATAATATATCACGTTACGATCACAATTTTGGAAAAATAATTAAGACAAAATTCAGCTTCGTGATGTCTTCTACCC
Source organism: Laothoe populi (assembly GCA_905220505.1). Classification (NCBI taxonomy): domain Eukaryota; kingdom Metazoa; phylum Arthropoda; class Insecta; order Lepidoptera; family Sphingidae; genus Laothoe; species Laothoe populi. The sequence goes on along the minus strand of HG992151.1, from coordinate 6,308,292 downwards.
CGAACCGAACCAAGATGTTTGGTCGTCAGGCGGCCTTCTAAGTACTCTGACACTAGACCCTCGACCGCTTCTTCACCTTGTTACCCATGGCGTAGTGTGAGAAGCAGGCCGGCATGATTGTGTCGAGTAGCGGGGAATAGATGGTCTCTTGCTACTCGATACTTACTCTAATTGGACGGCACTGCGCTTACCAGGTGGTGTTACCAGGTACTTATCAGGTGCAGTGTGGTCACATGGCCGTGTAAGTGTAAAAAAAAATATGTTTTTAAATTCGTATTTTTGCCACACCATCAAGTTTGTAAATTCGTATTTTTGCCACACCATCAAGTTGGGGAATTGTTTAAAGGTGTTCCCTACTTCCTATAATCCTGGTTCCTTTAAGCGTAGTGTGAAAAAGCTACTCGGCAGACCGGCATGATTATTCGAGTAGCCAGGAATAGTCGCTACTTGATACTCTCACTGGACGGCACTGGGCTTACTATCAGGTGCAGCATGATCACGTTGGAAGGTTTACGTATACATTTAACCTGTTTGTTTATTTATATTTGTCGTCATTTATATTTATTTCGCCATTACTTTGGTTAATCAAATGACCGTGAGAAAGTATGTTACGAAATCCTTTGGTCTCAAATCCACATATCTGCATATAGAACCAAAAAAATCGTTTCCATCTCATCCATAAATGAGTCATCAACCATTTGTTAGGAACTGAATAATAAGCGATTGATAAAATCGTCCGACTGCCTGTGACAATTCGCACTCGAATCCGACGCAACAACAATGGTTCCACACCGCCGTTATATCGTGGCCCGCCTCCCTGTACGCGCACAAAACTATATTTCATTCCCAAAGGGTGTGAAAGGGTGTTTGGATAGGCCAAGCAAAGCTGGTCGCGGGCCATAAGCCACCCACCAACTATTCAGCGTGATGTTATTCAACCAGCGATGGATCACAATTCCAGACAACATTGTATGGAAACAAATGAAGTATTCAAATAATGGATGTGATATGATTTGTGACAGTTTGTTTTCACATATAAATACAATTGTTGACTTCTGTGTTAAAGAATAACTTAAATTCGTCATATCAATTGGTAGTCATCTTGGCGCAGTAAGTGAGTTGTGAAACGGAAGTTCGTTATTTTGATTCCAATATTAAGTATAAATAATAATTCTAGCCCTGTATTATACACTGTCCCACTGCCCAGCACTGCCACAGACCTCCTCTACTAATGAGAGGGGTTAGACCTTAGACCATGGCCTACTGCGTGTTGGCAGACTTCACATACCTTTAAAATTCTTATTTAGAATGTTCGCGCATGTAGGTTTCCTCACGATGTTTTCCTTTACCGTTTAAGCACGCCATAATTAACAATGAATACACATGTAACTACCAAAGTCAGAGGTGTATGCGATTTGGGTTAGTTTCGAAACATCGACTCTCGTCTAAATTAAGTATATTTTTTATATATTTGCTACAAAAATACATTTGAATAAAACATTTATACTGTGACTATAGTTTCTTCTTGTCTCTACCTGCAAAGAATGATACAAATTTGCATTTATTTATCTTAGAGGGTTAATAATTACGGCTTGATACATTTAATAACTATAGTATCCAGATTAATTTAATAATTTATTTATTTATTAATGATTTCCAGATCTACGCATTTACTCTTTTAGATCGGTGTATTTTCACAGCTTTCCTTATTTAAAAGTAACATGCTAATTTGGATGGATGGATGTTTGTTACTCAATCACGCTACAACGGCTGGACGGATCTGGTTGAAATTTGGCACAGACATTGATTATAGTCTGGAATAGCACGTAGGCTACTTTTTATCCTTGAAAAATGTACAGTTCCCGAGGGATAGTTTAGTTTTCATAGAGCAAGGGATCGACATGGTTTTTTGCATAGTGGCATTTTAAGGATCAGAAAATGACAAAGGCAACTTTTTATCCCGGAAAAATGCACGCTTCCAATGGGATAGCAAAATATAGAAAGGTGTAATAGCTTCAGATGCCTCCATAGATTTTATACCTTTTCTTCCAAAAATAACCTCCACGCGAGCAACATCTAGTTTATAATATATATGCATGTGTTTTCTTCATATTATTTGTTCCTGTAATATCTGGTAAAGTAAAAATATTCACATTTTCATTCACCACGAGTACTTCTACCAACTGCCATTTATCACAATGCCTGTTTTTATAATAATTAACTCCCTTGTAACAAGGCAATAGGCAATAACTCATAACATTGTAACGGCAATCAACCCTTTCGAATCAGTCCGGCGTAAACCGTGTATCACGTAGCCTATATTTGTTTCCGGAATACATTAATCTATGTTTCCGCTGTGGATTGATATTCAATTAGTATAGGCGGCTACTTGCATCTTCCTATATTGACGTACAACTAAACAGGGTTAATTTTATTCACACCGTTGTGTTTACTTGTGTGGTTATAATAATATAAATATAATAATACTAGCCCTGTATTAAACATTGTCCCACTGCTGGGCACGGGCCTCCTCTACTAATGAGAGGGGTTAGGCCGTAGTCCACCACGCTGGCCTAATGCGGGTTGGCAGACTTCACATACCTTCGAAAAATTCTCAGATATGCAGGTTTCCTCACGATGTTTTCCTTCACCGTTAAAGCAAACGATAATTAACATTTTAATACACACATAACTTTAGAAAAGTCAGAGGTGTATGCCACTTGGGTTTCGAACCTACGACTTTCGTCTTGACAGACCGTACCGCAACCAACTAGGCTATCACTGCTATGCTTTATTATTACTTGTGTGGTTGATATTATTAAATATTTAATTGTTATGTGTTAGAGGAGAATTGCATTATTATTAGATATGGCCAGGTTTTAGGTGGTAGGATATTTATATTCGCCCGGATAGCGACCACCGTACGATGTGAAACCCGCCATAGTGGCTCACGCAAGTCTGTCGCATTCTGGGGTCAGCTAGTGTACATCCGGTTCTTGTCGGGGGTCTAGAGTTGGGGTACGATGTTTGGCTGTTTGGCCATGTTGCTGCCTTTTGAGTACTCTGACACTAGACCTTCGACCACTTCTTCATCTCCTTGCCCCATGACATAGTGTGAATAAGCTACACAGTAGGCTGGCATGATTGTGTAGCATTACGCGCGAAAGGTGGATTAGAAGTTTAAATACTGCTGCTGCTCCCTTGTCGCTTTTCGTAACGACTATAGTGGGGCCCATTTACCTGAGTTGGCTAGTCACCTACCTATTTTATCCGTGTCTTTGTGACCGTGACCTCACGTTCGCCACCCCAGCTATTGCCCGCCGTGTCCGTGACTAGAGAGTTCTGGTGGATGAGGAGACGTTTTCGGATCACCGATATATTCGGTTCGACGTCGCCTTGTCCCCTAACCCCCAGTCCAGTGGAGGATCGACTGGCCCGCGGTCGGACGGCCCGCGTTGGTCGGCAAAACGCCTCGATGTGGAGGCCCTGAAGGAGGCCGCACTGGCCCAGGCGTGGCTCCCTGCACCGGAGGCACCGATGCAGGTCGAGCAGGAGGCGTCGTGGTTTGGGGCAGCGATGTCGCGTGTCTGTGACGCGGCCATGCCCCGAGTCCGACGTCTTCCCGAAAAGCGCCAGGTGTTCTGGTGGTCGGCGGAACTTACGCGGTTACGTGTCTCCTGCGTCGCCGCCCTTCGTCGTCTCGCCAGACACCGTCGTCGTCGGATCCGTCTTCCCGGCGACGAGGACCAGGAGCGGCTGCTTCACAATAGAGCGCTGTGTGTGGCAATAAAAAGGGCAAATTCTGCAGCTCAGGAGGAGTTCCGGGGAACTCTTGATAACGACCCTTGGGGGCGTCCATATCGCGTGGCGATGAGACGGTATCGCCCCTGGGCGCCCCCACTGACTCAGAGTCTCCGGGGCGATCTAGTTGAAGAGGTCGTCGCAGCTTTGTTCCCTGCCACTGTGAATGTCACTCCCCCACCGATGGCGTCACATACGTCGACGCCATCGTCGTTAAGTTCGGCAAGGGTTGTTTCGGAGGTTTCGCCCGAAGAATTTCGGGCGGTGGTGCTTCGGCTACGGGGCAAGAAGACGGCCCCGGGTCTCAACGGTATCCCCGGACGTGCATGGGTGTTAGCCGTCGAGCATCTGGGTACTAGGCTCCGTGGCCTGTTCTCCGCGTGTCTGGAGCAGGGCCGTTTTCCGTCTCAGTGGAAAACTGGGAAATTGGTCCTGCTCAAGAAGGAGGGGCGGCCCGCAGAGTCGCCATCGGCCTACCGGCCCATCGTGTTGCTCGATGAGGTCTGCAAGCTCTTCGAGCGTATTGTTCACGCACGCCTCGTCGAGCATCTTGAAGGGGTCGGGCCGGACCTGGCACAGTGCCAGTACGGGTTCCGGCAAGGCCGATCGACAATACACGCGATTTTGCGGGTCAAGGCACAAGCGGAGGATGCAGTGGCTCGGGGTGAAGTGGTGGTGGCGGTGTCTCTAGACATCGCCAACGCGTTTAATACATTACCCTGGGCCTGTATAATGGAAGCACTGCGGTACCACGTGGTGCCACCGTATCTTCGGCGCCTGGTGCACTCGTATCTCTCAGATAGATACATAGTGTATCCGGGCGCCAACGGTTGGCACCGAAGAGCGATGGCCTGCGGTGTTCCACAGGGCTCAGTCTTGGGCCCTCTGTTGTGGAACATCGGCTACGATTGGGTGCTCCGTGGTACCAACCCCCGAGGTGTCGCTGTCGTCTGTTACGCGGACGACACACTAGTGACAGCGTCGGCCAGGTCTTTCCAGGAGGCCACGGTGCGGTGATCGAACCCGCGGCCTCTCGTTTCACAGCTAGATATCGACCTACTGCTCTACAGTGGCCAGGATATTCGAAATAGATGGAAAACGTTGACCAATATTACCACCATAGAGCTGATTAAGGTTAAATAGGCAGTACAAGTGATACATGATCGAAATGCTCCATAGTTTTGAAGATACAAACCTATACTGCCTCGGTGGCGCAGTTGTTAATGCGCATGCGTTACGACCGCTGCTGTGCTGAGGTCTCGGGTTCGATCCCCGGGTCGGGTAAAGTGATATTGGGGTTTTCTATCTAGAAATTCTCAGTATTAGCCCGGAGTCTGGAATCTGTGCCCGGTATGGCGATAGGCTCGCCCCCTATCACATTATGGGACTGAAATTCGGCGGAAAGTGGGTGTACTGGTTACACCTCTGCCTACCCCTTCGGGGATTACAGGCGTGAGTGTATATGTATGTATATGTATGTACAAACCTATACATTAATCATTTTTGAAATAAGATATGCGTGATGTTTGTTCTCCACAAAAATATGAATAAGGCAAATTGAGTGTTTACTGTGCACTTTATTTTGAAAGCTTCCGCTCTCCACTCCGTACACTTGATAGTGAAACTTGACGTCCCTTATTTACCCATGATTGTGACATTAAATACATAACGGGCAGATGCTCTCAAGCACATTATGTTAAGCATTACATATAAAATTGAAGGATTTAGTTTTACGTATTTAGATCATGACCAGCGATATATGAAAGACTTATAAAAAGAGCTTGTTATTTTACCAGAACTTCTCAATATGTAAATGAAAATTCCATCATAATCTAATAAGAGCGAAGAAAACAATGTGTCCTTGAATACAAAAATAGAATTTTATACAACGGTGAAAATTGAGTTGTTATAGTCGTTACTTGTAACACTTACAATAACTAGAGAAGTCCTATTTTAAAGCAAGAAAAATTACTTTTGTTCGAATATTTATTTATAAATATTTTGTATTAACCTTATTGCTAATACTAAACGGAATCTTTTTCAGACTATTTCAATACTCGAGAGTTTATGCTTTCTTAATCTACTTACTTTGTACATAGCGGTGGTAAAGCATAACAATATTTATGATAGTTCGGTGCCTATATCATGATAGAGAAAAATCACGTTGCACTCTTTTACCCTACCTTGATACGTATATGGTCCGATAGTAATGTAGTATTTTCTTTTGTCTATCAAGGCACACAAAAGAGATCAATCTGAAAAATACTAAACAATAAATAGCGATAGAAATTTCTTTTTTTTTTACTTTAAGAACGATATTACCCAGAAATTACGTTACGCAAAAAGACTCAAACGTTGTCAATAGGTATATTTATAAAACACAGTGTCTAATTTATCAATTTGAGTCCCCGGTTTAATTTAGCCTTTTAAGAGCATCTACTTGGTATAAGTTATAGTGTTTGATGGCTACATCCTTCTTATAAGCATGTTATGTCTGTATTAGAACACTGCGCTCTTCCGTTTCAATTTCTCATTCGGTATAATTTTCACTTAAAGTACTGTGAGATCATAATTTGCAAACAATTTACTTTCCATATTATTACTGTACCCACAACTTCGCATGCGTAGTAAATCAGTGCCGTAGGAAACTAAAATCCCATAAAAAAGACGTTTAATTTTTCCCCGAATGTTCTAATTTACCGCGCAACTTTATTAATTTCACTTTTCAAACCCTCTTTTTTTATAGCATAGTCCGACAAACGAGCCAGTGGGTCACCTGATGTTAAGTGATCTCCATCGCCCATGAACATCCATAATACCGAAAGTATCATGTATGCGCTGTCGGCCTTAAAGGGCAGGAATAGGGATTAGGGAAGGGAAGGGGGAATCTGGGCCTCCGGATATCTCACTTACCATACGAAACGCGACAGTAAACTGTCACTTTACGTTGGTTTTCTGTGAGACAGTGGTTCTACCCCGGTCGAGCCGGCCCATTCATGCCGTAGACAAATATGTCTACAGCGTGGCTCTACCACTTTCAAAAGCCCACCCTTACTCGAATATCAAATATTTAAAATATCTAAATCACTTACCAACGGAAAGCATACTTTTATATAGATAGAGTGTACATAAAACATTAGTTTTTCAAAGAGCAGGGGATTGACATGATTAATTGCAGTGGTGATATAGTAGCAGTTTAGGCATCAGAAAAATACACAGGCTACTTTTTATCCGGAAAAAATGCATGCTTCCTATAGGAGAGCAAAGTATAGAAAGGTGTAATAGCTTAAGATGCCTCCATCTATTGTTAGGAACATCAACAAAACTATGCAAGATGGATATTTAAAAGGCACAAATACAATGTTTATAATTTATTGATTGATTTACACGATACTGTTACACATCTCAGTGCTTAATATTAACACACACGCATGTCAGGATTCACTTAAGGCTTCTATTTATAATTAATCTACCAGTATTACCCTTTTAAACTGAACGCCATTGAACCATTTACAATTACTTACTGCCCCGCGAACGAACCACGAATGTTCTCACTACCAACTCACTGCTACACCACTAGTCTTCTGAACTGAACCCCGGAGCGCGGAAGGCACTCTGTTTTATATTAAACATTTACTACTCCTACTTTGGTTTTCATTATTAACTACCCCCAACTAGTCTCCTAAATACCTCCGTTATACCTTCGGTATTTCTAATAATAGTAAATACTCTAATACTATTGTATACCCTTTCTTCCAATAATAACCTCCACGCGGGCGGAGAAAAAAATAAGAATAAAAAATCGTAAGGCGTAAAGCAGTGTCAGCATGTCATAATTTCATCCAACTTTGTGTCAAGTCTAGACTTATTCATAAAGAGAAACTAATACTATTCTGTATAAATACCTTATCCATCCGTTATGATATGAATAGAGAAGTAGCCAGTCGTATGCGTCGCAACAATCTCAATAGAATATACGTAGGTACTGCAGTCCAACACAAAGTTCTTTTGTCACGATTATCGTGGAAAATCCGATCGGGGGAAGTGTGGCGAGCGCTTTCAACATCGGCAAACTGCATTATGAGCTATCTGAGCTATTGTTGTGAACGGCGCAACTCTATGTATAATCCAGTGTTCCGCGTGGAATGGGACGGTAACTTCTATCGATATCTGTAGTGCGCTCCTCTCTTAAACGGGAAGAAGGGACTACGGACTTCGAACGACACAACTTTTGTTAGCGATTGAAGTTTTATAAATTATTGACATAATAATATACCCTATATATATTTGTACCTGACTGAATAGCGACTACCGTATAAATGGTAAAAACAGCCATCATAAATAAATGTCCTGCTAGAAAGAGATCGCACTATACTCACAAATGACGTCACTAGTTAGTAGGCCATACAAAATTTATACTGACGCTTGTTTTGCGGGAAAGGGCTAAGCATCCATTTCTAATCCAACGAGAGCTTTAAAAGCTTACATGGATCTTTATATGCCGATTCTAATAATTTATTTTATATTATATTTGACTATGTTTTGAATTAAGCCTGTTTAGTTAATTATTAAAAATAATTTATTATTTAAAAACAAGCACAAAAGTAAATAAATCAAATTAAAACTAAACACAAAAAATTAACATGTCTATAACAAATACGGCCTCAACTCAGCGTGTATTGGTTTAAATACCAGTGCTGGTCTTACGTTACGCCGTTTGGTGAATTCACGGGCACAAAACTACTACGTAACTTACAAAGAACAATACTACACTAGATAGCGTAATGTAGTAACTATCAAGAAGTGACCGAAAAAATGATTCAAGGATGTTTAAATGATGAAGTGCTATAATCTCACATTGTGTTCCGTTTCAATAAGTACGTACATACATAAGCCAAACCTGTGTATATGTACTGAAAGCCATTGTCTAGCTCTACATATTTCGTTAATCAAATCAATAATTTGACATCAAGCACCAATCAGTCGGACTAAGATCAGATGATAAGCAAGAGATTAGCTCTCGCGTGTACATATGGATCATTCATCATTTACTGCAGGTATATTATATGCTTATACTTAATATGTTCGTAATGATATTAGAACATAGGAAGTACGAGTAAGATTACTATGTAAATATTATTATATAATACTAGCTTTTGCCCGCGGCTTCGCCCGCGTGGTACTTAGTTATTTTTGAACGAAAAGGTATAACATCCATGAAGTAATTTTAAGCTATTAGGTATATCTTTTTATATTTTGCTATCCCATAGGAACCGTACATTTTTTCGGGACAAAAAGTGGCCTATGTCATTCTCTGACCCCGTAACTGCCTCTATACAAAAAATCATGTCGACTTTTTACTCTGTGAAAAACAAAAAACTATCCCGCGAGAAACGTACATTTTTCCTTTATAAGAACTAGCCTATCCCGCGGAAACCGTACATTTTTCCGGGATAAAAAGTAGCCTATGTCATTCTCTGATCCCTAAACTACCGCTAGCCGAAAAATCATGTCGATTCCTTAATAATAATAAAAAACAAAAGACTAATAGTTTCTTATATTTACGCGAATATTATACATTGAAATAAAACGCATTTTACGGGTTATATCGCGGATTATTTTACTTTTTTAACCCGACGCTTCGAAGACTTTACTGCCTTCATGGTCACGGGGCAGACTGAGTTGTATGTCGTCACGAAAGTATAGTGCAATGTTTCTACCCTCTAACAAACAAGCAAATGCTCTTTTTAATTTTATTTTTTTTATTTATATGGATACAGACTACTATTTGAAATATATAAGCATATTTCTCGTACTATTCAATTACAATTGAACAAGGCACATACGAGTACATATCTTTACAGAAATAAGACAAGCGAACGCAACAAAAGATTTTCTATATCCATTCACAACACAAAGCATCATGAGGTTAAGAAAACTGTTTCCAAAGGCTGTAAGTTCGCAATTTCACTCGCCGGATTATAGGCGATCCATTGAAAATATCCATAAAAGTCGAACATTACCCGAAACAATGGTGGGTGGGCCTCGGTATTAGGTGCTTGCGCGTCTATTGAACAACTTTTGTCCCATTGTGTTGTCCAGTGAAGGGAGGCCGACACAAAGACACGGCGCAGACATAGACCAAAATTCATCAGCAACACGATTGTTTGCTACATAAAGGACGCCATTGTCGACAAATATGATATCGTAATACAATGTGGATGTAATAATTAGAGCACTAAGACAAAGCTTTCAACTTGCGACTACAACTTTATCTTACACGGTTTATCTTTGCTGTGTTAAGTACCGAATATCCTTATTTGCTGGTGGTAGGATATTCATATCCGCCCGGATAGCGACCACCGTACACAGGGTGTAAAACCCGCCATAGTGGCATACGCAATTGTGTCGCGTTACGGGATCAGCCAGTGTAAGTCCGGTTTTTATCGGGGGTCTAGAGTTGAGGTACAGTGTTTGACCGTTTTGCACTCTGAGTACTCTGACACTAGACGCTCGACCGCTTCTTCACCTTCTTACCCATGGCGTAGTGGTGGTGAAGGTGAAGAAGCAGGCCGGCATGATTGTCTTGAGTAGCGGTGGATAGATCGTCTCTCGCCGCTTGATACTCTAATTGGACCGCACTGCGCTTACCATCCGGTGCAGTGCGGTCACTTTGCCGTGCCAAGATAAAAAAATGGTTTATATTCATATTGTTTTTTAATAGCCCAGACAGTGGCAACATCACTCAGAACCTTCAGTTATGTTTCAAAATATCAAATAGTACGAAACGTAGCTTTTGGTGTAACCTGTGGCAGAGTGGGGTTCTCTGTAACTGGTGATTTCACATTTAATAAGGAACCTTAATCTTAAATTAAATTAATCAAAATAATATAAGTATTTAAGACAATTACAGTAGTTTAAGTGTACATTTCACTAATAGAAACGAAATAATTTATATTATTTTAATTACAAAGAACTCTATGACACTAAACTGTGCCACCTTGGGATATAAGATGCTAATAAAATCTTACTCATGATCTACAACTAGCCAAGCGCGACTTACCAATCTTTCCAAATTGTCCATTGTAAAGGACAAAAAGTTTTTTAATTCATAAAAATTACACCGATTTCAATAAAAAACAAATTATGCGTCCCTAAAAAATTCAAAGGTTGCTCTTGATTTTTCTGAGATCCCATTATCAGATCCTGATTTGATGCCAATGATTTTATACCCTTTTTAAATAGATTTTCTTGAATCGGTCCAAGCGTCTTCGAGTAATCGGGGAACATACATAAAAAAAGATTCCGACGAATTGAGACCTTCCTCCTTTTTTTGAAGTCGGTTAAAAAAGTTAATTTTGATATTGTGATCAAAATTTTAGCAAAACAAAGTCACGTAAGCCCGTTTAGTATTTGTTGTTTTATTTTGCGGGTGCTCAATAGAAAACCGCCCCGGATGCCAACCCGCTCCGCCAACGCCGTATGCATTGTATCTACCACCTAAACACCCGTGTACGATACAAGAAAATATCTGTACTAGGGCTTTAAAATTTAAATGTCACCCTGACTATATATTGATTTTCTTTATAAATATATAATAAGAGCAGAATAGAAGTATATAACGGAATGTATATCAAAATCATGCGAGTATATGTACGATATACTTCAACTGTTGGGCTATCATCTCGGATGCGTCAAAATTGCACTCAAACAATGGTTCGCCCTGTCCCCTACGCAACGTATTATTTACGTACGCTAACACGGACACTTTGCCTACTAGAAGGGCACAATTTATTTATGTTAAAACATTTTTTAACCTTTGAGGCTCGGCCCGGCCTAATATGGCCGTACCAAAATAGGCGATTATTTAAAACTTACGTAGAAAGAAACCTATGCCCACGCTTATACCAACAAACACTAATGTAAACAAACCGTCAGCGGCCATCTTAAATGTATGTCAATAAGGGCGACTTTCGCCTATTTTTGTCCGGCCATGTTCGGCCGGGCCGTGCCTGAGAGGTTAAAGAGAGAATGTGTGCAAAATATCATTTTTTTTTAGAGTTTTCGTAAGCCAGCACACAATCTGGTCTAGTCTCAAAAAAAACTGGTCTACATATTTATTATAATTTTTTTAATATTTTTTCTATGTAATTTATTTATACACTTCATATACAATGTATATAGGCGGACTTAATGACAAAAATGTAGGTGCATAAAAATATACAGGAAGAAGGTAAACTAAAATAATATTATTAAGCTCTATATAAATAAATATATCCAAATACAATATATTGTAAAATACAATACATAATATATATATGTAAAACATAAATATGAAATACATTCTATTACATATACTTATATAAACGCATATAAATATATACCAAATATACATAACGGTAGGCAGCGGCTTTGCTGTGCCCTGGCATTGCAGAAGTCTATGGGCGGCGGTGACTACTTACCATCAGGTGGCCCGTCTGCTCGTCTGCCTATCAAGGCACTAAAAAAAAATACATATCAATATATATCATAATTTATCCCTGTCACAAAATAACACTTGTACATAGAAAATACTTAATTGGTAGATTCCAACAAACTTATAATGAATTTATTAAGGTGAAAAGAGTATTTTATTTTTAGAGCCTCTTGTGAAAATATGTTAGCCACCCTACCCTTTATAAATCACTGAACAATATTCTATATAAATATACATCTATAAATTCTATTGCCTAGAATATCTAGTCGCAGTTTTAAATCCACAGTAACGTGTACCTAAGTGATTCCCGGGGACAAGTAGAACGTACGGACACTTTCCCTTTTTTCGTATTTCAACTTACTTAAACCGCCCATAGCTTGCGGTTTCGTACATTTGTTCGCTTTATTTGCATCAGGATTTTCTTACATGCTTACGTATTTTTATATGGTATATGCGTATTTAATACCAGCTTTTAAACATATTAATGTACACTGACTGCTGGTGGCAGGATATTCATATCTGCCCGGATAGGGACCACCATACACAGGGTATATAACCCGCCATAGTGGCACACGCAAGTGTACCGCGTTCCGGGGTCAGCCAGTTTACATGCGGTTTGTGTCAGGGGTCTGATGTTTGGCCGTTTTGCGGCCTTTTGAGTTCTCTGACACTAAACCTCGACCGCTTCTTGCCCATGTCGTAGTGTGAAGAATCAGGCCGGCATGATTGTGTTAAGTAGCGGGGGATAGATTGTCTCTCGCTACTCGATACTGTAATTGAAAGGCACTGCGCTAACCATCAGGTGCAGTGTGGTCACTTTGTATTGCCAGGCCGGTATGATTATGTCAAGTAGCATAGTAGTATCGAGGTATATTTGTGTCTCGCTACTTAATACTCTAACTGGACTTACTTACTAAGTAGAGTAATTGTGTTGAGTAGCGAGGGATAGATTGTCTCTCGCTACTCGATACTGTAATTGAAAGGCACTGCGCTAACCATCAGGTGCAGTGTGGTCACTTTGTATTGCCAGGCCGGTATGATTATGTCAAGTAGCATAGTAGTATCGAGGTATATTTGTGTCTCGCTACTTAATACTCTAACTGGACTTACTTACTAAGTAGAGTAATTGTGTTGAGTAGAGAGGGAAAGATTGTCTCTCTCTACTTGATACTTTAACTGGACGGCACTGCATTTACCATCAGGTGCAATGTGGTCGCTTTGCCGTGCCAGGATAAAAATGACAGTATGGTCTACACATTAATTCATGAACGTAATTAAGCTATTTGAAGTTCAGTGCTATTCACACTTAAATGGCATACTAAGCCAAGGCCACTTTGAGTCTGTGTGTCACGCAATCGTAAAAATAACGTTAAGTTTCAAACAATTACTCAGAAGTCTGCCGAGCCAATCGATAAATATAAATAACTATTGTTGCGAAACTTTCTGTCTCAGTGGAATTTCTAAAACTGTTTTTAAATGTAGTTGATGATGTTTCTCTTAAATTATTTGTTAGATTTTTTTTTTAATCGCGGGGAAAGCGTTTTATTACTGCCGCCCGCTCCGGGGGGAAGCGGAATAAGAATAAAACGGGTATGCTGGACTAGCCGGTCTTACGACCCAACATCCCCCTCGCCCGGATGATGGCCATCCGTGCTGCCGCTGGGCCGAGTCCCTACCCCCTATGTACACCCCACCCGACACAACCAGCTAAAACCCCGCGGTGGCCTTCTTCAGCGCTTACGGAGCGATCCCAGGGTATTCTAAGGAGTGCTAGAATTGCAGCCGGAATCGCCCCTGCGCGGTGCCGCGTAGCAGTCCATCTCCATGGGGGGCTAAGGAGCCACCGCGCACCGAACAACGACAGCGAACGAGGCCTTACCACCCGCGCTGCCGTCCATCTCGGGGTCGCACGATGCTCCGAATTTGGGAATGCGTCGATACGGGCTTACAGCCCCCCGCTGCGCGCTCGCGACCCCTGATTAGTCGCCTCATACGACAGGCAGGGGTTACCGTGGTGGAATTCAAACGCCCCCATTCCACAGGAAGGGAGACGCTGGTCAGTCGTCCACCCGGCGCCTCCTACGTCTTCTCTGGCGGCGGGAGGGATCATTTCCTTCCCGATCCCTCTCACCACTCTCCACCAGCAAAAGTGGGCCACCGCACGCCAGGACCTCCGGCTGGCGACCATGGACGACACCACGGCCGGCAGCGAGAGGTCTCCAACAACGACTGCTCTGAGAGCGATGTGCTGTTCGTCCCAGACTGGGCACTCCTCCAACGTATGTTGGGCCGTGCCCTCGCGGCAGTTGCCACAGTGGTGGCACACGGCGGACACCTCCTTTCCGATCCGACACAGGAACGAACCGAAACACCCATGGTCCGTTAATACCTGCGTCAGTCGGAACGTAGGCACGCCGTGGCGCCTGTCTAGCCATCTTTTTAGGACAGGACGCACTGCTGCGACAGTCCTCAGGCCCGCACTTGGGCTCTCCAGCCTGGAATGCCACTCCTCCACGGCAGTTCTGCGAAACCGGGGCTCAATCTCCCTCAGGGCCAGTCTCTCCTAACGGCGACTGAAGGCCTCCTCCCGCCAGAAGAACGCTGACGAGAGAAGTTTTGCGTCCAACTTCCAAGGGAGTGTGCCGGCCAATACGCAGGCCGCCTTGCGCAGCAGGGCGACAAAGCGGGCTTTCAGGGACTCGGCCCATACGGGACATCCGTACAGGGCCATTGACCGCACGACCCCCCAGGTTCGGCAGCAGGCGTCCGAACGCGCCCGCCGCCCGCACCAATTTCGGCGACAACTCCTCGAAATGGGCTCGGAAATCCCACCGGCTGTCCAGAATCAATCCCAGTACTGGTTCACCTCTGCCTACCCCTTCCAGGATTACATGCGTGAGTGTATATAATGAGTGTATGTTTTTAATTGTCTTTTCACATTAGTTTTACAAGAACTCCCTAAAAACGAGTCTACATTTGCAACGTTGCTAGCAAATAAAAACCGTCATAAACATTGCAAAAAACATCGCTCAAATAGTCAAGGTCATTGGTTTGACTTGCAGTCTTAATTTGATTAAGTCGTATACCACGGCAAAGTGACTACACGGCATCTGATGGTAAGCGCATTGGTCGTCCGGTTTTATATAATCTATCCTTCACTATTTAACACAATTACACTCTACTTAACATATCGGGAGCAAATCCAACCTAACTGAGAGCTGTAATTTGGTCCGAGAATAGTTTTCTAATGCAGTTAATTAATTTATATATATTTTAAGTAAATTTTCTAACTCTATACATTTTAATTAGCTTCTTAATTTTGATATTATGGCCCTTCACTGCGGCAACGCAAAAAATACTGTCCGCGACACTGAACATTTCACCAGTGGCGGTATTGCCCTAAGTCCTAGTAGGCCCGGGCCTAGGGCGGCCAATCGTGACAAAAAATCACTGATGATAACAAGAAATAACTCGAAGCATCGTATTTTTTTTTTTTTTTTAGTGCCTTGATAGGCAGACGAGCAGACGGGCCACCTGATGGTAAGTAGTCACCGCCGCCCATAGACTTCTGCAATGCCAGGGCACAGCAAAGCCGCTGCCTACCGTTATAACAATAATCTTTTTAAATTTGATGGGTGCTGAGAAAGGGGTGGCATGGCCTGGTGCCTAGGGCGGACAATACTGCAAATCCGCCACTGAATGTCACGTTTTCTTGTTCCATATTTGAAAAAAAGTTTTTTATTCGTAAAAAGTACACAGACTAGAAACAAATTATGCGTCACTGTAAAATTTGAGGGTTGCCCTTGATTTTTCGGAGATCCCATCATCAGATCCTGACTTGGTGCCAATGGGACCACCTAGGAAGTATACCCTTTTAAACAAAGAAAGAATTTCTTGAATCGGTCCAGGCGTCTTCGTGTAATCGGGTAACATACATAAAAAAAAAGATTCCGACGAATTGTTAACCTCCTCCTTTTTTGAAGTTGGTTAAAAATTGATTAAAACCTCTATAGTAAACTTGTAAAAGGTGACCACCGTTATGAATACTTGGACAAAGGAGAACACTCAAACGGAATTAACTATAATTTATGGTTGCGCATAATGCATTACTATCCTATGCGCTTGAATATAGATGGGGATCAGTTGGAAAAGGGCCAAAGTGTCGTTTTTATCGATTCGCCTAAACAATGACCGACGTGACACAATAGTTATGAATGGCACGCGATGTAGATTAAGCATGGCACCCCTACTGAGGGATCAACCGACGGCCCGTAGTGGATCTTATCAACCAACGTTATGTGAAAATGTCATTGTTTTAAAAGATAAATACCAATTTAATTTTGAAAACCTTCACGGCGTAGAGAGCAAGTATCAGGCCCTAAAATGAAGCCGCGGGTTCGATTCCCGCAAAGAGAAAATGTTGCGAATATCTGTCACATTTCTGTTATTCGCGACACAGGACTCAGCACACTGTGTGTAACTGTTAGGTGTTATTTGCTATGTATTTATAGCGTTGTTATTAACTAAAATTATATCAACACCGATCTTTTGAAATTTCTACCCGGGAAAAAATGATTTTGCCTAGTTATATATAATTATATACGATTGTTTATAATAAGTTATATAATTAGACTTGAAATTTGACCAGGACTAATGAGGCAAAATCATTTGTTCCCGGGTATTTGATTTGACATAGAAATCTCTTACATCAGTCCTTGAATACGGCCCTAAATTAAACATTATCCTGTTACTGGGCACAAAACTCCTCTACTAATGAGAGGGGTTAGGCCTTAGAACCCCACGTTGGCCTAATGTGACCGGCATAGGACTTACACATATAAAAAAAACCGTGCTACGTATAAAATAATTAACAGGAAAGAAAAAAACAAGCCATCAAACAAAGTTTGAATGTTATAAGGTATCGCAGGCGGGCTTTTGTTTTTTTAATCACTAAGTTTTTGTTTTATACTTGGAATTGCCTATATAAAGCTTGGATTTGCTACCCATGCTGTTTCAATATTTTTTTATTCCGCAGGCGCCATATTTGTAAATTACAAGCATATGCCCGTGACTACGTCTGCGTTGAATGAGTATTTCGTTATTCCTGAACGCAAAAAATAAATGGTAATGAGAATTAATTAATTTGAATTCCGTCATTATTTTCTACAGCATTTCAAGGCTTAACGTTTTATTATTATCTCGTAGCAAAATATGTTGGGTTTTCCGGAGAATCCACTGGAGATAGGCGAGCATACAATTGACCATGGTAAAAACACTCCTTAATAAGGTTTTTTTTTGTCAACCAGTTACATTACCTAAAACCTATTATCGAAAGAATTTTATGAAACCGATCAAAAATAAGTAAATTAGACCCAAATCTGCTGGAAGGGGTAATTGTCAAATAACAGTTAAAGGATGCATGATATGTCCCGTGACGTCACGGTTCTCAGAATGATCATTTCTGTGCCGTTGTGCGAGGGAGTTAGTATTATGTTCCCACTATGCAACCATTTTTGGTCATGGCAATATTTAAAATATTGTGACCTCAATTTTCAAGAAATTTTAATTCTGTTTTCAAATTATATTCGGGGCATATCGAATAATGTACAAAATTAAACACAGGAAACTACCCTATTTGGATCCGATACCCACCAGTCAAAATATTTGTCACACTTTTACAGGGAACTGCAAACATATAAAGGATATTCGTAAGTCTGTTGGAATCAAGTGAATATACGGAATGTGCAACAGTTGTCCGATTGTTACTCATACCTAAGAAGTACACTAAATGATTATTAAATGTATTTTCATCGTATAATTATAGTAAATACACCCAACAGTTATACACATAGTTTTGACCCCACACTAGGTCATACCTGTATCGCGGGTATCAACAACTACGAGGGACTACGGTTCCACAACACCCATACGCAAACAAATCTGTCTATCATGAAACATTTGTCTCGGTGCGGGAATCGAACCCACAGCCTCCAATTTCTCAACCGACTACTCGCCTGCTGCTCCACGGAGGCTGTCAAATATAAAACGTTATTTTGGCGATAGGTATGTTGTTACAATCGGTTCAGAAGTTCCAGAGATTACCCTCTACATGCATGTAAAAAAAGTTTACTTCTTTAACATATTATTAATATCGATTCCCTATAACACATATTTGCTGGTGGTAGGATATTCATATCCGCCCGGATAGCGACCACCGTACACAGGGTGAAAAACCCGCCATAGTGGCACACGCAAGTGTGTCGCGTTCCGCGATCAGCCAGTGTACATCCGGTTTTTAGGGGTCTAGAGTTGGAGTACAATGTTTGGCCATTTTGCGGCCTTCTGAATACTCTGACAATAGACCCTCGACCGCTTCTTCACCTTATTGCCCATGGCGTAGTGTGAAGGAGCAGGCCGGCATGATTGTGTTGAGTAGCGGGGGATAGATCGTCTCTCGCTACTCGATACTCTAATCGGACCGTACTGCGCTTACCATTAGGTGAAGTGCGGTCACTTTGCCGTGCTAGGATAAAAATAAAATAAAAAAAAACATAACAAGTAAACAAATCTAACAACACCACTTAAGTTAAAGTTCATTGTCAATTGTCTTTAAAAATACAATTTTTATGCACGTGCGTATTATAACTAAAAGAAGCATTTTGTTATTCGTAAATACGAGTGGAGTTATTTTTCCAACATTACTAATAAAAAAAAATAGCAAACAAAAGCCATCAATAACACTGCATCTCGGGCGCCCAAAACCGTCTAGGAAGCTTTTTTGGTGGGGTCAGCGATCGGCGCTCAAATCGTCAAGGTCATGGCAGGATAATTATCCTTTAGTCGCTCAGTCAGCGCGGACTATAGACACTTTTCTACCTATTTCATATAAAATATTTTTAACCGACTTCAAAAAAGGAGAAGGTTAACAATTCGTCGGAATCTTTTTTTTTATGTATGTTACCTGATAACTCGAAGACGCCTGGACCGATTCGAGAAATTCTTTTTTTGTTTAAAAGGGTATACTTCCCAGGTGGTCCCATTGGCACCAAGTCAGGATCTGATGATGGGATCTCAGACAAATCAAGGGCAACCCTCAAATTTTATAGTTACGCATAATTTGTTTTGCTATCGAAGTCGGTGTACTTTTTATGAATAAAAAAACTTTTATTTATTTTGTAAACATATCGGAGTATACTATAGGTGCGAGATTTCGCTAGTGTCGGGATTCCGCCATCTTTATAACAAAAAACCAAAAGAATGAGAACGACATGCAAAGGAGACTGAGAAAATAGGTTAGCTAGTCATGAAGCGGGCCTTCAAACGCATGGGACGCGTTTAGAACTCAACATATGACGATATTCTTTTGAGTTTTTCCATAGTTCCATCCATGAGCTCACGTCTATATACTCGAAGGAGCAAACAGAAATATAATTAGTGCACTGACGATTAGAGCTTATATCAGTCTCATATAGTAACACGATTTTTACTATCTTCATGTCAGGCAAAAAATCAAATTCCAGGCACACCACACATGTGTGTTTTAGTTAATTGACCTGGAGATGGAATCCAAAATCTCAATATACATATTAAAACCTACACATCAAAAAATATTATGTTGTCGTCCTAATGTCTTATTCACGACTCATAAGCGTTTCGTATATAATTATATACTTTATAAAGTACATAAACCAAGTTCTTGATTATTTTAAATACTGGTATGTACCACAGGTTATTACAATATTTACCTTTACACTGCTCCTTTGTAAAGAAAGAAGTAAAACATTTTACATACATTACACTAATTGCTTCATTGTTATGATAACTGTTTAACATCGTTATTGCATTCTCTTTATATTTTGTTAACACCCACACCAACGATCTAGAAACTCGAGAATAGGCAGCTTTTCAACAATACCTATTGTTAGTTTGTAAAGGGCAAAGAAAGATTGTCTCTGACATAAAGGATGGCACTGTAATATAAATAGCTATGTTCTAGAACTACGACAAAAGTTCTGCGGACGAAAAACAAATTAACGAAATCGATGTAGATATTGACATGTTTAGAGAACATTATGGCCCGAATTAACACTTTATTTATTTGACATAAACTTATAATTATATTTTTAAAGATTTAGATCTGCCGACATAGCTAGAATTGGAATCCGAGATAAACCAGTAGAAGAGATATTCACGTACAAAATCCAGTTGCAAATACTATTAAGAAGCGAACAATCGGCGCTCTGATGAATTTCGGTTTATGTTCCACGCGGTGGAGTCTTTGTGGCTCTACTTTCAGCAACACAATAGGGACAAAAGTTATTCAACGACAATGCGAGCACCAAATACCGATCGCCCCCTCCACCCCCACTGCTGGTGCCTAACCATTGTTTACTTAATACTCCACTTTTATGTATATTATCGACAGCCTGATAAAAGGTGTAATCGAGAAATTTAGCCAATGAACTTTAAACATTCGGATAAAAGTAGAATTCGTTTTCTATTTTCTATGAATAGAATCTATGAAGAGATGAAATGCAGTATTATTGATTTAAAATTAAAATTTGATTTACTATTTTTGCCCATCACATAAATTTATAAACAATGCTTTTTTATATCAGTGGTTGCAACGAGCTGATAAACTAATGTTAGTATTGGCCACAGCCCATAAACCGCGTAACATCAAAAATCATGTTCATGTTGTCGACCTTAAAGAAAGTAATAAAAATTCGGAAGGGAAGGGGGATTTCGGCAACTGTACGAAATGTATCAGTAAGCTTTTACTTTAAATCTGTTTCCTGTGACATAGTCGTAATAACCTGATTAAGCGGACAAATTCATGCTGCAAATAAAACTATCTACAGTGTCTCTACCACTTTCAAAATACTTATCTTAGGTACCAAGTCAAGTAGCAAGAGTATAGATTATCACTTAAATGACCCATTCTATTTAACCAACACACTAAATGACACAGCCACAATACTCACTTGGTGGCACACTTAGCTACTTAATAAAAGTTTCATCATGATCTAAATTACCAATCTCATTGAGCCAAAAATCTCCAATACCTTCAGGATCTACAGGAGTATATTAAATATCCCTGCTTAGTGCTTTGACTTTGCCGCTATCGCGAAAAAAGGTACGTATTAAATCATTGGAAATCACAGAACGGCAATCACTGGAGTTTCAAAAAGTAACCTTCCTCTCAATCTTGATTGCTGGCTTAAACAACGCAACTACGAATCTTTTGGCGTTATTGATGATTTTGGGCTATCGTGTTCCACTTTTTGGTAAACTCCTTGCTCGCTTACCCGTCTTTTGCTATAAAACAATTTTTTTTTTAATTATACACTCTTACACGACAAAAACGTAATGGCCGTTCTGAGAACAGACGTCATGACTTACATACACAGGGCTGACATTCCTTTTATAATTCCCAGAAAGAGCAGGATGCACTTATTACGAAAAAGCTAAGAGCAATAGGAACAGACATACTATTTGCTGTCACTATCTGAGTTTCACAACTTTTTGATTTGGCCTTTTTTGTTGGCCAGATAGTCTGAATGTCAACGAAATATATATCCGAAATATATCCGTGATTGTGGAAATATATAATTATAAATTGTGTTTAAAAATACATTTCGCGTCGTATTTAAGTGTTTAGAACGTGTTGAATATGGTACATTGCAGTGTTCTTGGCTGTAAAAGCCTAAGTAAGCATTCATATTTTATGAAAATATAATGTTTTATTCGTAAGTAGCAATTTTACGTTACTATTTATCAAGTTTCTTAAAAATAATTGTAAAATATTGATAGTCTACCATTTTCTAGGCATTCCTTGCTGCAGAAGTAAAATAAATATATTTAAAACCAATTTAAAATTTCTTGTATTATCTAGTCAAATTCGGAAGTTGTTTAAATGTCATTTGCCGCTGTTTAGATATTTACCTGTGCATGACAATTTTACGTAAATTTAACATGGCTGCATAATACACATTATGGGGATACCAACGTTCACGACCTTTAATTACCTCTTATTTATGGTTAATGTATCAGCGTTTCCCAAGAATTTTAATTAAAAAATAGTACAATTTAACTAACAAAATAAAAGTGAATATAGATAGAACAATTGGACTAATTAATATCAGAAAATTACATTATTAAATATTGAAATTGTTATTGTTGCCAATTTTCTATTGCAAATAAAATCGGGTGCAGGTAAACATTATGTTATTTAAATATGTGTATGTAATGAATAAATTTTATATAAATAACAATATGTATTTTCTTATGCCTCGGTACCGCAGTTGTAATTGCGTACGTGAAACAACTGCTGGGCTGAGGTCTCGGGTGCGATCCCCGGGTCGAGTCAAGTGATATTGGATTTTTCTATCACGAAATGCTCAGTATTAGCCCGGAGTCTGAAATTGTGCACAGTATGGCGATAGGCTACCCCCTATCACATCATGGGACGGTAATATGCTCGGCGGAATGTGGATGTACTAGTTACAACTGTGCCTACCCCTTAGGAGATTACAGGCGTGAGTATATATGTATATGTATATGTGTTTATTATGCGTAGTAGTACACTTTAAATGGAATATTTAATACATCTTCAGTTAGTGAATCTTTTCGCTTTCTTTGTCGTTTTATCTCTCGCGTTGTTGTTATTAAATTTAAAATTTATGGATAACTATCGAGAAAAAACATTCAACTGAATATATAAATATAACACAGTATTGGGGTTATTTTTTATATCTTGTGATTATTTGGCAAGACTGTTATAAACATGTACTCTTATAAATTTGCCAAACCTTTGTGCAAATCTGGTGTTGGCAGATGGGCTTTATAGACTACTATAAACTCTATAATAATAATAATACTAGCCCTGTATTTAACATTGTCCCACTGCTGGGCACGGGCCTCCTCTACTAGTGAGAGGGGTTAGGCCTTAGTCCACCACGCTAGCCTAAAGCGGGTTGGTAGACTTCACATACCTTCGAAATTCGTATAAGAATTCTCAGATATTCAGGTTTCCTCACGATGTTTTCCTTCACCGTTAAAGCAAGCGATAATTAACATTTAATACACACATAACTTTAGAAAAGTCAGAGGTGTATGCCACTTGGGTTTCAAACATACGACTTTCGTCTTGGCAGTCCGTACGGCAACCAACTAGGCTATCGCTGCTAGTCTATAAACTCTACGACTCGCTTATCTTCTCCTACAAGATTGCAGGATTGTGTTGGTCGTCTATTAATTGCGGCAGTTCCTCGCGATTCTTCATTCTCTTTTGTTAACCACTACGTAATGCTCATCAAAAGTATTTGTCAAAGCTATGTAAATATCAGGCCCCACTGTGCTGGAAAATCTTACGTAGATAAAAAAGACAATATTAGAAGAAACCTATATACAAAATTAATTTTATTTAAAGGACAGTAATAATTACTTGTTTTGAATTATTCATTGTTAATAAAGTTATTATGTCTATTATGTAACTGTGAGTTTTTGTTTCAAGAAGTTATTACTATTATTATATTATGTCTATACTTGTACCGACACGTATTAGGCCAGCGTGGTGGACAAAGACCTAAAGAAGAAACTGACTGACTGATCGATCAACGCACAGCCAAAACGGCTGGGGTTAGAGACTTAAAATTTTGACAGTAGGTACCTTTTATGACGTAGGCATCCACTAAGCAAGGATTTTTGGAAATACCACCCCTAAGGGAGTAAAATAGGGGATGATAGTTTGTGTCAAAATCCGTCATTTTGAAGTTAAGTTTATGAAAATTAGTATTTGGCCTTTTAGTTAAAAACAAAAAATATATATTTCAGGATTTTTGGAAATTCCACCCCTAAGGGGGTGAAATAGGGGAAGAAAGTTTGTATGAAAATCGGAATCGAAAAAATGACGGAATGTTGATGAAAATTGTTATTTTGTATTGTATACTTTTTTTCCCAAACATGACATCCACGCGGGCGGAGCCGCGATCAACAGCTAGTACCTCATATTTTTTAAATTTTATCTTAATTTGAAAGAGGCACGCCTAAGATTTCAAGAACTGGGTAAACTAATGTTAGTTGGTAACCCCATAGAGTTCAGCTGTCCCTTTCGGGTGCACGCCTATGCCTCATCTACGGTTGTATATACTATATCTATGCTTACATATTGCTTTTTCTACCATTTGGCAAATATTACTCCGAACTGATTTGAGTAAATTCTAACTTACTTATTTTTGTGCTAATTTACGAAAATCGACATTAATAGATTTTTGGTAATATCCTACAATACTATAAGCCCATTAATTTAAACCTGAAAGTTTATTGAGCTATCCTTACCTGTATGTAGGCATTTAGGCAGACTACCGATGATTGCGTCAAGATTTACTAACAGTCATCAGCTGTCTATGAAGTACTGAAGGCATCAATACTGACTCTACCGTCGAGTAATCTTATCTTACTAATTTTTTTTTAGTGTCTCGATAGGCAGACTAGCAGACGGGCCACCTGATGGTAAATAGTCACCGCCGCCCATAGACTTCTGCAATGCCAGGGCACATCAAAGCCGCTGCCTACCGTTACTTATATTATAAATGCGAATGTGTGGATGTTTGTTACTCAATCACACCAGAACGGCTGGATCGATCTGTTTGAAATTAAGCACAAAGATAGATAATACTCTGACTACTTTTTATCCCATAAAAATATGGTTACTGGTTTAATTCTCGCGCTGGGAAAATACTTTTACAGTCTTGGGTGTACTTATTTATTGTGTATAGCACAATCTCCTGTGGTGCCGATAAATGTAATCACTCATGCGAAGCTGCGGGCAAAAGCTAGTCTCCTATAATTTTAGGTAGTATACAGTGCAAACGCATAAACAAACCACCACTGCATCAGTGACGTACGCGTTTCTCAAATATTAAAAACACACCACCATCTGTGAGATGACATCACGCTTAACAATATTTCGACAGTTACTATTCACGTCGGCTGTATTGTTACAAAAAGCCTCAGCGCACCTACAAAAGCTGTAAAGAATGAATGGGAGTGGGCGAGAGGGAGTCAATTCAATAGGAGAAAGGAGGGATGTGTAGTTATGTAAGTATGTTTTGCGGTTCGTGTTACGAAGTTGAAAGAAATATAAAAAAAAAATCATACTTGTTTAGTATAGTATTAGTAAATTAGTTTATTTATGTATTTCTGTCTGTATATAATGATTTACTTTAAAGAAATAGTAAGCATAAAGACTTATTCTTTAAATAGTTTTCAATTATATTTAAAGATCTAATTTTATCCGAAAAACCAAAACATTAATGTGTAAGCGATATAGGTAGCTAATATGGTGATAAACATAGACAGTTCCTACAATGTGTAATATAATGAATACAACAAATAGCTATTATCGTGTAAACTATTGGACTGAATATTTATTTTTTTATTAATTATTTAAACTATATCAATTATGTATTTCGTATGTGTTTGTATTGTACATAATAACACGTGAGGAAGTATTACACATATAACATTACCATAGGAAACAAGCTTAAATTCCATTTACAATAGAGCGTTAAATGCAATACAACTTACAGTCAACGACGATATTAACCTTTCGCTTGCATTCAGCTCATAGTTAACACTAACGCTACCTCTATTGAAATAAGCATGACTAATGATTTGTTAACAAGCAAAGCAGGTTCTTTTTAGTAGTCCCTACATCGCGTCGCGGGTCTAAACAAAACTCGCACACTGGCTGGTGGTTTCACGAACAACTTTAGTGTGACCCCACAAAGCTGTGGAACGTCATTTAAATGCACACGTTTCATTGGCTCTGAATGCTTCAGGGAAGTAGAAAAGAACGGGCCAATTACGACGCTTTTGTGACGGGACCTCTTTGGGTCTCAAGTGTAACTTTATGTGCGGGGATCAGAGGTTTTTATTCGGTTTCCACGGCTTCTGCATTCTTTGTGTCGTAATACAATTTTTTTGTCAGAAAATAATTTTCTTTCCGCATTTATTTGTGCTATAGTGTTATCTCTTTGTTATTGGGTTTTTTATGGTTTATGATAAATGAAAGGTATGGGTAAGAATATGAAGAAATTTAAATACTCATTCATAGTTTCTTCGTCTACTTTAAAAATCATAAAACCTAAATGAATCATTTTATTTCAAAATGATTCATATTAAAATATCTCATAAAAATATGATGAACCTGAAAATAAAGTTAATAATAAGAAAGTTGTTATTACAAATTAATATTGGGCACCTGCTATCGCCCGCCCAAAGCGAAGTGACCGCTGCCGCCCGCAAAGCTTTTCCCATGTGCTCGATTTTAGTACTTACCTTACCTTACCTTTGAACATTGTGCATTTTTCTTAGATATACTTTCCTTTACATTTCGTGTATAAGAAGTTTAATAAATATACTACCTATACAATAATTACTAAGATATATGGAACTTAAATATAAACATATAAAAAAGATATTAATTGCCATATTGAACGGGGTTCAGCAAACAGTATATTTTGGAAAAAGTTTTGTCTTCTGAGTAACGTAAGTGAAAGTACAAATTCTTTACCCATATAAATAAGAAAATCCGTTGAACGTCGAATTATAAGGGGCTGCAGCATTTGACCAAAGACCGATGGAACTTGGAAGTGGACCGTGTTGTAAATAAATAATCGGCCCTTGTATTAATCATTTAGTGGGTGCACTGTACAAAATGCATTTATAATGTTTGGCTGTTCGTTAGGCTGGCGTCAATACGGCTCTCGGTCCACCGGCTATAAATTTAGTATTGAGCGGACACAACAACAATGCGCGTTTTGTCTTGCAAATGAAAACGCGCACATTTCGCGGTATTGTGCGCGGCTGTTTCGGTGCCCGCCATTATTAACGGCGAACATGAAAGACAAAAGGTTCGTCTGCAGTGCTGAGGCTGGCCTAGATAGCGGATTATTGTACTAACACAATAGCAGCGTTAATTCCGCGGCTATACCATTATTTTACCAACTTTATCGCGTTCATCGATGGGTGCCGCGATCGGTTTTTGTTTATAATAGTTAAATAACAAACAGCTTTGGTTATTGTTGCTCTATTCACAACTGTGGCCCTTGTAGAGCACACGGATTATTCACAATTTTTTATTATCTTAATATGAGGATATACATTATAAATGGTCAATTACTATAAAAATGAGTATTAACAAATAAAATAATTCCATTATAAGTACATACATTTTATCATGCTACAAATCATATTGAAACTGAGATGTTACTTCATAAATAAATAGCCACTAACATAATAAATAAACTTCAAACTGCACCATCGAGTATGTGGTTCTTTTTTCATAAAGAAAAAAGAACAACATACCTACTCCAGAATAACGTATCTGAATTAAAAAATAAAAACTATATAACTTATCTAAAACTCACCATTAAGAATCCAATAAGCCAAGATTTTCCATGAAATAATTCCAGAACATATCAGAGCACACACATAATCACAGTAAACCCACAACACCGAGAAAAATCACGTATTATCACAATCAATTTAAAAACCACAACTAGGCGGGAAAGTTAGCGGAAAAGTTCGGACGGGCAAAGATTAGCGGTATAGAGCCAAGCGATCGCACTTGTTGGGAGGCTCACACAAACTGCGAACCGGCCGGCACTGCGTAGATGTCTTTGCTCCAAAGTTCCCGCGCACAGTTGGCGCGCACCACAAACCCACCCTTTTAGATTCCCCTGCATGATGCACATTTTAAAATGCATTGTTGAAAAACAATACGTATTGAAATTGATTAATTTAGTTATATTGTTATTTTTAATTATAAAAGTCAAATGAGGAAAATAAATGTTTTGATGAGTAGGCTAATATAAATACATAAATACACCCAACAGTCACACATATAGTTCAGACCCCACACTATGTATAACCTGTATCGTGGGTATCAGGAACTACGAGGGACTACGGTCCAAAAATTTTGTCGCGAAACAAATATCTGTCACACGAACATATTTCTCGGTACGGGAATGAAACCCACGGCCTCTTGTTCCACTAGGCCGCTGTGTCACGGAGGCTGTCATATTATTATTATTTTATATTGCTTTTGTAATATATTTTTGTACTATAATTAACATCAAACATTACTGAAAATTAAGGATTAAGTCCTCACCTATGTTATTACAAACCAAATACTCACTTAAACTTTCCAATTAGAAGCCTTATAAGAATATTAAGAGCAAAAATTAAATACCTTTATAGGACCTTGATATAACAATGCGCTCTCTACAAATAAGATACGCGTCTCATCAAAAGAAGGAGCTGGAGCCGGCAGCAGATACAATGTCGAAACATTGGGTAATATGTCCGATGACAATGGTGCGAATGCGAGACACAAAGCCGTCGAGCGTATTGTGTGAACCCATACAATACCCCTTGCATATATACCCCGTTTTTCGTACAGCGGCGAAAACATAAAACAAGCGACTGTCAACTCTACTACTTTGAACACAAAGTAGCTCTACTCAATGTTTTAGCGCGCAAATATCGTTGCCACAATATACAGTGTGTATTGCGTGTCAAAATAACTGATATTAATGGAAACTGTAGTTTTCTGATGAATCGATCTTTCATTATAGTATAACCTTGTTTATTGTTCATCTAGATCATTCATGGTTCACAAAAGATTTCCGAAAATGTGCTATTAAATACATACATAAACAAATGAATAAGTAGAGAGCGTTAACAAAATTTTGTAATAGGATTGTTTTGTAATATGTAGAATTACTAGCTGACCGTGCAGACGTCGTCCTGCCCATAAAAGCAGCGCCACACCGACTGCAGCGCCATCTGCCGGGCTGATTTGTGAATCTAAACCATCCAGGGCACCACCCAAACGCATACAAAACAAATCATTCAAATCTGTCCAGCCGTTTAGGTGGAGTTCAGTGACATACACACATACAGTAGAATTATATATAAATAAATAAATAATAAATAACACCCAACAGTCACACACATAGCCCCGATCCCACACTAAGATACGAGTCTTGTGTTACGGGTATCAGGGACTAAGAGAGACTTTCGGTCTCACAACACCCAGACTCCGGACACAAATATCTGTCTGTCAAACAAACATTTGTCCCGGTGTGGGAATCGAACCCACGGCCTCTCGTTTCACAGTCGGCTACTAGCCTACTGCGCCACGGAGGCTGTCAAATATATAAAGATGTGAGCTTAAAAGTAAATTAAATCTTAAAAACGTATATATTGGAATTACCTATATATGCCTGTTTCTAATTGATTCGTAGATATTACGTAGCACCGTGCCGAGCCCGGCGCGGCCCGTGCCATATCGCGTGGTCCTGTTGCAATGTTATCGTAGCCTATTGTGCTCGCATAATTTTTGTTTCATGTTCTGTAGTATGACTTTGCCAAAATATGTCGAAATATTGTTTTTATTGTGAAGTACAGGTTACTTTTTACTAACTTAGTTGATTTTGATCTAAGTCGTAAGATAAGCTTTATGCGACGAATAAGTTGGCTGCCTATAAGGTAACTTTACATACTCGTTTGACGACCACATAACTGTGTTATTAAAATAAAGTGATAGCCTCTGTGTATCCGGTTGGGAAACAAGAGGCCGTGGCTTCAATTCCCGTAAGTACCGAGACAAATGTTTGCGTGATATACAAATATTTGTTTCGGGTCTGGGTGTTGGGAGACCGTAGTACCTCATAGTTCTTGATACCCACGATTCAGGTTTGACCTAGTGTGGGTCAGGACTAAGTTTATGACTGATGGGTGTCTTGACTTGACTACTCATTTTAAACACTAGGAATATAAATAAAATTCCAGACAGTAAATATCAATTAAATTGTCAGCAAAATGTCCAGTAAATTGGCTAATACTCGAGAGCAAAATAAAAATACTTCGTAAGCTGCAACGTGTTTACATATTATTACAGAGTTCTGAATATAAGAAATTTACGTAGAAAACTTAAAGAGCAGATAAGTACGAAAATAAAATAAGTATGTAGTTGAAATAAAATAAGTTTCGTGGCGAGGCATTGTGCAGAGGGCGGCCGAGCGGACCGCCTTCTAGTCCAAACAGTATTTCCATTGTGTCTGCCATTACCTAGCCCTCTTTTCGTCTTTTGTATTCGTCTCTTCTATTGAAGTGAGACCTTCCCAATGACGCTTTATGACCGCTTTGAAGTATTCAAGATATGCTCGCTACATCTACATAATTCTAATATATTGCGTTGCTACATCGACACTAGTGTCTATAGCTTCATAACTATCCTATATTGGATATATATTGCCGCCATAAATTCGAATTATCGCATATACGTCCATGAAAAAAAGAAAATTTCATAATAAAATCACATAGGTTATAGGGACCGCGGATGAATATAAACAGGTGTTAGATAATGAAGGAGAACGCATATTTTTATCCAAACAATATATGTAATACAAATCATAAATGTTATATGAGAGATAACAAAAAAAACTAAAACGCATAGACTTGGGTGGTCCTCCTTACATGTCAGTATTATTATAAGTCTATTTTTTAATGTTCACTTATACTCAACACGTCTTGCAATTTCGATTTTTTTTAGCACCCTCACTTATATCTTACGTTTTAGGTGACCAGGACTCTATTGACTACAAATTATAATATAAATAATATAATACTAGCCCTGTATTAGACATTGTCCCACTGCTGGGCAAGGGCCTCCTCTACTAATGAGAGGGGTTAGGCCTAAGTCCACCATGCTGGCCTTATTCAGGTTTCCTCACGTTGTTTTCCTTCACCGTTAAAGCAAGCGACAATTAACAATTAATACACACATAACTTAAGAAAAGTCAGAGGTGTATGCCATTTTGGGTTTCGAACATACGACTTTCGTCTTGACTGACTACAAATTAAATCATAAAAATCAGTCCATATTTGGTGCAAGTCGTACGTATACCTACTTTAACAAGAACGCGGCTACAGCTTTAAATTATCTAATGTCTGAAAAAACTTTACCATCATTTGCCACACTAAGCAAAACCTAGGTCGTTCGTTGTTGGAACAAGGCGGTTTTTTTTTCGTTGATCCGTTCTCAAAGTTCTTTCAGTTCAGTCCAAACATTGTATTGCACATTGGCGAAGAAAAACAAAATGGTAACCAAGTTTTCACCTTTTTTCTCGCTACTCAACACGAGGGTATAGTGTCAGAGTACTTATATGGCCGCAAAACGGCTAATCATCGTGCCCCAACTCTAGACCCCCAACAAAACCCGGATGTACACTGGCTGACCCCGGAACGCGACACACTTGCGTGTGCCACTATGGTGGGTTTTACACCCTGCGTACGGGTAGGCAGAGGTTGAACCAGTACACCCACTTTTCGCAGAATTTCGGCCCCATAATGTTATAGGGTGCAAGCCTATCGCCATACCGAGCACAGATTCCAAGACTTCGGGCTAATCCAATCTGGAAGGTCCAGACACCCCTTGTCGAACACTTTTTGCTGGAGTCGTGCGGTCCATGGCCTTGTATGGTTGCCCAGTTTGGGCAGAGTCCTTGGGCTGTCGGTGCGTCGCTCTCCTGCGCAAGCCGCAGCGAGTAGTGGCGCAACGTGCGATAAGAGGCTACCGCACGATTTCGCACGAGGCGGCCTGCGTATTAGCCGGATTTCTGCCATGGGACCTGGACGCTAAGGCACTTTCCGCTACGTTTCAGTGGAGGGAGGCGGCGTCCAGGCGCGGAGAACGGATGGCATCAAAGGAGATGGAAGTCATTCCTGGCTTCTTCCGCAGAGCCGCCGTGGAGGAGTGGCGTCTCAGACTGGATAACCCAACAGCGGGTCTGAGGACCGTAGCAGCAGTGCGCGCTGTCTTTGGGCAATGGCTAGACAGGCGCCACGGCGCGGCAACGTTCCGACTGACACAGGTTCTCACGGGCCATGGATGTTTTGGCGAGTACCTGTGTCGAATAGTCGGCGTAGAACAGTCGGCCGTGTGTCACCATTGTGATAACTGTCTGCAGGACACGGCACAACACACTCTAGAAGTGTGCCCAGCCTGGGACGACGAGCGCAGCGCTCTCGTGTCAATAGTTGGAGGAGACCTCTCGCTGCCGGCCATAATGTCAGCTATGGTCACCAGCCCGAGGTCCTGGCGTGCGGTTGCCCACTTCTGCGAGAGGGTAATCTCGCAGAAGGAGAGCGCCGAGAGGGATCGGGAACATTCTGATCCTTCTCGCCGTCAGAGGAGGCGTAGAAGGCGCCGCGGCCACGAATAACCAGCGTCTTCCGCCCTGTGGACTAGGGGGCATTAAAGAATTCTGCCACGGTATCCTCTGCCTGTCGTAAGAGGCGACTAAAGAGGCCATCAGGGGTCGTGGGCGCGCAGCGGGGGGCTGTTATAGCGCCATTTGTACTAACGTTTGTACATCGTGCGACCCCGAGATGGACAGCAGCATACGTGGCTAGCCTCATTGCTGTTGTAGACACCAAGGGCGTACTTAGGTGTGCGGGGATTTCTGAACAGCCCCGCCCCACTTTAGTGATGAGCCGTTACGCGGCATTGCGCATGGTAGGTTCCGGTAGAAGTTGGGGCGCCTTAGCCTCAAGAACCCGAGGCCAACCATAATGCGCTGAAGAAGGCCACCGCGGGGTTTTGGTTGGTAGTCCGGTGTAGGGTGTAAATAGTGTTAGGGACTGGGCCCAACGACCGTTCAGAAATTTCCACCTCTACTGGATGGCTTATCGTTGGGTCGTAAGACCGGTGAGTCCAACATAACCACTCCACCTCCCCTCCAGGATGGAGCGGTAGCGATAAAGCGTTTTCCCCCGCCAAAAAAAAAAAAAAAAAAGACCCCGGGCTAATACTGAGGAATCACCTACTAGATAGAAAAACCCAATATCACTTTACCCGACGCAAATTTTATACACAACTCACATTGCTAAACTTACCAGTGTATTCCTGCGTTTCATTTTGTACATTGTACGATATGCAACTAAATATAATACGCAAAAGAAACTTCTGAGAAAACAGAATCAAAATTGCTTAAAAAATGAGGTCAGGTAAATAACTTTAAATATTGGTATGAGCAAAAATGGGTGCATAGTGGGAACATCTCTCTCGCACAACGGCACAGTAATACCTATTCTGAGAGGTGACGTCACGGTTGATGTCATGGTTTTACTATTATTTGAAATTACCCCTTTTGATACTAGAGTAGTACTGGTAATGTAACTTGTTGGTTAAAATAAAAAAAAAATCGTGTTAACTACCCTGTCGCAGGCGTGTCCACAGGCTGAGGTTGTGAAACGGCTTACACGTCCCTCTCCGATCTCCAGATATAGTCAGGATGCACATCGTACAATATTTCAGTAGTAAACAAGATTAACACTTCAGACTTCAGAACTTATTAGGTTACTGCCAGTTCGGAATGCAGTTATCCATGGGGAAGAATCTGGCAAGAAACGTCATGGTTGCTCTTTTAAACACAGCACTTTAAATTACATTTAATGTTGGTAAATCGACCACTTTCTCAAACCACTGATGATGATCCCAATCCTGGCAATACCCACAACTACTCAGAACTACGACACAGCCAGGACAGTGCAGACCGGATAACAGCGCCCCCTCAATCAACAACCCAGAGGTACGACCCAGACAACTGCATCCCTTCGTCTCACTCCCTAGCCTACGTCAATTAATAACCCGGATAAGAACTTATTTTCGACTATCTCTCTACGCACCAAACTACTTTGTCTCTCATCCAGGATTGAGCACCCCATACAGCCCAAGCAACTTCTTTGAACAATAAGGGTTACTTTAAACTAGGTAGGCACCGTCTGCCAAACCGTATAATCTGGCATTACGACCTCTAAAGCTACTAACTGTTCAACAACTACTCCACAATTGCCCGGCAAATGGCGAGGTGCTCTTTTATATTGTGATTTTCGTTCTGCCCCACTCCGTGAGTGTGATCATCCGATAAACAACTCTAAACTACCTTCAAAACAGCAAAGCAAGTGACGGTACCCACAGTTTAAATAATTAAAGCTATTTGCAAGTTCAATTCAGTGTCCATATTCGTGACTACCGACAACCATATTATCGCTGTCTCTAATGGTGAAGGAAAACATCGTGAGGAATCCTGTGTACTTGGGAATTCTCCATTAAGAGTTTCAAAGTTATGTGAAATGAATCAACGTGCATTAGAACAGCATGGTGGACTAAGGCTAGTCCCTCTCGTTTGTGGAATCCGTACCTAGAAGTATGGCATTACAGGGCTAGTATTTTTAGAAGACCATAGATCCATTAATGCTAATAAATATGTAATACTATACCAAGAATTATGTAGTTCATTAAAATAATTTACAATGGGCGGGGATTTACAAGTGATCCTATGATCAATAGGATGAAAACCCTATTGCTTTATGAAATGTATGTTTAGCGAGGATTTTTAGTTGCCCTTAACTCAACAGAGAGCACAGCGGAAGTCTTATAAGTGGCATGGAGACTAGAGTATAAGGAGTACAATCTCTGTGTGTGAAAAAGTGTCCGTCGAAAAGCGACTAATGAGGTTAGGCAATGACGAAAAAACCTAATAAAGGACCTGGTGTAATTAAGGAAAAAACGTGTATACCTAATGACAACTGAGGACGTTAAATGGTGCCTAAAAAATAAATCAATCCAAAATATATCATTTTTCATAAAATATATTCAAATACTTGTTACAAAAAGTAAATTAATGATACATGATATTTCACAATAAATGACTAATAACTTATGACAGCCTCCGTGGCGCAGTTGGCGAGTAGTCGGCTGTGGAAACGAGAGGCCGTGGGTTCGATTCCCACATCGCGACAAATGTTTGTGTGACAGAAAGATATTTGTGTCCGGGGTCTGGGTGTTGTAAGACCGAAAGTCTCTCGTAGTCTCTGATACCCACAACACAATGCTCATATCTTAGTGTGGGGTCGGGGCTATGTGTGTGACTGTTGGGTGTTATTAATTTTATTTAATTCAAATGATCATAAAACTTGTGCTAGTTTATAAGAAACATATAATGTTAAGTTTGGACGATTCCTTTTTCTTTTGACGCCGCAACCAATAATATTACAATTAGGCATGTTTTCACAAACACAGTTCACGTATTTTTAAAGTTATATAACTATGTTACTGTTAAAAATTAATATTATTACAATTAAATGTGTTGACAGTTGGTAAACAATCGCGCACAAAAAATGGATGATAACCTGCCGCAACGAAGTATTTTCAAAGATGGATATAGTAAAAGTTGTCAGTACGTTATAAATATATATAGCTATCCTTTTTTACGCACATATTGGCTTGATAGAGATGGCACTATGTTTATGTATATAATATCGAATTATTATTTAACTGTATAACCTTGCGATTCTATAGCTGAACACTTCAAGTCCTTGTATAGGTTTCTTTCGTCATTGGTATTAGGCCACCGCGACCGTAGCAAGTGGTGTAATAATTTCAAAAATAATATATTGTTAAGATTGTACTCCATATACTCTAGTCTCCGTGTTATGAGGGGAAATCGGACTTTTGTTACATAGTTCCGTAAAGACAATTTATCGATGATTTCTATTTAATAATTTGTACCATAGACTTTAAATCCACAGTATTATGTCATTGTTGAAATAATTTTCTCTGAAATATGTTTAAATGTTGTTTAAGTGTTGAACTATCCTCGGAGGATAAAATTCGTTTTCTGTAGATAGCGAAGCGTGCTTTGTCTTATCGGTTCGATTACAACCCACAAAGTGACACAAAGCAATGGTGTCCTAGCAGGTTTGCCTCTTCGACGCATCTAATAAAAAACATCGATGTTTACTCGATGTGGACGAATTAGGAATACATCGCGATCGCTTTGATTCGAGGTATCGATACTTTACATCGAGTGTTTTTAAGACATGGTTGTATATCATCCATCACTACCATGAGCAAACGCCACTGTTTCAGACATGACTTCTTCTTCTTCTTGCTTTAATGGTCTCTGCGGAGGAACAACTCCACAATTTTGCCAATGTCACGTAATAAAAATATTAACTAAGTAAATAAAATTTATGTGATGATGATGATTGATGACAGATCATGATATATTTTCCCAGACATGACTTCGGCCTTTATAGTGAAAAAATATAGGGTACGTCTTTCTTCTTATAAATGGATAAAAACCACAGACACTGCTTTGGCCTTTTGACTTATAAAAACCAGGAAGAAGAATACATTCAATTTGAAATTGCTCAGATTTGAAAAAATAACTAGAGACAAGGCTGTATGGTGGAAAACCTTTGCTTTCTCTTATACAAAAAAGAAAAAATTATGAAACAAAAAGAGCAGACGCCATTTTTATTTGAAAAATGTGGTGTGGTGATTAGTGCGTGCACTATTTGAAATACTGTTATTTTTGGTAATTTAGATAAAATATAACCCGGATAAGGATAAGGTATTTTGAAACATAATTATCTTATGTTAGTCTTAAACGAAAATATATTCAAAAAAAAATCTAATGGAACCAAAAATGCAAGATGGCGACGGCATACTCTCACTTTCGTAGGCAACGCCGGGCCTCCGGGCCCTTCGCCCCGCGAGACATTTATGAATATACACTTCATTTTCAGTTGTGAACATGGAACCGACACTGGATGCGTCCTTAGTGGCGCAATCCATCAACTTTCATGGGCAGCAATTGCAAAAAACGTGGGAGGGCGAACGGGGTGAAGATGATTTGACCAAGATTGGCGTGGGTGCTCTAGACTTCGCGGTATATCAGTCAAGGCATAAGCACCTGACATTCCAAGACCGCGGCAAAAGGTTGAAACTACACCAATTCATTGCCAAGGAGGCAAATGCCTTATTCGACACTTCTATTATGGAAGAGACGCCGAGTTCGTCAAGCCTGGGCACTGAGGCCGTAGCGCCGGAAGACAGTACGTATAAAATGTTCCGTAACTTTAAAAATCATATGCATTTTGAGGGATTTCTAAATATTCCTTTGTAGTTCGTATCTACTCCGCTATTGGGTCATAAGCAATTTTATACGGGACCACCCTAAGGTTAAGCCTATAGAATACAAACAAAAATTATCAAAATTGTTCCACATTTCCCGAAGTTATACCGTAATATGCAAAAAATGTGTCAAATTGAAAAAAAATCCAATTAAAGAAATAAAACCATTAATCACTGTATTGATCGTCAAAATAGGCTTTAATATTTTTAACTAAACTAATTGTGGTTGTATTTTTAAACTTCAATTATCTATTCTGTAATAAAATGTTGTTTGTTTCAGATTTGTTTGCTTTGATGCCACCGTTTGAAACATTCCTGAATGTAGATAAAGTGGCAAGATTAAGACATTTCTTTGATGTGAGTATATTTAAGTAATAATGTCTTACAAACGTAACATTTATATATCAAATACGGCAAGTTATGTGTAAATAATTATAATGAATTAGTAACAGTTCGAAAATTTACATAAAGTATAACATACTACTGTAAGTCTATAATTTCTGCCAGTGCATCTATTAAGTAGTTTAAATTGGAACTCATGATTAACAACTAACAATATTTTTAATTTTTTTTAGCTATTAGTAATACAAATTTTTGTACCTTGTCGGTACTATCCCTAATCTTGCAGTATGTCATGTTTTTTTCAATTATGATTTCTTAATAATTGTTATGATTTTTAGAATGTGAAGACAGGAGAACTAATTATAGGAGCCGTGATCAACAGGACTGCATCTGGTATGATGCTAAAAGTGTTATGCACGGCCGGACCCACTTCCAGATATGTTGCAGACATCAATGTGAAGGTATTGCACAATGTTGCATCACTTTATAAACTTAATTTTTAAAAAATATTCAAAATTATTAACTCTAGTCTTAAATACAAATAGACAAAACAAAAATATTACTTAGAAAATGACTAATAACTTAAGCCACACCCTTTTTTTATTCATTCAATCACAAAAGGCATAATATGACTGATAACTATTGATTAAAATGTTGACTACAATATTGTTACAGAACTCAGTATGTATAATTCCAGTAAAAATAATGTTACGACAGATATGTTGCATATTGTATGTAAAGTTGCTTGAAACAAGGCTTGTATTATGACTCATACATCCTTCTAAATACTGGACATTCATGCCAAATACGACTGGACTCCTACACATACTTGACATGTCTTCTAATTTGGCCATAATATCACTTGTGTGGGCTTTATAACTACTTCCAAACCATGAATAAGTTTTTGGAATGTAAAAATATTCCATTGCTATGAAAACTGAGTCATGACTCTACTACTTTTGCTGGTGGTAGGATATTCGTATCAAACCCGCCATAGTTTTGCGGCCTTCTAAGTACTCTGACACTCTCTCGACTCTCGACCACTTCTTTACCTTTTTTTCTAACTAATGTTCGCATGTCCTTCCATTATTATTGTTGAATACTTTATATTCATTTTATGCCACTCAGCTCACCTTATTTAATTCAACATTAATATTCAGGTGTGTCAATAATATGGTGTATATATTAACTTTTAATTACGAAATACGAATGTCATTGTCTTTAAGTTAAAGTACATTTAAATGAAGAATAAATAGAAATATAGCAGTCTGAATATTTAAGTATAATGTATTCACTTTCGAATAACACCTTATAGTTTTTTATGGTATACTGGTGTTTGCTTGTCACTCAACCTGAGAGTTTTATGCTAGTATAATGAAATAACATTGAAATATGTTTAAGTAATTGTGCTGAAAAGTATGTATAACCAAGTTTGTAGTATAGGAGAATGGAACTCCATTATGTTATCAAAGATAATGTTATTATAGAGAAGTGATCCCAATTTCAGAGAAAACAAACTTTTTATTATGATACGATTTATTTATTTTTGCAATAATATGCAGTTCTTTTGCTTTTGTTTATTTTTGAAGTAGTGTAGAAACTATATAAACAATCCTAAGTCATAGAATTATGAACTGTTAATTATTACTTGATACTTATTGAGATAGATATTATCATGATAATAGGGTAGTTGACAGTAAGTGAAAACCTGATGGAATTCTGGTTTAATTGGAATTTTTATAATAGATTTAGCCTAAAAATATCCATAATTACACCAATTTGTTAATTTATATGTGATTATTTAATATTTTCAAGAAATAAATATGTTAAACTAAAGCATTTTGTCACTTGACATGAACCCCCCATCAGTCATGCACGATATCACCGTTCAAGAAATCTTAGAAAAAAGTTGTGTGTACTTATGTACGCGCGTGAGAAGATATACTTCTTTGGCCTCATTAAAAATTATGATAATATATATATTTTTTTTACTAAATAGGCTTGCGTTTGACCACTATCTCGCCTGATGGTAAGTGATGATGTAACGCGATAACGCGCCTAAACAAGTATAACTTCAATGAAAATGCAAGGTCTATTATCTACCTAGAAGTCACTAGCCAGTCATGTACCATAAGGTCAAATACTGGCCACTTTCGCCATTCTTACATGCCATTTTTAACTTTAATGTTATGGAAATAAAAATGATTTTACTCCCTCCTTTATTTTTTTTTAATTTCCTTCTGGACACGAGTGGCAAATCTTACATTTCATGGGAGCCTGGTACATAAAGTGAAAAAAGAATAACAACAAAATATTTTAATGGCCAGTACTTTTTACAGTATCATGAAAGACCTAAATAATATTACTGTATAGTACTAATTCGGTCTTTCATAATACCATAACGTACTGGCCATATCTATATTCCGAATTTAAATTCCGAAGCTTCTAGCTCTTAAGGAAGTCACTATTATATCAGTTGTATAAAAACGGTATCCTTACATTTCTGCTAGCCTGGTACTCAGGAAAAATTGTACTGTTACGAAATACGTGTTCTAAATATAAAAATACTAGCATATACAACTTGAACATAGTTACATATCGATTTTCATGCCACCTAGAACTAACTTTACGATGTGGCTGTCGGTGTGCGCGCGCATCGTAAAAATTCACTCTCATCATTTTTCTCCATCGCGCCAAAAGAAGTATAACTTCAAAGAAGTCGAGCCAAATGTCTTAGTATTGTGGATGGTCACATCACAAGAGAGGCTGTGACAGTTGCGTTTTAGTGGGAAAAATAAAGTTGGTTTTATAAAAATGCAAATTAAATCTTAAAAATGTTTTATGTTTATCAATGATAATATTTTAATAATATAGACCATGAAGATAACATAAAACGGTTTCCCAAAAACAGTCAACTAGCCTATTATCAACAAATCCTGCCCACATATGCCCACTGTACACTATCAAATCTATAAATATCGTCCCTTGATGTTTTCTTCTGGGCAATAATGAGTCAAAAGCATTGGCTTTTATACATATCAGACATTATAAATATTAAAGTAATTTTTGTGTTGCAGGCATTTCTACCAGTAACAAATATCATACCAGCAGTGGACAAGAAAAATGTATCAAGAAACTACCTCATGAATGACACTGTGTGCTGCGAAGTCATTGAAGTAATTCCAGACACCGACAAAATGGTGTGCGGCATGAAAGGCGTGACTCGTGGGCCTGATGACGCCCCGCCAAAGCCCCCACTTGGACTGCTCAGCACTGATGACTTCCCAATGGTCTATAAGTATGTACTATTGCCATTCACACTACATCTACTACACCACCACTGTTGCAGGTTTTATAAACACATGCAGTGTTACTTTCTATGTGTATTTATTTATTGTAGTGTAGAAGCTTTTATAACAGTGATATTTATGTTTACCACAAGATGTCTCTTACATGGAAGATTAATAATCTTGAGGATTAATACAATTCCTCTTCATACTTGATATTTATGAAAACAATGGACTTCTCAAGAAGATAAATTGTGGAGAAAATATAGAAACAAAAT
Source organism: Laothoe populi (assembly GCA_905220505.1). Taxonomy (NCBI): domain Eukaryota; kingdom Metazoa; phylum Arthropoda; class Insecta; order Lepidoptera; family Sphingidae; genus Laothoe; species Laothoe populi. The sequence goes on along the minus strand of HG992151.1, from coordinate 6,267,051 downwards.
ATCAAACAGGAAAGTCAAGATACATATTACATGTGCAGAAATTATTCTTAAAGCCCGTTCATAATGTATTTTGGAGGGTTGGCTTGATGTAGATTCCACAAATGTTTGTATTCAAAATTGTGTTGTGTTCATCAATGGGTAGGTATAGAAGTGTTGGATACTTGTTTTCACTGGTTTATGATCACTTTTCAGTATGAAAAACACACAGTTCTGCAAATTTGTGAAAATGTTTATAAGATATTGTTAAAAGTTTAAGACAACCACCATACACTTGGATTTAAAGGATTGTTAAAAGTCTATGAGATTACATTGCAACAATATTTTCTAAATATGCAAGGATAGCACCTAAATAATGTAGACTTTTGTTTTATTAGAAATTACATAAAAGGTCAGTACTACAGGATCATAATTTGAATCTGATGTCTGTAAAAGAAAAACTGTATGATTCTATAATAAAGCTAATATTTAACATTCCAGCATTATCTGAGAGCTTATGACTGGACTTTTGTAATGAGCATTTATCGGATGTTGGAGTTCTTTGTTTGTAATAAAAGGAGTTGATACCGGCAATTATGAATTTAGCTGATGTGAGGCTCCCTGAAGGCACATAGTTTGACAAGATAGCACCGCAACTCATGTTGTTTTGTCTCGGATATGAATGAGTCAGACCTCATGGATGCAGCTCCCTCTATTTTTAGGGTGTTCTTTTCTAGGTATCACAACGCTTCCCAAGACCCGTTTGTCACCCTACTGCAGTGACTTGTGACTAGCTGAGATGTTTTGGTAATTTAATGTCACGCTGTCGAGGCGACATCACCTTACATATGACATTATATTTGTGTGTGAAAGAAATAAAATACCAGTAAAATAACGTTTTTTGAACAGCTCCATGGGAACAGGTGAGGAAAACGTATGTGTGACACATAAAAAAATCTACCATTAAAATGCTTAAAATTGAATACTTTTTGCGAGATGTCGTCATTTCTCAATCGATTAAACAAGGATAAAGCATTACTCTGAGCTGCAGTTCATGTTTTTTATGATTTGTTTTTCGATAGGAAAACTATGGAAATGAAGGGTGAGAGCTATGAAGCTATATTGGAGAAGAGTCCTGGCTTCAATAACCCCAACTGCATCCAATATCTCTCTGAGCTACTTGGCATCTCCAACATGCATTGTACAAATTTTGTTTCACTCAGGTAAATATATGCAGCGGTAAACTTGGTATAAATGTTGTTTTATCTTTATATTAATAATAAATTTATCTACAGAGGAGGATTCCCTACATCGGAGTATGCTGATGATCTTCGTCAAGCGCAAGCTAGCAAATGGGCATTCCGTTCTGTGGCTGAAGGCATAGAACATTTCAAAGCTGGGAGACACTCAGAGGCTTTTCAATGTCTTAACAAAGCTTTGAGCATAGACCCAAGGAATGTGGAAGGTCTTGTTGCGAGAGGAGCACTGTATGCTAACAGTGGTACTTTTAAGAAGGCTATAGAAGATTTTGAGACTTCGTTAAAACTGAACCCAAACCATGCTAATGCCAGGAAATACCTTGGAGAGACTTTGGTAGCTCTTGGACGAAGTTATGAAGATGAAAACAAGATTACAGAAGCACAGAAGGCATACGAAGACTGTTTGGCAATTATACCTTTCCATGAAGAGGCTCAAAATTCGTTGGATTTCCTAAAGAGTAAAACATCAACTGCAAAACCTTTGATAGAGCCAGCAGAGTTGCTATTGCCTGGATTAACTGGAGCGAAATCATACGAGATGAAAGAAACGCTCAAGCAGCTTTTGAATTTAACTGAGAAGAAGGATAAGAAAAAGAAAAAGAAGCGTGGCAAGGGCAAGAAGAAGCGTTCAAGCAGTTCATCATCGTCGTCTAGCGACTCATCAAGTTCCAGTTCATCTTCTGAGTCGTCATCTTCATCGTCTGAGACGAGTGGTGAGACATTCTTGGAATATCACTTATATATTTTTATAGATATTTATATTGTTTGTGGAGATTAAACAATGTTTGATAATGAGTCAAATTTGAATTATAAATGTTATTTGTAAAGTAAATTTTACAATAATCTTTAATATTTTATGAGAGATTCCAGAAATAGACACATATTGAATGTTGGTTGATGAGGTATTGGTAAAAGCATTGGTGAACAACCAAGAGACCTGCTGCTATCGTGTAGGGCCATACAAACACAAATATATGCAGGATTTTTTTATCAGTGCGCAAAATTATTAATTACCGAGTATAAATAAATAAGACAGTAGTTTCATAAGTATAAAATATGTTAATCACGCATATGACATTAAAATTAATACAGTGGTAAAAAAGTATCCTTTGTATTCATACTAATACTATAAATGCGAAAGTAACTCTGTTTAAACAGTTGACCGTTGTGATGAAATTTACCAAGGATATAGATTATATCCTGGAGTAGGACATAGGCTATCTTTTTCTTAAAAAACAACTTTGAAAGGGGTCAAATAAGAGTTCAAAATTTATATGGGATATCCATAATTCCTCAAGTTACGGATCGGAAAGTTCATATTTAGGCTTTTGGTAGGAAATAAGCGTTTCACATTTGTTACACAATCATCCCTAAAGTTATAGCCATTCTTATTCATACTAATACTAGAAGTGTGAAAGTCACTCTGTTTGTTAGTAAGTGCTAGTTGAGGAGTCTGAGAATAACATAGACTTTTATATCCCGGAAAATGCACGGTTCCTATGGGATAGCAAAATATAGAAAGATGTAATAACTAAAAATGTCTCCATGGATTTTATACCTCTTCTGACAAAAATAACTACCACGCGGGCGAAGCCGCGGGCAAAAGCTATTTTACATATAGATTCGGAATAGTCTGTAATGTTTATAGATTCGGAAGGTCCTAATCGCAAGAAGAAGCGTCGCTCGCAGTCGAACAACAAGCGACAACGCTCGCTGTCGCCGCTGAGCAAGCGCATGGCGATGTTGGGAGACGCGGAGTCTGCGTCGCGCACGCACAACTCCCAGTTCAACCATCCGTACGGGTACCAGCCGCCGCCGCCCGCCGACGAGCCGCCATCCGCGCCGCCTATCAGGTCGCAGGCTGACGTCGACTATGAGCTGAAGGTGAGTTTGACTTTTTTTCGGTTATGTTGGGCTCGCCGGCCTTACGACCCAGCGTTGAGCCGTCCGGGAGAGATGCTGACATCCAGACGATCGCTGGGCCGAGTCTCTAACAAATACCCTACACCGGCAATACCAACTTACAACCCCGCGGTGGCCCTGTTCGGTGCATAAGAGACGGTCCCGGGCTCACGGGACAAGAAGCGCCCCATTTTCGACGGGATCCGCCCCTGCCCGTCCCACGTTGGGTTCAGAAGCCCCCGCGCACCGAAGGAAAGGCGAGTGTGACTACACCAACTCCACCCAACTACCACCCAACTCCACACCCACCATTAAAATACAAAAGACCTACGGCTGAGTTTCTTGGTGGTTCTTCTCAGACCAGTGGGCATTTCCGAAGCACCAGTAGATACACTTAATCCTGACCTGTAAAAAGTGCCCCTAGTGGCCTAATTTACTAAATAAATGATTTGATTGTAACTCCTGTCTAGCCAGGATCGACAGTGGCACACATTTTTTGCACACAGAGTAATGAAACTCTCCAAGTCTCTGGGAATGCCTAACTCTATTTTATCCCGTAACGAAATTAATCAGATAGAAATATAGGAAGGAGTTGCAAATTTAAATTATCCAATGATGAGGGAATTGCCAAAATCCTTAAGAATTAACCATGTATGCAATGGGTGCATTATACTCTGTCAATTTCCGATATAAAAATGTGTTTCTTACACTTAGATCGTAATTTCACTGTTCATATAAAATAAGTATGCTGTGCTATTTTAATACATATTATTGGATACAGAAATGACGAGTTTTTTTTATACCAGGTTCGGAAATTCTTGGAAATGACTAAAGAAGATTCTGACTATGAAGATAAAGTACGCAACTTCCTCGAAGAGACCGCCCAGTACAAACGTAATCGGAAAATGCAAGAGCTTGGCCAACAGCCGCAACCCGGGGCAGATCACGACAAAAAGAAAAAGAAGAAGAAAGATAAGTAAGTCATTTTTTTTAACACTTTAATTAAATTAATGAATAATAAGATGCTTCATATTCCAACTTCATTACAAGCGAGCAAGCAAGCAACTTATTACAACTTACTATTTTTGAGAGTTCTAAGTTGGTAATTTTTAATTTTTTTTTCAGAAAAAAGAAGAAGGAATCTAAGAGGAAACGTAAAGAGCAAGAAAGAGACGAGAAAAGAAAAGCAAAACTGGCTCGCGCTGCAGCGAATACTGAATATAGTCTGCGAGATTTGGAAAACATTGGCGACAAAAAATTTAGAGATGCCATAAGGTGAATTACATATTTTATTTGAGTGAAATCATATAACATAAAATTTTCTATTATAATAATCATAACATACATGTTAATTCAATTAATTTTAGGAAAGAGTTAAAAGGAAAATCCAAGAGAGACATGAGTTCAGATGGTGAATATGAGAGAAAACACAAAGACAGCAGGTACAATTAAAAAACTTTTGTTTAGTCTTAGGGCACATATGTACGCGGCCAGTTGATTTTTATTAAGGAACTGAGCTATTTCACATAGTGCAAATGTGTACAGTACGTCCTGTTTCCTAATAGAGCAACCAGCGATAGACTTCCCGGTTATCTTTTAAGACAAGTAGCCGCTAGCATATGAGTCCCAAGAATTTGTATGTAACGCGATCAGTTACTACTCCAGACGCCTCTTTGCCTGTCTGCCCTGAATTCTTCTATTCGGCTGCCATCTTTTACAATGCGCACAAGTTAACTTAGCCCGCCTGAAGTTAATCACTTCACACGTCCGTTATCCTCGCAGAGAACCTTTAAAACCTATACTGCCAATCGTGGCTAAGTTCAGGCCGGCCAAGTTCAATTGCGCGTATTGTGCCATATATTTTCTCAGTAAAATATATTTAACACCCAGCAGTCAATTGATATTAATCACTCGTGTCTATAAGGATATTAAAAAAGTAGGGAGCAAAATACAAGCCAAAATCATTTTTATTTCCATAACGTTAAAGTTAAAAATAGCATGTAAGAACGGCGAAACTGGCTAGTATTTGAACGCACCGCCGCATAGTGGGCGGAAACGATCAAAACTACGCGCGAGCCAGTAAATCTAATCCAAATGAAATATTTTTTTAATACTCGTAATTATGTCTGCTTTCTTGTAGCACTGCGGAAATTCGCTTTTTAGGGGTAGAAACCACCCCCTATCAACCCCTAAGCAGGCTAAACCACCAGATTCTGGGTAAAACAAGTTCGATCAACTACGTATTTATAAGGAAATATATATTTTATACACAGATAGGCTGGCTTACCTCAACCCGATACACCTTATTCCCACATACCCTTACAACCTCATAAACTACCCCTAATAACCCCCAAGCAGGCTAACACACCTGGCTCTGGATAGAGCGAATTTAATCAACTAATTTTCTGTAAATAATTTGAGATTTCAACTACAGATAGGCTAACCCACCTTAACTCTCACATACTTCGTTTCCACATACCCTTACAACCCTGTCTTATCTGTGTATAAAATATATATTTTATATATAATATGTAGTTGATCGAACTCGTTTTACCCAGAATCTGGTGGTTTAGCCTGCTTAGGGGTCGATAGGGGTGTTTTCTACCTCAAAACAGTGAATTTCCGCATTGCTACAAGAAAGCCGACATAATTACGAGTATTAAAAAAAAATGATTTCATTTGGATTAGATCTACTGCCTCGCGTGTAGTTTTGATCGTTTCCGCCCACTGTGCGGCGCACCGCCACACCGCCGCACCGCCGGCAAACTTATGAGTCATGACTGGTTAATGTTATTTGTCAGGATGATGGACGATATGCACGGGCTGGAGGAGTTGGAGTCGAAACTGAGCGCGTACCACGTGATGGTGGAGAAGGAGGTGCTCGGTAAGAGAGACCCGCGCGGGTCGCTCAGCCCCATCGACCAGGCGCCGCCGCCGCCGCTAGAGAAACCCAAGTGGAAGATGTCCATGAGCGCCGTCAAGGATTCGTTAGTTATTCCCATCATACATATGTATAATTCGTGTAAAATCAAAGTCGACAAAGTAGGTCGTTGGGCAAACATGAAATATATGGCAATATAGGAAAACCAAACTCTGCAATCTAGAAAACTTAATAAGAATATGCATTGTTGAGCTTAATTTTTTATCAATATTGTTATCTGAGATGAATTTAAAGATTCAGATTAAACTAAAATATTCAGCACTATATACTTTTACTTTCGACTTAAAAAAAATATATTATTTTTTGTTTATTGTCAAAATGTAAGTAGGCCGTACTTTGCCGCTTTTGATTTTATATGACTCATACATATATAACAGTTCAGAAAGTACTGAAAGCACTCACGCTTTTCAAAATGTATAACTATTTTTATACTATAGATGCCATTTTCTTCTAGTAGGGTTAAGAAGAAGGATTCATCAGTACCAAAAGGCTACAAAGAACGCTACGCATTTGAAGATAGCTCTGATGATTCACATGATAATCCTAAGGTGAGTGATATTTTTACTAAAAAGTTTTTTACATAATTCAATAAACATATTTTTTTGTAATACTCTGAATAATAACAAACAAATCATTCAATCCATGATTGAAATTATAGGTAACAGTGAAGCATGTCAATTAACCAATTTAATACTTTGCTACTACATTTTCTAAGTAACTGCAGCATATGTGTTATACGTATGTGATGCATATTGCTTAAGTTAGCAATAAATTTGTATTTAACACTTTGATTGTGGCGCCAAATAACACGGCCAATCCCCCTATGCGACTCGCATCGCGATATGTATGAAAAAAACACGCACCGCGTATGGCGCCCGCATACGCTGTGCGAATTTAAAAACATACTAGGCGCGTGAGCCGCAGGGAACGTGTTAAGTTGTTTTAATATTAGTTTAGTTTAGTTATACTAGACATACATAGATTAGAACTACATAATGTTCAAATAAGAACATATTTTTAGTTATTAAAACGGGATATTTACCATGTTTTTTATTTGATGTGAGTTCCCTATATTTCGGCACTATTGCAAGCGCCATGATCACGTGTAAACTGAAGTTTTTGCGGGTGGATATTTATGAGCAGACAAAACGATCTACCCTCTTTCTTTCTCTTTTTGTGCGCTGGGTACCACTACCATTGTCACATAAGTCACTCATATTAGGATTTTGTTCACGGCACACGAAACTCACTGTATCTACTCGCGAACTTTTTTCGGAATTTTTTCGGTGTTTACATAGTTGAACTACTGGATTCCAGGCCCTCGACAGTTGAAACCCTTCCTCCCGGTTGAAATTTCTGTATTTCGTAATTTCTATAGCTTCTCTAACCAGTCTAGGAATATAGTGGCGTTCTGTCGAAATTACCTGAGGGTTATGTAGCTCGATCCAGTGGTTCGATCCCGCTTCCAAAAGGTGTTCAGCTATGGCCGATTTTTGGGTTTCATGGTTTTTCACCGCTCTAATGTGTTCTGAGATTCTACACGAGACAGTACGCTTCGTCTGACCGATATACGACTTACCACAACTGCAGTCTACTTTGTAAACACCTGGCTTTTCTAGGGGAAAGGACAATGGGCGAATTTGTATGAGCCCTGTCCCCACCCACCAACAGACACCATACATATACATTATTATTAAGTGTACTATAAAAAACTCTTACCATATCATTTAAATTTAATAAATCAATGGAGATTCCTTACAAAATAAAAAAAACATAAATTAAAAATGTTCTTAGTAAACACTGCTATTTTATTGCATTTTTTTACTATTTTGACATAGTTTTAATAAATATATAAAGAAATATGGTCGCGTAACATTTTGTTACATTTGATAGGCAATTTCACCAGGAACTGTTCGCCAAGTAACTAAACCTTAGGAACTACCAATAGCTAAAACAGCATGTTTGGATATTTGAGCTTAGAACCTTTGTTATATTTATAGTACAAAATCTGATGCTGATCTGATGATGGTAGGGAAAGGAAAGATAAACTGGATCTTGGAAAATGTAATAGTTGGAGACGTCTTGTTTGCTCGTATATGTTTAGTACTCTGTGTAATTGCAGAAGTTAAAATATTTCCACAACAGATGATAGCAATAACAAAAATATTATCGGAGCTCGTAAACTACATTAGTTAAAAACGTCCCGTTTGGACATAAACGTTTAAAAACCTTGGCAATAACAGAAACACCCTACATACGTGGTGCAACACGACCGCCATTCATAGCATGGATGGCATGAATACTTTTTAGTACTTTGTTTTTACAAATATCAAAAGAGATTTAAAATAAAGATTATTTTTTGCATATATTTTTAAAATAATGATATCAGACGAATTAAAAACATAATACTATTTTATTATAATATTTACTAACGACCCCCCGGGTTTGCACGATTGTTGTCAACCTTTGGAGACAGGTACATGTCAATGTGAACTCTTTCTAGATAATTTTAAAATCATAGTGCATTATTTTGATTTAGCCCTTATGGTTTAGCCGGAGTAAGTTTTTTTTATTTTGGCGCGGCAATTTGACCACACTGCACCTGATGGTAAGCGCAGTGCCGTCCAGATAGAGTATCAAATAGCGAGAGACAGAAATGTAATCACCCGAAAATATAATTAGACGATACGATTATCAAACGTTGACTTTACTGTACATTCTACAAATATAATATGTAAGTATTAGGTATACATTTAAACCTTCGGGAAAAATATACAAATGATAATTATCATGTCGAGGCTGTCGAGAGGGCTTATACATCCCTCTCCGATCTTCAGATATAGTATCACAATGCAATCGTGCGATAGTTCTGTAGAAATAACACAAGTTATTTAACAGAGTTAACAGTGTTAAATAACTTGTAATAACTTCAGAGTTTATTAAACTACTGCCAGTTCCGAATGCAGTTATCCTATGTAGAAGAACTGGCCAGAAACTCCATGGTCGCGTTTTCGTGCAAGAAATCCCCGTTTTCTCCCATCCCCGTTCTTCAGGGTGTTCCACTCGCAATGCGGAATGACCTTAATGTCCTAGGTATGGATATCTGCTACGATCTTAGTCCAAGGATCACATCGAGGGTGTAATATCCGCCACCTCCCGCAGGGTCGGAATCCTGAACAGGGTGCGGCGGTTTTTCACGCCCGGTCAGCTCTACCGCTTATATAAAGCGCAGGTGCGGCCGGGAATGGAATACTGCTCGTACCTCTGGGACGGTTCCGCAAAAAATACCTTCTTGATGCCTAGGGTGGGTTGCAGCGGCGGGCCATCCGCATTGTGAATGATGCAGACGTGAGTAACAGTCTGGAGCCGCTACAGCTGCGTAGGGATATTTCCTCGCTTAGCGTGTTCTACCGTCTGTATCATGGCGAATGCTCTGAAGAATTGTTTGATCCTATCCCATCCTCGTTTGATTGAAAGATAGAAAAGATTTTTTATTGTCGGAACGTTAAAACACATTAAAAAAATGCAAAAATTACAATAATAATAATTGATCCGACAATGGGGGTCCCTATTCAGCTGCATGCTGCAGTCCAGGCTAACCCATACTGCAGCGCTGGTTTTCGATATAACCCAACCAGTGACGTACACATGTTATAGAATATAAAAACAAAACAAAAACTGTTGAAAACTAGCCAGTATTAAATATAACCTAGTAACAAAAAAAAACCTGAATTAAGCGTAATATTGCGGAGCCACAGCTTCGTGGTATCTACTACCCCGGCCCGAACCAAGAGGTTGGCAAACTCGTATTTTTGCCGCACCATCAAGCTGTGGAACAGTTTGCCAGCTACCGTGTTCCCTCCTTCCTATGATCCTGGGTCCTTTAGGCGTAGTGTGAAGAAGCTAAACAGCAGGCTGGCATGATTATGTTGAGTAGCGATGGATAGACTGCCTCTTGCTACTCTATCTGGAGGTGAAGTGTGGTCACTATGCCACGCCATCATAAAAAAAAGTTGACGAAGCATTCGTTAGGTCCCCCGTAGTCTCGTTGAGAACGCGAGTCGCTACCGCAAAACTGCAACCTTGTCGGTTTTATGTAAGACAGCGGTAACATACCAGTTGAGGTAGGCCATTCAAGTTTTAGAAAAAATGTAGCTCTCCCGCCTGTATACTGTGTTATAGCACGGCGTAATATAGTAAAATCAGCAAAAATTAATATTTCTATATAAAACAAAAATGCGAATTAAAAAAAAACTCAATACTTTTCGTTGTTGTCGTCATACCAAAAAATCATCACCTTGCTAAGATTAATCGATTGAGACCAATTTCAAACCTGTTGACGGGTGGGGACACTTGACCCAATGTCCTTTGTCTTTCGGCGAACGCAGCATCTGAGACACTTTTTTGAAAGGAGTGAAGATAGTCTTTACGGAGTAACGGCGTATTTGCTGAGAATATTTGCAACTTTATCTGTCACTCCCCTCATGTAAGGCAAAAATGCCGGCTGCCTCTCAACCTCGTTCTTTCGGTGCTTATATGTAGTTCTTCGTTTGCATTGTGCTGTCTTCGCTGTATATCCATTCCTCTGTAGGACTTTCTGTACATGCACTAGCTCTGCATGCAAGTGTTCTTCACATACCTTCGAAATTCTTATTAGAATTCTCAGGTATGCAGTTCTCCTCACGATGTTTGCCTTCACCGTTAAAGCAAGCGATAATTAACATTTATATTTTATACACACATAATTTTGGGACAGTCAGAGGTGTATGCCATTTGGGTTTCGAACATACGACTTTCGTCTTGACAGTCCGTACCAACTAGGCTATCGCTGCTAACTCGGTATTAAGATGACAAATTTTACGCAGCCATCGCCATCTGGCGGAGATAAGAACGTGTCTGTGCGTCGCGCCATGGCCATGAAGGAACCTCCGCCGCTGCCACTAGCCCCTCCGCCGGGCAAGCGCGAGCCAGAACCGCCCGGCACCGAGCCGCCGCCCATGCCGCCTGTATGTACCCACTACATGTACACTACAAACAAACACACACATATACACTACATATTTCAGCACTTATAATGTATGTGCTATATAATGCTATGTATACATAATCTGATAGGTTTTTTGTTCTTTACTTTTTTTAATGTACTGACTTATCGTAAGAGCTACGTCTACATGATCAATAAACGATTTCATTTCATAATATATTTTAAATTACAGACTTATGAATTGTATAGGTAACACGAGTATCTTATAGTATAGTACATTAATTATAAAAATGTTTACCAAAATGTAGAAAATGTGACTATTAAAACTAAGAATACAATTTGACATTATAAAATGAAGAAAAAACGGCACATATTTTACTGGTAAAGCGACTTGTAAAAAAAAATATTTAAAAACTTCATTCAGTTTTTAACATTTATAACATTTTTAACTCTAGCTACAGCAGGGTCCATGTATACACTATACAACAAGATGCTCATCCATACCTGTATACGTACTTAGTGTGCCAACGTTTTATACAACTATTAAACACATGCACTGTGTTATTAAAGAGCTTATATTATATATATATTTATAATCACTTTTTTTTTTATTTCATTACACAATTTAGCCAGCAAATGTATATCAAAAGACTTAACTTAGCCTTATCTCGTCAGGTTCGCAAGGGCAACATAGTTCTGGATAAATTCGGTTCATTCCGGCTGGCGCAAGAGGGCGAGACGCCGGTGTCGGTCGGTGACGGGAGACCGGAACAGTTCGTGACACGCATCAAGCCACCGTCGCCTTCAGGTCGCCGGCCACGCTCGCCACCTTCGCCGCGACGTCACTCCTCCAACTCTTCCGATGACGACAGACGTTCGCCAAAACGATCCCGGAGCAGGTACTTTTTATATTTTTTGCAACATGTCTGTTATTTGCATTGCATGCTGTCTCTTTGTATAGAAATGAAATAAAACATAATGTATTACACACTCTTTTACTTTGTTCAAAATACATACATACATATACACCCACGCCTGTAATCCCCAAAGGGGTAGGCAGAGGTGTAACCAGTACACCCACGTTTCGCCGAATTTCGGTCCCATAATGTGACAGGGGGCGAGCCTATCGCCATAGCGGGCACTATTCCAGACTCTGGGCCAATACTGAGAATTTCTGGATAGAATAACCCAATATCACTTTACATGACCCGGGGCCGAACCCGAGACCTCAGCACAGCAGTCGTAACGCATGCGCAATTACAACTGCGCCACCGAGGCAGTCTGTTTGAGTTTGTTCAAAATGTTTGTCATAATTGTTTGTGTGCACAATATGAAATTTGTTTGCAGGTCTCGACCCCGTAAATATAAATACCGTTCCCGTTCAAGATCCCGTTCCCGATCAGGCTCAAGCGCCAGCGGATCTGTCGCGTCCCGCCGGCGCCGCTCCGGCTCGCCGCGGTCCCGCTCTCGCTCTGACGCTTCTCGCTCGTACTACTCACGCAGTCGATCTCGATCCAGGTCGGGATCTAGGGAAAGGTGCGCTTTGAGTAACGCTTTTGCCAAAAAAACTATCGCAGAGTGCAAACCACTCGGTGCTTACAAAAACATATTCTAGTCTTGGAAAAACAAGGTGTATTAAAACATAAGGCAATTTACAATGCGTTATCAGCAAGACTACTATTGTCTTCACAATCTTTATTTAATTTCCTTTGTGTAGATTTCGTCGTTACCCTCGCCGTGGGAATTGGCGCGGGCGTGGCGGCTTCGAGCGCGGGACCTACTACCGGCCTCGTTTCAACACGTACAATGGCGGCGGACGCGGCCGTGGTCGCGGTGGCGGTGATTTTAGACGAGATGACGGCAGGAGATTCCCCAACGAATGGAGGGACAACAGGTCGCGAGGTGGACGACCATTCAGACCGAGGAGAGGTGGTGGCGGGCGAGGTCGACCGTTCAGGTACACTCATGTTATTAATTACATTTATCATATAATGCTCGTTAAACTGAAACTGTCTGCATACCTACTTTGTATGCAGCGACAGTTAACCTAGTACCTAATCTAGTACACACATACACTCACGCCTGTAATCCCCGAAAGGGTAGGCAGAGGCGTAACCAGCACACCACTTTTCGCCGAATTTCGTTCGCAAAATGTGATAGGTGGCGAGCCTATCGCCGTACCGGAGACAAAATCCAGACTCTGGGCTAATACTGAGAATTTCTAGATAGAAAAACCCAATATCACTTTACCCGACCTGGGAATCGAACCTGAGACCTCAGCACAGCATGCGTAATTAACTGCGCCACCGAGGTAGTCATCTAATCTAGTACTTAACCTAAGAAAATAATATTTTTTTAATGTGTTCAACAGAGGTGGATTCCGTGACTTCCGCGATAGAAGAGTTGGAAGATATTCACGCTCCCGCAGCCCTGACAGGACGCGCAGGTCGAGGTCATATAGTCCAGAGAGACGTGACAAGGACAGAGATAGGTAATGTTGATATTTAAATTTAAAATATTATCGACATTTTGCACCGTTTGCAATGCATTCAATGCAGAATTTATGTTATGTGCTGAAATGATTACAATGTTGTAGCTACTCCCGCTATTCTGGACGCGACAGTCATCGCAGCGAAGGTGAATATGAAGAAGAAAGGTACGTGGACAGGAAGGAGTATGACGGAAAGTGGGCAGACGGTAATGAACCGGAGAGAAACTCGCACACGGAAGAGAAACCTGTCGAGGAACCGCCCAAAGAATAAATTCCGCTATTTAGTTTTATTGAAAATGATAGGTCTATGATGTTTAGTGTTTTAAATTCAGGTTAGGGTGCTACATCGTTTTTCCAATATTGAATACTGATGCCATAGTGTCAACACCACCAATTACAACAATTGTCTAATTGCCCAGAACATTTATAATTATAAACTGAAATGGCATTTGCTTGGTTGTGTTGGTGCTTTACAAGTACTAATTTGAGTTTTCAAATGTGTAAAAACAGAAATGTCCATGAGGATAGTCTGCTTTCTTGTAACACAATAGTTTTACAACAATGATTGTAATTTTATTTCACATTAAAACACGAATAGAAATGTAACTATGACAAATTAATATTATAAATGTTCATTATTATTATACATTAACACCTGATTCTTCAATTGCAACTAGTGTGTTGCAATATTTAATGCAATTTATCAATTTGAAAATAGATGGATCATTCCAGACAAAACATATACATGTAATAACTAGTTAACAAGTCATTTATGTTATTGTTGTTTTAAGTGAACCGATTTTGCTGAATAAATGCAAATAAACCTAATGGTATTTTTTTTCTATTGGCATAAAGTATAATATACCATCTTTCGTAATTTTCGCAGAAAAAAAAACATTACTCCATGCTAATTGTAATTTATAGATTACTGGAAAGTTCTGGGTACATTGAGTTTACGCTTTAGAACTACAGGATTATGGCGTAAATAAAAGCCACCCTTAGGTACATAGGGTGGTAAGGACGCCATACAAAAGTCAATGGCAAAATTTACATTGAACGCCATAAAATATACACACGCCTGTAATCCCCGAAGGGGTAGGCAGAGGTATACATCGCCGAATTTCGGTCCCATAATGCAATAGGCGGCGAGCCTATCTCATTATCAGGCACAGGTTCCAGACTCCCAGCTAATACTCATTTATGTCTAGATAGAAAAGTGTGTATCGATCTAGCGGGGCCCCTCAAGCTAGACTGTCAAAACAAGTGGCAATGCTTTGCTTGTTCAATGTACTTCACGAATTTATTAACAAGATCCAATGTACATCTGTACTGTGTATACCACCAATATGCACCCATCTGTAACTTTGTGTTTCGCGTGCCGTCTAGACTTCACTGCCCTCTCACATCTCCTTGCTACTTATAATATAAATGAAGGTCAATAAAAAAAAGACCAAACTTACTTCGGCGGTTTGTTTATCCACTATAACCGAAGATTTCTGCAATGTCAGGGGTCTGCACAGTAACCTGGACGCTGTACATTACCGCCTAGAGTCGGCGCGGCCTGCCTTGCTCTTTTTAACGGAGACTCAGATATCTACCCCTGACGATATCTCGTACCTTAACTACCCCGGTTACGTACTGGAACATTAGTTCCTACGTAAAGCCGGGGTATGCGTTTTCGTCAGGGATGATGTATGTTGTTATATTATGATGTCAATATTGTGGCTATGCGTAGAGTACGGGGGTCGTACCCGAGTGTACGCTTGCCTTTACAGCCGGGAAGCGGGGTTATCTCATTTATTCGAGAACGTCCAAGTGGGGACTGGCTGATCTCTAGAGCTGTACCCATCCGCGGAGGTGGTGATCCTTGGGGACTTCAACGCTCATCATGCTGAGTGGTTGGGTTCTCAGACCACTAACGCTGCGGGTCGGTCTGCTTATGAGATGGCTTTGGCTTACGGTCTCACACAACTGGTAACTCAGCCCACCCGAGTTCCAGATGTTGATACCCATGAGCCCTCCCTGTTAGACCTTCTGCTTACCACAAATCCTGAGGGATATAAGGTAGTGGTCGATTGCCCTTTGGGGTCATCAGACCACTGCCTTATTCGTACCTCAGCCCCTGCGGTATATCCTGATCGCTCTTCAGCGACTGGGTTCCGCAGGGTTTGGCGGTATGGGTCAGCGGATTGGGAAGAGATGCATGAATTCTTTGCGTCCTTCCCATGGAAGCGGTTCTGCTTCTCTTCCGAAGATCCTGATGCTTGTGCGGACCGCGTCAGGGACCTGGTGGTCATGGGGATGAATCTGTTCATCCCCAATTCCAGGGTACCTGTCGGGCGTCGCAGCCGGCCCTGGTATAATTGTACCTGTGCTGAAACTGCACGCCTTAAGCGGTCTGCATACGGGGCGTGGAACGAAGCCCAAAAGCATCGGGTTCCAAACGCGAAGGAGAGGCGGAAATTTAATGCCGCTTCTAGGTCCAACAAAAGGTCTATAGCCAAGGCCAAGGCAGAACATATTGGCAGAATTGGTGAGCGGCTAGAGTTGTCCGTCTGGCAGTCGGGCTTTTTGGTCGCTCGCCAAGGCTGTCCAAGGTAACTTCTGCCTGTTCAGTCTTCCGCCACTGCGTAAGACTGATGACAGTTTGGCCCATAGTGTAAAGCAAAAGGCTAACATCTTGTCCCAATCCTTTGCCTCGAACTCGACTTTGGATGACGGAGGAGCCACTCCACCAAAACTTCCCCGGTGCGAGTACTCCTTGCCTGAAATCCGCATCAATCAACGTGCGGTCAGGCGGGAGCTTAGGCTCCTTAACATCCGAAAGTCGAGTGGGCCGGACAGCATCCCCGTAGTAGTTCTTAAGACGTACGCCCCCGAGTTGACCCCCATTCTCACGCGCCTTTATCGTCTTTCATACAATTCCAAAAAGGTTCCCGCTTCGTGGAAGGTTGCCCATGTCCATCCCATCCCTAAAAAAGGTGACCGGTCGGAACCTTCGTGTTATAGACCGATAGCCATCACATCCTTGCTCTCTAAAGTCATGGAGAGAGTAATTAACGCCCAGCTTATGGGGTATCTGGAGGAGCACCAGCTGATTAGCGATCGTCAGTACGGTTTCCGTCACGGTCGCTCAGCTGGTGATCTTTTTGTTTACCTCACACATCGCTGGGCGGAGGCTATAGAGAGCAAGGGTGAGGCTATGGCCGTCGGTCTAGACATCGCGAAGGCGTTTGATTGGGTATGGCATGGGGGCCTTCTGTTGAAGCTACCATCATATGGAATCCCCGAGGGACACTGCAACTGGATCGCTAGCTTTTTGGGTGGTCGGAGCATTAAAGTCGTCGTAGACGGCTACTGCTCCGACGCTTTATCCATTAATGCTGGCGTTCCACAAGGCTCGGTGTTGTCGCCGACACTATTCATTCTGCATATCAATGACATGCTGTCTAATGATAGCATGCATTGTTATGCAGATGATAGTACTATTGACGTGCGATACACCGGCCAGCAGGGTATCCCTCGGAGTACTTTGGAAGAAAGACGGTTAGAACTTGTGTCGGAAATCGAGAGCTCTCTAGGGCGGGCCTCTGAATGGGGTGAAAGGAACCTAGTTCACTTTAACCCCACGAAGACACAAGTTTGCGCGTTCACCGATAAGAAGAACCCATTTGTCATGGCGCCTCAGTTTCAAGGAGTCACTCTCCGGGTTTCCGAGGGTATTGGGATCCTCGGCGTCAATATATCGAGCTTGGTCCAGTTTAGGAGTCCAGTGGCGGACAAAGCCAAATTGGCTAGCAAAAAATTGGGGATCCTGAACAGAGCGAGGCGGTATTTCACGCCGGGCCATAGATTGGCGCTTTATAAAGCGCAAGGTCGCCCCTACGTCACCATTTTATCATCGCACCACCCGATACCGCAGCAGAGTTCATCCATACCACCTGGAAACGATTCCGTCTAGCACGGTTAGTTTCCAGCGTTCTTTTTTACCACGAACGTGCAAGCTCTGGAATTAACTCTCTGCAGCGGTGTTCCCTGAGCGCTATGACATGTCCTTCTTTAAACGAGGCTTAAAAAGAGTAGTACTTCAACGGTAGGCAGCGGTTTTGCTGTGCCCTGGCATTGCAGAAGTCTATGGGCGGCGGTGACTACTTACCATCAGGTGGCCCGTCTGCCTATCGAGGCACTAAAAAAAAAATTATAAACTTTTGTTTATTTTTATTATGTAATATACAAATTAGAAATCAGGAAAAAAAGGTAGGCGGATCTTCCGAATTTTCAACCACTACTTGTATCAAATGAAATTACTGTACGAGCTAAAATACTGTTCGAAATAAAAAAAAATATTTAATTAGCCAGTTTATTTGAAAAGCCTCAATGTGTTATGCATGCTTCTTCTTTTTCTTGTTTTTATTTTTACTTGTCTTAGTAGTATTTACATTCCAATACCAACACAGTTGCAGCACCAGAGCACCATTGGCTGCAGTGGCCACACAATAGGTCAATATAATAATAAAATCTCCTGTTTCTTGGATTGATGTGAATATTCTTGCTATACTGCCACCAAATAGCAGGAAACAGGTTATTGCTGACAATTGTCCCGTGCTACCATTCTTGTAGTTTGTTATGACTTGAATTGACTGTAACAAATAATATATCATTACTAACGCTGAACAACTGTTCAATATGAGTTCAGATATTCATGTGCAGATTGAAAGTGATGTGTTTATTACATTTGGTTTCATCCTTTAAGATTTTAAAAAGAGACAACTGTATTCGTTTTTTAATCATCAATATAAACTGAAAATTGTTATGGAATTGTAATGGCACCTAATACATGCAGAGACTTGCTGCAATCGAGCCGTAATAGACAATATGATACTATACGGCATGGTGTGTGAATTACATTACATTAATATTAAATTGAATTACATAGATTAAATGGGGAAAAAAAGACATGTTTAATATTTGAATTATTAAAATTGTTTTATTACTAACTAAGATTTTACTAATGAATCACAAAAAACTAAAATTATTATTAATAGATTATATAGGAAGTAAAATGTTATAAATACCTTAGCTATAAGTATTACAGGCACATTCACAGCTTGCATAATCCATAAAATATCTGCAGGTGTGAAACCACCAATTAAAGCTGATACAAGTCCTACATATGTAGCTAAAAATGCAGCAGCCTTCATAGGAGCACCACCATAGTGTAGCACTAGACATGCAATGATTGCAGTTTGAATTGCTAAAAATGTTCCTTCACCCCAAGCACTGTAAAAATAAGTCAAATCAAACAAATATTTCATAACAAATCCTGTGTAAAAGGACCATGTAAAATATTTGTAATAACTGCAAGAATATTGTTTACACCATGTTCGTGGATAATATATTTATTAGTAAAGCATAAAACTTGCTAAATAATTACAATTTCATAATTATTAAATAATTATGAAAGAATTTAATAAATAAAAAAAAAAACATACACACTCACGCCTGTAATCCCCGAAGGGGTAGGCAGAGGTGGAACCAGTACACCCACTTTTCGCCGAATTTCGGTCCCATAATGTGATAGGGGGCGAGCCTATCGCCACGCCGGGCACCATTCCAGGCTCCGGGTTAATACTGTGTATTTCTAGGTAGAAAAACCCAATATCACTTTACCCGACCCGGGGATCAAACCCAAGACCTCAGCACAGCAATCGTAACGCATGCGCAATTACACCTGCGCCACCGAGGCAGTCAAAGTTTTTTTTTTTTTTTTTTTGCGTTATGGCTTCCACGCAATTTCGCGATGATTCTGCCAATGTCAAGGTTGGAGTTCACTAAGGTCAGGACAAAAGTGAAAAATGTTCGGTTGTAATTTCAACGAAACTAAATAGACATACAGAAGTTACCTCTAAACAATACATAAATAAACATAACATAATAACATAATAAATATAACTTTAAAAGATATTGATAAACTGGGAATAAGTAAACTGCTTATATATGGGTAAGATGAGTATAATCATAAAAATATATTATTTATATTGATAAATTTTGAAAGTATTGTTATGAATATGGGAGAGTCTAAAGTTAAGAGATAATTTAAATTTACGGGTCGGGCAACACTGTTGGGGAGAATATTATAAGTAGAAATATATAGTGGGCAGTTAAAAAATAAATGATTCGGAGTACCTTCTTCCAGACCACATTCGCAGATAGAATGGTCTCTAATGCGCAATTTGGCCAAAAAAGCAGGTGAGCAGACATGTCCTAATCGGAGTCTGATAATTATGGACGTTGTGCGTTTATCAATATGATTGTATTTAAAAAACCAAGGTTTAATAGGAATATTTGGTTGTAACGATCCATAATACTTTGCCTTAACTTGACACGTACGTCGCCAATATTGTGACCATTTCTCTATCATTGCAGGTTTGGCATTTAGACGGAGATCATGATTATAAAGCATATAGTGAGTTGAAATACCTAGATGAGAAGCATCTTTGGCAAGCCGGTCGGCCACTTCATTATCTTTAATACCCACGTGGCTTGGTATCCATGCAAATATAACTTCAATCCCTCGAAGGGAACACTGTAAGAGACATTGCCTAATTGATAAAATAGGAAGAAGGTTAAATTTAGAGTGAAAAGGATGTCTGGAAATAGCCTGTAAGCAGCTTAAAGAGTCTGTAAAGATAATAGATTTATTTAATGAATGTGTTTCTACATATTTAACTGCCTCTAATAACGCAATTGCTTCAGCTGTAAAAATGGAAGTCTCTGGAGGAAGTTTAAAACTTAAAATAATTCTGTACTTTGGGAACCATACAGCCGATCCTACATCACTTCCAGAAGATATTTTGGAAGCATCTGTAAATAGTGAATACCAATCTGGCCATTTTTCTTGCTTTATTATATTGAACAAGCTATTGGAAGTTTTGCATTGTTTCTCAATACCAATGTTGAAATAAATTTTTTGCTGATGAACCAAGGACCAGAAATCAACACTAAAAATTGGGTGACTAGATGATAAGTGAATAGGACAATTTAAATTAGTAAGTTTGTTGAAGGAATTTATTAGTAAGGGAGGAGATTTATGTGTCCAATAAGTGGATGTGGGCATGAGATTAGTTAAACACTGTAATTTTGCAAGGAGTGGGTGGGACGGGTAGTGACAAACATTATAGAAGAAACGGTCAGCTAAATATTGTCTCCTGAAAATCAATGGGGGTTCAAGGCATTCAACCTGCATGGCTGCTATAGGAGAAGACTTCATAGCCCCACATATTATACGCAGACATTTAGATTGTAATTTATCTAAACTAGAAAAAGAAGTTTTGCTACAGGGTTCAAGTAGGTGGGAACCATAATCAAAATGGCTACGAATAATGGCATTGTAAAGTAGTTTTTGACTTAAACCTCTCCGCTGTCAGTACTCTGTCGCGCAAAACACAACGCCAGTCTTAAAATGGCGCGCAATTCGAAAAGGAAACGTTTACGTTTAAAACACAATTAATAAAAATTTTAGTTGGAAAAAAATATACACTATTTTATGTCATTGGAATGGTTATGAAATAAGCTAAAAGAATATATATAGTTTAATATCGTTTTTCCCTAATATGATATCGTTAGATTAAGTTGAAAATGCGGGAGCGAAATATTTACCCTATTTACGTAAAAATGTTGTAACAATTTAAAAATAAAAGCATTCATTCGAATACTTTTTTATTTATTAATATAAACATATATTATTTCACAATAATCAATCAAAGGAACACACAGCTCCTTACATTTTTTACAATACAAGCTTGAACAAGAACATTCCTCAAGTGGACGACCCGTAGACAATATTCCAAACAATATATAACATAATATTGTATAGCAATTGATGTTATTTCGCATCCTTGTCTATTTCCCTACATATTGCATAAGTTAGAGTAGGATAAATATATTTAGTAATACCACACTGCCGAAAGATATCTGACCGTTGAGAAACGGCCTCCTCGAGGCCGCTGACAGTCGTCCGATTTTGTTTCGAACCTTTAGAAGTCCGCCCGACAGTGGACCTAATAAGGGATGGGAGCCCCAGCGAACCCCTGAAACAGCTCTTAAAATATTTATATTTTTCTCACATTTGTTTAAAATGTAATTGAGATGTTGAGTTCCATTTAATTTTGAATCTAATACAATTCCTAAAAATTTTGATGTTATTCTTAACTTCTATATTTTGGTTGTTGTAGACAAGAGATACTTGAGGGATGTATCTTTTCCGGGAAAACACTACCGCACTGCATTTCTCCACTGCGAGAGAGAGTCCGTGATCCTCCAGCCAAATACCCAAATACGACAGCGATGTGTTTAGTTTCGAACTGGCATCCTGGATGGATTCAGAAGAAGCATAAAGAACAATGTCATCAGCATATTGTAATATTTGGCAGAAACTAGTCACCGATTGATCGAGGTCAAATGTGTAAACATTATAAAGTAATGGGCTCAATACAGATCCTTGAGGAAGTCCTTTCCAAACTAATCTTGAGGTGGAAAAGGAACCCTGGTGTTTAACAATCACTGATCGGGTCATGTATAAACTACAAATGACATTAGTAAGCCTCACAGGAATGCTCAGCTGTTGCAACTTGTGCCTGAGCAATGGAAGCAAAACATTATCATATGCAGCTGCCACATCCAAGAACACTCCAATCATATGCTGACTTTTAGAAAAGGAAATGCGAATATCTGTGATGAAACTGCTTAAACTATCCATAGTTCCCATGCCTCTTCTAAATCCAAATTGAGTTTTAGATAGGATCCCACGATTTTCTAAAATCCACTCTAGCCTATTCTTAATTAGATGTTCTAAAATTTTTGCTAAGACTGAAGAAAGATCTATCGGTCTATAAGAAGAATGAGATATAGGATTTTTACCGGGCTTTAAAATTGGAATGACAATTTGAGTTTTCCATGAATCAGGGATTTGCCCTGAGATAAAAATGAAATTAATAAATTTTAGAAAAATAAATTTCGAAGTTTCAGATAGCTTGGTAATGAAAGAGTACGTAATTCCATCCATTCCAGGGGAAGTATCTTTTAGATTATCTAGGGCACACAATAGTTCTGAGAAGGAAAATGGGTCATTCATGCGGTCTGCTGAGGTGGGATTTAAGTTTATAGGAAAACTATGCTGGGTGGGAACATATAGGGGGGATAAATGATTAATAAAATCTGTGAGCCAGGAAGAAGGATCATTAGAAGAGGGATTATTATCAATAAATATTCTACGGAAAGACTTTACTTTTTTCCAGACTAAAGTGGAAGGAGTACGGGGCGAAAGGGACTCACAAAAATTACGCCAGCCTAGAGACCTTTTTTTAATAAGAAACCTTTTGCACTCGGCTGTTATTTTCTGGAATGAAAGGTAATTCTGCATCGTAAGGTTACTAATATATGTATTTTCGGCATCTTTGCGTTTCTTAATCATCTGGGTACATTCGGAGTCCCACCACGGAGGAGATTGAATTTTATTTAAGGTTGAGTTTTTAAGAGGAATTGAGTTTTCAGCAGCTTTTAAAAGGGAAGTAATGAAGGTTGGGTAAAGAAAACTGAAGTTTTGATCTGTAATCTCAGGAAATGTAGCTATATCACTATCAACTAGAGAGGAAAATTTTACCCAATCAGCTTGAGATAACCTGAATTTTAAGAGGGGAGAAGGGGGAACGGGGATAGTGGGAAGGGATGATAGGGAGGGCTGGGAAAAAGAGGAAATTATTGGGAAGTGGTCACTACCATAAGAATTTGGTAAGACATTCCATAGAATTAAAGGAAATAAATTAGGGGAGGCTAAAGTGAGATCCACTGCACTTGCATTTTGAACCGGGGAAACCCTACGAGTAGCAGAGCCATTGTTTAGCAGGCATAAATTAATGTCATCTATTAAATCTAAAAGGGACAATGAATAGGAGTCGCAACAGTGACACCCCCACATTGTATGTCGGCAATTAAAGTCACCAAAAATTAAGTAAGGACCAGGAAGGTTAGCAATTATAGATTTTATTTCAGATATAATATGTGTATTAGGGTGAGGAATATAAATAGATACAAAAGTTATTTTCATTAATCTAATACATACTATATGGAAACTAGGATTATGGGAAGGTATGGGAAGTTGGTGATATGTAAGGGATCTGTGAACTAGTAGGGCACATCCGGCGTATCCATCATCACGATCATCGCGAAAGCAGCAGAAACCAGGAAATCGATAACGATCGCCCGGTCTCAACCATGTCTCCGCAATGGCCACAACAATGGGGTTATATTTATTAATAAGATATATTAATTCATGCTTTTTATTTTTGATATTCCTACAGTTCCATTGTAGGAAATTTAAATTAGCCATTTTTATTAATTAAAGTTTCAAGAAGAGTTTGCAAAAGAGTAGTGACATTGTTCGGTAAGGAATCGCTGAATTTAGAAATTATATTAATTAGGGAGCAAGTAAGAAGTTCAATAAGGTTGTCATTGGGAGTAGAATAGGGAGTAGGGGATTCACACCCACGGGAATTGAGGGCACATCCATTGGGTTGCGAAGAGCTAGGAGTATTTATTATATCCTTATGAAGTTTAAAATTAAATGTTGAATTTAAAGCTGGGGGAGGGAGGGGTTGACGAGTTATAGTTTTTCGATAGGAATATTGAGAAGGAGAAGGTGTTGAGTTGGAAGGGGGATGGCTTGGAAGGGTTGCTCTATAAACAGGGGTTTTGGGATTATGAGAGACAACATTTGCATAAGATGTTTTAGCCACTGGAAATCTGCAAGAGGCTTCCAGATAACTAATATTTTCTTCAGACATCAAGAGCTTTATCGATTTTTGCCTATAATGCTAAGGGCAACTTGAATCAATAGCCTTATGTTCACCATTACACAAAACGCAAAGCAGGGTTTCATTCGCGACGTTACATGTGTCTCCAGGGTGTTCCTGAGCACACATATAACACCGAGCTCTTGACCTGCATTGAGTCTGAATATGGCCAAACCGACAACACTTTCGGCATTGTATAGTCGGAAGGTGATAGATGCTAACTGGTAAAGAAGAGTAAAAGCAAAAGATTTTCTCTGGAAGGGTTTGACCCAGGAGAGTTAATACAACTGTGGTGGAGGGGTCCCAGGACACAACTCCATCTTTCACACGCTTAACATTAAGTCTCCTAGCTTTGATTACTGATCCGGAATTATTTGGTGAAGTGATACCTTGGACGAACTCCTCCAAGCTCCAATCAAGAGGGATGTCTCTTACAACGCCCATTCGGAATAGTTGGAATTTCGGTATACTAGCAAGATAGTTATTGGCATTTAATAATGGACAATCTAAGAATGAATTAGCAGAATCTGCATTAGTAAAATTTATTGTAATTTTGTTACGGCCAACTAGTTTAATACCTCCTTCAATGATCCCACTTATATTATTTTTGTGCATTAGTTGTGCAAACTTTAACAAATTAATTGAGTAACCGGAAGAAGGGTCCGGAACCTTTCTACTAACATGGACCACAAAAGGTCCATTGTCATGAGAGGAAAATTTGATGTTTGTGTCTGCACCATAACCCGGTTTCCAATAAACGTGCTGCGTAGAAACAGACGGTGATTTCGATTTTTAAGGTTAGGGTTGATCATTTCCTCAGCAGAACGCTTTATAGGTTTTTGAACCAAACTATCATCCGACATATTAATATCTGGAGGTTCTTTCTCTCCTCCATCAGGGGGAGGAGGATCACCTTCCATACTTAAAAACAAATATATAAATTACATGCAATATGTATACTTTAATAAATAAATTATACCAAAACCAATTGTTAGTAATTTATATTTAAATAAGTTATTATATTCAATTCAAAGATAACCTCTAATATGTGAACCTCTGACCGAACACGTGTGTATCCCAACACATTGACGAGCAGAATCTATCCAGTCAAAGTTTAAAAGAGTTCAGTTTAAAAAAATGTACATTCTTATAGCTATGATTTAACCAATTGCTATGAAAATTTAAAATGATAAGCCATGTTAACAAAACTGACTATTGCTTATACCAAACTAGTACCCATGTTTTTTGTTATTTTTTAGGAATTTTACATCATTTGTACCATAAATATAGTGTTTAACCAAAAAACATAACAACAGTTTTTTTCTAGCAATACTTTAAAAAGTTAGTAATTATAATTCTTCCAGAAATTAATTCCTATTGGTGATTGGTACATGTACTTAATAATTCTAATACATAGTGAAGTTGTCTCACCTAAAAGGGAAGCCCATAACATAGCTATATGCAAAGTTTGCAGTGATCGCAAACAATTCCAAGAACACCCCGAATACATTGATACCCTCAGCGCTCTTGCTGTTGAGGATCTTTATAATTTGGGGCACTTTCACCAATATCGATCCGACAATTATACCAATACCGAGTCCTTTACTTAGCGTGGTCTTGAAACAGGGAACTGAAAATCAAAGTAACATTCTGCAATTATA
Source organism: Laothoe populi (assembly GCA_905220505.1). Lineage (NCBI taxonomy): Eukaryota > Metazoa > Arthropoda > Insecta > Lepidoptera > Sphingidae > Laothoe > Laothoe populi. Next base: position 6,240,987 of record HG992151.1, on the reverse strand, counting down.
ATATTTCGAGTAGTATACATTATATTTATTAACATTTATATAATTACCGTCAAAGAAATTGTAATCGATGAAATACTCATCGTAACATTTTTCCGATAACACAGTTAGCAATAAACCTTTAAAAAATTCAGCCATGTTATCCTATCTGTATGACTAAATATAATAAAAAAAATCACTAAACACTTAATCAAATAAAATCCTTCATTATTTCAATGCATAACTATACTTTCTCCATCCAAGTTCCAAGTGGTTCCAAGTTCCAACTGTACAAAACTGACAAATGCTGCAGCCTAGTGATGATCAACTCGAGTTACTAACTCTAGTTGACTCGAGTTGCGCTTAAATCGAGTTGACTCGAGTTGAATTGCTGCGGTAAGTGAAGAAGCGAACTGACTGACGCACTCACTCTCATTCTTATTCGTGCGCAGCGATCATTTGTGTGTGACTATATTCATTAGGCTAGACTGCCCCGGTGGCGCAGTTGTAATTGCGCATACGTTACGACTGCTGTGCTGAGGTCTCGAGTTCGATCCCCGGGTCGGGTAAAGTGATATTGGGTTTTTCTATCTAGAAATTCTCGGTATTAGCCTGGAGTCTGGAATTTATGCCCAGTATGGCGATAGACTCGCCCCCTATCACATTATGGGACCGAAATAAATTCGGCGAAAAGTGGGCGTACAAGTTAAACCTCTGCCTACCCCTTCGGGTATTACAGGCGTGAGTGTATATGTATGTATATGCTACAGACATATTATTATGTCACTGACACTTAAAGTCACTTCAATGCAGATTTGAGGTTAAATTTTGAGTGCCGGTAATGCCGGTTTGTTGTTAGTTTTTTTTCTTAATTAGAATTGTCTCAATACATGTTTATTACGAATCTGTCCCGTTGTTTTTTAATATCATCGCGAAACAGTCATTAAATTGAAAAAAAAACAACTCATACATTTAATTTCATCTAGGGAACTCGAGTTACATGAACTCCAACTCGAGTTGTGTTTTATCCCGAGTTGGCCCATCTATACTGCAGCCTACAATTCAAAGAGATGGACGATATACATCGATGTATTAAAAACACTCGATACATCGAATCAATCCGATATATCGCTAATTCGTAAACATTGATGTTTTTTATTCGATGCATCGAAAACGATACCATTGCTTTCGATCACTTTGTGAGTTGCAATCGAACTTATAAGGCAAATCCAAGACAAATGAATTAAACCCAAATGATAGCGATGAGGACTTTGTCTTTTCAGTTAGATTACTACTCTCAAAGTGGTGCTTATGGGCAAGCAATGGTATCCACCTGCTACACATACTTTGTAAAGAGTTGTAATTGAAACCTACGTTGAATATCTATTGAACTAGTTTTTTTTTTATAATATAGTCCGACAAACGAGCCAGTGCGTCACCTGATGTTAAGTGATCTCCACCGCCCATGAACATCCACAATACCGAAAGTATCATGTATGCGCTGTCGGCCTTAAAGGACAGGAATAGGGATTAGGGAAGGGAAGGGGGAATCTGGGCCTCCGGATATCTCACTTACCATACGAAACGCGACAGTAAACTGTCACTTTACGTTGGTTTTCTGTGAGACAGTGGTACTACCCCGGTCGAGCCGGCCCATTCATGATGTAGACAAATGTGTCTACGGCGTGGCTCTACCACTTCCAAATTCCAGTTTTGTCTTTTATTACCCAACTGCCAAGGAAGGGTTATGTGTTTCGCGCGTATCTTGTGTGTATGTTTGTAAATTTCTTTATTACCTCGTATCTTCCAAACGCCTGGATAGATTTCGACACTTAAGGTATCGTTGTATTCGTCTTAAAACCCCATATGTCCTTAGATTAGTGTTGGGCAAAAAATATGAAAATGGCGAATTTTTGGTACGAAATAGTAATACATTAATAAAAAAAATTGACTACACCTATCGAGTAGGGTATCAAAACCAAGGGAATTAAAAGGGGGTTACAAAAATATATATAAGTTATATGTTTCAATTATTTTTCATTTAGGTATCGGATTTTACATTTGGGTATCGGTTTTCGCTTAAACTCCAACAAGTAACGCATTATATTCATCAATACAGTATCATAAGAGTGTGCCGACACACTAAAAAGTCTTAAATAAAATAAATAATTAAAGAAATCAAAAACCCGACTGCAATCTTGTTTTGGTCTTTCTAGTACATTATTTTTTGCAGTCGGGTTTTTGATTTCTTTAATTATTTTAGTTACTTCCTTCATTGAATTAACTTTCGTATAATAACGTCTGAAGTGTCAACTGTTAAACAACCGACAGTGGCACCTCTATTCCAATGGCTGAATGGCTCCCATGCTAGCCAAACGTCAAACCATAGCAAAAACTTTAAAAATGCACATTACCTCTCGTTCAGCGTTGCCAATTTAAATACACCCAACAGTAACAGGCATAGTTCTGATCCCACACTAAGTTAAACCTGTATCGTGGGTATCAAGAACTACGGTCCCACAACACCCAGACCTAAAACAAATATCTCTGTCACACAAAAATGTATCTCGGTGCGGGAATCAAACCCATTTCACAGCCTGCTATGCGCCCGCTGCGCCACGGAGGCTGTGGATTTAGCATATTTTAGGCTAGATTTGACATAGTAATATAAGTAGTTATATAGTATAAAGCATGTTTTTTTCAAATAAATAAAAGTTTAACCATGAAACAAACAATGAATTTAGCATCATATCTAATTTCTTAAAAAAAAAAAATCGATGTACCATCATGTTGACACCCGGGGCGTTTTGCTATTGAGCACCTTCAAAATAAAACAATAAATACTAAATATAGTCTATTCAGATTTAATCCAATAAGACTAGTCTTATGAAGACATCATAAATTCAACAACATTCAATAAATAATTCAACGCAAATCTAGAATTTGACGGGGCTAGGATCCGGGCACGACTTTTCTTCAATTTGGTTCATGAGTTCATTTAGGAAACATTGAGATTCTTAAAAAAGGTACGAAAAGATCGCATCACACAGTGCATTGAAAATCGGCTTTCGAAGACATAGGAATTCGATGTTTCAATTGTAATGTTTTATGGTTGGAACGGCTTCTATATATTACTACTATGCTTGAATAAGTCACATGAAATAATTTGGATTGAAAATTAAAGAGTTACAATTTTCTTACAAAAGAAATGTATGGAGCAAGTATATAAAATTAAGATATTTCGAGAACCGTTTCCCGTAATATCCTTGCAGGCGGTTTTACTGATTGAACAATGATTATTTGATATACTCAGAATTAGGGGAATCACTGCATAGGTTTCTTTAAAAAATCATCGAAAATTATCTTAACAATAAGTGTTGCTCACGGCTTCACCCACATGAAATGCCGCCCCCGGTACAAAAGAATAAATAACTGTATCGCTCCATTGCACCAACTGTACGATGCCAGCACCATTTATTTTTAAAAATTAGATGGAACAGTCAAACTATTTCCCACGGAAGCAAATATCCGGGATGAAAGTAGCCTATTTGTCAGGACATGGCATATACTTGTGCCTAATTTTGTCTAAATCTGTTCAGACCTTTCTGAGTTTACCTCTCTATACATGTGTTAGTTCTTGTTTACGTTCCAACAATAAAAAATCTTTTCTTTCTTTCTTTCTTACTTCTAATAAACATTCAAACGAAAATAATGTATGAAGCGGATATATAAAATTAAGATATCTCGGGAACCACACGGTTTTCCGTAATATCCTCGCATACGGTTATAGTACTTATTGTTCATGATTTTTGGTATACTTCACGGAAAATGCTGGGGATGTTTTTTAAAAAATCATTACAATTAAAACATTGGAACCACGTTCACGCTTCTTGAAAATAAATTCTAGCAGCTTTCAAGTGGAGCCTCAGTCGTAAAACTTCCAAAATCATTTCCAGTGCAGAAAATTCATCATAAATTTTGTCAGAATTGGAAATGTACCACGAAGTTCGCGTGAGCAGAACTTAAGGCTGAACAAGACCAAATTATATGAGAATGTCATTCATTGCCTTGTAACTATGATCTAGGCCTCCGTGAAATCTTATAAGACGTTCTAAAATAGCTCTCTGCAGCTCCTCTGGCAACCTTAGTCCAGCATGTTGAGTTATTTCTCCTGGCTCCTGGAGATAATATTAAAAAAAACGGAACAGATTTGTAATAAACATGTATTGAAACAATTCTAATTAATAAAAAAAAACTAACAACAAACCGACATTATCAGCACTCAAAAATTAACCTCAAACCGGCATTGAAGTGACTTAGTGTCAGTGACATAATAATATGTCTGTAGCATACATACATATACACTCACACCTGTAATCCCCGAAAGGGTAGGCAGTGGGTGTAATCTGTACACCCACTTTTCGCCGAATTTATTTCGGTCCCATAATGTGATAGGGGGCGAGTCTATCGCCATACCGGGCCCAAATTCCAGACTCCGGGCTAATACTGAGAATTTCTAGATAAAAAACCCAATATAATTTAACCCGACCCGGGGATCGACCTCGAGACCTCAGCACAGCAGTCGTAACGTATGCGCAATTACAACTGCACCACTGAGGCAGTCTAGCCTAATGAATAAAGTTACACACAAATGATCGCTGCGCGCGAATAAGAATGAGACAGAGTGAGTGCGTCAATTAGTTCTTCTTCATTTACCGCAGCAATCCAACTCGAGTTAGGAAGAGTTCAACTCGAGTCAACTCGATCTAAGCGCAACTCGAGTCAACTCGAGTTGAGCATCACTAACTCAACTGTCAGCCAACGACGTTCACGTCAATCTATGTTTTATAATTTTCATCCAGATTCACAGGGCTGACATTCCTTTTATAATTCCAAGAAAGAGCAGGATGCACTTATTACGAAAAAGCTAAGAGCAATAGGAACAGACATACTATTTGCTGTCACTATCTGAGTTTCACAACTTTTTGATTTGGCCTTTTTTGTTGGCCAGATAGTCTGAATGTCAACGAAATATATATCCGAAATATATCCGTGATTGTGGAAATACATATATCATTATTAATTGTGTTTGAAAATACATTTCGCGTCGTATTTAAGTGTTTAGAACGTGTTGAATATGGTACATTGCAGTGTTCTTGGCTGTAAAAGCCTAAGTAAGCGAAAATATGAAAATATAATGTTTTATTCGTAAGTAGCAATTTTACGTTACTATTTATCAAGTTTCTTAAAAATAATTGTAAAATATTGATAGTCTACCATTTTCTAGGCATTCCTTGCTGCAGAAGTAAAATAAATATATTTAAAACCAATTTTAAATTTCTTGTATTATCTAGTCAAATTCGGAAGTTGTTTAAATGTCATTTGCCGCTGTTTAGATATTTACCTGTGCATGACAATTTTACGTAAATTTAACATGGCTGCATAATACACATTATGGGGATACCAACGTTCACGACATTTAATTGCCTCTTATTTATGGTTAATGTATCAGCGTTTCCCAAGAATTTTAATTAAAAAATAATACAGTTTAACTAACAAAATAAAAGTGATATAGATGTGAACAATTGGATTAATTAATATCCGAAAATTACATTATAAAATATTGAAATTGTTATTGTTGGCAATTTTCTATTGCAAATAAAATCGGGTGCAGATAAACATTATGTTATTTAAATATGTGTATGTAAAAATGAATTTTATATAAATAACAATATGTATTTTCTTATGCCTCGGTACCGCAGTTGTAATTGCGTACGTGAAACAACTGCTGGACTGAGGTCTCGGGTGCGATCCCCGGGTCGAGTCAAGTGATATTGGATTTTTCTATCACGAAATGCTCAGTGTTAGCCCGGAGTCTGAAATTGTGCACAGTATGGCGATAGGCTACCCCCTATCACATCCTGGGACGGTAATATGCTCGGCGAAATGTGGGTGTACTAGTTACAACTGTGCCTACCCCTTAGGAGATTACAGGCGTGAGTATATATGTATATGTGTTTATTATGCGTAGTAGTACACTTTAAATGGAATATTTAATACATCTTCAGTTTTGTCATAAGTTAGTGAATCTTTTCACTTTCTTTGTCGTTTTATCCCTCGCGTTGTTGTTATTAAATTTAAAATTTATGGATAACTATCGAGAAAAAACATTCAACTGAATAAATAAATATAACACAGTATTGGGGTTATTTTTTATATCTTGTGATTATTTGGCAAGACTGTTATAAACATGCACTCTTATAAATTTGCCAAACCTTTGTGCAAATCTGGTGTTGGCAGATGGGCTGGGTAGTCTATAAACTCTATAATAATAATAATAATACTAGCCCTGTATTTAACATTGTCCCACTGCTGGGCACGGGCCTCCTCTACTAGTGAGAGGGGTTAGGCCTTAGTCCACCACGCTAGCCTAAAGCGGGTTGGTAGACTTCACATACCTTTACGGTAGGCAGCGGCTTTGCTGTGCCCTGGTATTGCAGAAGTCTATGGGCGGCGGTGACTACTTACCATCAGGTGGCCCGTCTGCTCGTCTGCCTATCGAGGCACTAAAAAAAAAAAAAAAAACCTTCGAAATTCGTATAAGAATTCTCAGATATTCAGGTTTCCTCACGATGTTTTCCTTCACAGTTAAAGCAAGCGATAATTAACATTTAATACACACATAACTTTAGAAAAGTCAGAGGTGTATGCCACTTGGGTTTCGAACATACGACTTTCGTCTTGGCAGTCCGTACGGCAACCAACTAGGCTATCGCTGCTAGTCTATAAACTCTACGACTTGCTAATCTTCTCCTACAAGAATGCAGGATTGTGTTGGTCGTCTATTAATTGCAGCAGTTCCTCGCGATTCTTCATTCTCTTTTGTTAACCACTACGTAATGCTCATCAAAAGTATTTGTCAAAGCTATGTAAATGTCAGGCCGCACTGTGCTGAAAAATCTTACGTAGATAAAAAAGACAATATTAGAAGAAACCTATATACAAAATTAATTTTATTTAAAGGACAGTAATAATTACTTGTTTTCAATTATTCATTGTTAATAAAGTTATTATGTCTATTATGTAACTGTGAGTTTTTGTTTCAAAAAGTTATTACTATTATTATATTATTATATTATGTCTATACCCGTACCGACACGTATTAGGCCAGTGTGGTGGACAAAGGCCTAAAGAAGAAACTGACTGACTGATCGATCAACGCACAGCCAAAACGGCTGGGGTTAGAGACTTAAAATTTTGACAGTAGGTACCTTTTATGACGTAGGCATCTACTAAGGAAGGATTTTTGGAAATACCACCCCTAAGGGAGTAAAATAGGGGATGATAGTTTGTGTCAAAATCCGTCATTTTGAAGTTAAGTTTATGAAAATTAGTATTTGGCCTTTTAGTTAAAAACAAAAAATATATATTTCAGGATTTTTGGAAATTCCACCCCTAAAGGGGTGAAATAGGGGAAGAAAGTTTGTATGAAAATCCGTCATTTTTGAAGGTTTAACTTCTAAAATGACGGAATGTTGATAAAAATTGTTATTTTGTATTGTATACTTTTTTTCCCAAACATGACATCCACGCGGGCGGAGCCGCGATCAACAGCTAGAACCTCATATTTATAAAATTTTATCTTAATTTGGAAGAGGCACGCCTAAGATTTCAAGAACTGTGTAAACTAATGTTACTTGGTAACCCCATAGAGTTCAGCTGTCCCTTTCGGGTGCACGCCTATGCCTCATCTACGGTTGTATATACTATATCTATGTCCAGATTTCATCTTTTGTATAATAAATGTCATCTAAAAGAACGGCTGTGACAGTTGTCTATGGTTTATTCTAAGTGGCACCCCCCATAAATAAATAAATAAATAATAATTTACCTCGATCTGAACATTTGTTTATTGTATTACGTGACATTGGCAAAATTGTGGAATCGTTCCTCCGCATAGTCCATTGAAACAAGAAGAAGAAAATATAAATAATAATATTATAAATATACTTATGCCTTATCTTTGTGAAAGTTTTTTTTTCTGAAATAAATAATATTTAGTTATAAGCATGTTATAAGTTACTCGCCTATTACTTTCGAAATGGCTGAATTAAAATTTTGCCGAATATGTTTGGACAACAATGTCCGAATGCATCGAATATCGGGTTCGGAAGTTGAAGATGTTTATGAAAAATTAACAAAAAAGAAGGTAAAGATTGTTGGTTTACGCCTTACTAATTCAGAGATTGTGCATTCCTACTAACAATCTATTCAGAGGTTTAAGCTCATGTATTCTAAGTAACATAAAGTTCATATAAAATATTGGCACCGACTCCCAGCCAAACATAATAGATATTTAGTTCTAACCCTAGAACTACAAGGGTAGATATCAGTGACATTATCGAATGATATTCAAATCGACTTTTCACCAACAAAACCTTGATAAAATTGAATTTGCTATTCATCATTCTCTTAGGAATGAAAAACCAAAAGAAATCAAGTACTTATGAGTCATATTACTGGTTTGCAGAACGATGTTACAAGCAAAAAACCCATAGAGTAAATATTTACCCTAGGTAGTTTACAGGTAAAAAAATGATTTGTAGTCCTAGGGTTAAGTTTTACAGTTGGTAGAACCACTGTGTGCAGTTTGTCAGTACACACTGTCTACAACACAAATGTACCGGCTCAACTAAAGTAGCCAGTACTAGAGTGAAAACTTTAGAGTCAACCTCATTTAAAGTTGTGCTATTTATTTATAGACATGCTCATATGTGCAACCAGCTGACTTATCTATAACTTTACATGAAGGCCACATATTCATACACCTCTATCAAGAGAAATGTTGGTGCTTCAGTGTTATGGAAACAGATTTACTAAGATATTTATATGAATTTTTATCTACAGATTCAAGATGATGGAAAACTGTACTTTGCATGTTACATATGTTATCGTCAGCTAAAGAACAGCCAGCAGCTTGTTATAAAATCACAGAAATCTGAAGAGTTGCTTAAACAAATACCAGTGAATTCTCATGAGGTATAGTGATATTATAATTATTATTCGAAGAATAAATGTGTGAGTACACATGTATTCTTCGAAGGGGTAGGCAGAGGTGTAACTGGTACACCCACATTTCACCGAGCTTATTACCGTCCCATGAAATGATAGGGGGCGAGCCTATCACCATACCAAGCACAATTCCATACTCGAGGCTGATACTGAGCATTTTGTGACAGGATAACTAAATATCTCTTTACCCGTCCTGGGGATCGAATCTGAGACCATAGCACAGCAGTTGTAATGCATACACAATTAAAACTGAGCCACCAAGGCAGTCTAGTCATATTATTATTATATTGTTTTTTTTATATCATTGTCCGACAAACAAGCCAGTGGGTCACCTGATGTTAAGTGATCTCCACCGCCCATGATCATCCACAATACCGATAGTATCACGTATGCGCTGTCGGCCTTAATGGACAGGAATAGGGATTAGGGTAGGGAAGGGGGAATCTGGGCCTCCGGATATCTCACTTACCATACGAAACGCAACAGTGAACTGAAGTGTCACTTTACGTTGGTTTTCTGTGAGACAGTGGTACTACCCAGGTCGAGCCGGCCCATTCATGCTTTAGACAAATATGTCTAAAGCATGGCTCTACCACTTTTTAAGTTCATATAAAGGTCTTGATGTTTTCATCTTTGAGTTGTTTTTCAAAATCAATCTGGTCATTTATTCCTACAATTAGCCCTGTGTTCCTTTGTCACATTATTCATTACCAAAGGTCCTGACTTAGAAAAGCTTTTGCTATTAGTTGTGTGAGCCATTTCCATTTTGTGTGAGTCTCAGCTTCTTTTAAGAATAGTTGTCACAGTAAGAAAATTAGACAGGGGTTGGGACAAAAATAATTAAGCCATTAACATCAGATGTAATTCTCAAAGGATTCACAATATGAGTCATGACATCATCGTTGGTTAAAGGATTAGCCGGGATTGGGAAATGTTCTTACTATGCAATTAAATATCTACTATGCAAATTTTAAAATGAAGATTAACTATAAATAACACTGCGATATTATATCATACCAATAATAATTGGGAACTAATTTTCTATTAATTTTTTCTCTTTTTTTTGCACAAGGGTTTCTCTTTCGTATTGTATTCCGTTTGCATAGAGGATAGTGTAGAAAATTAAACTTCGGAAGATACCCTTTTCAAAACGAAACTTAAATTATTTTGTCGTGTAATTTGTGTATCTATAGCTTTTTTTACAGCTGAATATGAAAGCCATCCCTATCTTAGATAGACTTGTATGTGGTCTGCAAAATTCATTGATAGTGTCCGACATTGTGTCTATACAAATACTGGAATACGACAAAAGTATAAAAATGGAGAACCAAGCTGACCATGTTAATAATGAGTCATGCCATACAAGTGCACCAGATGATTGCAGTAAGTTATCTCTTAGTTACTGAACCATATAACTTCTAAATGTTTAACCTACATGCCTGAGTATTCCAAATAAGAGTTTCGAATGTATGTAAAGTCTATCAACCAGCTTGAGGTCAGCATGGACTTAGGTCTAACCCCACTCATTAGTAGAGGAGGCCCGTGCCCAGCAGACCTGGCTGGTGGTAGGATATTCATATCCGCCCGGATAGCGACCACCGTACACAGGGTGAAAAACCCGCCATAGTGGCACATGCAAGTGTGTCGCGTTCCGGGATTAGCCAGTGTACATCCGGTTTTTCTCGGGGGTCTAGAGTTGGGGTACAAAGTTTGGCCATTTTGCGGCCTTCTGAGTACTCTGACAATAGACCCTCGACCTCATCTTCAACTTCTTGCCCATGGGGTAGTGTAAAGGAGCAGGCCGGCATGATTATGTTGAGTAGCGGGGGATAGATCGGCTCTCGCTACTCGATACTCTAATTGGACGGCACTGCGCTTACCATAAGGTGCAGTGCGGTCACTTTGCCGTACTAGGAAAAAAAAAGACCTAGTATTATTATTACAATTACTTATCCAAATATATATATGTATTTAAAAAGTTTTTGTGCTTTTTAAGGAGCACCACCAAACAAAACGTCGAAGCTGGATATAAAATATAATTTAAGCCAATTTGAAGCAAATCCTATAGAAACTAAAAAAACAAAAAACATATCTGGAATTCAAACTAAAACAATAGCTTATAAAAATAAGTCGTCTCAATATGATAGAAATAATAAACAAGTAATAGTAAAGAAAAATAAAAGGACTTTTATATGCGATGATTGTGGTAAAACATTTGATTTGAAAGCTCTTCTTATCACACATATTAGTGAACATAAATCTGTGATGATAAAACCAAATGAAACTATGAACATACATAAATCTAAATCTGACGGAAAAATTACAGTAAATGATAATTTTAACACAGAGTTCAAATTTCAGTATTGTAATTATATTTCTGTACGAAGAGATACGCTAAAGGAAAATATTAGAACTCACACAGAAGAAAAGCCGTTTAAATGTAAATACTGTAATTATACATGTGCACATAATAGTCATTTAAAGAACTATATTAGAACTCATACAGGAGAAAAGCCGTTTAAATGTAAATATTGTAGTTATACATGTACAGAAAATAGTAGTTTGAAGAGACATATTAAAACTCACACAGGAGAGAAGCCGTTTAAATGTCAATATTGTAGTTATTCATGTACCGAAAATAGTAGTTTGAAGAAACATATTAGAACGCATACAGGAGAAAAGCCGTTTAAATGTCAGTACTGTAGTTATACATGTACAGTAAATAGTAGTTTGAAGAGACATATTAAAACACACACAGGAGAGAAGCCGTTTAAATGTCAATATTGTAGTTATACATGTACACAAAATAGTAATTTGAAGAACCATATCAGAACTCACACTGGAGAAAAGCTATTTAAATGTCAATATTGTAGTTATATATGTACAGAAAACAGTAGTTTGAGGAAACATATTAGAACGCATATAAGAGAAAAGCCGTTTAAATGTCAATACTGTAGTTATACATGTATAGTAAATAGTAGTTTGAAGAGACATATTAAAACACACACAGGAGAGAAGCCGTTTAAATGTCAATATTGTAGTTTTATATGTACAGAAAACAGTAGTTTGAGGAAACATATTAAAACTCACACAGGAGAGAAGACGTTTAAATGTCAATACTGTAGTTATACTTGTACAGATTATAGTAATTGGAACATACATGTAAGAACTCACACAGGAGAGAAGCCGTTTAAATGTCAATACTGTAGTTATACATGTACAAAAAATAGTACGTTGAAGAACCATATCAGAACTCACACTGGAGAAAAGCCGTTTAAATGTCAATACTGTAGTTATATATGTACAGAAAACAGTAGTTTGAGGAAACATATTAGAACTCATACAGGAGAAAAACCGTTTAAATGTAAATATTGTAGTTATACATGTACAGAAAATAGTAGTTTGAAGAGACATATTAAAACTCACACAGGAGAGAAGCCGTTTAAATGTCAATATTGTAGTTATTCATTTATAGAAAATAGTAGTTTGAAGATCCATATCAGAACTCACACTGGAGAAAAGCCATTTAAATGTCAATACTGTAGTTATACATGTACAGATAATAGCAATTTGAAAAAACATGAAAGAACTCACACAGGAGAGAAGCCGTTTAAATGTCAATATTGTAGTTATACATGTACAGGAAATAGTAATTTAAAAAGACATACTAGAACTCACACAAGAGAAAAGCCGCATACATGTGAAATATGCGACAAGCAATTTAGAGCAAGAAGTGCATTGGAAGAACATTTACAAGTTCATATTGACAATAAAAGTCGCTAATACTAATCTCAAATAAATATATTATTAATATATTATTAACAGTCTCGTGTGAGCACACTTTCGGAGCAATCGTACATTTCGCTGGTTGTTAGAATAAATATATCGTCAACATTTATTTTTTCGTGACGCCTACAATGAAAACGTGCGGAGTTTGTTGTGTACAATTTAATGATGGAGTACAGTGTGGGAGCTGTCATGTTCATCTTGACTTTGAATGTGGAGGCATCACCGAAGCAGATTGGAGAAAACTAGGCTCTGACACAAGGTCGCATTGGAAATGCCCTAATTGTAGAATTCTGTCGCCCAGTGCTACTGCCGCCGACCCCCCCGCTTCCCTGGACATCATACTTTTGGGATGAGAAACGTCCACTTTCCAACCTACCTATTCTAGTTGGTGACATAAAATTAATAAAAGATGAATTGGCGGAGCTCAAAGTGGCGTGCGATTTTTCTAGCTGCAAGCTTGATGAATTCCACACTAGAATTACTGAGCTTGAATCCAGAACTAGTGACCTTGATAAGCTGCACGGTATAGTCAATATGCTTCAACCTTAGAGTAGGCAACCAAAAGGAGACGGCGTTACGCTTGTAATCACGTCGCTACGCACGCACACTACACCATTTCATACAACACTGGCAAAGGACAATGGGCGAATTTGTATGAACCCTGTCCCCACCCACCAACAGACACCATACATATACATTATTATTAAGTGAACTATAAACACTCTTACCACATCATTTAAATTTAATAAATCAATGGAGATTTTTTACAAAATAAAAAAACATAAATTAAAAATGTTCTTAGTAAACACTGCTATTTTATTGCATTTTTTACTATTTTGACATACTTTTAATAAATATATAAAGAAATACGGTCGCGTAACATTTTGTTACATTTGATAGGCAATTTCACCAGGAACTGTTCGCCAAGTAACTAAACCTTAGGAACTACCAATAGCTAAAACAGCCTGTTTGGATATTTGAGCTTAGAACCTTTGGCATATTTATAGTACAAAATCTGATGCTGATCTGATGGTGGTAGGGAAAGGAAAGATAAACTGGATCTTGGAAAATGTAATAGTTAGAGACGTTTTGTTTGCTCGTATATGTTTAGTACTCTGTGTAATTGCAGAAGTTAAAATCTTTCCATAACGGATGATAGCAGTAGCAAAAATATATCGGAGCTCGTGAACTACATTAGTTAAAAACGTCCCGTTTTGACATAAACGTTTAAAAACCTAGGCAATTACAGAAACACCCTACATAAATGGTGCAACACGACCGCCATTCATAGCATGGATGTCATGAATACTTTTTATTACTTTGTTTTTACAAATATCAAAAGAGATTTAAAATAAAGATTGTCTTATTAAAAACTATTCATTTATGGTTGTTCTTATTTTTTGCATATATTTTTAAAATAATGATATCAGACGAATTAAAAACATAATACTATTTTATTATAATATGTACTAACGACCCCCCCGGGTTTGCACGATTGTTGTCAACCTTTGGAGACAGGTACATGTCAATGTGAACTATTTCTAGATCATTTTAAAATCATAGTGCATTATTTTGATTTAGCCCTTATGGTTTAGCCGGAGTAAGTTTTTTTTTTGGCGCGGCAATGTGACCACACTGCACCTGATGGTAAGCGCAGTGCCGTCCAGATAGAGTATCAAGTAGCGAGAGACAGTAATGTAATCACCCGAAAATATAATTAGACGATACGATTATCAAACGATGACTTTACTGTACATTCTACAAATATAATATGTAAGTATTAGGTATACATTTAAACCTTCGGGAAAAATATACAAATGATAATTACCATGTCGAGGCTGTCGAGAGGGCTTATACATCCCTCTCCGATCTTCAGATATAGTATCACAATGCAATCGTGTGATGGTTCAGTAGAAATAACACAAGTTATTTAACAGAATGGTTTCTTATGTTTACGCGAATGTTATACATTGAAATAAAACTAATTTTTACGGATTCTATCGCGGTTTATTTAACTTTTTTTTTTTTATCCCAACGTTTCGAAAGCTTTACAGCTTTCATGGTCACGGGGCGGACTGAGTTGTATGTCGTCACGCAAGTATAGTGCAATGTTTCTACCCTCCATATAGTTATTTTTATTTTTTATTTATTGTAGTCCGATCTACGCAGAAGGAGCTCACAGTGTCCTGAGGTCTGGCAGCTGGTCTTTTGGGTTCCGATTTCATTAAATGTATAATTGGATCCCAGGCTGGTGCTAGCTTCCAACCATCTTCTCTATTGAAATTTGGATGTTTTACTATTTTATTTATTTTCTACCGCTTATATAAAGCGCAGGTGCGGCCGCGAATGGAATACTGCTCGCACCTCTGGGACGGTTCCGCAAAATACCTTCTTGATGCCTTGGGTGGGTTGCAGCGGCTGGCCATCCGCATTGTGAATGATGCAGACGTGAGTAAAAGTCTGGAGCCGCTACAACTGCGTAGGGATATTTCCTCGCTTAGCGTGTTCTACCGTCTGTATCATGGCGAATGCTCTGAAGAATTGTTTGATCTTATCCCATCCTCTCCCTTCCATACCAGAACCACGCGTACTGGATTGAAAAAAAGAAAAGATTTTTTATTGTCGAAACGTTTAAACACATTAAAAACAATGCAAAAATTATAATAATAATAATTGATCCGACAATGGGGGTCCCTATTCAGCTGCATGCTGCAGTACAGGCTAACCCATACTGCAGCGCTGGTTTTCGATAGAACTCAACTAGTGACGTACACATGTTATACAAAATAAAAACTCTTAAAAACTAGCCAGTATTAAATATAACCTAGTAACAAAAATAAACCTGAATTAAGCGTAATATTGCGGAGCCTCGTGGTATCTAATACCCCGGCCCGACCCAAGAGGTTCGCAAACTCGTATTTTTGCCGCACCATCAAGCTGTGGACCAGTTTGCCAGCTACCGTGTTCCCTCCTTCCTATGATCCTGGGTCCTTTAGGCGTAGTGTGAAGAAGCTAAACAGCAGGCTGGCATGATTATGTTGATTAGCGATGGATAGACTGTCTCTTGCTACTCTATCTGGAGGTGAGGTGTGGTCACTTTGCCGCGCAAGCATAAAAAAAAAAAGTTGACGAAGCATTTGTTAGGTCCCCCGTAGTCTCGTTGAGAACGCGAGTCGTTACCGCAAAACTGCAACCTTGGCGGTTTTATGTAAGACAGCGGTAACATACCAGTTGAGGTAGGCCATTCAAGCTGTAGAAAAAAAATGATTATAATGTAGCTCTACCACCTGTATACTATGTTATAGCACGTCGTAATTTAGTAAAATCAGCAAAAAATTAATTTTCTATATAAAACAAAAATGTGAATTAAAAAAAAACTCAATACTTTTCGTTGTTGTCGTCATACCAAAAAATCATCACCTTGCTAAGATTAATCGATTGAGACCAATTTCAAACCTGTTGACGGGTGGGGACACTTGACCCATTGTCCTTTATGCACAAAGTTACAAATTTATCTTAATGTATAATGTATTTACAGTGTCATATATTGACAACTGTGTAAACCACAGTAGAGCTTGACAATGTCGACACGAGGTATAGATAGCGTTGTCCTTATCTATCGATAGATAAAATAAAACAATTAAAATAGGCTATTTGACTAATTTTCGAAAATGATTTAAAACTATTATTTATTACATAATAAGCACACTATATTGGTATTTCCGGGAAATCTACTGTATTTTTAATAAAAATCAATGTTAAAGTTTAAATCCAAAACCGCGGCAAAAACGCTATTTCTGTAATGGCGCTGATCATATGACACGTGTGACGTCACATGCAAGTAAACAAGCTAATAATGATAAGCAAAGCTAAGTTTTATGATAATTGTTTTATCAACAATTATCATAAAACTACTTCAAAAATAGAACAACAATAGAATTTATCACCCAGAAAACATAAAACGCGAACTAAAATCACTCGAAGAAACTATGTTTACTTGCTTGTGACGTCACCAGAGTTGCAACCAATAACAGAGTGTTCACATCACAGATAAAATTTTAAATGAATGTTGTATTTTATTTCGTTTAATTTGCAAAAAATATACATTATTTTGTTTAAAATTAAGTGAAATATGGTTTTTTAAGCTATTATCTAACAGGATGACCACAATTTTCAGTGTATTTTCAATGTTGTCAAATAGCCTATTTATGAAATATTTTAAGATTACTTTTTATGTGTATCATCTTTTCTATCGCTTTCTGGGTGTGATTTCGCGAAAAGGGACGGAAGTAGGGAGGTATAGTTAAAAATAGTGTAAATTAATATTTCTAATTTAATCGAAATACTGTAAAGATAATAAAGGTAATAAATATTATAAAGAGTACATCGTTTTCTTTCCTTACACATCCGCTAGATTTGATTAATTTCCGCCCGGTATACGCCTTGATCGCCCTCTAGGTACGATACTTACTCAAACTATAATTATGACAGAAGTCGCCATATTTTGCTCATTGTTTGGTTCATAATGATATTAATTAATTAAGCCCAGGAAGAGCTTACCTGGACTTTGGACGTCTGAGGAAACATAATACAAATTTTATTGACGTCCAAAGTCCTTTATGAGATACGTGTTTGTTATCTCCTGGCGGCTTATGACATATAAATGCAACAATGTGAGAATAGAAAGAGTAATAATATATGTGCTGACTGACTGACAGATCGATCAAAGCACAGCCAAAACGGCTGGGGTTAGAGACTTGAAATTTTGACAGTAGGTACCTTTTATGACGTAGGCTAAGGAAGGGTTTTGGAAATACCACCCCTAAGGGAGTAAAATAGGGGATGATAGTTTGTATGAAAATCCGTCATTTTTGAAGTGAAGTTTATGAAAATTAGTATTTGGCGTTTTAGTCAAAAATAAAAAATATATATTTCAGGATTTTTGGAAATTCCACCCCGAAGGGGGTAAAATAGGGGAAGAAAGTTTGTATGAAAATCTGTCATTTTTGCAGTTAAACGCATGAAATTTGGTATTTGGCCTTACAGTTAAAAATTAAAAACACATATTTCAGGGTTTTTGGAAATTCCACCCCTAAGGAGGTTAAATTGGGTAAGAAAGTTTGTATGAAAATCCTTCATTTTTGAAGTTAAATGCATGAAAATTGGTATTTTGTAGTGTATACTTTTTGTCTCAAACATGACCTCCACGCGGGCGGAGCCGCGAGCAACAGCTAGTTTGAAATAAATTTCAACCCAGAATGTTGGTATTCAAATAATTGCCTTTGATCCAAAAACAGGATTAATAAAATGTAATGTAATGATAGTAATAAAATTATTTATGAAAAATATTTTTTATGTAATTTTTAACCAACTTTACCTTCATATTGGTTATGACTTAGCCGACGTTAATTAGCTAATTGTTAGTAATACGTTTTATAATAAAATTACTTGAAACTTTTACATCTGTAATAGTTTTACACCCAGTTGCTATTGTTGAAAAATGCATAAGAATTTTACAGCAAATTATTTAATGAAAACGAATTTGCAAAGCACTTATCTCACTGTCCGAGTTTATTCCTTGCGTTTAGTGGTGTTAATACGTTATAATAAGTATTTACTCTCCGTTAAAGTAATAGACTGCGCAAATCTGTGAATAGTGTCTAACTTACAGTGAATATCAAGTCGTTTTGAATTCTCATATATCAGTGCTTATTCGATACTGTTCGTGTCCAAATTGCGGTTGAAGTCATTGTGCTCGGTATTGACCAGTATTACAAGCTATAGAAACTCGCTGGATTTGTAAAAATTTAAATTCTAGGCATTCACACTCACTCTTGTATCTATACGGAAGTGAGCGATCTAGCTATCACCCTGCATATTGGACACAGCTGATAGTTATGAACTGCGGCCGCTAGGTGGAGCAATACACTGACGATAAAGGCATACACAACTAGTTAGTTCCGTCTCTAGTCGTTGGGTGGCGCTCAATGCAAGTAATCTTTTATATATCAATTTATTAAAAGCAAAACCACAAAATTAACACACAATGAGCTGTAAAGGATGTAACGCTCGTCTTCTAGTTGGTGCTCCATTCCTAAAATGCTACTCGTGTAAAGGAAAATATCATTGTGAATGCTTAAATATCACCTCCAGTGAATACTTTGCTTTACTAATGAGCTAAAGGCAAACTGGAGGTGCCCATCTTGCAATAATGTCACCCGTCGTGTCCGCTCCAATCAAAATACGCCTGTTCGTTCCTCATTGATGCTCGGTGTAGAGAATACCAATAGTGAACCACTATCTGCCTCCTCCATCAGTATGTCGTGCGACAATTTAGAGCCCGGCATGTCTGCTTCCAGCGACAACGATACAGCAACGTCACGTCTCCCACCATCTCAACATGTTGATAGGCCACTGCTGGATATAGATCTCAGCAAATTTGTACTTGAGATACAAGCCACATTACAAACGTGGAGAACTGATATGGATAGGAGCATTGTAAAGATGGGTGAAACAATCACTAGCACACTCTCTGAATTAAAAAGCGAGATACACGCTTTGCGGGCTGAGAACTCATTGCTACAATCTCAAATAGGTGAAGTGTCGAAAGTAATGGTAGAACTACAGTCCACCACCAATTATCAAGAAAATAATCACATGGATCTAAAAAAGCGTGTTGATGAATTGTCAACAGGAATGCAAACCGCTACTGATTATAATAACACCATTGATCTATTGGATATTAAAATCGACAACCTTGAACAACAAAGTAAACAATGTAATTTGGAAATATGCAACATACCAGAGAAGCGTGGCGAGAATTTGATGGCTATTATGGACTCTATTGGGACAGCAGCCGGTTGTTCTGTATCTAACCAGGATATAGTGTCCATACATCGTGTACCACATGCCCATAAACTGAATAATAGACCTAAGAACATCATAGTGAAGCTGACCACGCGAACACTTTGAGACAAAATTCAAAGCGCTTTTCGTCTAGCTAAAGGTCTAAAGACGGATCGTCTTGGAATAGCAGGCCCTCCTACTCCAATCTATCTGAATGAGTACATCACTCTCAAAAGGAAAAAACTTTTTCGTGAGTGCCGGGAGGCTGCGAAACTCTGTGGTTTTAAATACATCTGGATCAAGCACGGGACAATTCTCGCGCGTGAGTCAGATAATTCTCCGATCTTCTCAATACGTTCTCAGGCAGATATCAAGAAAATGAAATGTAGTGCTGGCTCTTATAATAAAAGGAGTTCAAATGCTGATGACAATATTTAATACTAACAATACTGTTATAAATTACAATCTTAATCTATATAATTTTTCGAAGCGTTCTTATACCTATATATACATTAGTTTCCTATTATTTACTTGTACAACTATCCAACCAATGTACTTAGATGCAACCGGCAAAACCGTGATAATGACCATTACCTTTAAAAATATGCTCTTGATAAAATTAATACGTTATAATTTAATATTTATAATAATAATCTGCCATAATGACACTGGATAACTTATCCTTATACTATCAAAATTGCGGAGGCACTCGCACTAAATTAAGGGAATTACGTAGTCCAATGACTTTGGCGATTCGACCTTCAAAAAGCTAGCCGTGCTACTCTCCGATAGACAGCTACAACGCCATATGTATACAGATGGTACACGCCAATAGATGGCGTAATACATTTCATTTCATCATTCAATATCACATAGACAAGAACGACTACAGAATAGGAAGAAAATCGATTTATGTGTCACAATTTGAAGTATAGTTACTTTATAATTTCGTGCATGATTCGGATACTAACAAAATAATAAAAAACTATAATCACATTTTTAAAGATGCAAAATGGTTATAAATGACTATAGTTTCGACATTTTAAACAAAAAAATAATAATAAAATACAACCAGCAATCACACACATACTTCTTAGTTCTTTCTTAGTAAGTAGGTACTTTTTGAACTACCGCTGGCATAACATTTTTGCGCTTGGGCTCGCAAGCAAAAATTTACGCTATCAACATTCTTATTATACGCGGCTTGCGCTTGTTGTTTTTGAAACCAAGTGTCAACCGTGTGGCCATTACATTTACAGAAAGCGCAAAATGTATTCGACTATTCGTTAGTCGTTCTTAGTTACTATATTAGTATTATCAGGCTCTTATGGCGCCATCATTCTAACTGAAACCTGGCTTACTCCTGAGATTGATGGTAGTGAATTTGTGGATCAGCGTTACATAGTTTATAGGTGCGACCGTGACGGGAAAGCTACAGGTAAAAAGGACGGAGGTGGAGTCCTCATTATGATGCGAAAAAGTCTTTGCTCCTCGCGCATCACCTTGTCCTTATCGACCCAAGCAAGTAGGTACTTTGCACAAGTGTCTGTGTCCACACCCAGCTCTGATCCTACAAAGCACAATGTTATCGGTGCGGTATACATACCTCCCGTTATGAGTAATGAAACCTATGCACTGCATTTTGACTCGGTGTTGAATTTGTTCCAGTGCATGGACATAGATCATTTCTTCCTGGTCGGAGATTATAATTTACCGCATGTCGTATAATATATTTTTAATAATTAGAATAAAGCCTGGATTAAATGGAAGAAATACAAAAATCTTTCTGATTACGAGTTATTTTCACTTTACAGAGTTAGATTTAAGTCTGAATGCGCCAAATCGCTCACAAATTACATAAACGCGGTAGAGAATAGTATTCCTGCTGATATTAAATATTTCTGGACATTTTTGTCAAATAGAAAAGCTAAGTGTGGCTTTCCATCATCCATGGAATACAAGACACAGTCCAGTAAAGATCCACAGGAAATATGCAATATGTTTGCTCATTTCTTTAGTTCTGTTTACGAGCCTTCCACACTGAGTAACTCTTGGTCTCCGCCTTCCGATAGCCTGAATAGTAGTGTTCACCTTACTACTCTCTCAATTCAACCAGTTAAGCTCTCTTAAGGCTCTCAGATCATTGGACCCAAACAAGGGACCAGGCCCAGACGGCATTCCGGCCTTATTCCTGAGACGCACAGCTCTGGGTATTCACCGCCCCCTACTCATTATCTTTAATAAATGTCTAATGGAAGTGTTGAGGACGCCGAGGAGACCGACGAATAGGCTGGCACCCGTGTGGAGTTGCGAGCCTCGGGCGGTGTGCGAGCGAGACCGAGGATCGTTCCTCGCACCGACGGACCGCCACGGGATTGGTCAACGCGTCGGGCAGTGTGCGAGGGAGACAGAAGACGCACAGTCGGCCTGTGATTGGCCAACGGCCTAGTGAACGTTCTCGCACCATGTGCCAGTTACGAGACTGAAATATTGTATATATGTGGATACATTGATGGAATAAATTGTAGTTGTTCGGAGTTCTCCTGTGTTTTATTACGTTATCAAAATATATCGAAGTAGAAGAAGTACTGCGAGTCATCAGTATTAAACACCCCCAGTACATATTTATATTCATATACAGTCCACTACAGTGTTTCTGGTCCTTCGAGCCGGATCGAGGATAGTGCGGGAACCGGATCGAAGATAGTGCGTGCACCGGATCAAGTATAGTGTGCGAGCCAGATCGATAGTGCGTGCACCGGATCGATATAGTGTGTGAACCGCGGCTAGGATAGTGTGTGAACCGGATTGCTGAAGACGGATCGCGAAAAACGTAAGACACGTTCAGGACGTGAGTCGGGAAGCTTCACCAAGTGAGGAGGCCGTACCGAATCAAGTAGGGATTCGGATCAAGAGGCTGCTCGTAGTAAGGAAGCCGTAACGATCGTCGTTTTTCGAGAATATCATCGTTCACAATGGTTGTCACAAGGAGCCAAGGTGATAAGGCAGAGTTGGAAGAACCGGGACGAGAACAACTTACCACGAGCCAAGAAGAGAGACGTCGCATTCAAATTGAGCGAATTAGGCGCTTGTCGGTAAATCCGCCGGCGTCACCCACTTCGAAGCTCACTTCCACAACGGTGGAACATCGCGCCGCTACCGGAGTATCTACAATGATGGCAGGTACGTCGGGTACGACGCAACATGAAGATCGGCCGAGATCGCCTACGCATTCCGTACGCTCGCATAGATCGACGGCGAGCGTCAATACTAGGCTGCGCATGGCAGAATTGGAGGCGGCCGAGAAATTGGCAGTACTGCAAAGGAAGCAGTTAGAACTTGAAGCCGAACTAGTTAAGAAAAGGCTGGCGGCAGAAGTTTCTATTATCCAGGACGATAATGATAGCGTCCATGAAGGACCGCTGGGTCCGCAGGAGGGACATCAGCGCGTTAAGGAGTGGCTGCAGACCGATCCCAGGGAGGAACCTAGACAAATACGGTTCGAGGCGGCGAGAGGAAGATCGCCAACACCTATAAAGGGAGGCGTCGAGCAGCTCACAGAAGCCTTGGAGAAGATGGCTCGACCAAGGTTACGTCACACCGACCTACCAACATTCTCCGGAGCCATAAACGAATGGCCTTTTAAAGCGGCCATGAGAGATAGTACAAGCCTGTACAACGTGTCTGCGGCAGAAAACATACAGCGACTAAGAAGCTGTTTGAAAGGGGAAGCCAGAGACGCGGTGGCTGCTCTACTACATACTGCAACGAATCCGGATGACATAATGAAAACGTTGGAACAATGCTTCGGGAGGCCGGAAATAATTATCGACAAGGCTATTGAAGACCTGAAAAGGCTACCGAAGCTCGGTTCGTCGGCTACGGAATTAAACCAGTTCGCTGTTCGTCTGCAAAACGTGGTTTGTGTTCTGAGAACCATTGATCGACGGGGATATCTCTACAACCCTTTGTTGACTCGGGAGATATTGGAAAAATTAAGCCCTCACATAAGATCGAGATGGTGCGACTACGCCAGTGAAAATGAAGATGCTGCAGACCCAGAGGTCGTCGTGTTATCACGCTTCTTGATGCGGGAATCGGACCGAGCATTACGCTACACGTATGCTCCATCTACAAGCACGAGCACAACGACAAGGCGAGAAGTGCAAGTACCAGCAGCGAAGCCTAAAAGAAGGTTAACCACCGTTTACAACACCACCGACGAACAGGAAAAGTGTTTGGAATGTGAGCAGGCCCACCGGTTATACCAGTGTCCAAGATACAAAGCGCTGACGGTGAAGCAACGCTGGGACCTGCTAAAGGAGAAGAAGGTATGTTTTAAGTGCGCATACCAAAAACATTGGCGAGTAAATTGTAACGCCAAACCATGTGGTCAGTGCAAACGGCCACATCATGTGACGCTGCACTTCGAAGAGAAGTCTGCGGCGGCATCGGAAGCTTCAGAGAACGCTGAAGCTGTGCTGTCAGTAGGCACCAGAAGAGCTGCGGGCCCAAGCGTATTGTTGAAGATGTGCCCCGTGGTAATCGCTGGACCACGGGGGGAGGTTAACACCTACGCGCTCCTGGACGAAGGAGCTACCGTCACCCTGATTGACGAACAAATAGCGGAAAAGATTGGCGCAGAAGGTCCAACACGTCCGCTAAAAATTAATGGGGTGAACATGTCCCAGACCGAAGGGGACAGCAAGGTGGTCACGGTGCAAGTCCGCGGCAAAAGCGAAGGAACATCGCACAAATAAAAAACAAACAAAAAAATATGAGAGTGAGTGATGGTAACGTGGGCGATGATGAGGGCGACGACGGTAAGTTATCATTATATAAAATAAAGACCGTTAAAGGTGAGCCTATGGTAGAATCAATTTTTATTCGAGGAAATCGACTACAGTTTGAAGTTGATAGTGGTTCTGCAGTGACAGTTATATCGGAGCAAATATATCATAATAACTTTAAAGATGTACCATTGTCAGCTACTAACAAGAAATTAATATCATACACGGGTGAAAAAATATATTGTTTAGGCACGGTAAGACTGCCGGTAACGTACGACGGGCGCATGCGCGTACTTCACGTTTATGTAGTGCGCGGCGGCGGACCGCCATTGCTAGGTCGCGACTTCATATCGGCGTTCGGGCTGGAACTATTATCCGTTAAAGCATTGGATCGAACTGAAAACTTCAGTATAGAACTATTACGTAAACAATTTCCTGCTGTGTTTTCAGAACAATTAGGTCGTTTTAATAAATACACAGTGAAACTTTCACTTAAAGATGGGGCAAAACCTGTATTTTTTAAGCCTCGGCCTCTTGCTTTTGCAATTAAAGATAAGGTTGAAACAGAAATACAACGCTTAGTGGATCTGGGGATACTTGTACCAGTAGACCATTCAGACTATGCTTCCCCGATTGTGCCGGTTTTGAAGCGTGACGGCACAGTTAGAATATGTGCAGATTACTCAGTCACTATCAATAAACAACTAGCAATCGACCAGTACCCACTGCCCACTGTAAAAGAACTTTTTGCTAAATTACACGGGGGTGTTCAGTTTTCTAAACTCGACCTTTCTATGGCTTATAACCAATTTGTCCTTGACGATGAGTCACAGAAAATAACATGCATAAATACATGTCGAGGATTATACAAGTATACTCGTATGGTTTTCGGGCTAGCGAGTGCGCCAGCTGTGTTCCAACGAGCTATGGATTGTGTTTTGTCGGGCTTAGATGGAGTTCTGTGTCTTCTTGACGACATTCTTATTACAGGTAGGAATCGCACAGAACATTTAGAAAGGCTAGCTGCTGTGTTAGGCAGGTTAAAAGACGCTAATCTTACATTACAAAAAGATAAATGTCAGTTCTTTACAGACGAGATTAATTACCTAGGCTATGTGATAAATAAAGACGGATTAAAAAAGTCACCTCTAAAAGTTAAAGCTATCCTTGAAGCACCGTTACCAAAAAATTTGAATCAACTTCAATCATTTTTAGGGTTAGCTAATTATTACAGAAATTTTGTTCCGGGTGCGTCTACAATTTTGAGTCCATTATATGAACTTTTAAAGAAAGGTTTAAAATGGCAGTGGACAGACGTACACACAAGAGCATTCCAAAGTATTAAGAGGCATTTAGCCTCCGACCGTGTGTTAGCACATTTTAACCCTAAAGCGAAATTAATCTTAACGGTCGACGCGTCACCAACAGGATTAGGCGCGATTTTGTCTCAAATTGATAGCAACGGAAGTGAACAGCCTATTTCATTCGCTTCAAGAACACTCAATGCGGCAGAAAAAAATTACTCACAAATCCAAAAAGAAGCAACAGCAATTGTTTTTGGAGTGCGGAGATTTCATCAATATTTATTTGGTAGGTCAACACCATTTATTTTAAAAACTGACCACAAACCTCTGCTCGCTATTTTTGGACCCCATCGAGGCATCCCGGAAGTGTCGGCTAATAGACTTCAAAGATATGCATTGTTTTTAAGCGCGTATAATTATAATATCCAATACATACGAAGCAGTGATAACACTGCAGACTATTTATCGAGAGCTAGCGTTCCGGAACCGCACGGGAGCCCGAGGTGCTCGAGCGCACTCGGCGCGCCGCCTCAGCGGTGTTCAGACGCCGCGGCTGCGCTGCACGATCCCGCCACTTACATTAATTTTGTCACAGAGGGCATATTGCCAGTTACCGCTGCTCAAATTCGGCATGAGACTATGATAGACACTATTCTGAAAATAGTTGTAGATTTTGTTTTACATGGTTGGCCAAAAAAGGTGAATGAACCCAATCTCAAACCATATTTCTTATGTAGAACACAGCTGTCGTTTGAAAACGGTTGTTTGATGAGAGGGCACAAGGTAGTAATTCCAGCGTCTTTACAAAATAAAGTGGTCAATGAATTACACAAGTCACATTTTGGCATTGTAAAGTCAAAAGCTGAAGCTCGCGCCCGGTTTTGGTTTCCTGGGTTAGATAAACGATTGGAGACATTGATTGCCAATTGTGATGTATGTACTAAGCTACGCGCATCACCGCCTCGCGCCCCGCTTGCACCCTGGCAATACCCGTCTCAACCGTTTCAAAGGGTTCATATTGATTTTTTAGGTCCCTTTTACAATCACACGTATTTGGTAATAGTAGACGCTTATAGTAAATGGGTAGAAGTATAGGATATGAATAATGCAACCACTTCCTCATCGGTAATTATTAAGCTAAGTGAGTTTATAGCACGATTTGGGTTACCGCATACGTTAGTAAGTGATAATGGTGCATCTTTTGTATCACTAGAATTTAAGAATTTTTGTGACTACAATGGTATTAAGCACATAACCTCTCCTGCCTACCACCCGGCAAGCAATGGCCAAGCGGAAAGTTACGTCAAAATTGTGAAAAAGGGTCTCAAATCTAGTATCATGTTAAACCAGAGTAATAAAGAATGTAAATTAAAATTAGCAAAATATCTTCTTGACTATAGAAATTCAACACATTCTACCACAGGACTGTCACCAGCGGAATTAGTTTTTGGTCGAAAACTAAGGTCGCATCTAGATTTAATTACCCCATCAGCATCATCGCCCACGGACACCAGCAGCTATGTAAAAAAAGGCAGTTTTTACAGTTTAAGTCATATGGTGGAAAAAATAAAGAATGTTTTACGGTTGGTGAACAAATAATGTATAAAAAATACCTACTTAATAATGCTTTTACCTGGCTCAAAGGAACAATATTGAAGAGACTCGGTAAAGTGGTGTATTTAGTGAAAGATGCTCAAACTTTACATATAATCAAAAAACATAAAGACCAATTAATACGGTATAAAGGCGAATTAGATACGATTGATCAATCCTGGGATATTGACGTGCCAGCCACATACAGGGATATTACACCAGCTGTAAGTCAATCATCGCGCAGGACGTGCGAGCAGGACAGTGCAGAGCAGGGAGCCGATGACGTGGCGAGCGAATGTGGTGAGGAATCAGCGGCCACCGCCGTCGACAGGCTGCCGTCTCCGCCGCAGTTGGAACGCCACCAGCGGCGCGAACAATTTTATGATGCTCGTGACGACGTCAACGATGGACATAACGAGCCATGTCTTCAAACATCTGAACAAAGGTCGCGACGTAATCGACCAAAAGTAGACTATAAAAAGTTCTTTTAATTTAGTAATATTGAGTAGCCCATTTATGTTTGACTAGGGGAAGGGAATGTTATGTATGTATATGTAGTTATCTGTCAAATACACCAGTGCGTTGTTAACCATCAAGCGTTTCACTTGTCTCTGCGCAATTATCCAACACAATACATGCATGAATCGTGTCCCAGCAGCAGTGCGTGCTCAACAACGTGCACCCACAAAGAGGGAAGCACTTAGTGCGGTCATGTCTCAATTGGATGAAATAGAAAAATTGAAGATACCACGGTGTTACGCCTTAGTGGGATACGAACACACGGAGCTTCACGTGCTCTGTGACGCCAGTGAGCAGGCATACGCGACTGTGGCGTACTGGCGAGCCGTGAACTCCGACGGTAGAATCAAAGTGGCATTGGTGGCAGCCAAAGCCAAGGTGGCGCCACGGCGCACACAAACAATCCCACGGTTGGAACTACAGGCGGCGATCATCGGGGCAAGACTCACCGAGGAAGTGAAGAAGGAGTACGAAGTCGAGTGCGAGCTCACACATCATGAGGAGTGGCGATGGTTACCCATGGCGGAAAACGTGGCGGACGACGCCACCCGATGGAGCACCCACGCAATCAGTGATAACGACCGCTGGTTCCAAGGTCTACGGCTTTTGTACGAGCCCGAAGAGATATGGCCTAGCCAGGATGGATATAAAGAACCGTACAAGTATAAAGCCGAGGTTTTACATCTCGCTCAAGAAGAATGGAACGGAACACACACATGGCTGCCGAATATGGAAGGACTTTTGGAAGATGTGACGTTGATACGAGCGACGGTGGTAGCATTAGCGATCGTGGACATGTGTCGACGCCAAGTCGCCTGTATGAAGCACCGGCAAATAGAGCGGCGAGAAAAGATACCTGCAGAGGAAGTCCTGCTCACGCTGTTGGCGGAGGCGGAATTTTTGATTAAGGCCCGCCCGCTAACCTATGTTAGCGTGAGCCCCGAGGACCCCAAGGCGCTTACGCCTAAACACCTCTTGGTAGGTCCATCGACCGGCCTGCCATCGACGGGACCATGCAGCGGGGCCGACAAGAAGACACGGCGAGTGAGTCAGACATTGGTGATCACTTCTGGCAGCGCATGCCTCGTGAGTACCTTACGAGCCTGGTACCTCGAGGCAAGTCTCAGCACACAGATCGACCACAGAACATCCGAGGATTGCACTCAAATCTCGTCGCAGTCCATCACCACCTGGAGATTGAAAGACCCGCTCTCTTATTCCTCTCAGAGACGCAGATAAGATGTCCGTCTGACGTGGCGTACCTTTCTTACCCAGGGTTTACTCTGGAGCACAATTTTAAGCCACATGCGGGTGTGTGCTTTTACGCCCGTGATGACATCTGTTGTCGGCGTCTCCGTTATCTTGAAGATCCCAGATTCTCTGTTATTTGGGTACTGGTGGATACAGGAATTGAGAAAATTCTTTATTCCTGTTTATACCGGTCGCACAGCGGAGATCAGGAGACGACTAGGCTCACAGAATACCTTAGTGAGTCGGCGGATGCGGCACAATTAAGGCGGTACCATTGTGCCCAATTAGTACTACTGGGGGGCTTTAATGCCCACCACCAAGAGTGGCTTTTCCCATACCAGTGTACCGACCATGCTGGGAGAGAAACGCGGAAGCTAACGCTGACGCTGAATTTCACTCAGTTGGTCCAGGTGGCAACAAGGGTCCCGGATGTTGACACGCACACAGCCAATTGCTTGGACCTTCTGTTGACAACTGATCCAGACCGCTACTCAGTGTCGGTTTCATCACCCTTGGGTAGCTCCATTGTCTGGTGAAATCTGTATCTGCCTACTCACCGCCCGATCCTAGCCCTAGAGGCACCCGGCGGGTGTGGCGATACAAGTCAGCAGATTGGGATGAGATGCGAGCTTTCTTTGCATATTATCCTTGGCGGCCCATTTGCTTCTGTTCTGAAGATCCTTCAGCTTGCGCGGATGCTGTGACGGATGTACTGCGTCAAGGTATGGAATACTACATTCCATTCTCCGACGTAGCAATGTCAGGCGGAACTCGCCCATGGTTCGGGGCTCAGTGCGGACACGCTGAAGCGCGGAAGCATGCGGCATACCTGGCATGGGTTGATGCCCATCATTTGTTATGCAAGATAAATATATTAATTTTGTTAATTATTTCATAGTTTAGAAATGTTAATAGTATATAAAAAAATGATACCTATTATATATGTGTAGGTAAATATTGTAGTATTAAGAAAGATATCATATCAGAAAGAGTTAATTTTTAAGTTATTTAAGATAAATAAATAAATATACGTTAGGTTTAGGACAATATAATGGTGATACTAATCAACACGGAAAAATTCTCGACTTAGTAATATCAAATAAACTAGCTCGGGTTTATGAATGTACTGATCCGGATGTACACTGCCTGATCCCGGAACGTGACACACTTGCGTTTGCCACTATGGCGGGTTTCACAACCTGTGTCCGGTTGCGAAATGCTGTTACCATGCTAATTTGTGTGCTTAGCAATATGAAGATTCATACAAAACATCTGAAAGTTAAGGATACCTTAACAAATGAAACACTACTAGATTAGATGAAAAAAAAATCATTTATTTAAAGTAACAAATTAAACAATAAAATTATGTCTTTGAGATGTTGTTTGAATGCATCAAAATCTCTTGTTGAAGTGTATTATGTTTGTTTACTAATCTTATGTCATAAAAGTATTGTTTTTAAATTGGAGAAAATATTAAATAAAAATTGTTAAATTGTGATTATTTGTTTTATTAAAGTAATGCGACTTAAAAACATTACCTGTAGTGTAGATATTATAGTTAAAATAATATGTAATGGGAAATCAAATGCAGGCATGTTTGTGGTTGTATTGTATAAAATAGTACATTATGAAATATCATCAAATCTAATCAATGACTAAATTACTCTTATACTAGTCTTACTTTACAAACCTAAACAATGTACACTAATATTTAACTATGCAATTATGAATTAAGGCGACATTTAAATCCTGAATTAGTTTTAAAATTTGTTATATGGACAGTGGGTTCAGACCACTTTTATTACTATTTATGATAGCTATAAATCTTTTGGCCAGGAGATTGTTAAATAAATGGAGCCAAATGCTACTGATGTCAAATATTCTCTGGCATGAATATGACTTACATAGCTTGATAATAAATATGGTTTAAATCTGTTCGTAAACTTTCGATACAGAACACTTAATTATTCTCTTTTACCACCAAATTAAAATCCAATATACATATATTTATTTGTTGTGGAAATATACAGACAAAATTATAATCGCATTTGACGAAGTTATTCGGGAATACAACTTTATGCTGTTGACGAAGGGTGTATTCATTCGGGTCGTTACATTATCCTTTCAACATAATTGATCAATTAACTTGACTTTTCCACTGGACCCTCCCTTAAGAATCAATTCTATAAAGGACCCATAAATACAAAAACACATCTGCTGAGGTAGGCAGTGATGTAACTGGTACCCACAGTCTGCCAAATCAACTTCTCTCATGACGAATTCCAATCCCGGACAATTTATGCGTGGTTTTTAAAATCCAGAAACAAATATTGTAATTATAGAAAAGGCTAAATAAATTGAGCACACACTTAGTGTAGTTGATATTCTCATTATGCTCGACATCATATGTACTCATATGTCAATAATGTGTACACATGACCAAACAACTAATTTTTTGATGCAAAAATAAGAATTGTTGAAAATACTCTTTGTAAATACCTAAACGTTGTATAATCATAATTAATAAAACTCCTGATAGTAAAAGATCTACTTAGAATCACATTTCCCTCATGTAATTTCTTAATATAAAGTATATCTTACACAATATAATGTATAAAGAAACAAAACGTGCTAGGATTGTCGTCATATGATAGGCACAATTATAATTATAACTAATTTAAAATAACTATTTATATTTAATTTCGAAGTTCTTTCTATATTGGGCCATTGTACATGAGCGTAGTTGTTCGGGAATATGGATAGGCAGTACCCTAGAAATCTCTTCCTTAAAAACGCAGCCTGTAGATTATCGATATACGATTAAACTTAAAATACCGTTTTTTTTAAAGATTGCTATGAAAAAGGCTACTTTTCGGATTTTATTATGCTAAACAATCACAAAGTTATCAAGAAAGTTATAGAGAAATGAGCATGGTTGCTCTTTGTTACTTGGCGAGTATTTTACTCGCAATTATATTTTGTAACATCCTGTATCGTAAACAATTGAATATAGTGTTTCTCCCTCACACCAGGCTCTCTTGCTTAATTAATGACATTTAAAATCGTGTGACCATTTCTTCTTTTTTAAGACAACCGTATACCATTATATTTTCTATAAAATGATCTATATTTTATATCAGGCAACTTAAGAGGGTAAATAGGCATGACGACTAATTTTGAAACATTATGTTATTAGTTACATGTATCTATTTTTGAATTTTTTGCAGAAATTTGAGTATACTTACTTTGTTTGGAATAACTTGTCAAAACACTTATAGGTGTAATTTGCTCTGATTAAATGTTGGCTTAATATGGCGGGTTGATGTAATCTCTGTTTTTAAATTAATCAAAGTAAAATACTTCTAACATAGAGTGAATATGTTTTTTGATACTTTTTAATTTACTTAATCATTAGTATTTCCATTATTTTTGTTACTGCCATGCCTATTACCCATACACGCTTAGATATTTACATCTGGCAGTCATACCTTGTTGCCTGGAAAAAAGTAGGCAACCTGACTTTGGTGTTTAATTACATATTTTACTATAGAATGTATTTTTAAAATGCAAAACAGTACTGTCCAAAAACATAATAAATATTATTGTGCAGGAATATGGGGCGGCAACCCTAATGTGGTTTGTTTATTTATACAATACATTTATAAGACTTACATTTTATTAGTAAACATGATGAAGGAAGGTCAAGTTTGATATTTATTGGACTTAATGTTTTTGTTGTTACAGTAATGACAGATGAATTTAATATTGGGAAATGAACCTGAAAGGCACCTCAATATGTTTATAGATCTGTATAACAAACTGTTGTCTCTGAACAGTGTTTTGGAAGTTCCAATTTTCTTTATTAGTAAGCCCAAAATGGCAATTTATCCGGTCTATAGAAACTATTACTAAAAAGTTCACCATGCAGTATTACACTGCACTCACAATACTCAATGATCACTCACGACAGTGGTTTCAAACTGAATGACAACTTAGGTCTAGAGTTGTTTTTGCCCAAAATTTTCTTTTGTTCCTCTTTTATTCGTTTTTCTTGTTCTTTTTTCAGTTTCTGTCTTTCCTCATCCATTTTTCTTTGTTCTTCGATCATTGCTAATCTCTCTTCCGCCTGGAGATGAATAAGTTTTATATTAAGACACATATGAACATTTTTAGATGCAAGGAAATATTTTTATTTTATTATTAATCACTTCTAATTTATGATCTTATTAATAATATAAATGTAGGAATCACTATGGTACTATCAAATGTATACATTTATAATAAACATACAAATAAATTTAACCTTATTATAATAAGAAGAACATTTAGTTATACTGTGATGTTTAAGATAAAATTACGAAAATACTATGACCATTTTGTAATCAATATTTTTACAAATCTGATCAAGAACTTACAAAAAGCCAAATAATGTAAATATTCAAATAACTTGTGATTTGAAAATGACAAAAGCAGTTCTGGTAGTTACATGGTTAAGAGGATTTATTTAAAATGCAGCGGCCAATTCCTTTGGTATTTTGGCCATTTACATTTCCATTTCAATCGAACTTTAAGACTTTAATTACAAAATTGATGTATCGTGTTTTACGTACCAACTTGCGCTGAGCTTCTTCAATCTTTTTATTATTTTCAGCCATGATTTCCTCCAACTCTTTCCTTTTACGTGCTTCCTCCTCCTGTTTAATGAAAATGGTATGTTAAAACTTTTCTCTAGTATTCAATAATGCCAATGTAGAATTCATATTTATGTTCCTATACTTTGTATTGACAAGCTACTTTTGCTATAAACCACATTTCTTCTTATAATCCAATATTGTATTTCTTGTAAGTCTATCAGAAACTTACATAGACCAACTCATTATAAAGTTTATAAAGTAGAGCATATATTGCTAATATTTTAAATCTGTGCACTCATTGCCAAAGAGTACATGTTCCGATGAGTTGTTTGTTTATATATCCATCCTATCTTGAACGCAAAATATGTTTATACAAAAAATAGAATCAAAAAATACCTTCAGCACTCACGTCTGGATCCTCAAGCTGCGTCTCCATAAAATTCTTACGGCTTCAGGTTCTTGAACAGTCTTCTGACCTGACTTATAGACTACGTGACTGCCAGGGACAGTCAAGCGAACAAATTTTAAAATGCTAGCCGGCGCATTCACGGCAATCTTAATGTGGAACTTATAGCTACATTGCCTTGTGGGTGTGCAAATGGTATGTATGACAATTAATGGAGATTCTAAGTCAAATAAAGCCACGGGCCTCAGTGAGTGGAAAATTTATAAGTTTATATGTCAAGAAACAATTCTTGTAAGCACTCGAACTACACCTGACTGGACCTTTAACAGATATGATCGAAATAATACTTTAATTAGTTTCGGTTCACTTATTAATTTTATGAATTCACAGTTTAATGTGTTTCATATGCTGCGAGAACAATAATGATTGCTGTCGCAGTGGAGGGTGTCATGTGCAAAAGCAATGAAAATTGCGTTTACACATGACTGGCGTAAAAAAGTAATAGTTACCTGTCGGGCTAGTTCCTCTCTCTTTTGCTGCTCTCTTTGCCTTTCTAATTCTTCCATCATTTCCTTTTCCATCTTCCTTTTAGCTTCTTCTACTCTTTTTGCTACTTCTTGTTCTATTTCATCTTTTCGCTTTTCTAATTCTTCCTCTACTCTCTTCTTCACAAGTAATTCTATTCTTTTTGCCGCTTCTTCTTCAACCACCTGTAAATATAAAAAAAACTAGCATAGGTATATAGTGTGTATAGTTGCAAGGCTGGTTAATACTTTATTAGGGCACTGCTAGTGTTAATTCACACTATGTAATGTTTTAACTGTTGATTTTGAAAGTAATCAATGAAATGCCAGTCCGTAACTCAATTTAAAGCTTTGCTTAACAAACATAAACTACTATTCCATTTCTATCTAACATTGCGTACACCAATCACTAATTTAGTCTGTAAATGTGTGATCTGTGAATCTCTGAAGATTAAAATAATCCAACTCCAACTCAACTCAACAACAAACTCCAACTCCAGTGTCCCACTGATATAATGTATAAAAATTGTGGTTCTCAATGTTCCATTCATCAATTAAGATGATTATGTCAGGTTGTGTAATGTGATAATTAAAACAATAATTATTCAACATACTGCCTCGGTGGCGCAGTTGTAATTGCGCATGCGTTACGATTGCTGTGCTGAGGTCTCGGGTTCGATCCCCGGGTCGGGTAAAGTGATATTGGGTTTTTCTACCTAGAAATACTCAGTATTAACCCGGAGTCTGGAATGGTGCCTGGTGTGGCGATAGGCTCGCCCCCTATCACATTATGGGACCGAAATTCGGCGAAAAGTGGGTGTACTGGTTACACCTCTGCCTACCCCTTCGGGGATTACAGGCGTGATTGTGTATATGTATGTAATTATTCAACATATTATGTATATCAAATAATTCTTACTTTATTAGAGCCAGTTTAGTAATCAAGATATACATTTAACAATCAGGGCAATTATTGTTAATGTAAAGTAATTTTATTAAATTTTCTGAAATAAAACTATTTTATTTTCTTATTCTCTAGAAATGTAGAATATTTTTATATATTCAGATTATATCTTATATTTTATGTATCTATATACAAATGTTAATTCTCTATTTAACCCAGAGGTAATTAGAAAATAAAGTATGTACTCCATGTCTGCTGTAGAGGTTCAAAACATTGAGATATAAACTTTTATGGAATGTGGGTTACAGTTTTATACACTCCCATATAGAATTATTCAATCCTCCATTTCATACACTTAAGGGTTGATTAAAATAAAAGTCTCCTATGTCAGTCCTGAAATTTGAAACTATATTTGTACCTGCTTGTAATATCAGCAATAGCCTAGTTGGTAATGGTACAGACTGTCAAGACAAAAAGTTGTATGTTCGAAACCGGCACAAACGGCATGAACACCTCTGACTTTTCTAAAGTTATCTGTATATAAAATGTTAATTATCACTTGCTTTAACAGTGAAGGAATACATCATGAGAAAACCTGCATACCAGAGAATTCTTAAAAAAGGTATATTATCAAAGGTATATGAAGTCCACCAACCCAGCATTAGGCCAGCATGGTGGAGGCCCATGCCCAGTAATGGCACAATGTTTAATACAGGGCTATTGTTATTATGTTTGTAACCAAGTGTTATCAAAATCAGTTCAGCAAGCTCAAATTATTCTTATTCTTAACTTCATTTATTTGGTTTCATTGCAAAAGTTTTTAGACAGATTCACTTTCAAGTTATTACATTGATATGGATAGTGTGGAAATATTGCATAATTCTTGTGGCTGCAGCTTTAAGGCAGCAAAGTGAAATGTTATCAAATTGCCTCATACATTAATGAATAAATCATAAATACACACACATTTGACACAAAACTATAGGTATTAGTAAAATTATAATAAATTTATATAGATAAAAATAATATGTTGTGTAATAAAGTTGTTGCAGTTTCCTTTAGAACTGTTCTCCTTGTCCACCTAATCCAAAATAAGACACTTTACTATTTGTTTTTTAACCTTACTCACTCAAATTTCAGTAGTGGAGAAAATCTATTTCGACATGGTTGTAATAAGAACCTACTTATTTGACATAATGTCAATTTATGTTAATAGGTATTATCCACTACAACCTGAAGGTCACATTTCATTATCAATCTGAATGTAACAATTATATTACATACACTAGCACTATTTTGCAATTAATAACCACATTCTGGCAGCAATTAAAATATATTTTTTGCCGTATCATGATGATTGGAGCAAAAATAGCCTAGTCAGCTGTATAACAGGCTGTTGAGTTCTCTGTTCTAAACAAGGCTTAAAGGCATGTACCTCTACCGTATGAAGTTACTTGTGTACTCATTGTTAAATATAACTCAATTTCGATTTTAAAGATGTGTGAAGTCTACCTAATATGTGCCCATATGAGGCCATTGTGGTAGACTAAGGTCTAACCTCTCTTATTAGTAGAAAAATCTTGTATTAAGCAGTGAGAAATTGTGTAAGACAAGGTGTAAAAAGGTTAAAAAGTTTTTACCCATTCTGTAATTTAAGTGTTGCTAATATAATTTTTATTTTATTATTGCATTACCTTTTGTTCGGCTTCTCTTAGCCGACGTTGTCTTTCCATCTCTGCTAACCTATCAACCTCATCCATTTTGTTGCGCCCCTTCGACTTTTTCCTGTGCCTACTGCCTTCATATGACCCGCCACTGCTACTTGATGAAGATACTGAATGTGACCGTTTCCTGTACAAATTTGATCACAGTAGTAGTATATAATCTGTTAGTTATTTTACAACATTAATTATAATGCACTTACCTGGATTTAGAGTTACGCTCTCTTGATTTTTCGGCATGTTTAGAGGTTCTGCTACGAGACGTTGAACGATCTTTTGATCTACTCTTCTTTCGAGAGTGTTTACTGCTCTTGTGATGGCGTCGAGGAGATTTACTCCGCGATCGCGACCGACCCATGATAAAAGTTAGCGTTTATTAGAATATTCCTACCAAAACAAAAACACTTTAGTTTGGTAATCCTAAGAATTCTCAACAAATACTATTACACACACACATTGCCGAATTTGACAAGCGACGCCATTTCTTTGCATAGCACATCAATGTTGCTATTGTAAAAATAAAATTCATTATAATATCTAGTGTAATCTTTAATAGGGTATTTGACAATTTTTGAAAATTGATGGACATCGATAGAGGACTCTTCACTTATAGTCCCCGTAATATTTTTATTATTGAAATATACTCAATTTATATAAAATCCGTGATTTAATTTTTTCATATATAATTTCGCGCTAAAACTCGTCACGTGACATTATCTCTATGTGACGTCATCGCACATATACAAACATTCGTGACACCTAACAACATAGCAATTTATTTGCATTTATCCGTTAGTTTTTCCACAAAAATGAATGAGCCAGCATATAAATATTGTTCAATGCCTTTGTGTAAAAACTCGACACTAAATCCCGATAAATGTTCATCCATGTGCCGAAATCAAAAGTTTTAAGAAAGAAGTGGCAGATTTCGACTATCAGCCCTTGTAATGCCTTCTTCCATTCTTATAGAAGACTTGAAGACGAAATTAACACGTTTCCACACGTTTACACATCGAAAAATATGTTCTTCCTTACAATTTTATTTGTCGTAGGATCCAATGTTTATGTGCGATGTCGTCACGAGTAATGGCGGCCGGTATTGCAACGTTTTTGGCACCGAGTGATACAGATTAAAAATTCTAAATTTTAATGACGAAAATAAAATGTTTATAATACATTTAAAATAAAAAAATGTATTTAATAAATATGTTTGGCCACTATCCTTTCTCCTAGTGCAGTTTTATATTTTTTGGTTACACCAGTCAAACACCCTATTGTAATGCTTGTAAGAACCGCTATCCAACACGATATGACGACATAACGTGAAGAGTTTTCCCGAAGAGTATAATACTAATAGGTTTTAAATATAAAAAATATATAATGAATACAGTAAGTTAGTGCAATCTCTTAGGAAATGTATAGTTATGTAGTTGAAAAATAATAGCTATATTTTATATACCAGCAATATTTCATTTTTATAAATCTTCGGCTGAAGGACATGTATCCATGGCTATGAATATATTAAAAAAAAATCATTTTTATAAAAAAAAAGACAAGTGGCAACATATATTGGACTCATATATTTATTTATTTGTTTTTCTTTCTTATCTCTAATCATAGACATAGAGAACTGGACTGTGCAGGCGTTTCCGAGATGGACGGCATCGGCAGCACGGGTAAGGTAAGGCCTCGTTCGCTGCCGTTGACGCCAGAGCGTACTTCGGTGCGCGGGGGCTCATAATGATAATAGTATCTTCCCCGGGCGGCAATGAAAAGATCCGGGGTGGGGGCGCCTATTGTATGCGTATAAAAAGTTCCTAGTATCAAAAACACATCATACTGCGTCATCACGTCATTGACATATTCTATTGTATTCTATAGACACGAACTGTCGAAGAAGCAATATGTTCCAAAAACCTTGTCCGCCCACTAATGCCATCTATTCATTTTACTAAGAACTATTTGGAAGTTATAATCGTGATAACTCCCGTCACTTTCTCTCGAACGGGACTTTCCGCGCGCCAGAACGGGACAAACTATATTATGAATTTTGTTGTGAAATATAGACTCCCCGCATTCATAATTGAAATTAATTAATATTTATTGATATTACGTTCTAAACGTTATGAAATTGCGTGCATGTGGATTGAGTGAGCACCTTCCAAAAATCGTTTTTTGTGTATTAGGTATTTAGTAAAAGTTCTAAAACAATTGTAAAACCAATCCTGGAATTTGTAAAAAGATAAAACCGAAGATAAATCAGTTAATGTCTGCTCACTCAATCCTGATAAGCGGCAACCCAGATCTACAAATGTATCAAGTTTACATATAAATTTTGGGTTCTGGGATTTAGTAAAACCTTAGTGAAGTCACAGTATTTAATTTCAGATCACCTAGTGCCCTATTTAAAAAGTTACAAATTGTTATTGGTGCTCACTCAATCCACATGCTTTGAAAAGTCAAGATTTCTTACGAATTACCTATAAAATCAAGTTTAATTATATTTCTAGATTTAGTAAAAGTAGAATAGAAATTTGTAAAACACAAAACGAATCACTATCATGCTTCGTTTTTGAAAAAATAATTTTTATTGGTGCTCACTCAATCCACACGTTTTTGAAAAGTTAAAATCTTTCATATCTTTAAATCTGTAAGCGCTACAAAAAATGTGAATACGTCAAGATTTAGTAAAAATTTTTACTAAATATTGGCTATTTCACATTTTCGATTTTTTGCTTACTTAAAGAGATATTACTTTTTTAATGTTTCCATACAAACTTACAATGTAGGGTCGCCACACGTGTCAAAATACAGGATATTCTACTAAATTAATTTGTGTTTGCCTATATGTAAATACCTTTTTTTTTTAGTGCCTCGATAGGCAGGCGAGCAGACGGGCCACCTGATGGTCAGTAGTCACCGCCGCCCATAGACTTTTGCAATACCAGGGCACAGCAAAGCCGCTGCCTACCGTTTAAATACCTAAGGGAAACACGCACGGGCCGGTAATAAGCTCAGCGAAACGTCGATACTAGTTACACCTCTGCCTACCCCTTATTTTTTT
Source organism: Laothoe populi (assembly GCA_905220505.1). NCBI lineage: Eukaryota > Metazoa > Arthropoda > Insecta > Lepidoptera > Sphingidae > Laothoe > Laothoe populi. Next base: position 6,200,594 of record HG992151.1, on the reverse strand, counting down.
ATTTCAGTAAAAATATAAAAAAATATATCCTTGAAATGCTATACATTATTTAGATATAGTCAATCTTTTTTACTCTACCGCCAGTATGGAATGCAGTTTTACTAGAGTGTGCAGTGTTTTAATGTAGGGTCGCCACACGTGTCAAAATACAGGATATTCTACTAAAATAATTTGTATTTGCCTACCTCTTGTTATGCCTATATGAATCACGACGATATAAATGATAATAATATGATGGGAGTGTAATAAGCTAAGCGACACATGGTTGAATTAATTTATTTTTAACTATTTATAGGAACCCAAATTAATATTATCAATACCACCTAGCACCAATTTACTAATTAAATTCATTCAAAAGATATTTTAATGATACTATTTAGCCTATTACAACATTTCTGAATATTTAGATGACCGAAAGGCTTCGGAATATATTATGCTATTACTTAGAAGTGTAGCCATTAAATGCTAATTAGGAACCTTATATATAATATATTTCATTTCCTTAACATTGCGAACTTATGTGAACAGTATGCCTTACATGACTTTACTTGATTTTAGTGTCTAATATTTTAATAGTTGTATTCTGTCTGTGCTTGCTGCGGCGTCATGTGCGGAATCGGTCACTTTCCTGTGACATGGTTGAGGAGGTCGATGGCTGGCACATGCGTCATTAATTGTGAACGGGTGCTGCTCTTGTGGACTGGTCTACTCAGACTGTTTCAGTAAGGACCAACTGCTCAAGAAATCGACATTTTTATCTATTTCACGGCGGTCATGTGCAACAATAAGCCTTGTAATAAGTTTTATTTCACAATATAAGGCAACCTAATTAACATACATTGAGCTGCTCTAATCTAATCAATTGTATGACCAAATATTGTTAACCGGTGTTCGAAAAGAGCAACGCTACAGTTTCTCGTCCGTTCTTCTCTAGTAAAACTGCATTCCGTACTGGCGGTAGAGTAAAAAAGATTGACTATATCTAAATAATGCATAGCATTTCAAGGATGTATTTTTTTATATTTTTACTGAAATAAAAAAATAAGGGGTAGGCAGAGGTGTAACTAGTATCGACGTTTCGCTGAGCTTATTACCGGCCCGTGCGTGTTTCCCTTAGGTATTTAAACGGTAGGCAGCGGCTTTGCTGTGCCCTGGTATTGCAAAAGTCTATGTGCGGCGGTGACTACTGACCATCAGGTGGCCCGTCTGCTCGTCTGCCTATCGAGGCACTAAAAAAAAAAGGTATTTACATATAGGCAAACACAAATTAATTTAGTAGAATATCCTGTATTTTGACACGTGTGGCGACCCTACATTGTAAGTTTGTATGGAAACATTAAAAAAGTAATATCTCTTTAAGTAAGCAAAAAATCGAAAATGTGAAATAGCCAATATTTAGTAAAAATTTTTACTAAATCTTGACGTATTCACATTTTTTGTAGCGCTTACAGATTTAAAGATATGAAAGATTTTAACTTTTCAAAAACGTGTGGATTGAGTGAGCACCTATAAAAATTATTTTTTCAAAAACGAAGCATGATAGTGATTCGTTTTGTGTTTTACAAATTTCTATTCTACTTTTACTAAATCTAGAAATATAATTAAACTTGATTTTATAGGTAATTCGTAAGAAATCTTGACTTTTCAAAGCATGTGGATTGAGTGAGCACCAATAACAATTTGTAACTTTTTAAATAGGGCACTAGGTGATCTGAAATTAAATACTGTGACTTCACTAAGGTTTTACTAAATCCCAGAACCCAAAATTTATATGTAAACTTGATACATTTGTAGATCTGGGTTGCCGCTTATCAGGATTGAGTGAGCAGACATTAACTGATTTATCTTCGGTTTTATCTTTTTACAAATTCCAGGATTGGTTTTACAATTGTTTTAGAACTTTTACTAAATACCTAATACATAAAAAACGATTTTTGGAAGGTGCTCACTCAATCCACATGCACGCATGAAATTATGTTATTTACCTTATATGCTATTAACAGTTTCACTGTAAATCAGTTTAAGGCAGATTTGCTCCGGAATGTCGCTACAAATAACTAAAATTAACTCGACACTGAAAGATGCAGTGTGGTGTGCCGCATCTAGTATGTAGTACATATAGATCGCTGTACAGCGTAGTAGATTGTTCATTTGATTTTGGAACCCATCCTAAAATGGATTTGCATGCATAAATATAATAATTAGCAATAATTTTTATGGATTATATTTATTATGTAATACAAGGTAAATTTTTAACCTGTGCGGAAATGCTTGATAATTATATAATATGAATTTCTTATTTTTTTAAATTATCTAATTCATACTGTCCCTACTAATATTATAAACGTAAAAGTTACTCTGTCTGTCTGAGTGCTGTTATGTTTTGAGATCTCTAAGATTTTCTTTTTAACCGACTATAAAAAAGGAGGAGGTTAACAATTCGTCGGAATCTTTTTTTTATGTATGTTACCCGATTATTCGAAGGCGCCTGGACCGATTCGAGAAATATTTTTTTTGTTTAAAAGGGTATACTTCCCATTGGCACCAAGTCAGGATCTGATGATGGGATCTCAGAAAAATCAAGGGAAACCCTCAAATTTTAAAGTGACGCATAATTTGTTTTTTATTGAAGTCGGTGTACTCTTAATGAATTATGTTCTGTAAAATGTTAAAAATGTAAAATAAAATTAATGTAAAATGTAATATATTAATGTTTTGCGTTAACATTTTTATCAATATTTTCTATTTTTATAATTCACGAGTAGGATATTCTAGTTGATGCTGTTGAATTCTGTATAGCTTCCTTTACCATTTGGACCGTCGTCTAGTTTGCTAAACTTGAATGATTGCTTTTTCTCCGCCTGTAATGCTTCAAGCGATGCAAACCGATTGTAAGATTTCTTCAAAAAAGATTTTATATCCGTCACACTATGTACAGAAAATATTTTGTTTCGTATGGAATGTGACGATGTTCTTTGAAATTTAACAGATTGTGAGCTGCAGCTTTGTTCTGATGTTATTCGATCGAGCAGTTCTTCTAATTGCTCAGTTATTATAGTAGCTGCGACGCTCAACTCCAATTCTGATTTAGTATTATCTACATGAGTCCCTATTTCTTTTTTGTTTGAGTCACAATCTTCTTCAGGTTCTACCATAATATCTATGTCGTAATGATCTTTGAGTTTGTTCAATATGGTTTTCACGTCATATTCTTTATCAATGTCAGCGTTATCGTATAGTTCAGTTAATTCTATGTTCCCTCGATAGAAATACTCAAGTGGTAGCGCATAACCCTTTACGCTTAAATCAGCTGCTCCGCCGTATCGTGGAATTGTCATGGGTTGTCGATAGATACATTCGAATTTGCCTGTCGAAGATTTTGAATCCGTAGCAAAGTCAATCACAACTGAAAAAAAATTAGGGCTATATTACTTTGTTCCGATTTAAAAAAATTATCACATGAGCCATCTTTTGATATTATATTAATCTTGTTAGTTGTTTACTTGAGAAAAACTTATTTTAATATAAAATAAATATGACAAAAATATATTTTGCTAAGAAGTTTAACCCGTTGCAGGTCATATAGTATGATTCATAAGTATTTTTATTTCACATTATAATTTTAATGATCTATTCGGATTACCTTTAATTATATCGGATACCACAGCCGGACAAATCTTGGCTGTAACATGTGTGGTATGGTTTAAATCCGGACAAGAATTGATTTCAATTAGCCAAGGCTTATATTCTTTATCGAGTATAAAATCGCAACCGTAGAGTTCAAAACGATTTTTGCTCACTGATAAAGAATCTTGGCAACTTAGCATAGTTCCGACAATTGACTTCATCATGCCGGGATATATTATATTTTCCCACACTTTGTTCTTTCCGATTATATTCAAGTATTCTTTGTATTTATCTAAATCCCACATATTATTCTGCGGAAGATCTGAATGTCTACCAAGACAATTTGTATATTTTCTTTGGACAGCATTATTCGTTAAATGTATAGATTCATGGTAATTTTTGAGGCTGTACTTTTGAGAGCTAAACTTCAAGTAACAGTCCCGGTACATCCATATTATCAGAGGGTAGGTACTTGTAACCAAATAATATTGTCTGATATCGAATTTTGTCTCATATATGAGAAGAGGTTCTTCTGCAAATATAGATATGTGGAGAATTATTTATATAATAATATAATGACGTATAATTAAGACAGCTGCTGTTTATTTAATATTTTTGCAAAATACTTATATTTATAATACATACCAATATACTTTTGTATGACGTATTTGGAGTTAGCTTTATTGAGTAAATTAGTGATAACTCCTAATTTAGAAGCCATTCTGATACCTCTGCCTCTTGAACAATGAGCTGGCTTTATTATCCATATGTTGTGGCAACCTTCACAACTCAGCTGAGGCCGATATTTATGAATCTGTTTTAGTAAAAATTTTGCGTATCCTATGTACAGAGGTAATTTATTGTCTTTGTCAACTTGAAAAAGGTCATCTTTTGAAATAATACGGTAGTATTTTTTCAAAAATGCATTCCACTGTCCAGCTGTTGCGCTTGTAAAAGTGCGATCAATGTCTTTGTGTTGTTTTCGAAAAAGGTACTCTTTACATCTATTTAGCGCAAAAACCACTACGTTCAATGAAGTAGTTCCCGATTCAACGAACACTGGTCTCTCGTTAGCAACCATTGATAGTATCCATTTCAGAAGACTTGTACAAGCAGTAATATTGTAGTCTTTAACAAAGCTGTCAATTTCACCGCTATCGTAACTATTATAACTTCGAGGGCCATTTACTTCGGCAACGTCGTCGATAAAGAACCAACAATTTCTCTTCATAGACGAGCATAATCCTTGTTTGCTTGTCCACAAGGCGTCTGATTTAAGTTTATTAACTAAAGTGGTACATTCTTTTGTCATATCAATTGTTGTATCACGCTGTTCATCTCTTGTGCGCCAAATCAGATTTGGAATATATTTATCAACTAAATTTGAAAGTAATAGCCTTTCTAATTCGCCATGAATTTCAGTTCTATTAGAAAACTTGCCGTTTCTTATTTTTGATAGGTTCATGTGATTGGGCAGAATTTTCTCTACCCAGCCACGTTCCTGTAGAGCATTTCGCACAGCATTGCAAGACCCGTATATAGAATATATTTTATGATGTTGTATAGCGTTAGCTGCCAATTTTTTTAGTTTTGAGTAGCGGTTAGACCTTGTTTGACAACTGCATATTACATAACTCTTCTCTTTTGGTGACAGTCCTGTGGGACGGTATATACTATTGTATGCCATGCTCTTTAAATTTCGTTTATCAGCAATACGAAGTGAACTATTTGCAAATCTATTGAAAGGTGATAAAATCCTTTTTACGTCTCCTTTGTCTTTTCCATTATTTCTCTAGAAAATAAAAAACATGTACGAACAATATTTCGATTTTATATTTCATTAGAAAAGAAGATTTTATTTTACTTTGATACGTTGATGTCTCTTATTACTAGTTGTGGCATCTGTAACATCTTCGGAACGATAACATACATCTTGATTTAGTTTTCTTTTAAAATAAACTTACGACTCATGACTCGCCTAAGTTATTAAATATAGTCAAGTGTAACTTAAGGTTTTTATAAATAACTACATTCTATATCAAATACATTTTATAAATTGTGTGGTAAAATAAACAAAAATTATACCATATATTTCTTAAGTATCCTTTTCTTTTTGACTGGCATTATTATTTTCGACGTAGACCATTATTTTGACCAGTATTTTTATTTTTGTAATATACGAACTTTGGCTATAATTCATATGGTGCCTTTAGTTGCATCTAATTTGAATATTTTACTTTGTGATAACATTTTTAATTCTCAGTTTGCTCATCATATATGGTTGTACATATTTTATTTTATGATTTCAATTGTATTTGACAAATTTTTATATTTAGTTTTAGCTAACAATTTTGATTTGAATGTCTAATTTAGTACGTCATTAAGACAATTAAAACCATTGCCTTATGCTCTATCTGAAACTATTTGTTTAAAACATACTTCATAGATTGTAGGTACATAAAGAGGAGGGTTAGGAAATAATCGTGTTTATAGAATAAAACTAAAGACGTGTAGTAATTTCTACAAAAATAAGCGTAATATATTTTTTTGATATATTTTAATGTCATAAAATTTGAAGATATCAACAAGATCAGAGAAAAATAGTACATCTTGAATAAAAGATAAAATACCAATTTGAAGATCACTTATTCGTTGTGTATACATTTGACTTCTTGCTTAAATTTTGATTTGGCTGAGGTGTCGTTGAGTGGTGTTATCACAACCCGGTAAGGCGCATATATAGATGTGCAACTCTTAGAAAATGTTATTGTTTTCTTAGAACTGTTTTCATCTTTAAGCTTACATATATTTTTGCCTATGGCGCTTATTTTTTTCGCAGGATCCGATTCATCGTCATTGTGGGAACTGGCCAGATCTAGAATTGATTTATTTTTAGTGTTAAAAACGTTAGATTTGGTTTGTCGAACAGGTATTACAGATTCAGATCTACAAACAAATTTGTTCTGAATCGAGATGGTAGAGCGAAGAATGCTGGCTGTTTCCCTTTCCCATGCTGCTGGATCTATATAACAACGTTTGTTACCCACTGATGTGTCCACCTTAGTCCTTTCTATTTTACGTGCTGATTCCGTTCGGTATTTGCCGGCGTGGTTGGCAGACTGTCCTTCATCAGGTCGACAGCATGAGTGAGGTACGATCCGTCGTTTATACTCTGTATTTTTTTCTCGTCTTCCTCGGTGTGTCCTAGAAGAGAGTGTAGATGATTTACGATTTTTTGTGGCATTCCTTAGGACAATACCCGATTTAACAGCAGTGATAGCCTGCCGTACCGTGAGGGATTCTTTGGGTCCTAATAATATACCGTCGTTATTAGTTGGCAGAGCGTCGTAAGGATTCAGCCAAGTGAGGAAATCTGTAATTATTGGTCCATTGTATTCTGAAGGTATGGGTTGGTCGTTGGTACGGGTGGTATCACCCGCTGGTTCTCGTGGTGCCAATGGAGTGACACTCCTGGACTCGTGTTTTTTCTCTTTAAATTTTTTAACCAATTTCTTGCCATTAATACACAAAGATAAACCAAGGTACGCTGGGGCTTTTGGTATCGTTTGCTTATAAGCTAACTCAAAATATCCAGTATCAGCGTCGGGATTGTTTCGTCGATCGAGAACCACTAAAAACATAATATAATATAAATTTTCATACATAAAACTTTTTTGCTTAAGAATAAACAAAATTGTGAGTACTAAAGAATTATGCCATAACTTATACCTTTTACTACATCTTCCAGACATTGTGGACACAACCGGGCAGTCACTGAAGTTGTAGGTGCCAGGTCAGGGCTAGAATTTATTTCGATCAGCCAGGGTGTAAAATCTTCTGTTAACATAAAATCGGCTCCATACAATTCGAAGCTGTTTTGTCTTTTGTCCATAGTCTCTTGACACGCTAACATCGCTCCTATCAAGGACTGCTTGATTCCTGGATATATTTTTGAATCCCACAACTCATACTTTCCTATTTGTCTTAAAATATTAATATGAAATTAATTATCTTAGCTCTATTTATATTGACATCTATAGAACACATGCATATACCGGAGATAAGCTTTGAAGGTGTGACAGTCCCACATATTCTCATCTGGCAACGCTTTGTCTCTGCTGCCGTTATTTTTGTATTTAGTTTGGACTGCGTTGTTTGTGAGGTGAACTGACTCGTGGTAATTTGAAAGGCTGAATATTTGAGAACTGAATCTTAAGTAGCTGTCTCTGAAAATAAAAACTATTTAATCAAAATAAAAAGAATTTTAAAAATAATTATATAAGTTTCTTACTTGTATACCCAAATTGTTAATGGCTGGCAGTTCGTAATAAGAAACCATTGTCGTATATCAAATTTCGTGTCGTAAATAACAAGAGGATTTTCTGAAAATGGATATAAATAAAATATTATGTTTTTCGGTTAGAAATTCAATTATAAATATGTTAAAAATACCTACCGATGTATTTTTGTACAACGTATCTAGTTTTCTGAGCGGGAATATTGATGAGGCCTATTATATCTTTTATATTGTTCATCAGCTGAATGCCTCGCCCGCGACATTTGTTACCGGGTTTTACAATCCAAATGTTTAACACACCATCAATATCAATTTGAGGCCAAAACTTTGTCATAGTTGCCAATACTTTGGCCGATTTTCTTTCAAGTTGCCTGAAAATATCAGTACTATCAATAGGTGTGGCAAACAATACAATTACCTAATCAAATGGTAATATTCACGTGCTGTTATTATACTAAGTTCTATGATCCTATTTCATATTTGTTTAAGCTCTTGAATGACGAAACGAGCATCTTTCGCCTGATGGTAAGTGTCAAACATCTATAACTTTGAATTACAATGCACTGGATGACACTGCATTCATAACCCAGATACATAAATAAGATATAGTCTTGCAATGCTCAGGAATAATAAAGTAAAAAACAAACGAAATTTAGCTTGACGGCAGCAATATAAAAAGAGGTGGTACCTATCCTCGACCTTGTCTAGGAGACCTACCAAATCGTGCCTACTTATCTCTTATCAGTATTTCTACGTGTTGTCTTTAAAAACATAGATTTTCTTGTGAAACGAAACCGACGACCTCTGTTTTGGCAATCCAAGACAGAGGTCGTCAGTTTCGTTTCCCACTTTCAATCTTTCATCTCACGCAATTTCAAAAGTTAATAAAACTATCGCTTGAACTGGTAAACGCGAGGAAATCTAAATATAGATAAATCGATAAATAGTAACATCAATATGTATTACGTACTCATTTTGTTTAAATTATATTATAATCGGTCGATTATGTAGTTAGGTACATTCTCTTTTACTTAGATTCATGTAATCTGTCTACATGATTTCATATTTATTAAGAATTAATAGGCACTCGTATGTTAGTAAACGTTATTGATTACGATTGCTATAATTATTCCCACCGATAAACAATCGAACTGCTAACATGATGCTTGTAAACAAATACCGATGTCATCGGTAATTAACAAACAACTACCTACATACCTGACCTAAACCTGAACTAAATACCTGATGTTAATATTTTTGTCTTCAATAAACTTGGCGTTTTCGTGCACGAGTAAATAGTGGTGTGTCAGGAAAAGATCCCATTCATGCTCCCACACATGAACTTGTTCTTCCGTTTCGTCTATATCTTTGTGAGTGAAGAAGGAAATGTACTCATTTAACCTGTTGATTGCGAATTCTATGGAGCTAAACGGAACTTTTCCATTACTCAGAACAAGATTTTGTTCGCTATTACTTTGCAATGTACTAGAGAGCCACTTAAGGGTACTGATGCAGGCCGTTATTCTAAAATCATCGATGAACTCTTCTAGACTGTCGGAGTTGTAAATGTTGTAACAACGAGGAAATTTTGTTAAAGCAACACCCGGTTCGGTGTACCAGTGCATTTGAGTTAAAGACGTGGTCAAACCTTCTTTAGTGGTGAAAATTGATCTGCAAAATCTAAACAAAATAAATTAATAATGATATATCAAAAATATTCAAATAATTTAACAAACAAAAACTTAATGATACCTGCTAATGACAACGTCTTTATTGCTAAGTAACCAGTCGTACTTGTCGCGTTTAGTAGTCCATAAAAAATCAACTGAATTGTGTTCCATGAATTTGTATAGAATCATTCGTTCCACTTTGGACAGTTCCTTGCCAGTAACTTTTTTAGGATCTAAATTGGACGAAGGGTGGCGGACCTTAAACATATCCTTAATAAAATAAATAGTTTAAACAGCACGATATTATGATGACATATTGAAAGTAGAGAATGACACGGATCTGAAGGATTGGGGACAAGGAGTGCTCTTGCCAAAAATCGTGGTTTATTTTTGGGAATACGCCAGCAAAAAAGAAACAATAATTCCACGTATTAATATTATAAATCTACATAGTCGATAACTTTTAATTAAGTTTGCGGATATTTTGAATAAAATACTTGGCTGAAATTACCTTATGTGATTCATATTTCTCGATCCACCCGCGCTCGAGCAGCGCTCGTCGGACGGCGGGAAACCCTCCACCCTTTATCATAAACACTTTGCGCTCTCTCATCGCGATCTCGGCTATCTTCTTCAACTCATTCCATCTTTCGTTGCTTACCCAGCTTTTGTATTGTTTCAACTGCTCGGATGATGTTGATGTTTCTGCATGTATGTAAAATTAAATTACTTTCCGAACGTAATATCATTTCATGCAACAGGTTAATCGGAGTATTCCTATCTACAGTATAAATTAAAACACTTACAATATGTAGCGTATTATTAATATATTATATTGGTTATGAAACTTTAGGTCCTGCATTCTATTCTAACAAATTGTACAAAAATAAATTTATTGCAGTGTGTATGAGATATGCATCAATTAGAGATTAGAACACACCTGGTCCATTTTCAGACTTGGATATAGAGATAGCACTCGACGGTCTTAGTTCTTTTTTTGCGGTGCTATCTTTGTGCAGTTTGGAGTCTGATGCGGTTTTCTCTAGTTCCATCGTTACAGCCATGAGCCTCGCTTGCTGTCCTCAACCTTGCAACAAATCGGTTGCTTACTCATTTCGGTCTACTTTACAGGTACGTCTTATCCTAACGAAAATGTATCGTGGACTGGTTTGCTAAATATAAACCAGCAGTGCAATAACCTACTTATTTTACCCTACATAGGGAGTCCTTGGCGATCAACGAGGTAGCCGCGCGCATCCCCGCCTGGCACCTGTATGAATGACGTCACTCTCGTGGTACTTCCTTTGCAAATCGTGCACAATGTAGTTACGCGCAAAATAATAAGCCTGAATTACGCGGCGCTACGTACCTTACGACGTCAGCTCAGCACTCAGAAAACTAGGTTAAAACAAACTAAAAAAAATAATATGATGCAGTTTTCTGATATATTGATACTGTAAATTTATTAATGTGACATTTTTAATTCCATCAGGCGTTGCACATCTGATTGTCATTGTCAAAGTCATTTTGGCATTTATATTTTCATATTGAATATGAAACGTCGCCACAAGTAACATACAAAAATATAAAACCTTTTTTATCTAATGGTGCCTACCAAGTTGATACCAACATACCTACATTTTTATGTTTGAAATGATGTATGTATTGTTGATTAGAATACCTACTGTCCACCATGACTATAATGCGTACCCACTTCCTGGTTAAAGGAATAATCCCTGAGAGTATACATCAGCACATATACGTACATTCTAACCATTGGGAGCACGGTATATTTTTTTCCAATGGACCTGTGCTGTTAGCTTATAGTTGCTTTTTCCTAACATTGTGGCAGCACTTATCAATGGCGCTCTAGTTGCCAGAAAAAATAATATCTGGTGACAGCTAAGCTCAAAAGCGCTTTCTAAACGACCTTAATTTGAACCGTTGCATCCATTGGGATAGTAAAATAGGCCATCTCTATATTATATTAGTCAAGGATCTGAAATCCGACCACCAATATAAAACGGACGGGCTTATTTTTTCGCCGTGGTCTCCTGTTTCGGTCATGTACCTCAGAACCTACCTTTAGGTCTATAGTCTTTGAGAGTCGTTTATTATTACCAGAGACTGGAATTTACAACGCAGAACATGGATATCTGTAGTAATCTCCATATGAACTTCAGCTCATTATTATTAAGTTTGCTAGGCATGGTTGGGACCGAAGCTAACACGTACAGGTTCCTTTGGCAGTAAATTTTCATCTAGTATGATGATATAACAATGTTTGATAGCCATCCCTGTTATTTCAACTATAGTACTAAGTAACTATAAGTGTACCCAAGAGCCCATAGCCCCCCGATGCCATGTATATATGTATGTATGTAGGACTATTGTAGAGCCATCAATACGCAATTCCAAAATAAGGCAAAATCTAAACACTAGTTTATTGGCGTGAGGTGTAAGATGAATTAGGTAACTGGATCTATGGGAAATAATAATAAATAAAGAAAGAACGCCCAACAGTCACACACATAGCCTCGACCCCACACTACATATATGCGAGTCTTGTGTTATAGGTATCAAAGATTACCTTTGAGGAGGAGACTTTGGTCTCACAAAACCCAACTATGTCACCTATCTGATTTATGATCCGAACACCAATAAATATGGTAAATGCTCTCCAACTCAAATATTTTTTTTATAAAACAAAAGTTTGCAAGTAACTTCAGTTAATATGAAGACCAACATATTATAGCGAGTTATGTAAAAATAATAACGCTACCCCTGTATTAAACATTGATCCATTGTTGAGCAGGGGCCTCCTCTACTTCCACCATGCTCGCCTAATGCGAATCGGTAAACTTCACATACCTTCGAAATTCTTAGGTATGTAGGTTTCCTCACGATGTTTTCCTTCGCCGTTAAAGCAAGCGATAATTTACAATGAATACACACGTAACTTCAGAAAAGTCAGAGGTGTATGCCATGTGTGCTGGTCTCGAACATACGACTTCCGTCTTGACAGCCCGTACAGTAACCGACTAGGCTATCGCTGCTGTGATTTGTGTGAGCTATGTATTTTCTTTAAAATAGTGCATAATAAAATTTACAACAGAATACATAGACCATTGATTGATAATTAATCTCATTACCTACATCAATGTCAGTGATTAATGGTCATTAGGAATTATGATAAAATTGTATTATTTTTTTGTTGACATAAAGTGTTCAATGTGGTTCCATACTTTATAAATACATAATTAATCTATGTATAAACTAAACATAATAGTGCAAGCCGCAGGCTCAGGTGTGGACAACTTCAGACGATCATACCTACCTTGTCTACAAGATGGCAGCACAGTCGTAGTGTTTATACAATTTAAGCTGCAGTTGTTTATTTGCAAAATAAGTATTTCTTTTAAATACAATAATTATCTACTTCTTTTACTTTTTTATTTATTTTATCTGGAGATAAAGTAGTTGCCATATTAAATAATATTACAACTTCACTTCATATTCTGTAATGTTGTCTATACTGCAATAGCGACGACAAAGACAGGTATCGATTCTGAAAGTTGGTACTACTGATTATGACATGACATGAAAGCAAGATGGCGAGTTCATCTCCGTTTGATAGTTCTCTGTGATAATTCACACTATTGATGTAATTTTTTGAACTTATTTCGTAATGAACTAGCTAATGGAATATACGTAAAAAAATCTCTAAGTCGTGTTAAAGTGTTAAGACACCGTTTAGGTGTTCGCATATAGTTAGATGTGCATCTAACCCACCTGAGGAATGTTGGTTTTTCAGTGATTTGTGAGTGATTCGGTCAGGTGTTTTCGTTTTGGTCAAAATTAAAATTTTGTTCTTGCGCAGTGAGTGAAGTTCCACATTTCAGATGTATTTGTGTCGTGGGGATGCTAGATGTCGGGACTGTTTTCAATGTTGGAAAACAAAAGCTTGAACTATTTGTTTTGATAGACCGTGATAAAATAAATTGAGAAGGTCGGACACAGTAAGAGCCCGATCGGAGTTATGGCCTTCAGTGAGGTGAGTTACTTTTGTGCATTTACAATTTCTTTGTTATCACTTCCTATAAAATGGACTCAGTATATTTTTCATGTAAGTTAACGATTAAATCTACTCGTTAATATTTCAAGTTATTTTTATACTTATTATAAAGTTTTAAAAACTGCTCACCGAACAAGATTATGGCTCCTTATCAAGAAGGATTAACATATACGGTGATAAAACTTGAATTATTACATCAAAAGTTGTTTAAAATATAAAATTATTTATATATTTTTTAGATAAATCCTTTTCCCAAAATCTAGCATATATTTTATTATAGAAGTGGGGTTTGTTTTGTGACTGGCTTTAAGTAGGTATGATTTTGATAAATTCTATACAGAAGGTAATATCAGGGCAGAATATATTGCATTTTGTAAAGTTATGCTTATCATACCATATACTTTTTATCAATTTATTCTCAGGGTGATGATGTCATTGTTGAATATCGAATGTTATGTGCTTATGTATTCATATTGCAACATATAATACATGTTTGGTGCATAAATGTCTATTTGCAAACAAGAGTCTTTTTGAGTCACTAAAATAAATATAACAAATATAATTACTTAATATTGTATAGCCAAAATTATAAAAAAGTGCCATTTACATTTGAGTAAATAGGGCCATATTATGTATTTCGAAAAGTATAATTAAATAATAAATAAACATTGCGATTTAATCACCCGAGGAATTTATATTAAAAATAATTTACCTAATTACATTATAGAATGTGATTCCTTAAATATCATTAAATTAAGGTAAAATAAATATACACTACTGTGTATATAAAAACAAAAATGTATACAGTAATGTGTATATATATTTATTACAGCAATCTGTAAGTGTTTTCATTATTCTACTAGATTTAGAAAAACCTATTAAATTATTTTTTTATTTGAGAATAGAAACTTAATCAATGGTATTTTGCAGTATTTACTAAACATTTAATTTCTTTAAATCACATTCAAAATATGTTAAGTCAAAAAGTAATTCACATTTTAAACCAACTGAGACTTTGTGAATATTTAGAACACTGGTACAATTTGTGCCACCAACAGTTATTGCCATTTGAGGTACAACTTTGATGACTCAAATTTTTAATTATGTTCTTGGTTATGCCTGATTGTAGTTTTAAAATCTATTGATGGATAATTAATGTTCTCTAATGTGATTGTGTAACAATTCCATAAACAAGTAATTTAGTTAGTATCCATTTTGGTTGTTACATAATGTTCTCATTACAAAATACTACCGGCTTGAATGTAATTTACTAAGTCCATTTACACTGGAATGTGTACAAAGTATATTGAACGAACTAAAGAAATTTATATGAATTCATACATTTTCAATATATTTTAAATGGGAGGTTCATTAACCTTTCAACACTAAACAGGGCAAGACCTCACATGAATTACAATATCAAACATTGTTCCCTAACATGTTTCATTAACTATGCGTTCCTGGTACTGTGCACTGTATGTCCAATACATACTTGTGAGGAAAAAATATTCATAAATAATACAATGAGTTGCATCTATAATTTTGGAATGTGAAATGTCAGTTTGTCAAATTCACTGTGGCCATTGATAGATAGATAACTCTTTATTGGACACCAACATAATAATATTACAACAAGAAACCTTAAAACTAGAGTAAGTTACAATAGGCGGTTTTATCGCTAAAAGCGATCTCTGCCAGGCAACCTTAATAATATGGAGATAAATAAAAAGGGTCCGTAAAAATGAGGATTGTGAAACACAATATTTTTAAGGCATTTTCTGCCTCGCACAACCACTCTGTGGAACCAGTTATCGCCGGGGGTCTTTCCGAACCGTTACGACTTGGGAACCTTCAAGAAGAGAGCATATTCTTTCCTGAAAGGCCGGCAACGCATTTGCAAGCCCTCTGGTGTTGCAGATGTTCATGGGCGGCGGTGATCACTTTCCATCAGGTGAGCCTCCTGCCCGTTTGCCTCCTTTTAACATAAAAAAAAAAAAAAAAAAAAAACAATAACAATGATATATATATACACACATAAACATACACTCATATACATACATATATATATGTATGTATATGTGTGTGTATATTGGTGACGCAACAACCGTTAGCGATTCACACGACGCGTTTGTTGTAGTACGGTTCAGCTCTATGTGAAACATCCTCGCTGGTTGGTTGGTGCTGTTTCATAATTGTGGCGTTTAGCGGCAGATTCCCACGGTTCGATTGTTATTCCGAACTCGATGCGATGCCGCGAGCTCCGTGCGTACCCGTGCTGCCTGGGGCCGCTGCGTGACACTTGTAAATATTGCAGGGTAACGGACGTATATGCATTTTGTCGTGTTAAGTCTTATAATGTAGGAGATGACATACAAAAGCATACACGTATTCATTTTAAAGGTCAATTGTCATATACTAGTGGTTCGCTGGTGGTAGGATTTCATATCCGCCCGGATAGCGATCACCGTACACAGGGTGTAAAACCGGTCATAGTGGCACACGCAAGTGTATTGCGTTCCGGGATCAGCCAGTGTACATCCGGTTTTTGTCGGGGTCTAGAGTTGGGGATGTTTGGCCGTTTTGCGGCCTTCTGAGTACTCTGACACTAGACCCTCGCCCGCTTCTTCATCTTCTTGCCCATGGCGTAGTGTTAAGAAGCAGGCCGGCATGATTGTGTTGAGTAGCGGGGGATAGATTGTGTTTCGCTACTCGTTACTCTAATTGGACGGCACTGCGCTTACCATCAGGTGCAGTGTGGTCACTTTACCGTGCCAAAATAAAAAAAATATATACTTTAAATATTTATATATTGTAAACGTTTGCACTAGATTTCTAGTGTGTCGAATGACAGGCTGTTTTCTGCAGAGTATTCTAATATCCACAACAATTAACAGTTAGCGGCATAGCAAGGTAAATGTCACATTTGTGTTGGCATTATGCGACAACCGCTATCTATGTGGGCCGCTGTTTCCTTGTTGAGGCTCGATCACACCCGCACGTTAGTTGAAACGTAGAATTAGTGCTAGATCAAATGATTTCATTCAACGCATGGCGGTATGTCAAAACCTATTTTATACATAACTTCATCTGAAAATGCACAATCGATGAGAACAATATTCCGCGGTTCCACAGTAAGCCTCTGCAGTAATGTACTAACAGAACTGTAGTGATAGGGAACGTGCGTTAAGTGCCTATCATTTAGAAGGACACTTTAATGATCAAAAAATAAAATAAATAAATAACACCCAACAGCCACACACATAGCCCCAACCCCACACTAAGATACGAGTCTTGTGTTGTGGGTATCGGGGACTACGAGAGACTTTCGGTCTCACAACACCCAGACCCCAGACACAAATATCTGTCTGTCACACAAACATTTGTCCCGGTGTGGGAATCGAACGGCTTCTCGTTTCACAGCCGGCTATTCACCAACTGCGCCACGGAGGCTGTCAATGAAATGTTAATTAAACACACCAAGCTTCTACAATGTATAACAAAGTATAAGGCGTGTTAATGATGCCACACGTGAAATGTAAGTTATAACAAATATACAAGGCACCTTAAAATGTACGTTTGGTAAGTAAATGTGAACATAGTCGCGCCGTGTTTGCGTTGCGGCGCCGCTAAGTTTAATGAAATTCTGAGTATTTATTTGACTCTGGTATTTGAGAATTTGCTGCGGTGGCATTCCTTTGTATTGCGAATTTTAGATAACCTCGAATCAATATTCTAAATGCCAGAAGTTATAGATGTAGCGACGTCCTGAGAAGGTCATAGTTTTAATGTATTTCTTGTCGAATGTATAATTTAAGTCCAACTATTTTGAATAATTAACATTTTGAACTTGAGAACGGTAATGTTTACATATACAGTGTAAACTCCATGTAACGTCACTCTATTTAACGACAAACTCTCTTAAGCGTCGAAATCAATTGGCTTTGGTTGGTTTAGCTTGTTTTTCATACAATGTTTCACTCTATATAGCATTACACCCACTCTCAATAACGACAACAATTAAGTTGTTAAAATTAGTAAAAACTGCGCAGCTGTGTACGATCTATTGTCGCTTTATTATCCTAGCCCGCAATAAACTCGACTGTCGGCATCATGCATACCGAACTTTCTAAGAAATTCATTCTTTTGTTTACAAATTGGGATTGCTTGCACGTGTAGACTGTTATTGACCATGATTCATAACTAGGAGTCATGGATTATCTATACCTTATCATATTCTTAGTTGCTCACAAACTTGCAAACTGTAAACATGGCTACTAAAAGAAAATCAAATGGACGACCGCCTGCTTACAACGGCTTCACTCACAGACGAAGAAATTTTGGATTCAGTGAGAAAAACTGAGGATCAAGAACAAGGTGATGAAGAAGATGAGACGGATGAGCCTGAGCTTCCGCCGAGCATTAAAGAAGCTCTGGAAGCAGCAAAATTATTGGAAAAATATTTCCTTTATAACCAAGATGCCTCAGTATTGCTAGATATTAATAAAATAACTAAAAAAATACAACAAAATTACTGGTGCAGCAAAAGACGTCAGACAAAAATAACAGACTATACTCAATAGCGTTCAAATAACATTCTTTTTTATGTACATAACTACTAACAATAGTCAGAAATAAACTTTTTATTTTTCTAATTCTGATGTTTCTTCTCTCCATTTAACGACAACTCTCTATAACGCCATAAAATGCACAGTCCCTTCAGTGTCGCTATATAGAGTTTACACTGTATTTTACTTCTTTACCACAAAGCACATAGGTTACTCGAGCGATTACTCATTAGTAATAACTGATATAGAATTCCTTTTTCACATTTAAAAAAATAATTGAATATTGTTTCCGTAATCGAAGTCATCACGTATCGAATCGGGCAAATCTTGTTAGACGTGCGCGCAAGGTCGTCGACCCGGACTTATCAACAATCAAATTTGTAGGGCTCCACAGCCGTGTTCCGTGTGCCGTGTGTTTCTAGGTTTATTTGCATAGGAATTGTTGGCCCCATCGAAAAATAAAACACAGGAAACTCGTGTGTAGTGTACATCGTTTGTGTTGTAATTAAAATTTACTCGAAATACTAGTTCTGTCATATAAAATGAATTTCCAAAGCAGCCCGCGTGCTTTTTAAACATCAGGTTTAGTCAGATGTTCTCTTTGGTTTGTTTTTTAAATGTCACAATCGTTGCGTGGAACCCTACGGAGATAATAATAGGAGCTTTCTATTTTACAAAGGTTAAACATATACTAGATATTAGTTACTAAATTGATTTTCAATCCTCTCTTTAAATTCGCCTCGTTATTCGACTTTATTTTATCTTTATAATTAGACTAACACTAAAACAATAGTAAAATACCTAAGTATTTTTTTTAATTTTAGTCCAAAGTCAATCTATAGCATATGTCAGTCCAGTCAAACAAAAAATACAGTTTTGTCTATTTTAGTTATATTCATGACAGCAGAGTTGAGGATCTTCCTTTAATCACTGTCCACTACAATGATTTGGACTTACATTCCTTTTGAATGATTTATAAGTGAATAACCTGTTTATATATTGTTCATACGATTCGTGTCACCGATTAAGTATTCAGTATGAAGTTTCTTATAGATATACAGTATTAACACATTTATCGGTCGACCGCGTTCACCTTTGAACCTTACGGATACGTTCGTGATCTGCGTGAACTATTATGGAACTCGATAGGTGAAAGGAGGTACAACGCGGCACTAGACCCGCGTCCCCTTATGGTACCAGTTTGTTAATGTGACCTAGACACACCTTTCAATGTACAACTTCGTCGGCACCAAAAAGGTGTGAAGCAAATCGATATTATTAATGTAGATTAAGACGTGGAATGCATACACAAATTTTCCGCCCGAGTGGCACAAGTTTAAGGTGATCCAGTGTACTCATTTAGCAATATATACGAATTCTGATTGTCGGGTCATGTCTAATACGTAGTAGTAACCTTGAAGTTTAATTTATCGCAGTTTTCCTTAATATTATAAACGGAATGGTTGCAATAACTTTATTAAATGCACGAATCTGGAATAGCGCGTTTCTGACGGACGGCAAAGGGCGACCTGAATTTGATACAAGTTTTGTTGTATTTTTAAAATATCCATTAGTATTTTGATACGCGTTCCGAGCTCGTCGAGACGGTTTAATAATATTATAAACACGCGTGAAGGAATGTGCGGCAAAATTGGAAAGCATTGTGTTGTCGTTCACTTCGACTTCGGAACATTTATTATACACATTAAAACGTATAATGAAACAATATCTTATCAACATTATCCATCGCGAAAATAAATTAATAACTTTATCATCAGTGACATAAAGATCGCTTTTGTAGCTTAATGTTGAATATTTTTTTTTAAGAAACGCGCTGCTGTGCCGCGTGTCAAGTTCCTACAACTTAACGACGTTTAATGAGATTTGCATTAGGTATATTACGTGATATGCCAACGCTGTGTTGAAGACAGTTAGTCGAGGCGTTGCAGCTACGCGTTTCGTATCTTAAATATTCAAACCAGCATGGGACAGGCATGTAGCCGACATCGGTTCATCAATATTCATAATTTACCGCCATGGCAATAGAAAAGACCATCACCTCCAATCGATAAAATGCCATTCAATAATCTTCGTTGTCGTCGTCTATGAAACAATTTGCGGAAAGTTTTTTTATATTTTATTGATCTCTTGTTTAGCCAGCTTCTTGTGGTTACGTTTATCGATAACGTAGGAGACTGAAATCCCATAGCAAAACCCATTTTCAGTTTTATCGTTTTTTTAATTTTCTGATGGTAAGCGCAGTGTCGTCCAATTAGAGTATCGAGTAGCGAGATACAATCTATCCCTCGCTACTCAATACAATGATGCCGGCCCGCTTCTTCACACTTCGCCATGTGCAAGAAGGTGAAGAAGCTGTCGAGGGTCCAATGTCAGAGTACTCAGAAAGCCGCAACACGGCCAAACATCTTGCGTGTGCCACAGTGGCGGGATTTACACCCTCTGTACGGTAGTCGCCATACGGGCGGATATGAATATCCTACCACCAGCAAAATTTCTGCTTCCTCTAATGATCTTGCTATCTTCTGATTAACTAGCAAAAATACGTCCTAAATCTGTTCTTTCTCTGATATTCAAAAATCTTTAAATATTATTATACTGTAAATGAATATTATTATTTTTAACATTATCGTATATAGAAATTAACACATAATAAAAGAGCGCGCTTGAGTGTTGTTCTTGACACGGGTTCTTCTTATTATCTTCGCAGTCTTTGTCTCTTTCATATTTTATTATGCCCCATAATTGATTCCACAAGAATTTGATGTTATGCGGAAAAAGTGGTTCGTCCGTTCGGTCCCAAATGATTTCGCCAAATCTATTAAGAACCAGTATATTTATAAGTTTGCCTAATGGCTGTAGACAGGAAAGTGTCTAGATGAGTAACCTCAGTTAATGAACTGTCAATATTATTCGGACATGTCCCATTACATCTATCGTCAACTTATTACAGATTTTGTACTTGTTTTTCCTTGATTCACGTATCCGAACTGATATATTATGGATTTTTTTTCTGTTCGTTTAAATATTCTTGTGCATCTAAAGAATTTAAAACGATCATGACGTTCTGAATTCTATTCCGTTAGAAGGCAGGTTTTGAATGGGCCACACGGAGCGCATATATTATTCTATCTAGTGGCCGGTAGGCAATAGTCCATTCAGTCATGAGTATAATTGAGTTTAACTTGAATAATTATTTTAAAAACGTGCCGCGCATTTCGCAATAGCAAAATCAAACGTGGTTTAAAGTTTTTACTCTACTAGGAGATTTGTTTATGTGAAATTGTTTATTTTTTATAAGACCGTGTTATAATAATAAACTGAAACCGAAGTATTCATATGAGATACTGCAGATATTTTGAATTTTGAAAATAAAAAACTAGAATATCTGTAATGAAAACAACTTAAAACTTTTATTTTGATGCAAATAGACTTTTTAAAGATAAATGAATTTAAAACTTTTCTAACTATATGCTCCCTTAATTAGGATGAAATGAAGAACTCAATACAGACTGAATTATGAACACAGATATTGTATGATTAACAACACGCGATACAGAACACAGGGTAACCATATATATGGTAACCATACACCAAAAGAGTAGAAACACGAAACACACTGACAGGAGCTGTCACACGTTACATAGACAATTGAATTGCGTTTACAGACTATACAACACAACGGCTTATGTTCATATCATCCACAGATTCTGCAAATAAATTTATCGATATCAAACAACTTATTCGGCACAAGCATTCACATGGTAGATAAAAATTAACTTGTGGACAAGGAGGTGTGGATATAACGAAGGTTGATAATTTGAAACTCTCGTCTTTCATGATAATTGCAGTATAATTAAAGTGTACTTTATTTATACTGCAATTAGGTTATCTATAACCTAAGATATTCTCCGGTTTGGTACCTTGTAAGTCAACCGGAATAAATTTTCAGACTTGCTAGCAAGTGATTCACTGATAATATAATTGGATTTGCGTGTATAACTGTCCTTGGCTTTATAGATTATATATTGCTCAATGTTCCACACGAAGGTAACTTATATTCTTTAGAAGTGATACAAGTAGATATAAAGAACACTTTTTGAGCCTGCTAAGATATTTATAAAGCAGAAGTTAAGACAACATACCACTTTCAAAATTATATAATAATTGTAGCATATTTAACTTATCATTGAAGCCACATTACTTATGATTTAAGTTGAACGAGTATATTTTTGTAGTGAACCTATTCATACCCAATACCAATCCAACAGGTTGATGTCAATTTGCTAAGCTTAAACTTTTCTTTTATATCTAGGATAATTTCGGTTAAACCTTAAATCTGTATCCTTCAAGTCTCGGAACATCTGCCAAAAATCATGCAGTGTGTTCATTCACTTTTTTTCTTAACTACGTTATTCTATCGCGATTTGCACGACCCAGAGGTTGTGAATGACGTGAGCACGCCTCCGAAATTTCCCCACCCTGGGTTTTGCCGCTGACATTATACGCTGTCCTTGAGCGGGTGACCTTTCAGGTCTACCATTTTAGCACCATTCTATACTTAGCCTTCCGGTGCAAAATTATACCGCAGTTAGTATAAATCTATAAATGGTCGCTTTTGATATTGATGCTCGTGTGTAAATGCGTAAAATTCTTAGTAACAGCGAAACGTTCCATCCCGTAAAATAGATTAAAATAAAAATAAAAATCCTTTAGTTTTTAAACTTTTCTCTGAGTGACTTTTTTCTCTGGTGTATGTAAGAATTTACTGAAGAACCATTTTACTTCTACATTTAATCTAAAAGTTAAATCTTAAACATCTATGACTTTCACATAATAATAGTTTTCGTATTTTATTTAACTACGAGATAATTTAATTCAAAGAAGAAAGTGGTTGTCAATTATTGTATATATATGTACATCAATTTCTCGGTCGAGTGTTATTTTGTATTCTGGCTCGACAAAGTGACTACACTGGGTCTGATGGTAAGTACAGTGCCGTCCAGATAAACTATCGAATGGCCAGAAACGATTATCTCTCGCCATTCGACACAGTTATGCCGATCTGCTCAAATGCTTCACGCTTCAGGGCCCAATGTCATAGAAAAGAGGAAACACGTGGGCCGGTAAACTGATAGTTCGGCAGACTGTGGACTGATTTTAAGTTATTATCTGGAAATATTTACTGGTCGAGTTTGATAGAAAATATTTTTTGTTTGATAGGGATTAGGGTGCCGGTCAAATACAATACACTAATAGTACGTATAAGTTTTAAATAAACTTATTTTTAAAGACACTTTTGTAAGCATTTTCTATACTATTCATTGAAGTCTATATTCATTCAGCAAATCATATCATTATAGATTGCATTTACAAACATTGTATAATATTCATATCGTTAAGTCTTTTGCCCATAGCTTCCGACATTTTTAAACACCATCTCATTGCTGCTATCTTGATTGATAAACGTCTAAAATGTTTAACTTTGTCTTTAAATTTTATATCATGTTCGAGATAAATTTTGTTTTTTAACCACTTCGTCTAAGACGTAGGTGTTTCGTCACTCGTTTCTACCAAAAATGTTGAATGAATAAACTAAATATTCTTTCAAATAAGTTGCTGTCGCACTGTTTTGAAGACTCAATATATTTAAAGTTTAGGACTATATATTTATTGGCCTTTGTGTGTCACTTATAATAATTCTTATTTTTGCTGGTTAGGTTCATAATATGATTTAAGAATTGCATAATAACATAATAGAAACACAAAATGCATAGCATTCAATTTGATTGTCTAGAATACATTTAAGAAAATATCAAACGTTCAATAGTTAAAAATAACATTCGATATACGGACGAAACAAGATGGGAAATTCTGTGCACATACTGCGCATTTGTAGTGAAGTTGAGTGAACAGTTGATTCAACTATTTTAACAGTGAACTTAACATTTAACAAGACTAAAATTTAATTTGTTTTACGATCCACGTAACGCCCAGGATAATGAGCACTGCAGTGCCATACAGTGCTTTGTAATTCAAGTGGGTGGTGATTTCACTGTTTATTGGCAGCCTTGTCACTTGGCGCTTACCATCACGCGAGCGATTAGCATCTTTCTTCATTCACGCAAATAAAATAAACAGTTCTATAAAATAAATGCGATTTTATGTTGGGTTCTCAAGGTAGAAATTATTAGTTCAAAGATATACTTTTTAATGGCAATTCGTAACCGGGACCGACGCGACAATTTGACGTGTACCTCTTAGGTATGTACTATGTACAGACCCAGAAATTCATGCTCGTAGGCATTGTTGCTTTCCAGTCGTGATTCAAACCCAAGATATACCATCACAGTGGATACATAACCATAGTATGGCCAACAAAGGTGCAAACCTCAAAGTGTAAAGACAAATAGTCAAAACTCTTTCACTCTGAATCGCTAACTAATCTCAACGCAAAATGTTAGTTTTGTAGTTTGTACCGATTTGCACAGTTGTCTGTGATATATACTAATAATAGAGGAATCGATAAAGCCTGCTGTTTCGCTATGCACACCGAGATGGTTGGCAATGTGTGTTTCGTCACAGAT
Organism: Laothoe populi; assembly: GCA_905220505.1. Taxonomy (NCBI): domain Eukaryota; kingdom Metazoa; phylum Arthropoda; class Insecta; order Lepidoptera; family Sphingidae; genus Laothoe; species Laothoe populi. The sequence continues at coordinate 6,175,755 of HG992151.1, read as the reverse complement.
TGGTGTAGATTAGGGTTACCAATCCCGGAATTCAAATACTAGGATTTGAAGTTAGAAAAACCAGGACAATTCAGTTTAAAAACAGGACGCATCTTTGTTTTAAAATAGCGTGAACACTTGCGAGCCGAGAGGCCGCCCCTAAAGTAAGAATTGCAAAAGTGGTGTGCGAATTTTAAAATACGGAATTTTATCAGGGCGCTTTAAAAACCCAGGACGCTGCTTAAAAACTATCTTGGACACCCCTGGACACTAAAAACCAGGACATGTCCTGGGAAAACACGACGGTTGGCAACTCTAGTGTAGATCATCCAACACGTATAACGCATTACATATTCACAATGTCTGTTGAGTACGTGTTAATTACGCTCTGAACGTCCGACAACTGTCACTTTGACCTTGGCGAAATGAGCACTTGATTATATTGTACAATGGTGTACAGCGCAGGCATGAATGGAATTTCAGTAGGCTATGTAGATGAATAGATTTTTTTGTCAGCTCACATATGACTTGTTTAAACATAACATTGGACAAAGCATATTTGTAACACTGAAATCATGCAGCAATGAATATAATTACATTAACAATTTAATTAACAGGCGAATAATCCGAAAAAAGAAAACAACATTTAATAGGTTCACGGTAGGCAGCGTCTTTGCTGTTTTTGCTCTGTGCTCTGGCATTGCAGAAGTCTATGGGCGGCGATGACTACTTACCATCAGGTGACCGTCTGCTCGTCTGCATATCGAGGCACTAAATAAAACACAGACAGCTTTGTCTACAGCATAAATAGGCAACTGTCTCACAGAAAACCTATGTAAAGTAAACTCTTGCTGTTGCGAGCGGTCTAGAGACTTTTTACTATAATATTGGCAACACATCCATGATTTTTTGGTATTCTGTGTGTTCAAAGACGATGTAGATCATATGCCATTAGGTGACCTTTTACACGTGTACTATCTTCACCTATAAAAATAGTAAAGTAAAATTTATTTATAATACTGATAACCGTTACATTAGGCAATTTCTCCACGAGAATACTAGGCCACAATTGCAAGTGAAAACAGTCTATCATCAAGCAGAGCGACATACTTGGTTATCATTAATTCCTATTGAGCTCACTGTAATCGACGATTTAATGTTGCGTGACCATTGAAGCCGGCCGCGCGCACTTTCCAAAATAGGCTATTTGACAACATTGAAAATACACTGCAAATTGTGGTCATCCTGTTATACAATAGCTTAAAAAACCATATTTCACTTAATTTTAAACAAAATAATGTATATTTTTTTCCAAATTAAACGAAATAAAATATAACATTTTTTTTAAATTTTATATGCGATGTGAACACTCTGTGATTGGTTGCAACTCTGGTGACGTCACACGCAAGTAAACATAGTTTCTTCGAGTGATTTTATTTCGCGTTTTATGTTTTATGGGTGATAAATTCTATTGTTGATCTATTTTTGTTAAACAATTATCATAAAAACTTAGCTTTGCTTATCATTATTAGCTTGTTTACTTGCATGTGTCGTCACACGTGTCATATGATCAGCGCCATTACAGAAATAGCGTTTTTGCCGCGGTTTTGGAGATTTAAACTTTAACATTGATTTTTATTAAAAATACAGTAGATTTCCCGGAAATATCAATATAGTGTGCTTATTATGTAATAAATAATAGTTTTAAATCATTTTCGAAAATTAGTAAAATAGCCTATTACCCGAGTCCATTCAAAACCATGCCCGGCGCTTGGCACGATTGCTTCAGTAATTCGAGTAATTAAAGAAATACAACCGAATGTATAAAAAATATACATTCCGATTAACGAGTAGATATTATTATTAGGCGTGTAATTTAACTGAAAGAATGACCGGTAGATATATTTCATATCAGATGTACGTCAACCATTAAGAACATAAATGTTGTATTACTTTGCATTATCCCAATTTGTTTTGCTAAGAGGGTTAACTTACCATATTTGTTTTGTAAATCTCCTCGGCTTACGTATTGATCCATTACTTTCCAGTTTCTTCGAAATGCGTTTAATCACACTCGGTCTGCCACTCGTTGTTCCCAATTAGAATGTTATCGTTATTCAGACTTTCCCTTAGTTATTATTAATCAGAATGTAAATTCCCAAGTTTATTTATAATCATTTAAATTAGTGTTACATTTTCCACCAATATTATTAACGTTTTCAACGCTGTGCAGTGATTTTATTGTCGATTCTTTTGTCGAAATACAGTACTTTGAACGTGATGCCTTGACAGACACACATAAATTATAAAAAAAAATTGTTTTGAATTCTATATCGATAATATAACATGTTATAGAAAAAATTTTGGAAAATATTTAATGTACAAAGTGCCACTTCAGCTTTATTATAGTATAGATTATGAAGTATTTCTTATATATTCGTTTGTATACCTATCTATTTTATTCGATGTTTATCATTTGATTAGACTATATTGGCCGTTTATAACCTGAGCTGCTTTGGCGCGAATAGACGTGATCTTAATTGGTGAGAGTGCTGTGCCCTCTCGTGATCGTGGTAAGGCTATTTGTAATTATTGCTGTTAATAGCTTTATCGTATTAACGGGGGCTCTTTTGTATAATCACTACGTTGATCGTTTTAAATTGCCTAACTCGTTTATTTAACACGACTTTTTGCTGCGGGATTTATTCGAGATGAAGGGTCGGTTAGTCGTATGTGATAATTGTTTTTACAGCTTAAATGAATTGAGAGTTGAAAATAAAAGATTAAGCTATTATTTTGCTTCTTTAACAACGCATCTCTTTAGCGGAATATGTCTCACACAATCATATTCAAATCATACATTTAAATGTGATTTTTAGCAGACAATCTTCAAACTTATTGAGTTTATTTATTTTTATCTTTATATATATAATTCTACTGTACGTGTGTATGTCACTGAACTCCTCCTAAACGGCAGGACCAATTTGAATGATTTTTTTATGCGTTTGGGTGGCGCCCTGGATGGTTTAGATTTACAAATCAGCCCGGCAGATGGCGCTGCAGTCGGTGGTCGCTGCTTTTACAGACAGGAAGACGTCTGCCGGGCTCGCTAATTTATAATAATTTTAAATTGTATAATACCGCTATGTGCATGATGCTCTATTTTTATATTTATGAGGATTACTCCAACTAATCGATTTTATATTGTCTACACTGAAAAAAAGGTCTACATAAAATACAACAAATAAAATAAGAGGTATTCAGCGAAAGTGGTTGCACTAAAATCGTGCTCATAGAACTAGCTTACCAAGTCTCGATTATGAGCTGATTATACCATACAACTACTTGTAAATAAGTAGTACTACCAGAAATTGTGACAAACGAGTTATTGTTACTAGTCAAACCCCATTTAATAAAGTTGTCACAACTAGGTAGTTCAAACCACAACTTGAATAACGGTACACAGGAGTAGATTACCGTCAGACCAGACAACACAATAATATTATATTGTATGTTACATTCACACAATGTAAAGCATACACGCATGCTTCAAACAAAGAGTTGGGTTTCACTACGAACTAGTCATATTTTACTATGAAAACGTGATGTTTTTATACTAACACTTGAGAGGAAAGGATTTGTTTTGCTCACTCGGAAGGCGACATATACTTGTTTATGAGATTATTTCGATTTGCGTTTATGATAAAATCGAATTCCACCTGTATTTCTTTATACTGCTATACTTACAGCATACTCATTACTAGGAAGGGGCTAAAGCGTGTTTGTCTGTTTATACTTTCTAGTTTGTTTAGATTTCATGTAACAGCTTAGGTCGTGTGAAGGTTGCGCTGTTGACTGATAGATTTTTTTTTAATAAAGCGTTGTTAAATTATTCTTCAGTTTGAAATTTCCGTTAAACCACTGTCGGTGTTTTTTATACTTAGTAGTTACCTTACCGGTACCTATTAGTTGTGATTTTGCTAGTCTGTTTATTGAATATAATTGTAGATAATTACATGTGCATTGATCCTGAATCAAATGCGCCGCGTATGCTAATCCATAACATGAGGTAAGTATCATCCTATGCTGGTGCGAATCCTGTTTTTATAGGTTACGTGATGTTGAGTGATTTAACAACATACATAAATTATCAGCGCATTATAATTATAATTTCTAAAGGATTTATACAGTTAATTATTTAATATTGTGAGGCATAATGGATGCGGGGTACAGTTATCGAAATTATTTAAGTATTTGTTTGAAATATTTCGTATACTGCCTGAAATTTCTATTAAAAATTTCACTACATTTATATTATTACACGCAATACACTCTCCACACGAAAACACCAAGTTGATTGATTATATTAACGGATTACTTTTGTAGCCGAGTGTTTCGTAATACGGAAATATTTTCGTGGCCTAATTTAAAAGTTGTGTATATAAACATCTCGTGAAATAAATCGCTCTTGGTTCTCGATAAATAAATGTAGAGACGCAGAGCTATCTAAAATTGTTCCTGGCGTAAATTCTTTCACCGGATTCTGTGAAACTCCTGTGTATCTTACGGTTTCGTAGTGGAACGTCGCGTGTCGTGCACACACGTCGATTTTCTTTTACTGCATTTCGCTTCAGCTACAAATAACACTTTTAAAGCAATATTGTGCTGGGTAATCGAATGTTCTACCTTTGAGAAATTGTCTTCTTTATCGTACATCATAGTTTCCGTAACACTATTTTGGGGTGTAAAGTTAAGATGGAATGTACTATCAACTATGTGACACTGAGATACGGTTCTGATTATGTTAATGATTTATTTTCATAGCTTTTAGTGTAATGATAATAATCTGTTCGCTTCTTTTATCAAGTGTGTTTTTACTCAAGGTTTAATTATGTAAGAATAAGGTACGATGTGACTAGCAATTCGTGTTTTAATTTCAAGCATATTCATTACCCATAGGTTTATATTGTAGAACGTTTATTCATTCCTTTTAAAATTCTGAGAAGACGATAATAGAATTAAATATTCGTTAAGTAAAATTGTATAAATACAAACGGTTTTATCCTCTTTTTGTTGCCGGCCACTTGACTGAAGCATGTCTAATTTGATTAAGTCTTCATTAGAGTAAAGCAAACGGTGTCACAAATTATAAGTCAATTTACTTGCTGGCAGTGATCACTTTTTGAAATTTGAATTTTCACTTATATTGAAGGCTACCAGATTACCTCATTGAATGTTGTTGTGTTGTTCGTTGTAGTGACACGTGCCTTGAGCCTTCATTCTGGGCGATGAATGACCCGATAAACTAATATGAATTGTAATAGTCTGTAGTCTTCATTATTGCAGTTAATTTACCTTACGAAGCCATATATCCCGATGTCATACGCGTTTGTGTTCATCATATATTGATCCTACAATCCATTACGTGAAAGGTTCAATTTAGATGTTTATTGCGTTCAGGTTTGATCTCCTATTTTCCAGTGTAATACCGGTGGCACCTGGCGTGTACGGTGCCGGGCGGATATTGTACTCTTATGACGTCGTCGGTCTGCTTAATGTGTTTCCGATGTGACGCAAATGTTCTGTACCCCGACAACTCAGCCGCTAGGCGCACAATGCGAAACTGCCGACTAACTGGGACAGTTTACTATGACAATACTGCGTACGATGCACATCGTGAAATGTTGAAATGAGTATTGAATGCGATAAATGTATATTGTCTGACCGGTCACCGTTTTAGAGGATTGGCTGCACGTTGGCCCTTCTATGATTCAACGGGCAACAGCTAGTCTGAAAAAAAATGAAATAATTTTACAGATTAAAATATTTAATAATGTTGCTGTTAAACATGAAATAGCTAACTTACCATATATAGTATGGTAGGAATAGTCGGGATTTTTATGGCAAAAGCGGGCAAACGGGCAGGAGGCCCACCTGATGGAAAGCGATCACCGCCGCCCATGAACATCTGCAACACCAGAGGGCTTGCGTTGCCGGCCTTTCAGGAAAGAAACAACTATAATTTGCAACTAAAATCCTAGTGGAAACTAAACCGCGGCAATAAATTTAGGAGTCATTGTATTGCGGTGATGTATGTTATGTATGTTTCCAAACTTCAATTTGGCACTTTGCCGCAAATCTAGTGTCTCGGTTGTGAATGTTACATCTACATAATATTTTTATAACTAAAATATTATCATAAATTAACTCTATACAGGCTCCAGATAACACGTCTCTGTAAAGGTCGGCTCCAAACAGTTTGAAGGACATGTGCAGGGGTCGAAACTAGTCAGATAAATCAGACAAAGTCAGTTTTTTTTACATTGGTCAGAGTTAAAGTCAGTTTCAATCCATGGCCCCATATGTTCTTTGTTAGGCTTATGTCCAGAAATAACTATTTTTACTTGTCTTATAGAAGCAATTAGGGCTTACGAAAATTTAATAAATTTTCTATGGAGACGTGTATAAAAAAACGTCAATTAAAAAAAAACTATATGGAATTGCATGATAAATTGGCTTAAGTTTGGCTTCTTTTTGGTGTTCGCGGGGAATTTATCCTAATCCATCTACTACTTTTGTTATATTACTTAATGAGATAAGATATATTAAGCTTATCTAGTTAGTCAGTTTCGAGGTTAATACATTGACGTCATCGAACTGTGACAAATTTGCGGTAGTTCGTAATTGTTAAAGCAAATTCTTGTAGCTATATCATCATATATGCATATCGTCGCCTAATGGTTAAGTAGCGGCCTTAGGCTGGAACTGGGCGATCCTGGGTTCCAATAGCAGGTCCCATAATGACAATTTGTGTATACATTTTAAATTATAAATGCGTAGGCCTTGCACTTGACTTATCACGACAGAATTTATCAAAATATCTATCACACACATGAGGTGGAAATAAACTCGCCGAACCGTGGCTTGTATTTGTTTTTTTTTTTATCCTGGCACAGCAAAGTGACCACATTACACTTGATGGTAAGCGTAGTGCCATCCAGTTAGAGTATCAAGTAGCGAAAAACAATCTATCCCTCGCTACTCAACACAATCATGCCGGCCTGCTGTGTAGCTCCTTCACACTGCGCCATGGGTCATGGAGGTGAAGAAGCGGTCAAGGGTCTAGTGTCAGAGTACTTAGAAGGCCGCAACACGGCCAAACATTGTACCCCAACTCTACATTCCTCTTTGAGGATACAGATATGCGTATATCTATGTTATTAAATAGGATACAATAATTATTTTGCTTTTAAAATTACCTAAGGTGAGTATTCGAGAAAATAATTCCCATTACAAAATTATAAATAAGAAATTTACACCAAAACGTTGTAAATATTACATAGAAATTATATGTATATATTGTATACATAGTAATTTTAAATAAATTGAGACCCAGGTTCGCTGTAAGTGAATCGAAACGTTTCTTTATATATTTAGTGAATTTGTTTACAAATTTAAGCTGAGTAAGAAAAGACTACTCTGGAATTATGGGTGTTCAATGTACGGTGGAACCAGTTACTTAACTCTACTATAAAAAGTACTCTATCGAATTTAAAGTAATTAAATTCTTTATTTTTTTATTAAAGTCTTGAAACAACCTTTGTGTTATCTTTTATAGAGATAATTTAAACTTGCGTTTGTTTGCTTAGCGTGTTGCTTTGTTTTTTACGAACTCTGTTATCTCAGTCGACCGTACGTGTAGCAGGAATGCGATGTATCATGATAAAATACGTTATCAGTTATATCTCGCTCTGCATGATTTCACTCTAGCACAAAACATAACGAAAGTATTTAGATGATTTTATTCAACTAGTTCTAAGCAATGACCAGTGATGGTGACATGTAGGTTATTCATTTACTTAGCACATAAGAACTAAATCACAAATGTCGAGTTGGTGACGAAATCTAAACAATAAAAAATATTGCAAGTGTGTTGTGTAGTGGCATAAATTTCATTTGTATAGTATATTTGGTATAGATACGTAGGCGATGTTTGGTGGTTAAAAATATAATTGCTCAATTGTGAGGTTTATTGTTGTTGCCTTTCTTTAAACTCAGTTAGTCATCTTGCTCCGTTGTATGAACTATACACACGTATCATATACATATCACGCGTAGGTCATGCTGTTATGTATAGAGTGCTTTTTCTATTGACTTAGCTTATTACCGTCCTTGTTTCAAGAAAATGAGCACTACAGGCAATAAATATTGCTTAAGTATAACGAATATGATTGAGAATCACTCACGATTGTATTTATTGCCATTTTAGTTCTTGCTCAACTTCGGAACTCCATTACGAAAGCTGGCATGTAATTGATTCATCTGTTGCGAAGTATTTTGCACACATATATCTAACGATACAACGAAACATGCATGTTTACATAGAATGTTTTTGTGTTATCAATAGACGTTTTAGTATGGCAATGTCAATAACAAAGACGTGATGAGCCCAATAAAGGATCTAACGGACCGTAGACCGAATAACGTATGTGGGCCGCATGGTCTAATGTCGAACGCGTAGCATTGCCGTAAATGCAAGGAATGTGTAGTTCATAAAGGTCAGTATTCAGTACACGGTTCTGCGGACGGTGACTCTTCGGGACGGTTCACCCGATGCCGTGCTGCGTCGGCGACACTCGGAATACTAATGTTCTCCATTGTGAGCTCAAACAAGACGCCAGCAGTTGTGCTTTATCGAAAGTTTTGTAACGCCTTTGTTTTGTTGACTTTCGCGTTTGTCAAGTGGAACGTTCTATTGACGGATTGTCTAAAACGTTACCTACAGTTTTTGTTGTTCTTTTTACTATTATTGACGATAGTTTATGGTAAAAACCATCGTTTTCGCAAAAGAAGTCGGTAAAGTAGGCTTTCTGATGTATTGGTTTCATTGTGCGGGCGTTTATATTACATTTATTTTGTAAAAACCATTGAGTATATTATATTGATATATATATAATACGTTTAAAATAGGTAGCCGTTTGACAGTAAATTTAAGTACTAGAATCATGCACTGTTGGGTAGTTAAAATCTGCGCGAGTTTCGCTGCGTTGCGCCCGCGCCGCTGCTTCGGCGGCTGTTGCACGCTCCGCTGGCTTCGCTCGCCGCCCGCGCCCCGCCGCCGCCCCGCGGACCCTTGCGAAAAAATCATAATGCAATCGGCAGGACGGCCGGTGTGGAACGCTCGACAACCGTTCGCAACACGCAACCAGTCCACATTCAAATGCGTTGAAACTCACACGCCGTCCATCACGATGGATTAGTTACGTCGGGAAATAGATTTCTCTTGTGATATCTACGTATAACCACGTTCGTGCAATATACTAGTGACATGATCATAGTACGTTCGGATCAAAGTTGCCATTGAATGTTTGAATGTCATTCAGTGATGTGAACTTTCGCACACGATTGTTGTTTCTTTATTTTCGTCGCATTCCACTCGTTGTACTTGACACTATGTACTTACTTCGCATTTGATCGCCATCGTCTTTATAAACTTGTATGGAAATCAAAAGTATTCATTTGCATTGTTAATACCATTATGAAAATGTTTAGTGCCACATGGACATTAGATATTGATTACGGCGTTTCTTTTTACTCCCATTTAAGTTGGAATACTTTTGTTAATTTTGGACTGTATCATTAGATTCACTTCATGTCCATCACAAACCTTATTTGATGAAACAATTGTCCATCAAAAACAAATTAATTCTTCACGCGTTTCTGTTGCGTCCGGTGACGGTTGCTTTCGAAGTGTTCATGTTTTTAAGTTGTCTTTCTAACGCGCACAGTGGCCTGGATCGCTCGCTACCGACTGGTAGCTGATTGAAAATGTTTGTGCTATTATCAGTGTTAAATTTGACGTAAATGAATTATACCGATTGGTTAATTGGAATTTATCAGAGTTTATATCGATAAGGCGATAGTTGAAATTCGTGGAATGTGGATTTAATGTCAGTGTTAAGTCATTGTGATGGAATGATTGGTGTTTCGTGCAGTGTTTACGTGTGACTACAAGTGTACTATGTGGGGAGCGGCGGTATCAAATCCTCCGCATTACCATTATGTCCAAGGGACAGGAGGTCCTGTGTCGCCTGGAGGACCTGCCGGTCCAATCTTGTCTGGTCCGAATGCACGGCATTTGAGACCACAGTCGTCTTATTCCCTCCCACACGGAAGCAATGGTCCTGGACGCTGGGGCTGGTCTGGTAATCAAGTGGCGTCATTCGATCGAAGACAGTTGAAAGTTCCTCCACAGCCAGCACGTCCAGCGCCAGTCCGTCCCTCCTCCCACAATAAGCACGTTGGAACCAATGTAAGTACTATCTAAGCGATGGAGTTTAATCATTGTAAACGGCAGACTGTCAGCGATAGCCTAGTTGGTTGTAGTACGGACTGTCAAGACGAAAGTCGTATTTTCGTAACCCTAATGGCATACACCTCTGACTTTTCTAAAGATACGTGTATATTAAATGTTAATTATCGCTTGCTTTAACAGTGAAGGAAAACATCGTGAGGAAACCTGTATACCTGAGAATTCTCATAAAAAAATCGAAGATATGTGAAGTCTACTAACCCGCATTAGGCCAGCGTGGTGGACTAAGGCCTAACCCCTCTCATTAGTAGAGGAGGCCCGTGTGCAGCAGTGGGACAATGTTTAATACAGGGCTTGTATAAAAAAACGGCTAGTTATATAAGGTACTGCTGTTTATGTTCGAGTGTATTTTAACACGTTCGGGTGGTTTCACGTCCTGGTGTAACGTGCATGTGTCGGAATGATAGTTTCGCATAACTGTAATATTATTTCCTTGTCTCTTACAGTGCGTGTCGGATGTCGGCTGGGCACGCGTCACCCGATACTAACACTATTTTCTCTACTAGCTATGCGCTCGTGATCAACTTCTGTCTTATTAATTATTATGCAGCGATAGTCGACGTAAATCATACGCAAAACTTTATAATAATACTAGCCCTGTACATTATCCCACTGCTGGGCACGGGCCTCCTCTACTAATGAGAGGGGTTAGGCCTTACTCCACCACGCTGGCCTAATGCGGGTTGGTAGACTTCACATACCGAAATTCTCAGATATGCAGGTTTCCTCACGATGTTTACCTTCACCGATAAAGCAAGCGATAACTACCATTTACTTACTATATACTATACACACGTTACTTTAGAAAAGTCAGAGTTGTATGCCATTTGGGTTTCGAACATACGACTTTCGTCTTGACAGTCCGTACCACAACCAACTAGGCTATCGCTGCTATCAACGCAAAACTTTAATACATCGAATATTTACTATTACACGGTTTTTGTTTTGTGATCTTAAAGACACGTTATTTACTTTCCAGCAGATCAAGTCAGAAGTCCATTTACTTATTTACGTAACTCTTACGAAGGTCTATAAAAAATATTAAGCATTCGCTGTTCGCATACCAATGGCCCTTTTATGGAGTCCCGGTGTAAGACGGTTTCCTATATAGGGTAGTGTCTAATGAATAGCAAATGTAGTACTAAGGTGGTTCTCGTTACGGTACTAAAACTGACGTAAAGGTTTTCTATCTGTATAGGCTTACACAAGCAGCCGCGCACTTTCAGCTCTATGATATAGCAATAAAGATATAATTGCGAAGTGGTGTGCAATGACAGTCGGCAATGAAGGACAAAGCAATTTCCAAATATTCAAAAATTCTTTGATTTCGTTTTGTAGAAAGTTAAGTATAGTTTTGCAAAGACCCTGGGGAAACGTGCGTGTTTTTTAGTAATGCAATATTATGAATGCTTTTAATATGGACAAAATCCACAGTATAGATAAAAACTTAATCATAATTACATCAAAATCAGTCTTTTTAAAGTGATAAACATGAAATGAGTCAGTTAATTGTTTTAATATTAGCCACAAACCTATCGCTTACAAATTAGTAATATATTATGAGTCACCAGAATGTTTTTTTTTATTTTTGAATAATTAAGTCTATTTGCACACATGCCAGCCTCAGTGGCGCAGCGGGCGAGTATGCGGCTGTGAACCGAGAAGTCGTGGGTTAGATTCCCGCTCAGAGACAAATGTTTGTGTGATAATATGAATAATAATTTCTACATTTATCGATTGATATCAGTAAGGTTAAGATTTAAAAATAATAAGCTCCACCACCCTACGTCCACTTTCAAATAGATTTGAAACAATCATCAAAATAGATTCAGCTATTTAAATATACCCATACAAACATTCTCCTATATGTTTTTTGAAGGGTTATGTAATGAACAATATGGTATCCAATGACCGCCCCAAACTCAACGATACCCAATAATATCCAAAATAAATTATTATTTTAGAAATTAACCGAACGTATAAACAAACAAACCACACACTTTGCCTTGCTAGAATAAAACAAAAACATATTTTACTGCTTTGTATACCAGTTTATATAAATAAATAAAATTAATATAGATAAATAAATATAGATAAAATTATAAAGATAGATAATGTAGATATCTTTAATATACTACCTATATAGCAAGTTTATATCGTAGATAGCAGTTGTAAATCTATACGATGTTATTTTTACATAAGAACTATTTCAATAAACAATGTATTATCTTTTTATTTCGATTAGCTGGTAGAAAATTATATTATTTGAAAAACTGTGTATAGTAATCGATGTTGGCAGAAGGTACCGTGTGTTTTTTACAAGCTGCGAGTCGCAATAAAACATAATCATAAATAGAGATCTTTGCGATTTTTTAACATCAATTATAAATTGAATTTGCGATGGGGTTGAATATGTATACTTATGTATAAATGGCACAAAATAAAAAAAAGGACAAGATAAGACAGTGGTCAAGACTATCGCTCGCGCCCTCGTATATCACTTAAAACAGGTAGGCTGGTAGAGAATGCCTATGGCATTAAGTCCGCCTTTACACATGTTGTGTGTATGAAATTTTAAATAAATAAAAATAAACTTTAGTAAAAAGGACCAAAGTTAAGTTCAAAAAGGTGATATAAGACTGCAGCGTGTTATATAAATGACCGTGATATATCACACCTCGCAATCGAAACGATCTGCACATGGCATCACACCAAGTTTAATTACTAACATTAAACTGCAAGGAACTTTGAAATGTTCCTTGATTACCGTTATATTTGCCGTTGGGCTTCTAACGTGGGATATACAAAAATTGATGCGAACAACTATATTTATAAATTTTGTCTTTCTCTTGATCGTTTCAGTTGTTTAAAGCTGAGGAATAAGTGTGATAGCTACACGAAGCACATCGCTTTAGAATTATATCTTATCTAGCTTTAGTCCAATACGCTAACAGCGAATCCAGATTATTATAATGTTAGAGACTAAATATACATACTCTCGGGCTCATCCTATTAAATGTATTTAATCTGTTTATGAATAACTAGATGTTGCTCGCGGCTCCGCCCGCGTGTAAGTAATTTTTGTTCATCAATCCATGGAGGCAACTTAAGCTATTACATCTTTCTATATTTTGTTATCCCATAGGATGAGTGCATTTTTCCGGGATAAAAAGTAGCGTATGTCATTTTCCCATCCCTAAACTACCATTATGCAAAAAATCATGTCGATCCCTTGCTCTGTGAAAACTAAACTATCCTACGGGAACTATAGATTTTTTCGGGATAAAAAGTAGCCTATGTGCTATTACAGACTATAGTTTATCTCTGTGCCAAATTTCAACCAGATCCGTCCAGCCGTTGTAGCGTGATTGAGTAACAAACATCCATCTATACAAACTTTCGCATTTATAATATTAGTAGGATTTATGATTGATTTAGAATACCGCTATGAATATTTTAGGTATTATCATTTTAATTAAACTGACCACTCATGAAACAGCCGTTTGACATCAAAATAATTTTGAAGCTGGTTTTCTAAAGTATGTAGCCATATTATTATAATAAAATTATGTATTTAAATTAGTAGTTAGACATAATTATGTTCGAAAATAACACTTCTTTATTCGATGATACCTACCCTAACGATACATTTACTGTATACGTGGAAGATATTTTTAAAGGACCTACATTTTTGATTCGTTTACACATTGACTAACTGCATACATAATAATCTGTATATATAAAAGAAGAAACTGACTGACTGACTGACTGACTGACTGACTGACTGACTGACTGACTGATCGATCAACGCACAGCCTAAACGGCTGGGGTTAGAGACTTGAAATTTTGACAGTGGGTACCTTTTATCACGTAGGCATCCACTAAGGAAGGGTTTTTGGAAATACCACCCCTAAGGGGGTAAAATAGGGGATGAAAGTTTGTATGAAAATCCGTCATTTTTGAAGTTAAATTCATGAAAATTAGTATTTGGCATTTTAGTTAAAAATAAAAAATATATGTTTCAGGATTTTTGGAAATTCCGCCCCTAAGGGGGTAAAATAGGGAATGAAAGTTTGTATGAAAATACGTCATTTTTAAGTTAAACGCATGAATATTGGTATTTTTTATTGTATACTTTTTCTCCCAAACATGACCTCCACGCGGGCGGAGCCGCGAGCAACAGCTATCTGTATATATAAAAGAAGAAGGTGACTGACTGACTGACTGATCGATCAACGCACAGCCTAAACGGCTGGGGTTAGAGACTTGAAATTTTGACAGTAGGTACCTTTTATCACATAGGCATCCACTAAGGAAGGGTTTTTGGAAATACCACCCCTAAGGGGGTAAAATAGGGGATGAAAGTTTGTATGAAAATCCGTCATTTTTGAAGTTAAATTCATGAAAATTAGTATTTGGCATTTTAGTTAAAAATAAAAAATATATGTTTCAGGATTTTTGGGAATTCCTAAGGGGGTAAAATAGGGAATGAAAGTTTGTATGAAAATCCGTCATTTTTAAGTTAAACGCATGAATATTGGTATTTTGTATTGTATACTTTTTCTCCCAAACATGACCTCCACGCGGGCGGAGCCGCGAGCAACAGCTAGTTTTAATATATAAAAACACATGTCGCAATGTTCGTAGACGCTAATCTTCGAAACAGCCCAACCAATTTCAATGAAATTCCGTCAATGTGTATGGTTGGTTCCAGCTTAAAAGATGGCGTAATTGTCGAGATCTAATAATTACTTCAACGTTCAAGCAGATCGATAACCCAGCTAAATACCATGGAAACATGTCATTAGCCTTGCATTTATTATTCATGATAAGATATTGTGTTCCCTTATTAATTAATCAGTCACAGCTTAGTGACGTCAATGTATTGAAGAGCCTAATGTTAAAGGGATAGGCTTATTTTCCAAAATAACGCATTTTTACAAAATAATATAATATACATTTAAATTGTTTAGTAAGACGCAGCGACAGTAACAAGAAGATTAAATGATTATTTGGTCCTTATCGAACGAACATTTAATTTGTGGCGAAAACTTTTTACGTCAACCTAATCTCTTAAAAGGCTTCTGTGCACTTTTACCAGGAAAGTTTTAATGAGTTGGCGGTTTTATTAATTCAAATTTTAAGACTTGAAGATATTATCATATCTCGTTGGTTGGAAACCTTGTATCTTTTTGATTTAATATTAGTTATGAGCGTTAGGTATAGTAAGCTTTTCATAATGCTTTAATTAAAGAAGAAGTATGAACCAAGTTGTTATACAGCGACTGCGTTCCTTTATCACGCGAAACCTAACTAGAACCTTAAAGCTCCAAAACATTTTTACTGTTTTCAGAATCGTCTCAAAACGTCTTTTCTCTAAAATCATTTTGGTACCTTAACTTAATAAACCCTTTTTGTTCGGAGATGAGCTTTCGTTTTATCGCCCTTCGTTTTAAGAAGCTTTTCCACGTAGCGTTTTAAAAGGAAATAATGATGGTACGTTTTCAGCCTTACTTTCTTATTTAGCTAACTGCGTGTGATGTCTGACTTTATGCACCATTACTTTGATATAACTAAATCTGAATAATTTTATCAACTTATTTGTTAGGCCTTGAAAACCACGTGGCCAGAAAAAGCACAGAATAAAGAACAATGGAAGGAAATGGGGAATTATTTTGCCCAATAGTAGGACTTAATAGATTATTTTTTTTAATGCTGACTACACATCATGCCCGTAATAGGCATAGGTTTAACTAGTACACCCACATTTCGGCGAAATTATTACTGCCCTTTTATGTGATAGGGAGCGAGTCTATCGCCATACCTGGTACAATTCCAGATTACGGGTTGATACTGAGTATTTCGTGATAGAAAAACCCCATATCACTTTTACCCGACACCGGGATCGAACTTAAGACCTCAGCGCGGCATTCGTACCAAGTTTCCAATTATAACTGCGCCACCGAAACAGTCTTAATGCTGAATGTAAATCTATTTCTGTGTCGCCTCCATTTGACCACTATCTTGGGCTAACGCAAAGAAAGCTTGTGATCGTGTTACTAATATCACGTTACTATGGTAATGAGCTAATAGTGGTAGAGCCACGTAGACATATTTGTCCACACCATGAATAGGCTGGCTCGACCGGCGTAGTACCACTGTCTCACAGAAAACCAACGTAAAGTGACAGTTTACTGTCGCGTTTCGTATGGTAAGTAAGATATCTGGAGGCCCAGATTCCCCCTTCCCTTCCCTAATCCCTATTCCTGTCCTTTAAGGCCGAGAGCGCATACATGATACTTTCGGTATTGTGGATGTACATGGGCGGTGGAGATCACTTAACATCAGGTGACCCACAGGCTCGTCTGTCGGACTATGCTATATAAAAAAAACTCATGGGCAACCATAGTAAGTAGTTAGTACCTTTTTTTTTTTTTTTGTTGTCGCGGGGAAAGCGTTTTATTACTACCGCCCGCTTCGGGGGGAAGCAGAATAAGAATAAAACGGTTATGCTGGACTAGCCGGTCTTACGACCCAGCATCCCCCTCGCCCGGATGATGGCTATCCGAGCAGCCGCTGGGCCGAGTCCCTACCCCCTATGTACACCCCACCCGACACTACCAGCTAAAACCCCGCGGTGACCTTCTTCGGCGCTTACGGAGCGATCCCGGGGTATTCTAAGGAGTGCTAGAATTGCTGCCGGAACCGCCCCTGCGCGGTGCTGCGTAGCAGCCCATCTCCATGGGAGGGCTTAGGAGCCCCCGCGCACCGAACAACGACAGCGAACGAGGCCTTACCACACGCGCTGTCGTCCATCTCGGGGTCGCACGATGCTCCGAAACTGGGAGTGCATCGATTCGGGCTGACAGCCCCCCGCTGCGAGCCCGCGACCCCCGATGGCCCCAATTAGTCGCCTCGTACGACAGGCAGGGGTTACCGTGGTAGAATTCAAACGCCCCCATTCCACAGGGCGGGAGAAGCCGGTCAGTCGTCCACCCGGCGCCTCCTACGTCTTCTCTGGCGGCGGGAGGGATCATTTCGTTCCCGATCCCTCTCGGCACTCTCCTTCTGCGAGATGACGCTCTCGCAGAAGTGGGCCACCGCACGCCAGGACCTCCGGCTGGCGAACATGGACGACACCACGGCCGGCAGCGAGAGGTCTCCTCCGACGACTGCTCTGAGAGCGCTGCGCTCTTGGTCCCAGGCTGGGCACTCCTCCAACGTGTGTTGGGCCGTGTCCTCGCGGCAGTTGCCACAATGGTAGCACACGGCAGACACCTCCTTTCCGATCCGACACAGGAACGAACCGAAACACCCGTGGTCCGTCAGTACCTGCGTCAGCCGGAAAGTTGGCGCACCGTGGCGCCTGTCTAGCCATCTCTTTAGGACAGGACGCACTGCCGCGACTGTCCTCAAGCCCGCACTTGGGCTTTCCAGCCTGGTATGCCACTCCTAAGTAGTTAGTACCTGCCGCTGCTTATTACAAACTCATAATTTCAAAGGGCACGTTGAGTAGACACTGCGCATCCATAGAAATTAACATGTACCCTATTAGGGTAGTTTCCGCTGTTTAATTTTGTACATTATTCGATATGCAACCGAATATAATACGCAAAAAAAACTTACGAAAACAGAATCAAAGTTGCTGAAAAAATGAGACCACATTATTTATTTTAAATATTGGTATGAGCAAAACTGGGTGTAGTGGGAATATCTCACTATCTCCCTGGCACAACGCGGGTACAGTAATGGCCATTCTGAGAGGTGACGTCACGGCTCATATCATCCATCCTATTACCATTTACAATTACACCTTCCAGCAGATTTGAATAGCGTCTAATTTACCTAATTTTGTCCGGATTCATAAAATTCTTTTGATAATAGGTTTTAAGTAATGTAACTTGTTGATTAAAATAATAAAATCGTGCCAACTACCTTTTTGCGCGTTAAACGCAACACTACATATGCTGTCTGAATAGGCACTGAAATAGGAAACAATGTACTTTATAGGATACCTTACTACACAATTTATTCACTTGGAGTGCAATGCTGATTTTAAAAGGTCAACGTAAAAGCATATTTTAACTATAAACCGTTGACATTTTGTTTTGAGTCACTGCAACGGTCATAACGTTTAATTGTTATCATATTATTATCACGAACTTCTTTAATGATATATCTGCTTGTCTAACTAATTTGAATAACAAAAATAAAAGTTGTCTCAGACTCGTCGTCTATGGATAACAACATTAGATTTCATATTATTAACTTTGTAGGTACATTGGACTACACCGATCGAAGACTGCTGGTGGTAGGATATTTATATCCGCCCGGATAGCGACCACCGTACACAGGGCGAAAAACCCGCCATAGTGGCACACGCAAGTGTGTCGCGTTCCGGGATCAGCCAGTGTATGTCCGGTTATCGTCGGGGGGCTAGAGTCGGGGTACGATGTTTGGCCGTGCAGGTATTAGCCGGTTCACAGTCGGTTGGAGGTGTATTGATCCGTCGGCCAGGGAGACCTGTAGAAACGGTTGTACCGCTGGCCGCCCGCGGTACAGTACAGGGGCCCAATCGTGACTAACCACCACGAGAGGCTGCCCCACCATGCCGCGCATAATCTTGGGTGGGTCCGTCGTGCCGGTTGGTGACCGGATGTGGGGTCCCGGCGGCCTATCCCGGGAGGGTACGGGGGCCCTTCCGTCCGGCGGATCAGCTTACCTCCTCTCGGCTCTTGTAGTGGACCGGCGCTTGTTGCGGCCTTCTGATTACTCTGACACTAGACCCTCGACCGCTTCTTCACCTCCTCCCCCCATCAACTCCATGACAGTGCCTAAAAAGAGAAAAGGACCTACAGCGGTGCGTAACCCCACCACCGCTTTCACAATGGAGTTCGCTAACATCCGCGGACTCCATTCGAACCTTAATGCCGTCCACCACCATCTTGAGACGGCCCGGCCTGCTCTTCTCTTCCTGACGGAGACGCAGATTTGTAGTCCGACCGATACCACATACTTGCTTTACCCCGGCTACTCACTTGAAGAAAGCTTCAGGCCGAGGGCCGGGGTATGTCTGTATGTTCGGTCGGACGTCTGCTGTCGCCGTCTGCGCTGCATGGAGGACCCCTCCTTCTCCACCCTGTGGGTGCACGTCGACCTCGGCTCCCAGAGTCGGGTTTACGTGTGCCTTTACAGGTCACACGACGGGGACGTGGAGACAACTCGGCTATTTGATTACATTAGCCAGGCGACAGACGACGCGCAGGAGCAGTTCCCAACAGCGGAATTGGTTGTTCTGGGGGACTTCAACGCACACCATGAGTTGTGGTTGGGATCCTCCAAAACTGACCATGCTGGCAGAACTGCTCATGCATTCGCCTTGACTCATGGCTTGACACAATTGGTGAACCAGCCTACCAGGATCCCAGATGTGGCGAGTCATGCGCCCTCTCTGCTGGACCTTCTGTTGACGAGTCACCCGACTGGGTATACGGTGTCGGTCAGTGCTCCTCTGGGGACCTCCGATCACTGCCTGGTTGGGACATCAGTACCTCGCGCTTTGCCTCCACGTCCCGTGAAGGTCAAGCGCAGGGTCTGGCACTACTCGTCGGCAGATTGGGATGGTATGCGGGATTATTTCGCATCCATCCCTTGGCGGCAGCGCTGCTTTGAGGGAAAGAATCCTTCTGCGAGTGCCGACGCCGTTGCCTGCGAGATCAGACTAGGAATGGAATATTACATTCCTTCCTCTGAGATCGCGGGCCACGGTCGAGGACGCTCCTGGTTCAATCGTGCATGCGCCGATGCTGTTGGTAAAAAACAGACGGCGTATCGCGCTTGGATCGGGGGTCGCGCTACGAAGGATCCCAACCTCAAGTCACTCAAAGCAGCCTATAACCGTGCTGCCAAGGTCTGCAAGAGGGCGTATGTTAAAGCGGATGCCCAGCGCGTCTCCAAGATTGGATGTGCTTTGGCCGATAACCCAACAAGCAGTCGTGCTTATTGGAGCTTGGCTAAGGCCGTCCAATCTAATTTCTGTCGCCCCTCGCTGCCACCGCTGAGATATCGAAATGGAACACTAGCCCATAGCTCGCAAGAGAAGGCCGATTTACTGGCAAACCTCTTCGCGGCTAATTCGAGACTCGAGGACTGCAATGCTCATTTACCACCTACGCTGCCCGGTTGCGGTCACACAATGCCTGATATCCGTATCAGGCATTGTGATGTGCGGCGTGAGCTGCAGTCTCTCGACGTCCGGAAGGCTAGTGGTCCTGATGGTATCCCAGCGCTTGTTCTCAAAAAGTGTGCAGCGGAGTTGTCTCCTGCACTGACGCGCCTATACCGATCGTCCTACCTCTCAGGTGTTGTGCCTGAATCTTGGAGGGAGGCCAATGTGCAGCCGATCCCCAAAAAGGGTGATCGGTCAGACCCTAACAATTATCGCCCAATCGCCATCACCTCAGTGATGTGTAAAGTCATGGAGCGACTAATTAACAGCCAATTAGTTCGCTACCTGGAGGATCACTCGTTGATCAGTGACAGACAATACGGGTTTCGTCATAACCGATCAACGGGTGATCTTCTAGCGTTTGTATTACATCACTGGGGCGAGGCGATTGACAGGCATGGCGAGGCTCTGGCTGTGAGTCTCGACATAGCCAAGGCGTTTGATAGGGTCTGGCATCGCGGCCTTCTCTCCAAGCTCCCGGCATACGGTCTGCCCGACAACCTGTGCAAGTGGATCTCCGGCTTTCTGCATGAGCGTAGAATACGTGTCCTCGTTGATGGACACGCTTCGCAGCTCATGTCAGTAAATGCCGGAGTACCACAAGGTTCTGTACTTTCGCCCACCTTGTTTATTCTGCATATTAATGATATGTTGTCGCTTGGCAACATTCATTGCTATGCAGATGACAGCACGGTTCATGGGCGTTATTGCAGCAAGCCTCCTGGTTGCCGGGCGGATACTGAAAGGAGACGCGAGGATCTTGTCATTGAGCTCAACCAGGCCTTGGATCTCATATCATCATGGGGTACCAGGAATCGGGTTGAGTTTAATGCCAAGAAAACCCAGGTGTGCGCGTTTTCGTGCAAGAAATCCCCGTTTTCTCCCATCCCCGTTCTTCAGGGTGTTCCACTCGCAATGCGGAATGACCTTAGTGTCCTAGGTATGGATATCCGCTGCGATCTTAATCCAAGGAGTCACATCGAGGGCGTAATATCCGCCACTTCCCGCAGGGTAGGAATCCTGAACAGGGTGCGGCGGTTTTTCACGCCCGGTCAGCTCTACCGCTTATATAAAGCGCAAGTGCGGCCGGGAATGGAATACTGCTCGCACCTCTGGGACGGTTCCGCAAAATACCTTCTCGATGCCTTGGATGGGTTGCAGCGGCGGGCCATCCGCATTGTGAATGATGCAGACGTGAGTAACAGCCTGGAGCCGCTACAGCTGCGTAGGGATATTTCCTCGCTTAGCGTGTTCTACCGTCTGTATCATGGCGAATGCTCTGAAGAATTGTTTGATCTTATCCCATCCTCTCCCTTCCATACCAGAACCACGCGTTCTGGCTTGCGGAGCCACAGCTTCGTGGTGTCTACTACCCCGGCCCGAACCAAGAGGTTCGCAAACTCGTATTTTTGCCGCACCATCAAGCTGTGGAACAGTTTGCCAGCTACCGTGTTCCCTCCTTCCTATGATCCTGGGTCCTTTAGGCGTAGTGTGAAGAAGCTAAACAGCAGGCCGGCATGATTGTGTTGAGTAGCGAGGGATAGACTGTCTCTTGCTACTTGATACTCTATCTGGACGGCACTGCACTTACCATCAGGTGCAGTGTGGTCACTTTGCCGTGCCAGAATAAAAAAAAAAAAAAAAAAAAAAAAAAAGACTGTGTCTGCGATCAAAGACTCGCCTAGATATATTATATATAGTACATTTACACAATAGTACTTATGTTTTATCTAGTTCTAAGTGTTACTGCAATATTACAATTTCGGCGCCAATAAATTCTTTATTCATGTTTTAATTGGTTGATATGTTGCGATTATAATTGTAACTATTTTCACAACAGCAACAATTAATAGTGTGTGCCATTGTAATATTAGTCACGACATTGCGTAGTTAACCGACTTAAAAAATAAATTATGTGTTTGACACTCTTATACTATATATATATTTATTTTATATATAATACACCACAGCCTGTGTAGGCAAAAATAAGAAGGCAAGAAGTCGGTTATGAACCGAGAAGTCAAGAGACAAATGTGTGATCTATAAACATTTATTTCGGGTCTGGGTGTGGTAGGACTGTATCTCGTAGTTTCTGATATCCCCGATACAGGTTACTAGGGTGGGGTTAGGACTATATGTGTGGGTGTTAATAATGTATTAGTGTACAATCTGTGTATCGGTCTTTTGGCTATTACGTCACCATATGTGTATGAAATTAAGCTCTCAACATTTGTGCCCCGATTTTGATGATTCTTTAATTGAAAGACAAATTTTTAAACAAATATACAACTTAAAAAAGTTTACAGCAATAATTATAATTAGGTCTTTATCTAATCCAACCAATTTTTGGTCAGTGGTATCAATCATGTCTAATTATCATTATTGATTAGATTGATTGATAAGATTAAACTATAAAATCTAAAGACGTGACGTATTATGTTCTCTGTAGTTGATTCGTATTTTCTTGGCCGATATATTAGTAGATAGTTTTTTTTTAGTGCCTCGATAGGCAGACGAGCAGACGGGTCACCTGATGGTAAGTAGTCACAGCCGCCCATAGACTTCTGCAGTGCCAGGGCACAGCAAAACCGCTGCCTACAGTTGTATAATAATATAATCGTGTTTTGAAGGCACTGCGCGATGCGACATTTAACATTTCAAATGCATCTCGACTGTTCTCGAGGCCTTGACTCTTTGCACAACAACAACCAAATGCTAATAGATTATTTACTCTACTATACCGGCTAACGACGTGATTTAAAAGTTGGTAGTTATTACCAAGAAAATACCTAAGTTAAAAAAAAAAACAAAAGTATAAACATAACTACATAAATGAAATTGATTTTATCGCTGTAGATATTTCATAAAAAATGAAGTTCAAATCGCGATAAAATCCGATAAATGTGTTTTATTTTAATCTGTATATATAAAAGAAGAAACTGACTGACTGACTGACTGACTGATCGATCAACGCACAGCCAAAACGGCTGGGGTTAGAGACTTGAAATTTTGACAGTAGGTACCTTTTATGACGTAGGCATCCACTAAGGGTTTTTGGAAATACCACTTCTAAGGGGGTAAAATAGGGGATGATACTTTGTATGAAAATCCGTCATTTTTGAAGTTAAGTTTATGAAAATTAGTATTTGGCCTTTTAGTCAAAAATAAAAAATATATATTTCAGGATTTTTGGAAATTCCACCCCGGAGGGGGTAAAATAGGGGAAGAAAGTTTGTATGAAAATCTGTCATTTTTGGAGTTAAACGCATGAAATTTGGTATTTGGCCTAACAGTAAAAAATTAAAAACACATACATATTTCAGGGTTTTTGGAAATTCCACTCCTAAGGGGTTAAATATGGTAAGAAAGTTTGTATGAAAATCCTTCATTTTTAAAGTTAAATGCATGAAAATTGGTATTTTGTAGTGTATATTTTTTGTCTCAAACATGACCTCCACGCGGGCGGAGCCGCGAGCAACAGCTAGTGTGTAATATTTGCGTAAACATAATAAACCATCACAAGTACATTTTAATATTAATAATATTATGGCGAATTTGTTTTTGAAACACTATATTTGTCACGTTGTTTTTTTTCTAATTTATCATTAATATTATTATTATATAATATTTTCAATTTACATTTCTTATTTACATTTCATGTAAAAGGTAATGCCACTAAAATGTTGCGTGAACGAAGTATTGTGATACGTATACAAATGTTCCTATCTGCATAAGCAGATATAAATCCGTCTTTGCTTTTATCGTTAAAGCCGAGCCACGCTTGAGGTAATACATATAAAAATTATTAAGTGCAATTATTAAGTACGTACATCGTGTGAGCGAATGTATCACATTCACGCCATGAATAATCAATCATCGCATTAAACGTGCCATTTCCGTATAAATAAGGTACCTGAAATAATGCTTAGAGTTTTTCACGTTCCGTTTTGCCTCATTTATTTTTTGAATCGTCCCACGTGTCGCTATAAAATTCCGGTTTTCTCATGCTTATATTGTTGCCTTATGCTCTTGATATTTTGATTTATCATTGTTGAAAAGTCTGTTGAATATGAAGTATGTTAGGGAAAATATTTCATTTTTCTAAGACCGACAAATGAGCTAGTTGGTCGCCTATATCGTTCATGAACACTACCGAACACTGAAGAATTATAGGTGCATTACCGGCCTTAAAAAAGGAATGGGAAGGGGTTTAGGCCTCCGGAAATCTCACTTACTGAATGAAACTTACTGTTACCTCAAGTCAGTTTTCGGTGAGATAGTAGTAATAAATCGGTCGATCCGTCCTATTCATACTGTAGTCAAAACTGTCTACAGCGGTAATCCGCTACTTCTGTTGGAATAAGATTTCAATTATCAAACAAGGCCATATATGATATAGATGGATAATGTTTTCCTTTTTTTGCTAACAGAGGGTCGACCCTGAGCTGATCTTCACGAAACAAGAGAAGATCGGCAAGGGCTCCTTCGGCGAAGTCTTCAAGGGTGTTGACAACAGAACCCAGCAGGTTGTCGCCATCAAAATCATAGACTTGGAAGAAGCCGAAGATGAAATCGAGGATATACAACAGGAGATTATGGTGCTATCGCAGTGTGATAGTCCTTATGTCACTAAATATTATGGATCTTATTTAAAGGTGAGTTATTACCAAATAATTATATACAAAACAAACAATTCATAGCTCAATTATTGAAATTGATTTAACTGTTCAAAATTGATGCAACCACACTGTTTCAATAAGTATTATTGATTTCGGCTGGAATGTACTGTTCTGCAGTAACAATGATACCTATCGCTATATAAAATACAAGTATCCTGCCAATATTCGATATACAAGCACAATCATGTATTGACATTAGCAATAAAACAAAGTGGACCAAAAACCAAGTATAGCTTCACGTGAGAGCACATTCTGAGATTTCTTTGAAGTCCATATTTTGTTTTATCGTGTCATTCCCGTCTCGAGGAGCATCAATCACTGTCCCCGTAGTCGGGCCTTCGTTTGCTTATCTGCCCCTGAGCCTTTGTAAAAGACAAGGATCAAGCGTAATGGACCCCATTACAGTGAACTCTCATATAGAGTACTGTGTTGTCTTCGAATATTTTCAGATAGAAATATATCATTCGTACACAAGCCGACGACGCGTTTCTATTGACTTGTATTTTTGAAGAGTTCACGATATTCATCAGCAGTAATTCCAAAAGAACCTTAGACATACCGCAGTTTTAGAGTCTTTTTGAGGCTTTGCCAAATGGAATATTAGTATATCGGTACGACCCGGAGTGTCAGTCATGATATAATATTTAGTGATGCGGTTCTCAGACATCAAGCATAATAATGGCAACACCGACCATTTTGAGAAATTGTCATTTTCTTTCGTAATTGTTAACCTACACCACAATTACCGGTTCTATGTAGTATATTGATAGTGTGGTGACTGTGTGAAATAAGATTTCGCCTCGCAATAGCCGGGCAATTTAACTATGCGTTATTGTAATGAACGTTGGAACGATTTTATTTATTACTTTGTGTCGCTTACGTAACGTGCTGTATTTGAATGTCACGAAATTTGTAACGAACTTACTACAGAACATTCACCCGATAGTGTAATTTGTTCGCGTGCTCTACCACGATGTAGTTAAAGCGAAGCCCGTCACGAAGTATTTGGGGTCAGAACACGATGCAAACACTGAACCGGTTCTTTATATTGAGGTCCACAATGCAATCCATTGAATTTGCTCATGATATTTTGCATCATATCTTTATTATGTACATTGAAATGTGCCTCTGCAAATCCATTAAAAAGTACGACTTGAAATACTGTATTACCTCATAAAGAACATTTTAACGTAATTTTAAATTGCGCCATGCGGCCCCATTTCGTGCATTTTGTACTCACTTTCATTATTCACTGAAGTTACACGAGAACCCTACTGAGTAAATATTTACTGTTTATGCTTAATTCTAGATAGGGACCGAAGTCGGCGTGTTTTAGTGTCATTTCATTAACTTAAATTTTAAATTAAAATTCTATTATTATTATTACACAAAATTTGTTTCTGGTTTTTTTGTAAGTCTTTCACATGGAATTATACAGACGGAGAATATCTAGTAATTAAAATGAACACTACTGCACTATCATCTACATATTTAGTTTAATATTTATATATATTATATTATGTTATGTTACAAAAGTTTTGGAGAATAATAATATGATTTTATTGTAAAAAACGGATTAAATACGTGATGCAGATATTTTTGTTTCAAAGAGATGCTTTCATTTAGAGTAAAAGGCAATGGCTTTTCATATGCCAAATGGGTATGTTCAAAATGCATCGTTATTTAAAAAATATATGGATCGACAGGCGTATTTAAAAGGGTGCACTTTATACAGGATCCTGTTGATAGCAGTCATACCGGTCGACGTTCCCGCCGGGGTAGACAATAATGTCTGCTCGGTTCTGACCATATTTGCATTTCTATTGTTCCGCAGGCGAATCCAGTATTTCAGTGTACATTTGATGTCTGTATAGTGTGTGAGGTGGAGGATCAGGCCATATAATGTTAAATTTGCAGCCTTTCGTCGCTATTTATGAAAGAAATTGTTCATTACCATATTTTTTTAGTAACCGATAACATAATATGAGATAGCAGATTTGCTTCACCAACTGTACTTAAGTAAGCATTGATATTATGTACTCATCAAAATTTTAATCTTAAATAGTTTTGGACGTAATGATATGTTATCTTTCTCGACTTCCCCATAAAACTAACATACTACCTCCGGGATACATTTGGCAGCCTCCGTGGCGCAGTAGACGAGAAGCCGGCTGTGAAACCAGAGGCCGTGGGTTCGATTCTCATACCAGGACAAATGTTAGTGTGAAGGCCGACATTTGTGTCCGGGGTCTGGGTGTTGTGAGATCGAAAGTCCCTCGTAGTCTCAGATACCCACAACACAAGACTCTTATCTTAGTGTGGGATCGGGGCTATGTGACTGTTCGGTGTTATTATTTATTTATTTATATTGCTGCACTACCATCACAGTCGCTTGTCCACATCATCGATATTATTAAAGGTAAAAATTGTCATGTGCGTGGACAGGACCACGAACAATAACAAAATTATGGCTGCAATAACTATTATGTCATCTAACTTGACAAATTCGGGAGTAGCCTTTCAACAACCGTTACTGATGTTTACGCCGAAGAATTGTACGTTGCAGGTTATACTTCGTTCCTTACTTACCGCATCAACAGGGTGTAGCGCGTACGTTGCCTATTGCAATCTTGACACACTTTCCAATGTCGTTGTTATGCATGCCTTGCAAAATACGATGCAATGTACGCCACCAGTCACTACGCACTGATGTTAAACAGCAACACATCTGCGTGATTGTCTACGTCTACAGTCTGTGTACATTGGAAATTATCGTCTGAATGACATTATTTTGACATAAGCTTACTATTATTATAAATGCGAATGTTTGGATGGATGTGTGGATGTCTGTTACTCAATCACGTCAGAACGGCTGGAAGGATCTAGTTGAAATTTGGCACAGAGATAGATTATAGCCTGGAATAGCACATAGGCTACTTTTTATCCCGGAAAATGTATGGTTCCCGTGGGATAATTCGTTTTTGTTTTACACAGGAAGGGATCGACATGATTTTTTGCTTAGTGTTAGTTGAGGGATCTGAGAATGGCATAATGCTACTTTTTATCCCGGAAACAACTGACCCGGAGACAATTTCCGGGTTGCAACTTAATCCAAAATCCCGGGTTCTATGGGATAGCATAATAAGAAAGATGTAACAACTTAAAATGTTTCCATGGTTTGTATACCTTAAAATTTGTATACAAAAATAACCACCACGCGGGCGGAGCCGCGAGCAAAAGCTAGTAGTAAATATAGAGTGCGATTCATGCAATTTAAAACTGGTAATTTTCTTATGTAGGTACTGTGCGAGAAGTGTTCAGCACACTCGTTACACAGCGTTAATCTGAAAACTTTAGTAAAAATAGGCAAATTATAATTCAAATGAAACCCAATAATAATACTTTTATGGAAACTGATAACATTGTGCTACGTGAAACAAAGGATATGTGGAATGTAACTAAACTCGGAAATCACAAAGAGGAAACAATCATCCCAGTTATAATTTGTGTAAACAGAAGACACGTGTTGGACAAATAAAATATGTTGACACTCACGGGTTATGGAAGGGAGGAGCGCTCAATTAGCAAATGAACTTTCCGTCACGTCGCACATATTCTTATTGTATGTGGGTGGATTCCGCTCCGGCCCTCATAATGAGAACTAACGAATTTCGGGATCACACATTACGGTGACATGTGCTTTATTATATTTCAAGGTCGACATATAATTTATTTTTGATTGACAGGCACTATGGGCCCTTATTAGTTTTAAACATGTGTGGATACACTAATGATATCTATTAATGACATTCGTTCGAACCAAATGAATTAAAAACAAATATACACAGTCTAAGGCGAAGGTCAAGTTCCCATAATGATATGAGAATTGCAAAAACATGCAAAGGCCTATGCCAATACGGAACTTATATTGGATGATAACAAACATACGCTATTATTAACATTTGTTAAATAAAACATTCTCTTGGGACGCCCAGGTCTTGCTCAACAAAATTATTTAATTATTGGTTTTGTATTGTTAAATTACAACATTTGAAACGCTCGACGAACAAAGTTGTGTTTGCGGTTAATTTAACTGCAATGTTACTATTTTCGCGATTAGTTCAAAAGGAGAAAGTGTAAAATTACTGCGGTTGTGACGTAATTTTGCAATCATGCGCGCTTGACAGCGAACTTATTCCAATGACGCCTTAAAGCGTAGATAACGAATAAGGTAGATTGCTAATGTGGATCAAGAATGAACTGAACAGAATGTGAGATACATAAAATATAACAAAATGGAACCTTTCCCTGTTGGATATTCATTAAGTCGACACAAGAGCTTGTCTTTCAAATAACACGACTTTTTGTTTTTGATATGATGTATTATTACTTTGTTGTTATTCATTACTCACATGCACTCAGCTGGAATAAATTAATAAGAAATAAATACACCCAACAGTCTGGTTATGCATAGTTCTGACCCCAAACTAGGTAAAACCTGTATCCGTTGGTATCAAGAACTACGAGGGACTACGATCCCACAACATCCAGACCAGAAACAAATATCTGTGTGTCACACAAACATTTGTCTCTGTGCGGGAATCGAACCAGCGGCCTCTCGTTTCATCCGGCTGCTCGCTCGCTGCTGTCAAATGTAGCAAAGAGTTGCGAGTTTGACTTTCAGTACGACAGGTATCAATCACAGATCATATAAAAATAAGATAAAGAAAATTACGAACTGGACATTAAAAAACCCAGGACTGAATAATAACTTCTAATAATCAGATACAATAAAATTATCGGTATCTTATCATTTTTCATTTTAGAACATAATTATTGTTACGACCATGATTTTGGTTCTATAATGTATGCACATTTATAGACTAATTAGGTATTTATTGAAGGTCTTGTGTTGAGATCGCCGCTGTTACGTCAGCTATGAATGAATTTAAATATGACGTGATTAAATCGTCTAGAGAGTGTTTTGTTGGGGGATACTGAATGCGGATGTCGGTCGAAACGGGCGGAGAGAGGTGAAGGACGACGCACGACGTATGTGACTCATACGGTGTCTTAGCCTGAGGAATATAAACTGAATAAGCTCATTTAGGACAGTTTGCCTTCTATATATGAATCACGAAAGCTTGGGGTCATTAAATTTTTTTTGGTGCCTCGTCCAGCAGGTGAGCAGACGGGCCACCTGATGGTAAGTAGTCACCGCCGCCCATAGACTACTGAAATGCCAGGGCAGAGTAAAGCCGTCGCCTACCGTTCCTTTACTTTCCTTCACATAGGTGATGCCTAATATCTGTGAACCAGACTTAAGTCTTTTAGCAAGAGTTGAGTGATATACAAATGAACTCACCAATTTAATTTCGATAAGTAAACATTAGATAGTTTTTCTAAAAATGGCAATATTTGATCATAAACATCTTTAATGTTACTTTTAAAGTGAATACCGAAAGTAAAAATAAGTGAGAATATAATACAGTAAAATTGTATTCTAATTGATATGATTGCCAGTTGAACTCACGGAGTAACGGTGTTACCATATTGTTAATTCTACCAATGACGACTAAATTAATAGGTGCCTTATAGATAATATAGTGCATGACTCAACACCTTATATCATAATGAAATCATTAATGTTACAGTCGAACAACATTCCTATTAATTGTGAAAATAACAATGTACCATTGTTATTTTATTATGTTAGAAACATTACCTACTTCAAAATAACCGGAGTTGCTCGTATGTTATTAATTTATGGATATTCCTAGTGGGGTTTTTATCCATAAAATATATTATTAATAATACATATAACTTATGTTTTATTATTGCTTCCAAAAATTATTT
This sequence comes from Laothoe populi, assembly GCA_905220505.1. Taxonomy (NCBI): domain Eukaryota; kingdom Metazoa; phylum Arthropoda; class Insecta; order Lepidoptera; family Sphingidae; genus Laothoe; species Laothoe populi. The sequence continues at coordinate 6,144,641 of HG992151.1, read as the reverse complement.
ATTTTTGCCAATAGATGATTGCTCACAAAATCATCCCAATTAAAAATCTATACTCGTCGTTTGGTACAGTCAGCAGCAGAAGTAGCTAAACAACCAAGGTGATCATACAGTACTACACACTCAAAGTGACCAAAATTATCTACACACCAAAAGTTTCAAAATGATGTGAGCACTCAATCTGTCAATTATAACTGAGCACATACATTGTCAAATATTTAGTAGCAAACTGAAGGCCGTTGTTATGATAAACAATCTGGTATCTAAGCTGATTTCCAGAACAAATTAACAAACATGAATAATAAATCCTATATATGTATGTATTTAGACTCATAATGGTTTGGAATAACATTACTATAATGCCATGATTTGTCAAATGGATTTATTTTATCAAATACTAGTCAAGTATTGATTTCATTCCTTGTATGACGTCAGTGACATATCTTTGTTTCGAATTACTTGAATACTGTCCAAATTATATGAAATCAAAATATAATATATCCACTGATATATTTTCTCACGCGTACAATTCATACAAGCGCTCCTTACTCACCTGCCAAATCCAAAGCCAAATAATTATGAATTATATTTTAAAGCTATAGATATCATAGCTTTCATAAATTCGTTGTGTATTATTATAATGTTAACATAATGTAACTTAAGATGTTTAATTTTTTTTTGTAAGATCTAAATTACTATTTAAGATTCTTGTAATGTAGCATTAAATTATCCACATTATTAAAAATGTCATGCATGCCTATGATCGGTATGATTACATTGTATTTTAAATAATTAGTTTAACAATATGTTAATTGAATTAATATATAATCATTCTGTTGGTGTGCTAAAAAATAAAAATAGAGTGATTTAATTTTGCCTTCTCCGTAAGTAATCTTTACCAGTGGACCCACATGGAATGTATCACTAATTAATCTCAGAAATATTCTTTTGAAGTTAAATAATATTAAAATCATAAAAATTTAAAATCGCTGTGATTTGTAACTCGATGAAACAAAAATTTCAAATACGTCACCACTAAGAGACAATCACATAAATATAAGTCGGCAAGAAAATGAGATAGAATTCATTACACAGTATATTATATTCTAGGTTTATGTATTTTTTTAATGTGTGTTAATACGCGTGTACGCGCCTGCGTATAACAAAGCTTACTCGTAGGTAATTTTTTTCATTTTAGTTTTTTTATGTTAGTACGTGTGTTAAATACGCTTGTTTGCACCTGCGCATTATAAGACTGACTCGCACGTTACTTTCTCAAATTTTAGGTTTTGTTATGTTAGTATGTGTTAACACGCGCGTATGCGCCTGCGTATTACAAACCTTACTCGTAGGTTACTGTTCTGAAGTTTCAAGTTTTTTATGTTGGTATCTGAATGCGTGTTTGCGCATGCATATTAAAAAGCTTACTCATAGGCATTGACATATATTCTACCGATAGACACGAATTGTCGTAGAAGCAATATGTTCCAAATAACTTTTCCGCACGCTAATGCCATTTATCCATTTTCTAAGCCAAAGACCAAAGAGCATCACAATGAGCAGATGCGACAGTTCATTTAATTTTTGAGGAACTATCCTGGGGATTGTGTAGTTGTGTAAAATTTTATTTTATTACCCAACAGTGGCAGAGCCCAAAATAATGTATTTCGTCATCATGTATTTTGTTGAAACAAATTACTTTTATTTTAAACTTTTGTATTTACAATTATTTAGGGGACTCAAAGTGAGGTATTATTGAAACCACATAAATAAATAATAATGCAAAATTTAAATTTTTGTTTAAAATAAATAAATCACTTTAAATCTATACTTATATATAAAGCTGAAGAGTGAATAAACAATTATTTGAACGCGCTAAGCTCAGGAACTACTGGTTCGAATTGAAAAATTATTTTAGTGTTAGATCGTCTACATATCGAGAAGCGCTATAGGCTATATAACATCACGCTATGACCAATAGGAGCGGAGCAGCAATGAAAAATGTTGAAAAAAACGGGGAAAATTTATTCCTTTTGAGAGCTTCCGTTGCGTGCGCTGCGTAAACGGTTAAAGTTACGTAACAATCATGTATCACGGAATTGTTCCTCTTAAAAAGTTCTAAAGAAAAGTTCGCGACAGCATAGATTCTATCTTTTTCGGTTGGCTCACCGACCTTTTTAATGGTTATCAAATTTGTTCTGAAACAATTGTATTATATTGCCCCCTATCACATTATGGGACCGAAATTCGGCGAAAAGTGGGTGTACTGGTTACACCTCTGCCTACCCCTTCGGGGATTATAGGCGTGAGTGTATATGTACAATTGTATTATTTGGGAAGGGGTTTTTATAAACATGGTATTATTCCTTATTCAAATTAATACTTTATTTATCACAAGTATTTAATTTTCGAAAAAGTTACGTCTGTTACCTCATTTGATTTCAATGAATATCTTAGGAGATATAACAGTTTTAAAATATCTCCACAGCAAAATTAATATTGTCGTTTGTATGATTGTTTGTTACCTTTTCATAACTAAACGGGTGAACGAAGCCTAATAAAATTCAGCAGAGGGATAGATTATATCCTGGAGAAGGATATAGGCTATTTTTTTAACCAAGTTCAAAAAAGGAGGAGGTTCTCAATTCATCGGAATCTTTTTTTATGTATGTTCACCGATTACTCGAAGACGCCTGGACCGATTTGAGAAATTAGTTTTTTGTTTAAAAAGAAATACTCCCCAGGTGGTCTCACTGACACCAAGTCAGGATCTGATGATGGGATCACAGAAAAATCGAGGGCTACCCTAAAATTTTATATAGACGCATAATTTATTTTTTATTGAAGTCGGTGTACTTTTTATGAATTAATAACTTTTACTTATGTCTCAAAAAAATATCTTGAAGGGGATGAAATAGGGGTTGAAAGTTTGTATGGGCAAACCGTAATACCTCAATTTCTTTTCTCAAATCTGGAAAATCTAATTTAGGCTTTTGGTAAGAAATTACCTTTTTTAGTTCGGTAATTTGGCAAGACTGCCTCGGTGGCGCAGTTGTAATTGCGCATGCGTTTACGACTGCTATGCTGAGGTCTCGGGTTCGATCCCCGGGTCGGGTAAAGTGATGTTGGGATTTCCTATCTAGAAATTCCCAGTATTAGCCCGGAGTCTGGAATCTGTGCCAGGTATGGCGATAGGCTCGTCCCCTATCACATCATGGGACCGAAATTTGGCGAAAAGTGGGTGCACTAGTTACACCTCTGCCTACCCCTTCGTGACACCCCTTACAGGCGTGAGCGTATGTGTGTGTGTGTGGTAAGAAATTAAGAAATACCTACGAGTTTCAACGTTTTTACCAAATCATCCCTTATAACTTATGAGGTATTTTTCGAATGCAATTTAAAGCTTCAGGCACAACACCTGACAGTCAGGACAATCGCTACAGGTGCATCAGTGCAGAAGACAGTTAGTTATAAAATAAACGCTTTTATACAATACTAGCTGTTGCTCCGCTCGCGTGGAGGTTATTTTCGGGAGCAGAAGTATACAATCCAAGGAGTTGAAATATATATATATATATAGTAGGATTATTACTAGCCCTGTATTAAACATTGTCCCACTGCCGGGCACGGGCCTCCTCTACTATTGTGAGGGATCACGCTGGACTAATGCGGGATCTACCTTAGCCTCCAGTTATTACAGTAGATTTATTGTCATTTTTGGAAGTGATTTTACAATAAGTTTTATAATAAGCGTGCACTTACTCGTTTAAAAAAGAAAAATTGGAATTGGATTAAAATTATGTGGATAAACAATACAAAGATAGAACAATACAATTTGCTGGTGGTAGGATATTCATATCCGCCCGGATAGCGACCACCGTACACAGGGTGTAAAACCCGCCATAGTGCCACACGTAAGTGTGTCACGTTCCGGGATCAGCCAGTATACATCCGGTTTTTGTCGGGGGTCTAGAGTTGGGGTACGATGTTTGGCCGTTTCGCGGCCTTCTGAGTACTCTGACAATAGACCCTCGACCGCTTCTTCACCTTCTTGCCCATGGCGTAGTGTGAAGAAGCAGGCCGGCATGATTGTGTTGTGTAGCGGGGGACAGATCGCCTCTCGCTACTCGATACTCTAATTGGATCGCACTGCGCTTACGATTAGGTGCAGTGTCGTAACTTTGCTGCACCAGGATAAAAAAAAATGAAATAATACTGTAGTACAATTCATCGAACAAGTGCCTATTTTGCAGCCTCTGGTCGATTGATCTATGACTGTTAGAAGCGTGATAACTCCGTCCCTTTTTGGGGACAAAAATTGGACTAACTGATGGCCAATTTTGTTCTGAAAAATAGACTCTCATTATTCAGAATTGAAATTAATTAATTATGTAATTTACCTTACATACTATTAACAGTTGCACTGTATATCAATTTAAGGCAGATTTGATCGGGAATGTTACTACAAATAATTAAAATTCATTCGATACTGAAAGATGCATTGTGGCGTGATTACTTCGGTAGCATGAAGCAAACTAATGTCAATGCGGTATCGGAACCGCAACTCGATGGAACATTATATTTGTTCTGGTCGCCGCATCTAGTACGTAGTACATATAGATCGCTGCTCATAGGTAACTTTACTTTTGTTTTTAATAATATTTTACGTTTCTAGTTATGTTAAAACGATATCAATTTCAGTTAGAATAGCTCATAGGCATTACAATGCCAGTTTAAATTATCCAATTTCCAAGTTGACATTGCTTGGAATCAACCACCCTCAGGGCGGACGGCAGTACTAAAACGCTTTGCCCGTGATAACAAAAAAAGTTTCTTCGTTACGTTTTTCTTTACCATTAAAGCAAGCGATAATTAAAAATGAATATACACGTAACCATAGGAAAGACAAAGGTGTATGCCATTTGAGTTGGTTTCGAACATACTACTTTTTGACAGTTTAAACCACAATTTCTGCTATTCAATAAATTATAAAAAAATATACTACAAGTAAGTTAAATATCACAATTCAACAATGTGATAATGAAATGCCACTGCGTAATAGAACTTAAAAAAGAGTTTATTGGATTTACGTGCATTTTATATGGAAAATCTTTTCACGCTCTGGGAAAGTACTTACAATTAATATTAAGGGCTATACATAACTTCTAGGGAATTATTTTTACGATATATCGAATCAAATTTTAGATGGGGAGTCATAAAAATAGTCGAAAAAAAACACTATATAATTATATATAAGATATACAAGGTTAGTCAGAAAGGGTTTACTAAGCCGTGGCCATAAAGTTTTGGTGACAAGGATTACAATCGTGAATATCTCATCTCTTAAAGACAATATTTTTATTTTCATACCAAAAACAAATATTATTTATTTTTATTTTAAATACGCACAACCCTGTACGTATAGGTTAGAGAATGGAGTCAATTCCTACTGTGAAGATTTGTTTACAAATATTTGAAAATCGAGTGTGTAGATCATTTTGACGCAATGGATGCTCACGATAATTTGACTACTTTTGTTGTGTAGATGTTATTGATTTTCTTGGGTGTATAGAATTATTTGAACACATTATATGCTCATTTATATCTGCTGCTGACTGTACATACTATTTGCGTGGGACAAATAAGAATAGTTTAAAATTATAAAAAATCCATTATATAAATTCAAGACTTAATAAGTGGGGATTTCCTGTCGAAACTGAAACTTTGACTATGTCTTAAATAGGCATTAATGGCGTAATCTTTATAGACTAGCATCAAAGCGAAATTTTATGTTTAGTTTAATCCCGATGTTATTATTAGGAGAAGGTAAAATAGCCATTTGGAGCCATATGATGACTATAATGTGAGCCGTTAACGTATTAGGACCACCTTGACCCTTTCCAGATTAAAACGAAGTGTGAAGGTCTCTGACCCTACTATTGCTATTAAAACTATCTTGGTACAATGCCTGGGTACGAATAAGCCTGTAACTGAAGGTCTGAGCTGTGCACAATGCTAGTTTATACGTGTCCCGTGTTGAAGCTAAACCTGTCTGGTCTCATGTTGTAAAGGTTTTGTTGTGGTGTCCATCACGTTGGCCCTGTGCGAATTGTTGGTCCGATAGTCAGTGGCTATTTTGTGCACGAAATTTTAATGTAAATAGCAGAACTTTATTTCATTTTGATCAGTGTAGAATATTGGAAAACAGATAACATTTATTGTAACCAGGGACTGTTGAAATACGTAAGTAATCATAGCTATTTCCTAGAGGTCTCAACTCTCATACTAACTTTGAAACGGCCTTCAGTACGACTGCAATGCGGGCCGGGCGCGGTTCGGCAAGCGCGCGGGAATAGGAGGGGATATTTTCATTCTGAACTTGGAAGGTCAAATATCCAAAAGCATGCGAAATCGCCTTGTACGGCGAACGACCTCTACAACTCAACATGAACTCGATTAACAAGTTTTAAATTTCATTATTTGGTTCATTTGTTCTTCGACTCGTACAAATAGAACGTGTTAATTTAATTCGATACAATTACCCGCCAGATAATATTCATTTCAACTCTATACATATAGTATTTACTTATATTGTGGCGCTGCTAAGTCTCTCTAACTGTACCTCTAGCGGCTTTTAAATCATTTTCTTTCTTTAAGTTCAATAACTCGTATTTTATTGGAATCTTCACGTTGAATTTGTTTTATTTTTCGGCTAGACGACAACTCAGTAAACAACTTGTAACTCGCTCTGGCGACGGATTGTCGTTTGAATTATCCAGTAAAAATATTTGTTTAAATAGGCACTAGTCTACTGGTAAAACTATCTACGATTCAAGGTCGTATAATTTATATTTATTTTGTTTTTGTTATTTATTTACGTTTCAATCTGAAACTATAATGTAAAGGAATCATAAATGGTGTAATATTTACATAAATTATTAACAACGAATGTGTCTGTATACCAAATTTGTATTTTTGGTGAAATTTTATTGACCTTGTAAATGAATTTTGTTTAGATTAAATGAAGAGGTACAGTTAGTGCTTTTTGCGTGGATTTATAACGGTATTCCAGATGCCGATTAAGAAACGGCAGGTGGTCGAGTTTGGGCAACAGCTAACAGGAACAGTTAATATGAGTATGAACCATGAATTACGTAATTGAATGTATAAATACATTATGACACGTCATAGCTTTTTAATTATATAGTTACATTATCTATCTGCGTTATCGGTATGAAAAGGTGATCTCCTTCGCACAACGGCACAGTAATGACCATTCTGAGTACAGTGACGGGATATATCATGCATCCTTTTACTGTCATTTGACAACTACCCCTTCCAGCAGATTTAAATGGCGTCTAATTTACTCATTTTTGTTCGGATTCATATAATTCTTTCGATAAAAAGTTTTAGGTAATGTAACTTGATGATTAAATTAATAAAAAAAATCGTGTCAACTACCCTATTAATGTTTCGAACATATTCACACGCTCTCTAAATCGATGACCTACAATGTAAGGTTGAACTTGTGCGAAATTAGTTGATGTTCACACCTCGACTCTCACGACATCCGCTTGTCATCGTAAGTTAATTCCATTACTGCGATTTACGTAGTTAAATTTTTCACAATTTGCCGACGTCTTTTGACCAGCTCTTTACCAAATTACATTTTGATTCGTCGAGCTTCTCCGCCCCTGAGTGGTTTTCATTGACAAATGTTTTTTTTAATTGTGTTGTCAGTATCAAATTAATTTATGTATGTGAGGATTCGTGTAAAGAGTGCACCTCAGATCTCATTTCATTTTAGTCTGACTCAATTTAATGTATAGAATGTATGTCTAATAAATTTGGTATTGTGATATGTCCTATAATACACGATCACGTCGTTGTAGAAAGTGTTATTGTTTTCACTAGGCTATTTTGGATCCACAAAAAGTCCATGCGAATTTCAATGATTGGGCTAGGTTGTAATTTTATTTAGCTTAAAATATCAAAATGCGTATTATTAATGCATTTTAAACAAATATGATCGAGGACAGCCTCACCGTGTTATAATCTGAAATTTATGATTACCAGGTTAATGGTTTGATCTAGTAACCAGTTAATATCAATTTAGACATTCATGTTTTACTAGAAGCAAATGCTAGTGGTAATTAAAGTATTAAGACTAAACTATAAGTAGAGAAAACGTTCTAAAAATTTAAAACGAGTTTTACCGTAACTTATATATCCTGCAGTATGTATGTATTTGATTTCTATTTGATCGTGACATTGCTGATATGATTAGTAAAAAAGCATTCAAGATATCAACCTACGTATTATTGTTTGTCCTTGCGTGTATCAAATAAAAATTCGTGATTAACAGCATAAACTATATTGTCCTCCAAAATGTAACACTTATTGTCCTCTAGCTCATAAGTGACCATCAACGCGTAATAACCTCGAGTGATACGTGCGTACAGACCATTAGATATTTTGGGGTTATTATCTTCATTGTTATTGTCCTTTGGTGCGTTCGCAATGTAATCCTCGTAAACCGTCCGGACCGAGCTCTATGCTATAAATGCTAACGACCCGACGCCGGGCTGGATCGTTTGCGGCACGCGTAAAGAATGACGTCCACCGCGCGCGAAATGGAATCAATTAGAGGGACACCTCGTAAAACAAATAAAGGATGTGACATTCACGGTTGGTACAGCCAAAATGCAGTTTAACAGCTTTACAATCACCACTGGCCTAAAAAGATTTTGTAAGCAGCACGTCGAATGCATATTTCGTTATTTTTACTATATAAATAGATTTTCGATGTTGCAAACGCAGTTTATAATAAAACATTTAAGAACTCCCAGACCGACTGTACTAATTAGACAGATATTAATAGCAAAAACACGTACGTAATAAGTAATCACATGAGATATAAAAGTGATCGAGATTCCTACTATTGTGTTACGTGGCGCCATTGTTACACAGCAATGTAACTTTCACTTGTAAAATGTACTATGAAACTACTGTGGAACACAATATTAAACTCAATATACACTCACGCCTGTAATCCCCGGAGGGGTAGGCAGAGGTGTACCAGTACACCCATTTTTCGCCGAATTTCGGTCCCATAATGTGTTAGTGAGCGAGCTTATCGCCATACCGCGCATAGGTTCCAGACTCCGGGCTAATACTGCAAATTTCTAGATAGAAAAATCCAATATCACTTTACCCGACCCGGAGATCGAACCCGAGACGTCAGCACAGCAGTCGCACGCATGCGCAATTACAATTGCGCCACCGAGGCAGTCCTCCCAAAACTCATTACTAAACTACTTCTAAAAAGCTTTAAGTATCACCAATTTACCTAGAGTAATGTTCGGGGCAGGTGGTAAATCCTATTACGGGGCGTAACGATGCGGCTTCCTTAATGACTTCAATACCACATAGGCCCGGGTCTGCAGTTCCCGCTGACTGACACTTGCGAATCAAATAGTTTGTTGAATGACTAATGAACTTATGCATAGAATGCATTACCAGTGTTTGCATTTTACCTAAAATGCGATGAGCAAACAATCTTTCTACAGGAATAGTTACTGTGAGTCAGTCGTGTAGGCGTGTTATGCAAGGATGAATAAGAGTTAGTACATATAAGATTCTGACACAAAACTTTTAACACACCAATAATCACTTATTTAATATAAAATGGACATGTTCTTCCCTCACATTAAATTTGTACATGACGTATTAATGTAGTACCGTATTTAATTAGTTTTACTTCTGTAGCAAATCGCATGGCCGTTATCATGTCTATTTTGGATTGTTGAATGGTATCCGTAACTAATAGTCGTTAATAGTCTACTAAAGACGTTCTGTATTGTGCTGAAGTACACATTTGCACTATTTACTAAAATTGGTATGTCAGTTTATCAAAAATATAATGGTTTACTGTTTACCCTTTCATTTTATAAATATTGTAAGGGTTTATTTACTATGGAAACAAAACACGAATTAATTTATGTATGTAAAAACAATAATTGCGTTGTGATATAATTGTTACAGTTGTTTATTTATTTTAACTATTCGTAATTGTTTAAATGAAATGAGATTCTATTATCAATAATAATAACTAGTTAGTCAAGTACGTAATATGATTTTGTTCATTATTTTATATATGTACTCTGTACATCTCTAAATATTTTTGGCATGCCTTTGTGTTTATTGTATCAATACGGATAAGTGGTACGTTATAATGGCGATAACTCTACAATTATTTTTTGTTGACTATCAAATGTATTGAGGCAGGAGAAATGAACTCGTTCTTGCTCGGGGCGATTCAATTAATCCGTCGTTTGATTACATACTCGTACTCCCGCGTTCAGGTTGGTTCGTGCAAAAAGTACTTGTCCGCACACTCCAAACCAATTTAAATTTCAATATTACAAAGAGGCTTAGATCATGCATAGATAATAGTTGAAAATGTACTTAGACATAAAGTTTTTATACAATAATAGCTGTCACTCGCGGCTGCGACCGCGTGGAGGTCATGTTTGATAGAAAAAGTATATAAAACAAAATACAAATTTTCATGTTTTTAACTTCAAAAATGTTAGATTTTCATAGAAACTTTCATCCTCTATTTTACCCCCTGTATGGTGGTATTTCCAAAAACCCTTCATTAGTGGTGGATGCCTACGTCATAAAAGGTACCTACTGTCAAAATTTCAAGTCTCTAACCCCAGCCGTTTAAGCTGTGCGTCTCACAAATAAATTTAACTACTACAGTTGTAATCGAAAGTCATACAGATCTCAAAGCAATATTTATTTATATTTGTATAATATATCAACTACAATGCTCTCACAAAAGAGGTAATTTACGACGTCCCTCAAGTAAATTCAGCGACGTACGACACTTGACCAAGAGTGTAATAGATTTTCGCGACAATCCCATTTCGCTCTCGCTGCTGGCTCAGGTGATTGAAAGACGACGCCTGTCCTTCCCGAAGGCAATAGATAAATTCCGGATTATCCGAATACATTCAACTGTCTGTCTGGAGAATCGAAATTTGCTTAGAAATCTAACGTTATTAGCTTTTATTGAATTGCTTCTTTGAAACAAGAATGTGGGTTTATTTGTTACTTCCGCCCGATATTGCATAGCGGGGATATGTTACGTCTGCCTTGCGAACATAGCTATATATATTCATCCGTTACTAAAATTACCACGTGAAAGCTGATCGTCGAAAATAATTATATGTATATGTAGGTCGCGGCAAATGTCGTTAATGCGGGACGGGAGGCAATTAGGGCAAACCAATAAAACATGAGCGTACGAGCACAGGTCGTTCCTCCGCGCATGATGCACCACCCGCCGCCCCTCTTGTGCCACCGCGATAAAAATACGTCTTACTCTATTAATAGACGACTTACACTGCCCCACTAATTATGATTTATATATATTAATCAGTATGTTATGTTAAAAGATCAAAAGCATCCATCATTTTTCAACATAGATCAGTGCAGAGGTCATATAATTATTTTCTTTTGAGTGGATAACAGATTGCTTCTGTCATTTAAATATGTGCTTCTAATTTAGTCTGTGATTTGCGATTATACATTTAGTTAAAACTCTTTGTAACGATTTGTTTTATAGCGTAAAACTTCCTATTACATTTTTACTCGAGTTTACTTCGTTTACGTTTGAACCTGTTTCTCGATACACTCGTTATATAATGCAATACTATCTGTATAACAAGGAAATCATCATAACTTTAGACTTCAGTCAATATTCATAAAGGGTTCCCGACCAAACACTACCTGTGAGGATGCAGTACTTGTATTTATCATAATAACTATCTACCATATCTTTATTCTGGATTGTGAATGGGTTTTTATGCTTAGAAAATGTCTACGTCGCCTCTATGAGATAAATCAAAAGATGACATTGTTGGTTATGAACCAACTTTCAACATATAATATAACCAATAAAGGATTAATTTTATTATAAGGCGGGAAAAATTGTGGGGTTTGCATATAAAGAGAACATAGTATGACCAAATGAAATTGGTGTATTTTATTATTTCATAACGGAAGATTTCCGAGTCTCTGCGGCTGAGGTAGTAGTCGTCACCGATGTCAAAGATAAGTGTCATGTCGTCGCTCTCTACATATCCGCACAAAGGCCGCTCTCTTCGCTTTGTTGGCTTCAAGAAGGCACGGAAAACATTTTATGTACAGTAAATGTCGACAACTTTCCGGCCTGTGCGGCAAACGTCCATCTTTTATTGAAACCTTTGCCTTAGTTTAATTTAAAATTTGTGTGCCTGTATTTTATAAATTAATATTTTATTAGTGTTAAAAGTGTTGATGAAAACCATAAATATAAGTAATATTTTGCGCCTTATACAATATGATTACTATGAGATATTCCGTTACTTCGCATCAAATAAGTCTAAAAGACGCATCCTTTCAAATACATTATGAGGAATTGACGCGCGGAAATTATCCATTGTGATCCTGTCCCTCCATTAGCTGCAAAGATGTGTCAAGAAGTTGATATTTATGTGTGGTTTGCAATATTTTCCACGTAATTCAACCTAGTACGGCAATTGTATCTGGGTCAAATGTGAGATGTAACTATTATTTCGGTGATTGCAAGTCTGTGAAAAGCAATTCCGTTGATAAGCTTATTTTCGGAGAGACTCATGGCGTAGATTGTGGTAAAGATAGTGGTGCCCAATGATATTTATTTTCCTAATATATCAAGTCTCCTCACTTATTGCACAAGGGACCGAAAGAGTAATAAAAATGAATTATAACGCAACTTGCTTGTGCACTGTTTGACGATTTTCATTAAAGTTATTTTAGGGCGGCAGCAGAAATGGATATACATAAAGTATGGTAATTGCGTTGTAAATTCTTATCATTGAATTAACTGCTTCGGTGGCCCAGTTGTAATTGCGCATGCGTTACGACTGCTGTGCTGAGGTCCCAGGTTCGATCCCCGGGTCGGGTAAAGTGCTATTGGATTTTTCTATTTAGTAATACTCAGCATCAGCCTGTAGTCTGGAATTGTGCCCGGTATGGTATTAGGCTCGCCCCCTATCACATTATGGGACCGTAATAAATTCGGCGAAAAGCGGGTGTACTGGTTACACGTGCGCCTACCCGATCAGGGATTACAGGCGGGAGTGTATATATATGAATTACCTCCTACGCTTCAATTGCCTTTTTGCCATTTAAATGTTACAAAAAATACAACAGGTGCAATGGCACCATTGATGCTTATTATTAACCTTTTTAAACGAGCAGCTGTTTGTTCACGTTAATTGCGTTTCAATTCTACATTTAGATCGCGCTACACAGTAAATAGGAGCTGCGAGTGTCTTCATCGGTTATAATTATGTACCGTTTATACTTCACATGTAAAAACATTGTTTTTATATCAACAAATATTGTGGAAGTATATAAATATCGTTACTTATATGATACATAACGTAAAATATTTGGAGTTATCCGTTTATATCTAATCATTTATATCTAATCACCGATATCGAATTGCTTGATTTTATTGTCTGACAGATCATCCAAATGGAATTTCGAAACACAAGTATTGCGTCAAAAAATATTGATTATTACCTAACCGTAACCTATGGACCCTTGCAACATCTGGAGCATCACCACTGTCATTAACATTATACTTACAATAATAAACATCTTTACAGTATTATTCTTTCTTAACATACTTATAATCAATGGTATAGATAGGTACTTGATATTTGTAATAAATATTTAAATTGCTAAGTACCAATTCGCTAGTAAATACCTCTTATTAATAATACACTAAACATTTATCTTTATATATATATAATTCTACTGTACGTGTGTATGTCACTGATCTCCTCCTAAACGGCTGGACCGATTTGAATGATTTTTTTTTGTATTCGTTTGGGTGGCGCCCTGGATGGTTTAGATTCACAAATCATCCCGGCAGATGGCGCTGCAGTCGGTGTGGCGCTGCTTTTACGGGCAGGACGACGTCGGCCGGGCCCGCTAGTTATTATATATATTTCATTTTGTCGCTGCGCCGTGGAACGTGAGCTATTAAAGAACAAAAGGACCGAGTAGAGAGAACATTTGGAACTGTAGATATATTGCTAGTTTGATTATAGGGAAGCCTTGTAGACTATTGTGTTTTGATAGCGTTTTTATACGTAAACACAGCTGTAGCTCAACCAGCGACACCGTAAAATTATTTACAAAACATACAGCGCCCCTAGCGGTTACGTGAGAAACAAAATTTGGTACTATAAGAACGAAATATTTCGATACATAAAACGTTACAATGGACTTTGTTTACCTATCGTGACTTTTTGACATAAACCCATGGTTGAGCTACATGTCACAGGATTTGGGCCGAGGCACAATTGTTCATTGTCGCATCGAGTCATCGACCGAGTGACCGTACGGTTGACCGGTCCGGTTGCGATCTGATTGTCCCGCCAATAAACGATTTGCATGTGTTGGTTGCGTTTGCGCACCCGTGCCCAGTTTAATGAGTGGTATCAACATAACCGTCCGTTGTTATGGTTTCCATATTTCCACAAACATATTATAAATATGTAGTGACTACAGATTTTTTAAATCGTATCCAATTCCGACCCTGTATAGATCAATGGTCAGGTACTATTATTCTGTTCCATGGTATATGTGAGTATGTGTAATGGATGGGATTCAATTTCCTCTCGCTCGCGCTTTTCTTCCGTTTCCACTAAGAGAAACACTGTGTTGTGGCCTGTGTCTATAATTATAACATACACAGTTTCTGTTAAAAGTTTTAAATCTAACTTACGGTATGATTTTAACTGTTACATTTCAGTCATGGGCAACTTTTGCATTATTGATACAATTACATTTATATTTTTTCTATGAATGTCTTAAACTTTGTGTCTAGTGTCCTTTGCCTTCATTCCCAAAATAATCCAATATTGTATTAATGATACTTGTGTTATAGAGCTTCTCGGCTTATAATCTATACGCAGAAATCAAATTACATAAACTTACAGTTGGTTTACATTGTGAGGTTTCATGATTCATGCCATTTAACAATAAATTTCGCAGGTTCTTTTTATTTTTATTCAAATGTAAACCGAATTCAAATATAAGCAGAATTAAGTAAACCCTTCATACTCCGTAGTCATCACTTATCAGTGACAATACAATTGTCGGATATTTTTTTATTACTTACGCTAAAGTTTTATAATTGTATTCTCGCCGCAGCCCGTCGTTTTTGCGGTGCGCGTTAATTGTTGGACTTTTGGTTTCTCGGTTAATTGCGCTACTTTTTTGGACACGAGCCGAATTACACAAACAAAACTTCGATGTCAAAATAACTGCGTCAATCAATGCAATAATTAACGTTTATACGCGTGTATCACTTACTGTTTGTATACATTACAGTTGCAGTATCGCCTGTATGAATCAGAGTGTATTGTTTACTTATCTTGATTACATATTTGCATTCGTGCATGTGTTGCGAATGGAAACGCGAAAACTAATCGTATATGATTTATTGAATGTTCATTGGGATGGTTTTCTGTGGTAAGAGCGCGCTACCAAGCGGTCTTTGTTATCCAATGTGTTGTGTGGTTTCCAAATAGATTGTTTGATTCAAATTCATTATGACCAATAAAACTTTGATACTTGACACGTATTGTTGACACGTGATCGTTATTGATAGTTGATACCCATTTGAGTACATACTATAGTAACACCCGCATCTATTGACATCGGTGTACATCGATTGTTTGAACGAAACGATAATGGCACAACCTAAATTCGACGCGGGCGGTGCTGTGACTCACTGCGCGCGTTCGTTGCATGTTAACATTGCCGTCAGCTGGATCAGCGCCGCTTTGGTTAGTTCGGATTCTGTCTAGATTCGTGCAGATGTATTACAATATCTGATACCGTGAAAATTGCTCTTCTAAAAATACGTACACGTCATTCATTCGAACTGAGGTGCGGGAATTGAATACGTGTTTATACGTTTCTTGATTTATGTTAATGCACGCACGTTAAATTTTGCTATACATTATCGTATGCGTATCGTTGCATTCAAGGCCGTCTGACTGTAACAATTATGTTGTTTGTATTGGAAAATATGAAAGTACGTTACATATATGATGTTGAGCAATACATAATCTGTGTTAAGTACTTTTTGTTAAAATCTCATATATTATGAAAGCAATATTACGGTATAAATTAGGTGCTATTATTCTTTGCCAACATTATTGATTAGCTATAAATTTTTATATCACATACCTCATGTGCACTACAGTTCGGTCGTAGTTAAATACATAATTCAAAGGTTTCTTTTAGTATTTTTTTAATATATATATATATATAGTTGTTCGTGGGTTAATTTAATTATGAAACAATTTATATTTTATTAAAAATATATTTAAGTTTACGCGAATATTACACATTGAAATAAATGAAACGTCGAAAAGCTAAAATAAACCGCGATAAATCCGTAAAATTAGTTTTAATTTAAATATATTGTAATAAATGCCAGCTTTGAGGATAAAAAGGTGTGAAAGCGCTGTAGAGCTGTATAAGTTTGTATTAAAAATAAAGAAACTGTGTTACTAGCGCGTAAGCGAAAAATACCAAGTAGTTTTAATTAAAGTAGTATTTAGTTGTACAATTCAACCTCATGAAGATGAAATTATTATCTGCTAATTGCACATCACGATTTGTTCAATATCACCTTAGCAAATGTTTGGCATTTGGTTTCTATATTTGTTTTATATCGAATTCATAAAAACGGCTTCATTATAATATTTTAAAAATGTAATTCTGCTAAAGACATAATGCTAAACGTCTTAACATAGTCCATCAATTTTATCACCTTTTATAGATTTACAATTATATTGAGTCCAGACAAAGATTATTCTTTTTTATTTCTTTGCGGTGCAATTGCTTCGATACAGTATTCACAACGGTTGCCAAGATTTGTATTAAATCATCGTCTTGTTTAATCGTGGCGGCAGAGGGAGGGGGCTTCTAGATTACACGTACTTGTACATCCGCGACTATATTTAGCCTATAAACATTGTCCGTAGACGTACACTGTTGCATTTATAATTTAGAGAGCTGTTATAAAATAATTTATGAAAGAATTCAATACATATCTTGGCAGAGTGCCTCGCTCCTATATGGAAAATTATTCACTTAAAGGTAATAATTAAGTTTTTAGCTTTTCTTGTTAGTAAATGTTGGGTTAATACAGGGCTAGTATTATTATTGAATCCTGGGTTGATGGTATTATAATATTTTATTCACATTTCATTTCGTTTTTCTAAGTTTATTTTGTTTACTTCAATGTTAATCATAATATAATTAACAATGAATACACATGTAACAACATAAAGGCAAGGCACAGATTCGAATGAACCTGCAACTTATCGTGCTATCGCTAGTGTTATTGTATAAATATTATTTTCTATTTTAATAAATTAACATAAACAATGCATTTATTTAAATAGTTAAAATGTTGGTGTCTAATAAACGTAAATGATATTTTTTTAAACTATTTACATAAAGGTGTGGATATCAGCAACTTAGATGGAAAAATAGAACGGACACTACATTTTTCCTAAGAATGCGGATCGTGTGTTAAAATAGCTATTACCTAGTATCTGATATTTAAAATAACGGTTATGATCAAAGAGATAAATAACATAAAATGATAAATTTGTTTATTCTTGTTATGTGATTTGTTATTTAGTACATAAATTAATGAATGCTTTGTAAAGTAAAACCCAAAAACGTGCCTGTAACTTCAACAAAAAATAAACGAGGTATTTTTGCTTATTAAATAAGGTAAACTAACTAAAAGATATACATGCGGGATTTTGAAAGAAAAGTTTAACTCAAATTATTTAGCTTTATAAATAAAGATGGAGGCTAGATTATACAACATATTAAGTGGTTTGATAAAATAAGGCGAGCTAACTTTTCCTGACTGCCACAATACTTTGAACTAAATTTGAATTACCATAAAAGTTTCTTTTAACAAATGTGCTAACTTTATTACGGATTGCTGGCCTCTAAGTACTTCGTACTTGACCTCATTAATCAACATATAATTTCACCGGGGCTATCTGTAAAGTTCCTTGAGCGCACCGTCACGGAATATGGCCATTAATTGTATTTCCACCAGAACATCTTTATTTTGTGGTATACAACAGACAGGTGTTGTCCGCTGCTCCGCCCGCGTGGAGGTTATTTTTGGAAGAAAAGGTATAAAATCCATGGAGGCATCTTATGCTATATATTTTATGGCTATTACACTTTTCTTCATTTTGCTATCCCATAGGAAGCGTGCGTTTTTCCGGGATAGAAAGTGGCCTTTTTCATTTTCTGATCCCTAAACTCCCACCATACAAAAAATCATGTCTATTCCTTGATTTGTGAAAAACTAAACTATCCCATGGGAACTGTAAATTTTTCGGGATAAAAAGTAGCCTATCTGCTATTCCAGACTTTAATCTATCTCTATGCCAAATGTCAACCAGATCTGTCGAGCCGTTGTAGCGTGATTAAGTAACAAACATCTATCCAAACATTTGCATTTATGATATTAGTAGGAAGTACGATTCTAGGTAATAGTAATTACTATCACGTAACTGTATAAAATATTTGTCAAGTCCGCAGTTATTAAGAATTACTTTGTGGTCTACGGTGCGTGTTGTTTTTCTCTCTATACGATAATGGAGATAGGGCGCAGCGATATTATAATTGCACATGTAATTACGATGCTCTCTGTAAGCTGTGTGTCACATTCAAAGTGGACAATAATTAATCATTACGACGCACTTTTCCTCACTTTAGCGTCTTTATAACAAGTTTCGGAACTATTATCAATGTCTATCTCGACTAATTCCCACTGGGTTTGTTGATATAATAATACTAGCCCTGTATTAAACATTGTCCTACTGCTGGGTACGGGCCTCCTCTACTAATGAGAGGGGTTAGGCTTTAGTCCACCATGCTGGCCTAATGCGGGTTAGCAGACTTCACATGCCTTTGAAATTCGTCTAAAAATTTTCAGATATGCAGGTATCCTCACCATGCGACTTTCGTCTTGGCAGTCCGTACCGCAACCAACTATATCGCTGCTTGATATATTACTTTCAATACATTTTCTGATAACATACTTTCGGTTGCATCGTTAGAGCTAGGTTTAACTATGGTATTGTTGCTTTTGTGCTGGCATTCAATATTTTCCCCAGGCTTTGTGGGCCAGATACATCGCGACTTTTATATGCGGTCGTGTATGCGGCGCTTGTCGCTTGACTAGCCGACGGCAATATAGGCAAATCCTATCCTTTGTGCGCGATGACAATAGATCTAATTCAAGGATGAATCGCTATTGGATTGCGAATTACTGTGCCACTTTACTTGGTGAGCTTGATACTTGTTATTTACGGACGTCAATTTTGCTGGAATAAAGGTTATGCCTCCACTACACGTTGGGTTTAATGACGGCACGTAGTGGCCGCCATCATTGGTTATCTATAAGATGGTTATGCTAATGCTTCGTATTTACTTTCGGAATAAAAATAGAGACCGTTGAATCAATCGTCGCCGTGGCAATTAATATGTTTACTATGTTTAAATACTACTAAATTATGTATTTTTAATTAAAATTATATAAAAAATAACAAAATACGGCAGTGAAAATACTCATACTGACAATCTAACGTAACAAAAATAGGGTTAAGTTTTTTCTAAATAGAAATCTGACGACATTGGTGCAATAAATATGGGTTAGTGTAAGCTAATTTATACATACATAATATGATTTAAAATGTAATAAATTTCACCCGCGCAAACCACTGATTTAACGGTCTACCCTTACCATATTTTACACCAAACTGAATACCATTCAGGTCATAGTGTGTATGCGCGCCGATTCTACACGCCAGCATTTCCGTTTGATGTTCGCCCGGAACACCGACAAACGTTCCTCAACAATTTATAGTGACCGCCACCAAGCGCCATATGTACGTACTACCGATTACTACGCCATTGTGTAGCTAGGGCTTTAGAGACACTGCTAAAGTATTATCAAAGAATGCCAACTGATACTTTAAAATGTTATATACCTACTCATTTTCGTACTAATGAAGTAATGAATAATTCAACGGATTTATTTTATCAATCATAGCTGGCAAAACTAATGCCAGCAGGTGACATGTGTTAATTTAATATATTAGAGATAATATGTGTTAGATTTTTTACCATTAGGTACTTGCTATTTCCTGGTATGTTGTGCAATCTGTTAGAAAAAATAATGTAATAAAATGGATCGCTATTCGCACACTGCCATTTGTAAGTTTGATATTGTCTGCCGACTCATCACGATAGAGCTAGAGATCCATAAGAGCATTATAGAATACTCATATATTTAGCTAAGTCTTAAAGATGGGTTGTTATATTGTTGTGGCCTTAAACAGTAACTATTATGTGCTCATTTAATATATTTAATTAAAATGTTTGTATGTGCTCCATGTGTTTATTTATGCTCTAAGCAGTCCTTATCTTGTTTGTTTCGGATAATTTCTATAAAGTTCCGTACAATCTTATTACGACCAAATATTCAAACGCTACCCAACTGGCCGACCGCCTAACGACTACTTATTTTGTTGCGCCATACATTTATGACAAATAAGAGGGTCTCAAATATTTAACACGATCTTCAATGCTTGAGTTGAGTTTGAGTAATTGGGCGTTATTTTTACACACACGTATGTGTTGTGGGTAGGCAGAGGTGTAATCAGTACATTCACTTTTCGCCGAATTTCGGTCGGAAATTCAATCGCCATACCAGGCGTTATTTTTTTTTAATTGCTACCTGCTTTTGTATTTAAAAAATAAAGTATAATACAAATAATTGTGGACTAAGGCCTAATCTCTCTGAGGCCTCGTTGTTTGTTTCAACAGTAGTCACAGTTAACACTAGGTGGAATTGATGCGATACGATGAAGTTATATATAACTATGACAAAAGACCACGGTTGAAATAACACGCCCTTGACCAGAAACCCATGCCCAGTTGTGGAGCAATGTATAGGTATATGTATATATAATAGAAGGCTGATCTTATTGTTAATAATATATAAAATTGGATGTTTAAAACTGTTTCAGAGCAGCAATGTGTTTTTCATATCAATTGTCATTTACACAGTACTTAGGCCATTAGATATTTTGTATAATTCGTTTGTTTCTTGTCGCACTAGTTTAATGCGACCGAAATGGCGACCCTGTGTTGCAACTCCTTGATTGCCTTGATTTTATAGAATATAAAGCAACTTATTATGCTGTCTCTGTTCTATTTGGAAAATGAGTTATATTGCCACCGTGGTCATTTTTATCGTCTCTCTGTAGCACCGTTATCGAGATTCAATATAATTAGTCATCCATCCTTAGCCATCGATCACGAAGTATTGGCTTTTGAATTAATTATGAGTAGTGTAGTTGTTCCACAAGTCCTTTTAATAATGTAATATTTTTACTTTTTCCAATAAACTCAAAGAGGCTTTTGTAACTCATATTAAAACGAAATAAAAAGACACGAAGTAATATTTGTTATTACTAGCACGTGCAAAGAAAGGCTTCTTGACGTATGTGTTTATCTTTGAATATATTACTCACAATAAATTATACTCTACGTGGCAAGAGATAAATTGCACGTACCTTCAGGAAAAACACTTAATACTAGCCCGAAAATAATATTGTTCCATTTCTTTTTAGATGGAATTTATTTTAAGATTTATGTTTGCTTTTATGAAACAAGAACACATTCAAATTACATAATTATGTTCAACAGATTTAAGATGAGTGATGTGTAAATAAATCCTGTAGTTTAAAAATACATAATTAACGAATGGAGCGAAAGTTTTATTTTATAAATGCTAACTATAACTAAGGTTAAACTATAACTAATTAAAATAAGGTTCGGCCGTTTTGTAGATTATCATTCACAAAAGCAATTTGTTTACGATTTTATTATTGCAGAAGATTTAATACGTATCTCCGTTTACTTAAATAAGCTTAACGGTACCCTAGGTATTCTTTTATATACTTCAATGAACCTGGGATGGCATATTGGGATAAAAGTACCCTATATTTATATCCAAGTGATCTATCTACGTACCTAGTTTTATTCGAATAGGTCTAGCAGTTTTTGCATGATGCTCGGATTAAACAAAGTTTCATTATAAATAGATATACAACGTAGAAGAATCAATATGGTTGCGCTTACTGTCTTTTTAGAAAAGAAAAAGAATTGGAAACTGAGAGGGAGAAAATAGGTTTCCTGAATTTGAACTCGCTATGTGGTAAGATAACCGATTTTCTATTGACAGTGGTACTACCCACTGTTTTCTCAGAAAATCGGGTACGCTACGGTTGATTTAATCATTCTGTAGACAAAACTGTCTACAGCGTAGCTCTTCTTATGTAACTATTAGATAATTGTGAGTCACGACTAACTAGCAGTGTTTGTACAGCAAATGAAAGACAAAGGTTTGTGACGTAAATGAAACGATCCGTGAGTTAGCAATATTTTATGTGCCAATTTTCGCCCTTCTACGAACGTCCCACTAATAGGAAAACTCTGAGATGACACGAAAGTTTGGCGACGAGAGCTCGTCTTATTGCCAAGATATTGTTTTCGTAATCGTTATGCTACAAACAAGATTTCTTTATGATGGCTTCTTCAAGTTGCAAAGATTGAATTCATATCTGAGTAATCTGTTGGAAGTTTTGACGTTGGTCGAATTCTGAGTCCTTAATATGTTTATTTTTTGTTTCAGGTAATTAAACGCTTATTGTTCGAGTGAAAAATTAAACCCAAAAGGCAAGCTGTATCCAAGGTTTATTTAACATGTTATTTTTCGTCACCACTTGAATAAATTACGAATAGATGTTTGCATAATGACGTTAGCTACGATGTATAGCAGCTGAAGCTGATGTTACATAAAATCGTTATGAGCCTTCCGCGAAAATTTGACTAATTCAAAGAAATTTAAATAAAAAATAATCTGGGTTCAACTTTATTAGTTAACCCTAAAATTAGCAATAGTACATAACATGGTCTGTTCTCTTGGTGGAACAATACCAAAGTGTAGTTTCTGTTTGTTTTGAACGTTTGCTAACGTCTGGTGTTGCTTCCAATATTTTTTCAATATAATTTAGGGATTTAGGGAACAATAAATAACGTTTAATTGCATATTAATCGACGAACTCTAGAATATATATCTACATGACTAGAAATTTCCCTGTGCCGAGTTTGTCCGGTCGGCATCCCGTCCCGATTACTCGCTTCGTTGCTTCAAATGAAGTGCAGCGGACACTCCTAAATTGTTTACGTCTCCGTGGTTTGCTTCTCCCTTGACTATCGTTATTCCACTGAGAGATGTTTTACTTTGCAGCATTTTTTTATTCTTTGAGCAATATTGTGGGTTTGTAAAGGGGACTATAGCCTTAAAATTGCATCCATCTGCTCACTCCTCCGAGCACAAAATTTGCAGGAGAAAGGTGGCATGGCAAGTTTAGTGGCTTTTTTAAATAATTTAATTATTGAGGTCATAATGTAAGGAAATTCGAATTCTTTCTTGAATATTAACATAAAATGTATTCGAAATTTCTAATCAATCACGATTATTGCGACGGCAAATTGCGCACCAGTTGCAGTAAACTTTGTAAATCAATTGAAATTTATTTGGAAGTTTTGTACTTAGTTTGAATTCAAAAGTTTTAATATTTCTTAAAGTTGTTTTATGAAATGAATAATAACAATATGGATAAATATTATAATTTTACAGTAAGTATATAAAACTAGATGTTGCTCGCAGCTCCGCCCGCGTGGTGGTTATTTTTGGAAGGAAAGGTATAATCCATGGAGGCATCTTAAGCTATTACACATTTCTATATTTTGCTATCTCATATGATGCGTGCATTTATCCGGGATAAAAAGTGGACTATGTCATTTTATGATCCTTAAACTACCACTATGCAAAAATCATGTCGATCCCTTGCTC
Source organism: Laothoe populi (assembly GCA_905220505.1). Taxonomy (NCBI): domain Eukaryota; kingdom Metazoa; phylum Arthropoda; class Insecta; order Lepidoptera; family Sphingidae; genus Laothoe; species Laothoe populi. The sequence goes on along the minus strand of HG992151.1, from coordinate 6,120,550 downwards.
TGTGAAAAACTAATCTATCACACGGGAACTGTACATTTTTTCGGGACAAAAAGTAGCCTATGTGCTATTCCAGACTATAATCTATCCCTGTGCCAATTTTCAACCAGATCCGTCGAGCCGTTGTAGCGTGATTGAGTAACAAACATCCATCCATCCAAACTTCCGCATTTATAATATTAGTAGGAACTAGGATTATTGTAGATGAGTTCAGCGGGACACCTGATTTAGGTTACCTACCCTATTTTTTTAAGTTATCGTATAATATCAGAATATAATAGGCCAGATTATTCACAAGCCAAAGGATATATGTGTTCATTCTTTACCCATAGACTATAATCAGTTTAATAGCTTTTTGTCGATATATGATGTTGCACAATTAAGGACATACCAACGAAAACAACATTTAAATTCAACAAATTTTAATGCAAAAATATATTGCGCGCTTGCATAAGTGGTTATGCAACGAGCTTATCTTGTGCATCGTTCCTCTCATTTGCAGTGTCATCGTGTCGTCCGATTGCAATTTCACAGACTTTTGGACGGCTATTTTTGTATTGATAAGCACTTTATCTCGAAATTTTTACTTACTTTTTTTCATTTTCTTCAACATTTTGATATCTTTATTTATTTTATTATTTTGATCTTTGTTCAGATTCCTTCTGAAGTCAACACCCCAGGTGTTGAGCTAATATTTACATAAAATGTTGCTTATTTCCTTCAGTGTTCTTTTATTAACTTTTCTTATTACCGATGTATCCGCTTCGCTGCTTTGCTATTTCAATTCCATTTTGATGCAAAGGCTGAAATTTAATAATGAAATTATCACAGTACGGGGAAAAAATATCTCGAGTTCCCATTACCGGGAAATTGATGGTGATGCGACCTGGAATGTTGTTGTTATGAAATCTGAGAAGTTGGAAGAAATAGAAAATTAAAAAACCATTCGACCCATTCCATATATATTATATAATAACTTTAGTAAATTAATTAATTAAGCTATTAATGTAAAAGAAAATGGTGAAAAACAAAAACCCGACTGAGTATAAAATAACTAACCAAAAAGAGACACAGCTCTTTGAGGTCTAAAATATTAATATGTGATTGTCCGGATGACACGGACATCTGCATAAGCTTCGCGATCGGTGCCTGTTCAATTCGACATGTTCATTATTACAGTTAACATTCGTCGGTGTGATCAACTGCATGTTCACTTATTTAGATTTAGATAGCCAAAGGCTACATTCAGTTTCGACAAATGGATATTATGAAATACTTAATATAATTTATTAGTTGGATCCACGTTAGGTATATTATCATATAATTTATATTTAAAACACGCATATTTATTACGTGACCTCGTTAATACATAATATTATAATTTTAATGTGATGTAATAATATTCCGTATCGGTTATTTCGTAATATGTATTAGATTATAGCTCGCAGTTTAAGCCGACACATGTTACGCGTGGCGCCAAATATAAATTATTCGATCATCACCTTCTAAAATATCAGGAAGTTTATACTACGTTTCCTGAACAGTTTTATGCTCTGTACAAATACATACACTATTTTTATTAATTTTCAGTAATATGTCATATATTGACAATTTCCATGACTAGTTGACGTAGGTTTATTGAAGAATCTCATAACTATGTATTGTGTAATATAATATAGATACGGTAGGTAGCGGCTTTGCTGTATCCTGACATTGAAGAGGTCTATGGGCGGCGGTGACTACTTACCATCAGTAAGGCCCGTCTGCTTGTCTGACTATCTAGGCATTAAAAAGAAAAAAAAAATATAAATGTACATGCATAATATAGATACTTAAATCGGCAATTCCATAATAAAAATAATATGCATTAACGCTTGTTGATTTTTATATATTCGCAAATGACAGTTTATTTAATGGGCGTTATGTCAGTGAGTATGATGATAATAAAGTCATTTCAACTTTGTAGAAACAACATGCGAGAACGGCAATTCCATAAAAAAATAATACGTAATAATGCTTGTTGATTTTTATATAATTGCAAATGACAATTTATTTAATGGGCGTTATGTCTGTAAGTATCATGATAATAAAGTGCGACAATTTGACGAATATATTTCGTAATAAAATTAATGATATTCATGTCAAAAACGGATTTTATGTTCTGTTTTCATGAAAGATATAACATATATGAAGCTAAGTTATTACACAAGTCTAAACATTCGAAAAATAAAGCGAAATTCATATTCTCCGGATATACTATATAAAATTTTACGTAATATTGCGTATTACACATAGTTAAACAAAGTTGGACGAGCACCGTTCAGATGTGTATCGGGTATTTAAATATTAGATAAAGTTGGAGTGTTTACGGCTATTGGCATCATGCTAAAGTAAAGTATGCTATGTTATCATGAGTTATCTTTCACATTTTCCAACTTACGGTAGGACAATCCACTTTAAAAGAATAAACACACCAGACACTAAGTCACATTGACACGATTGTTCAAGCATTTACCTTGATTTGTAAGTGGAAATTATTATACTTCATTTATATATTTATAAGTAATACTCCGCATAATTAATTCAGGGTTATTATTGCAAAAAATAATATTAATAATTGATTGCAGAAAGTTAGTTAGACTGCCACTTATTGCATACAAAAGCATTATTAAAAAAAACTCTGATTTTGGGCACATAAAATTTGTCAAGGAATACTATTTTCGAACCTTTCGTTATATGCAAATTGACACTCAGTAGTCAGTACCTAACTTTAATGAAACTCCTTCCATAGAAGAACAAAAGACATGCGGCTAGAAACACGATCTCAAAGCTAATTGATCGCGCAACAAGAACCCATTTGCCATTTCATATCAGCTGTACATCCTTATAGTTTTGTATCTATTTAGACTATCTGCATTTAACAAGCATGCAATGGGCTATAAGATTCTACGTTATATAATATTTTCTTGACCACTTTGTAGGGAACGAAGTAATTTTTTTTATAGTTACATGTTTTTGTTGTTGTTAGGTAAAAAAAAATTTAATATTTTGTACTTTAATTTGTTCATGATTCGGTCACAATTTCCAAACGCATCTTCCAAAATAGTGACTGAAATAAAATATGGCCCGCAATTTTTTTTATTGCCTAAAATACTTGACCGGCATGTACAGGTCTGATGGCATGCGAAATGCTTGCCCATAAACAGTGGCAACACTATGCGGAAGCTCCTATTACAAAGCACTGCATTACGCACATTATCTCATGACATAAGTTGTTGACACTTAATGCCCAGTAATTTCACTGCATTCAATGTCCTTCAAACTAGAACATGATAGTTTTTGCACACTGCTGCTTGGTGGTCGAAAAAAATAAGTAGTTCAAGACAAGGACACTCACTTGGGAGACACCTACTGTGTAGTAACTAGTATATAGTTAGTTATTATATTTATCACTGCCGGTTGGTAAGTTTGAATATATCGTCAATGAATCGCTTATAGAGTTCGTGACGAGTTTATGAGACAGGCTGGAAGTCTGACCACGTGCGACTGAATTAGCTGACACTGGTCTGAGCCTAAGCTTTTAAGTAGGTTAGATCTACAAGAATGTTGTTACTAGCCTCACGTGCTCTGAACGCGTAACTTGATGCAATTTATATAAGTACGTAACACAATCGCCATTTGTGCGTTTATGAAAGACTTTATTTGTCTCGATAAAAAAATATGCATCAAAGCTATTCTAGGTTTGCAGTATTTTCATATTTATGTATGAAATTTGATTTGAAAATACGTAGTGGTAATTAGCTTAGTAGGTATCTACTGCGAGAATAGAACTCATATTTGTCAGAATAATGAATACATATTTTTTTATCTTAAAATATAATCTTTTTGGTAGCTTGAGATAATATTCAAGATTAATATGGGAAGAAGTATAAAACTACAATGAAAGTAATTTAAAACCAGTCCCTGAGATTAAAATTGGCCTCTGAAAAAGCTTCTATTGTAGATGTAAATTGTTGGTTCTATTTGCTTTAGAATAATGTTGCCTTGTTTACACAAAACGTTTATAATTTACTACGAGTGAGTAATTTACTCGCGGGACAATAAAACAGTGTATAATTATAAAAGCAATGCAAATGAAATTATTAACCATTGCGTGAACGTTAGAAAGTGTGTTTCGACATGTGTGTAGGTATAACACGACATAATGGCTTGTAAAACGGCATCTATTGTTGGCAACAGTAATACACTAGCAATACTACACTTGCCTATGTGGGAGGTGCCCTATTATGAAATGTAGGTATTGTAAGCGTAAATGCTAAGCTGTTGAAACCCCGATTAACGTAGGGCTGAGAAATTTGATGGTTGGAGATAAAATCTCATGAATTACGTTAAGTGAAGTTAAGTGTTCCATACACTTTAGTTCAAAAACGAAATTTACATAATAACGTTTATGTTACTTCTTTGGCCTGTAGATTCGCATACGTCAATTACCGTATGGGACTGTGCCCTACACAATAAACGAGTACACCCAGAATTTTACAGATATTTTATTTTAATAAAAAAATTCATGCGTCTAATTATTTGAGAAGGAATGAGACAAACCACTAGACAAACACTGTTATTATAAATAAAACCCAGAAGGTCTCAATTTTAAATATTGTACACTACTTATTACAAGGACGATTAAATAAGTTACTATTTAGTATCCTCTCTATGAAATTGACCTAAGTATTATATTCATTCTAATTAAATTAATGCGTATTGAACAATACAATATTAAGATCAGCTGTTGTGGTGATTCACTAGACCAGTCGAGATAATAGTAAAAGTGTGTTGGCCAGCCGCAGCCGGTTCCATTGTTGGTCAAGGACCATTGGTTTTGTTCCCCGAGCCATTGTCTCACTGTCAATTAAAGTTTATCTATCACTAGATTCTAATTTAGGAGCCTGTTTTTATTGCCAATTTAGAAGGTCTTTTTTACATGACTGATGTTATTTTCAAAATAATTTTGGGTTTGCTTTTTAATTTACTTTTTGGAAATGGTTTTTTTTAAAGGTGAATTTTTAAATTGTTGGAGATGGTTAAGGGCAAATAAAAAGTATCATAAATATGAACGGAGCTGTTTAGTTATACATAATGAATTCTTTTAAAGGAAGGAAGTTTTAACTCCTTTTATTTGTTAACCTAGTCCTTCTGTAGGGGTAGGTTCAGTACCATGATAACTAAATTCACTACCAGAGGACCAAATATGCGAAAAGGGGAATTATGTGCTGATTAACATAAATAAATAGGAAAGCAAACACCCCCCGACCACATAATCCTAACGCTGCGGAAGATACGAGTGTCCTCATATAGTAGAACTACGAGCGACCGAAAGCCTCTCGTAACATAAATCCTGTAGTGCGGAAACTGACAAAACATGCTCTTCAATAGAGCCCTTGTTATTTATTTCGTATTGGGTTGTTAGGTTTAGAGCTTGTGTTGCCTTTGAAGTAATCTTAAAATCCTATTGATGTGCAGCAATATCCATCAATCCTTATTTTGCACTGTGTACGTTTCGCATTCCTTATTTTCAAAAGGCGTGCACACTCCCGATTATTTATTCCATTGTTTTGGGACATCCATTATTTTTCCGCAAGCCTTCCGAAATGTGTCTCTAACCGAATTTTCCATCACTGTGCCATCGCAGTGCGTGTAGTGGCTGAGGTGTTTTTAGATGCATTCCGATGACGATTTTTTACTGACTTCTCGAAACTTTGTCATGTTTTGAAGTAAGCCTATTTGTTGAGTGAAAGTTTTGATTTGTTAGTGCTGTCGTTTGATATAAATATCGATTGTAAGATTTGTATAAAAATAAAATTAACAGGCGCATGTGAATTGATATATACTAAAAGGGATTATAGTCCGCTTTGATGATATTTATAGATATAAAATATATTGACTGTAATCGTGATATGTAAACCAAATGCCATGTATCGACTAAGTAGTTTTCGATAGGCATAAACTTTATACATTAGTTACTTTTTAGCTTTATGATCACAATCAATCTATATTCTCTATTCTTGCCATGTTTGAAAACTTACTGACTATCTCTTTTGGTACTTAATGATTCAGTATACAAACCCTATATAAAAACTAGAGTAGATTTTGAACTTTATTTTTTTTATTATTAAGAGATGTTAGAATCTAAAACTTTTATAAAGCATTTGTTCCCTTTACTAGATAGTTAGTAAATGTACCTACTGCTAATATCATTCATCCGGTTATACAACTCAAAATGCACAACACGTAAATCGATCTAAAGTGATTTTGATAGGCTTTTCGCTATTTCATCTAGTTCGCGTTCTGTAATTGACTTTACGCTGCGAGCTACTAGTACATATACACTTCTATCTCGTACGCCAGGAACGAGATTAGTCACATTTGCATTCCATCAATATCCGGAACCCTCCGCTTGGGGACCGTGGATATCGTCCCGTTACAACGCGATTACTATTATGCCATTTCCACTGAGAAATATCTTCGGAGAGTTATCAAACGGCCTTATATCAAGTGCCGATCGTAAAGTTTCCACGTCGGTAAACTTTCACATAAATATTCCAACGCAAACAGTACTTTGATCCGAATTTGTGTCCACATAAAAACCAATAGAAACCACGTATACCGTGATATATCAGCACTTCAAACGAGAGGGAATAACATTCCAGCAGCCCATATGGCTCGTGATATTCGCTTATAGTTTAATGTATTTTAAAGTAGGCAAGCTTGTTTGCAATACATTAAAAATATCTCGAAAAAAAATCGATCTTCTGGTTTCTCAACCTAAACTTTTCAGAAGTGCGATTGGACAGAAAAAGCCACAAATGACTATTAATATCACACGAGTGATTTCCGCCTCAGAATATTATCACGTGCATTGATGTAGCTAGGTATATATCATAGGAGAGTAGCTGGGAGACAAATGCTGATAACTATGTGATTACATATAAAGTATTAAAAAATCTTTACACCTAATTTATCAACCTAGTCTTAGCATGATGTAGCCTTTTCTGTAACAGTCTTTCTGCAAAATCAATATTTCAAATTTACCCGTGTATAGTCGTGAGTCTACAAAACTATATTTTAGGGGTCAAAGAAATATCTAGGGCTGGCATTGCCTACCATTTAGGGGCGTAGCTACCGCCATATCAGCGGTATCAATGATATGGTCCCCGGGCTACAGAGGCCCCGAACGTCGGAACAAAACAATGTTTACCCCACTACATTTGGGCACCCCAATAAAAATTGATACAGAACCCGTCTAAGGCAAGCTACACCACTGCTACCGTTGTCCTTATCTAGCTACGCCTACAATCAAATGAATTGTTTTCAGCCAGATCCTAATGAGTTCATCAAATGAGACATAACGATTTCCATTCAAATGTTGGTTATTTAAGCGTATTTTACGCGAGAGCTATTGGTCACATAACCCGTGTTATGCGACACATGTTTTAGCGTGGCCGACATAATTTATGCGTTCACATCTCCCACTTAACACATATTGTGTTATTATTATGACTAGCTTTCACCACAACGCCATTTCGGTGTCGGCCTTATGCGGTAATGGAAGACATAATTTTATTTCGCAGACTAAATATTTGTACCACTTCGAGTTTGTGCAAACAACTCAAAGGCTTATCGACGTGCCTCAACATAAAATAATATAAGTGCAGACTTTGTGTAAATAGTTGCGAACTATATATTTGTTGTCTTGTTCGTAATATTTCATTTCACTAGGATTTTTATTTCAGTCATCACTAAGTAAATTAACATTTTCCCGCAGAATATCATCGTAGGCCTCGTTTAAGTGTGGGAATCCATAGCTTTACTTAATCATCCTATAGGAGTTTATTTATTATAATTATAAAATTATAATGTAATATGCTTATAAGTATATAGGTTCATATATACAATGCATATTTTAATTATTGCCATAACCGAATATTTTAATAAATTAATCACGACTGTCGTGTTTTATTCGTCGTTGGCGAAAACTAGTTTTGTAACTCGTCAAATTATATTACAACATATGATTATATAATAGAGCGTAGAATTATCTCATAAAAGCACAATCCGATGGTATAAGCGTATATGAGACTATCACATGAAATACATTGCACCTTTTACGCTTATTTGGTTTTTATGAAAATGTGCCCTTTTTATGAAAAAGTGCCCTATTTATCTAGTCGGTTAATAAAAGAGAACAGATACATTTGTTTAATATACATTATTTGAGAACAGTTTATACAGTGTTCTAGTTTTTCTTGACTATGGTATAGACATTAGTTAAAGAAACTCGCATGATGTCACATTTTTCCTTTACCCTTATCTATCTTCTACCTTACAATGGAAATCTTTACTTGTGGAATTTTCCGCTACCCACGATCTTTATGGCAATTTTTATTCGGTCCAGTTGCCGCCGTCTGTAATATATGTCGGTAATCTTTATGTTAACGCTTGAACTCACAAAACTTACACAAAAGATTGCGCATTTAAAAGTTATGTAAGTACTACTGTATATTGCTGGTATTATTTTTATAAAATTGTAAGTGAATGAAATGAATAATAAATGGATTTGAATTGGTCTAAGATCACGGTTCTGCAGAGTAATCTTCAGCCGGTGTATAAACGTATGAGTTGCTCATTTACACAATTTTCTGCTATTGTTAGTTATTAAACAGGACGGTCTTAAAAGGATGATAAAATTAAATTTTATATTTTTTGTATATCTACCAACATGCGTCAGGCTAGCGTGGTAGGACAGGCTTAACCTCTCTTATTAGTGGACAAGGGGCCCGTTCCCAGCAGTGAGACAGTGTATAATACAAGGCTGGTGGGTATCACCTTCTTGCCCATAGCGTAGTGTGAAGAAGCATGCCGGCATAATTGTGTTGAGTAGCGAGGGATAGATTGTCTCTCGCTACTTGATACTCTAACTGGACGGCACTGCGCTTACCATCAGGTGCAGTGTGGTCAATTTTCCGTGCCCGGATAAAAAAAAAATATTATTATTATCATCTGTTGCGTTCATTATATTTGGTTGTTCTTTTAAAAAATGCCATCCATCTTATTTAAACATACAAGAGTTCAAGTATGACGGTGTCACAGAATGTCGCACGGAGCGCTCCATTTAGGTGTCGTCACTCGTTACATTCCTCACCTTGTGGCAGGACGCCTCGCTCGTAGAGAGCACTCACAGGGATTTTATGACGTGGTGCCAGTGACGGCTTTATGGCCGGTGGGATGTCGAACGAGGGCACTTGTGCTGTGTAACAGTATGCGATACGTGCCACTTTATATATTTTCGTTTCTTCCTTTATATGTGGCAGAATGTGTATCGCGTCATAGAGAAACACCCTACGAAGGCTGTTCCAGCTATCATCAAATCTTTCAACAAGGCTTATGCGTGCGGACGTCTTATGAATAATTTATGTAGTTATTATCGCCGTCTTATCGTTATACTATTTTCTTATTCAACTTGGAAAGGATTTTCAGTATTAGATATTTGCTGTTTTCGCAATGTTCGGTAAACAGAAATGTACTTTAGCAGATTTAATAATTAAGTTTTCGTGCAATGTTTTTTGACTACGTATATTATGGAGTAATTTATTTACCCTCTTAGACCTTGACGTGTGAGTGGTTGAGAGCGTTGCGCGTTTGCGAGAGTTTAGTTGGGAACATTCGCTCCGTAGGGATAATTCTCTATATTGTTGGGATTAAACCGCATCTCCAGGCCTTGTGCTGTCTGGGAATTATGTCTCAGAACATTATGTAATTAAAGAGGAAAGCTGTTTGGATTTTACATGATAAACATGTTTTACCACTAAAATATTGTCAGCTTACTTACTGTGAGTGTTTTTTTGTAATGAATAACTTTTATTAGTCTGGTGTTTATTTATGTTTAAAGTTTACTAATGCCCTGCAAAAAACGTTGAACTCTCGCAACGTCAACGGACACATAAATTTCCATACCGGCTGCCGACGCAAAAAATTGAAATTCTATAAACACGTGACTGAAACAGCCTTCAACTATCTAATTGAAATATTGCACAAAGCTATTAGCCAAATTCAGGCGGACATGGATGCACTCCAACATAGCAACATTTCACTAAAACAGTCTTATCGCATATCGGTGCCAGTAATAACAATAACAGTATGGTTCCTTTTTCCATGAATGCGGGAATTCTTTATCACTTTTGATAAAGGAGGCAGCGGGAATGTAATTTCTCCTAATGCCGCCTTTTAGGACCGATTGCCGTTTCCTTCCCCGTGGACCGAATTTAGGGATTCGTCCTTTGGGCCGCTCTTATCTCTGAGGTTGCCAGATGTTTGACGCGAAATTGGATTTTTGCGGTGGTAAATTATAATAAATTGAAAAATAAATATTTGTATTTGTTTTTCGTTGTGTATTTTCGGAGTTGGTTTAACATTTGAATTTATTTTGTTACCACATAGAAATTCTTTTTTTCAGGTTGTAGAATTTATGAGATACAAGTAGATAATGATTGGTTTGGTTATTGAATATGAAATCGGAATTGGGTAGGCAAGTAACTTTTTAATCACAACTGACAGTAAAAATAACAAGGAATAAAACTCAAAATGTAGACCATATAGAAAAATTAAACTAGAATTAGTTGTGATGCAGCAATACATATAAATTAATTATTCAATAATAATACTACATTTGTATTATTTTGCGTATGTTTTATTTCCTTTATATTCTATTTTGTGTTAATCCCAAGTACTTGGCGTCTCTTAGCTTTAATTACTGCTACTATGCAGTAGTAATGGTCTCGGTACAAAGAAAATTATTTAAAAATTCATGAACGCTATAATACTCTATGGTAGATGCGGACAAATTAACAAACTTACGATACCACCTACTTTTAAACATACTAATCAGAAGAGCATGGTAATGACAATGTGCCACACATTTAACACACATCAGTGGTTTGTTTGATCTCAAACGTAGTAAAAACACATTGCGTACAGTTGTAGGAATTAAAATCTAAAAATGTATTGTAGTAATAGGTCACCGGCCGTTCACGACAAGCTATTACTCATTGTCCTATTACGCTTGTCGTTTCTGCAAATTCGTGCCCACAAAAACTATGCTATAAATATCTTGCTTGTCGTAAGTTTCTAGACTGTTCGAAGTATATTCGGTATATAATTAATCAATAGATTGTCAATAGTGATATTTATTTTCACGTCCTCCGCAATCGCTAAAGTTTAACTTTATGGTTTTCATTCAAACATCATAATTTTTTCATACTTTTTCCGAATTAAAATATATCCTAGTGTATGTTGGTCTTTTGTTATTTGGTACGCATATTTTCTTTAGGTTTTCTATAAAATAAGTTTAAATGACGAGGTTCTTTATCCGATATAATTACTGACGATTAAAAAATTGCCCTATAGAAATAAATTCATCACGGACATTTTTATAAAAATGAAATTAAAATTATGTATATGCTGTGAATTATTATAGATACTACAATAGTAAAAACTACTTCACGCGTTCGATGCTAACCTAAACTTGCAATGTAACGATTTTTAATACCGAAAATATAAGTTAATTCTTTCCATGAAACTTAAATTGGTCGCATAGACGCTGTTACAGGCTACTAACGGCATCCAATCGTCCGGGAAATTATTGAGGCGGATGTAGGTTGGGCGGGCGGGTCTTGCCGACGCGTTGCCATGGCGACGCGCGCGCTTTGCATTAGTTAAACGAATGATGAACTCTCACCCTTACCGTTGCTGTCGATTGTTATTCTATTTGCATTTACTTATACAAATTGGAATGTGTTTGTTGAATTGTGTGTATTGATCGGATGTTTATTATTGTGTTATAGTCGTGGATGAAAATCAGCGATAAGTTGTTGTGTTCCTAATGGTTCGATCTAGTCTTAACCATTTTAGGTTAATAGTTTCACACCAATTCTGATTACACTAAAATATTTTGTACATAGTTTTATATGAACTGAGATTTTAACTTCCGTTACTCTTTTTATCCGATTACATTTGTTGCTTCTGTTTACATCAGCATTATTATTTCCATGTGAAACAAAGTTCACATCCACGTAGGTTCCGGTTGCCCAATCTCTTCTTTCCATCCTGAAAAACTGCAAAGCTTGAGCACCTTAAAAATGTTTTTATCGGGTTTATATTTAGACAGAGCAAATATGATCATGTATTTTGAGATTAGAACTACGATCAAATTGTTATTCGTACAATTCGCCGGAATGCCCATATTTCTATTCTCTACACTATTCTTTTCTATCGTCTTGCTATCTGTTATCTAAAATTTCGTGTCCGATATTACCAAGACACGCATAGATAATTATTAGTTCAACTGAGAACATTAAATTAAAAACACCGGCCTATTTCATTACATTCATGGACAAATCTGTTGACTGAAACTTTCTTGGTTTTTCTTCTTTTCTCTTCTCCAATCCATCTCATGGTTGCCTGTAAGTGATTGCCCACAACAATAAGGTCACAAATTACGCTCTTAATTTTTATTTTTAAAGTTTATTTCTTTTGTACAATGGTTTTTAATAAACAAAATAGCATTATACTGGGCAGTGAATTCGAACCTTTACATAAAAAAGCAAGAAGTATTCGTCGAATTGATCAAATCCTTCTTTTTTATGTCGTTTAACCATGAAGCTGGTACGTGAAAATGTGTAGTATGTATTGCAAATATTTTCCTATATTTATCACGACTTCCTTATAGTCTTATCTGGAACCGGTTTAATGGCTTGTTTATTATGAAAAATGTCATGTCCTTGTGTTGTACGTCATGGTATAACGGGTTTCATAAAATTTAATACTATATGACATCAGTATATTGTGTTACTCTATATTCCTCATTTTGTTATAGTCTATACTAATATTATAAAAAGGACAGATTTGTATGTAAGTATGTTTGTAACGAATTGGCTCAAAAAGTACTGGACTGATTTTAAAAATTCTTTCACCATTTGTATGCTACATTATCACTGATTAATATAGGATAGACAACTCCTTGGATTGTATACTTCTGCTCCCGAAAATAACCTCCACGCGGGCGGAGCCGCGAGCAACAGCTAGTCACGTATAAACATAGACGCAGCAAAAGTTTTGTCGCAGTGCTACAAACATTTACAGAACTTTGAGTCCAAATGTAACATTAATATTCTCAGGTCACATTACACCATACACAATGTAGTAAACTAGTGAAGAATTTATTTTTTTAGTCGTTTAGTTTGCCGCGGCTTGTTACATGTACGCAAAAGCATAAAGTTGGAACAAAAATATATTATAATTAGAATGTCATACCTATATTTTTTATTTCTAAACTTGTTTTATAAGATAATCTGTTATCATTAGGAAATTGCCTCTGTGGTGCAAATGGTGAGAAGCTGGTTGTAAAAGGAGAGGGCGCGGGTTAGACCCCCACATCGAGATATTATGAAACTGAACACACAACACAGAATTCGTATCTTAATGTGGAGTCAGGCCATTTGTGAATGTTGGTTGTATTTATTATATATTTTCAATCATTTACTATGCTGGTATGATCATCACTTACGATTATGAAAGCGGCTATATCTTTAATATGATTAAATGGAGTGTGTCCAATTAAATTACTCCTAGGCATACGAATAAACATATAATACGCTGAATTGACAGCCTCCGTGTCGCAGCAGGCGAGTAGCTGGTTGTGAAACGGGAGGCTGTTGTTGGTATCGGGTTTGGGTATTGTGGGACCATAATCCCTCATAGTTCTTGATACCCACGGTACAGGTTTGACCTAGTGTTGGGTCAGAACTATGTATGTGACTCTTGGGTGTACTTATTTATTTATTTCTGTGCCGTTATTACATTTAATTGAAATAAATAATACTTGAATATACTCGCCTGTATTTTATTATAGAGCAGTGGTTGTGGCGTGTAAACCAAACAAAGGCATACGAGTCGTCTGTCCTCAGTCTCTATTAAAGGACAGCTCCGTAAACAAACACTTGTGCTAAAGGACTCTTCGTGAGACAATGTTTTCCTCCACAATTTATTACTAAATGTTTATTGCTTATAATTTATTACAGGACATATTAAATTATTGTTATTAGTTCCTTTGATAAACGGCTATTGGTAAATTGTGTCACTTTGCTAAATGTCACACACTTCTTCCTGTCGTTTGCGAATAAATCAAAACTTTCTTGACAAGATAAGAATAACTTATCAAAGTAAAGGAATATCTTGTTGTGTGTTATAAATTAAAAGAATAATAAAACGTTTGTAAACGTCGGCGGTTTCGAAATAAAGCCACATCATAATGAATGAAGTTATAATGAATTAACAAATTTAACGCCGGGTTAGCTTCCCTAATGAAACGGCTCGTAGTCTTTGTAATTCGTCTTGTTAAATGTCTACTTTGTATGTACAACTCAGCTTCGTTAGATACCCTTATTTAACTTCGTCCGGGATTAATAGTGCAGCTTTCTTGTTTTACTTTGAATGTCTCGACGGTGAGGTCTTTGACCGACGCCATCGGGTTACCATGGTAACGGATACCTACGTGATACCTAAATGCAATATGCCTTTGGGCACCGGCTTGAAAGAACTTATTATGAATGGAGCCTTTTGAGATTTACTGCTCGTTAATTTTTTTCGCTTTTATCTAGGCCCGGATACATTACAGTTCCGCCCGTATCTTCCTGCTTCATGAATTTTCACCATGTTTATACGTAAATTATGAAAAAGATACTCTAGATATAAACATATGTTACTAATACATATTAAAAAAATATTAAACATCCCAGTGTATATTTTCGAATACTCTTTGTGTAAAATAATACTTTTAGTTCTCAAAGCAGTGGAGATCGGAATAGTAGAACATTCATTGCATGCAATAAAGCTTCTTACATATATCTAGTGGTTATTGCTGGCGGTCTGACTCTACCGTTTTTAACATTATTCCCCCAGAGGCACTCTGTTAGATCCGCGGCTTAAAGCACAAATATTCTGAACGGAATTATTTATCTTTCTATATCCAAAGTAGCTTGTGTTCATAGTATATTATATTAGTCGAACCGAGCCCACATTACCTCACGTTTGTACATAGCTTCCGCTGTGGCGAATTTTGTTAGGGCTGTCAACACCAGAGTAGTTACCAGAAAGTTTCGTAAAAAGGGTCCCAATTTGAATACTTTCCCGTCCTTTATTTATTATGAAAATGTCAGACAAACATCCCACGTTGCGCCGCTGCTGTATGGAAACCAAGTTTTTCGCTTACAATTTGCTTATTTAGGGCTTTTTAGCAAAAGGTACTGCTTCCCTTTTTACCTGCTCTTGTTTAATGTTGTGTTGTTGAAGCCGTGACTTTTACGCTTTCCAAGTTTTTGTTCCTGGAATTTTAGGCCTAAGAATAAGCAAAATATTTTCTAGAAAACATATTTTTTATTTAACATGGTATTATTTTACAGTATCCCGTGAATTGGGTTTTGTCTGAATAGAGAATAGCGATTCGATAAATCAGAACGCTTACATTAATTTATTCATTTCATTTAGTAAGAGCTTCGCATCTATCTCAGTTCAAGTTTTCCATTTATCTGATGGTTTTTTGCCCGTCAAAAGCAATCTATCGTTACGCCGTAATATCTTTAGATTTGCGATTTGTATTTGCATTATGTTATTCACTCGCGAATCGATCAAAAAGTAGTAAGTAGAGTCAAGCCAAAATCAATTTTATTTCCATAATATTAAAGTTAAAAATAGCACAAGAAGAACGACGAGTGTTGCCAGTATTTTTGGTTCGCCGGCATGCCATTGATACGTGACTGGATAACCAGTCAGATAACCACATGGCAATGGGTTATTTGTCGTGCGTGGTGTGGTAAAGCGACTAGGCGTCGGCCCTGATGTGCACACCAGTATGTCACGTTAGCTGATGGAGCGTGAATGGATCGTGCCGGATCCCTGCTCCGCTGCACCTATTGTCAGCTCCTACGTTGCATTACTCATACAGCTACAATTTAATATATATTTTAATGCACTACTCTCCGTGTTCTAATAAATCACGATATATACACGACCCGAGAGTTCATTTTGCAAAAATGTGCAGAAATTGTTGGAAAGTTGTACGTATATTCCACCCTTCTTGCGTATTACCGATTCATTTATGTAAAATAAGTCTTTTATAAAACTCTCAGACGTAGTCTAGAGAACGTATAAGTCGATCACAAATCTCAGGAAACGGTTGAAAATTGCAATCTCCTTTTTACTGTTGACTCATAAAACCCTTTTGTTATTTAGTGAAATTCTTACGTTAAATGTATTGTGTAGCTTTTGGGGATTTGAAACAAGATTCTGTGCCATTATTGATTATTTTAGCCTTGAGAGTATCAAAACAAAATTATAAGATACATCATTTACATTAAGTGATAACATAGATGTTTGATAAATAGGTAGTATTTGTTTTATTAATTCTCTAATCATCATACTCTATATTTTGATGATTCTAATCAATAAATTATACTATGACAATCGTACAAGTAATAAGCATAGTATAAATACATTTTATGCAAGTAATATATCGGAAGTAAAAGATATGATTTATGTATGTACTTCAAACTGGCATGGTTGTTTCCTACCGTCCGCGAACATTTCGTTCATTTGTTTTAATAATAATAATTCATAAGTCGGTCCTATCGTCTGTGACAGAAGTTTGGCAATAAATTATGATAACTCTATGAGATGGCTCTGGTATCTGCGAGTATGTCAAAGTTTTTAACACTTTGTCACTGGCAGTTAGAAGCATACCAACTCAATTAATTTGTCACGGCGCGCGTAATTTAGCTTTCATGGCACATTATTTGATTGTTTTCCTTGTAGATGTTACTGTAGGTGTTACTAATTGATATTAGAGCTGATTCATAAATGAAAAAAAATATGAACACTTGTATATTTAACCTAAAGGTCCAACCTGAATGTTATTTAATTTATTGAATGTTTTTCGCATTTGACATATTTTGGCATTTAGTATATTTGATAATTACGATTTTTTATTACATTTATGGTTCTTAATGCACACGTTGTGTTAAATTATAATAAAAGGGCTCAAAACTAAAGGGGTTTTCCCTGGGGTTGGCCTAAAAAGTGTTAATTACGCTTTGTTATAGAAGTTATAAAACACAAAGATATCCACCCAGATAGTGCAAATCATCAAGCAAGGTAGACATTGAGGGCCTTTAAAGGCCCATAAACATATACACCTGTCTTAGTTATACAGTGTTTTATCTTGTTTCCTCTATCCTTAAATGTCACTCAACATAGTGTTAGCAAACTAGTCTGAGGTGTACTTCTCTGTTAATTAATGACTAGTATGTTCTGCCTAAAGATGTTTATTGGTCACAAAGGCACAATGCTCGCGTCGCCCGCGCTCTTCCTTTTATCCCGCTGCTTATCGGTCAGGAAGTTTCACATGTCGGTCGACTCGAGTGTCCAATGTTGCCAACAGCGAGACAACATTATGTTTACTGTATAAGGCCCACTTGCGCGATCATGGGTTAACGTATTTAACTCGGTGTTAACAGCTAACACAGGGTTAAATAAATAATTTGTCTTGCGCCATCAACATTTTCGAGCAAACCTAGGGTTTAATTTCTAAATATTTAACCCACCGATTTGGGAAGGTTAAGTCGCTAACCCTGCGGTTAATCTTTTATTAAGGTAAGGTAGGTATTGTGTAATCTATTTTGTGATTTTTAGTTAAAATATTACTACAATGATCATGAATTGTTATTCTCTGACGATGAAGATGAAGTCATTGAATATATAAGCTCAAATTTTTATGACAAAAGGGTTACAAAACAGTCAGAATATTAAAATACACATAAAGGGACAATGTTTGAATTTTTCAACTATTTACATAAAAGCATATTATCATTTATCGTGAAATAGGGAGCACATAATCGAGGTTTCTTCTTCATTACACTGACTTTCTGAATTCAACAAATAAATAAAACACCACAAAAAATCAAATAACACGAATTTGACAATCTTAAAACAAACAAATTAAAAAGTTATCAACCGTCATAGAATGAAAGACACACAAATACGCATCTCTATATAATGTGCTGTAGTGTAAAAGAGACAGAAATATTGTTTCGTTTTTATGTATATTCATTCATCCTTGGACGGACTACAACAGATGTGCATCGACATTTCAGTGTTTCCAACTAAAATAAAAGAAATGTCGGGTTAGCTAACCCAGCGTTAGTTTTTAGTGGTGCAA
Source organism: Laothoe populi (assembly GCA_905220505.1). NCBI lineage: Eukaryota > Metazoa > Arthropoda > Insecta > Lepidoptera > Sphingidae > Laothoe > Laothoe populi. Next base: position 6,102,231 of record HG992151.1, on the reverse strand, counting down.
GGTGAAATAAGAGTTAACATTTTAACATTCTAACCTGGGTTAATAAACACTAAATTTATTTATTTAACCCTAATTTGCGTGCAAGTGGGCCTAAGTGTTACAGACGTATACGACCTTTATTAATAAAGTGGTTAATAAATAGACAACTCCCCCATTCGTATAACTCCAGGAAGAGTTAATGAAACACCGATTGAAACAAACACCAACATTACTTGTCGAAATATCCTATCGACTATTAATCAATCGCCCTAGGTTCTATAAATATTAACATAACATACACTCGCATCGGTATCCCGGAAGGAGTAGGGGAAAGTATAACTAAAGTTCGCGCAGCTTATTCCCGTTCCATAATCTAGTAGGTGCCGATCACCACAATGTATTGATCCTAAAATCTAAACCCCACCAAATAACGTGTGATTTTTTTGAATTGAACACGAATCCTCACCGTTTCTCAGCCTATAACCATTACTGCTAGACCAATGGGATTAAAAAATACTTTTATTGTATTTCAGGGAACAAAACTATGGATTATAATGGAATATCTCGGAGGCGGCTCAGCCTTAGACCTCATGAAGGCGGGCAGCTTCGAAGAGATGCACATAGCGGTCATACTACGGGAGGTGCTTCGAGGTCTGGACTACTTGCACTCCGAGCGGAAACTACACAGGGACATTAAAGCGGCTAACGTTCTACTAAGCGAAATGGGAGACGTCAAACTAGCTGACTTTGGTAAGAATGTTTTCTTTTAATATACTGTAGATATTTGCTGGTGGTAGGATATTCATATACGGCCAGATAGCGACCACCGTACACAGGGTGTAAAACCTGCCATAGTGGCATATACAAGTGTGTCGCGTTCCGGGGTCAGCCAGTGTAGATCCGGTTTTTGTCTGGGGTCTAGAGTTGAGGTAGGACGTTTGGCCGTATTGCGCCCTTCTGAGTACTCTGATACTAGACCCTCGACCGCTTCTTCACCTCCTTGCCCCATGGCGTAATGCGAAGAAGCTTGGGATAGATTTTTTCTCGCTACTTGATACTTTTAACAGGACGGCATTGCGCTCACAATCAGTTGCAGTGTGGTCAGTGCCGTGCCAGGGTAAAAAATATTTATGAATTATTCATTAATAATGGATCTGTTTTGCTTATTTTATTTTAGTTAGATGGTATAATGATTTGAATTGAAAAATCAAAAGAAACTCGCAATGTACAGGAAGTAATTGCTGTGACAGAATATACCTACAATGTTCAGAGTAAAAAGATACACAGAATGGTAGATGCATAATTCACATTACGACTTTCGATGTCAGTGCGGGCTGACTTTAATACTTAAATACTCGACGTAATTGTCCTGCATTTAAAATCCATCCCGTACTGCCTCAGTAATTAAAAGTGTTGTAAAAACCACAAAACAATCGAAGGCGGTCCGTTACGTCGTTCATACAAACTGGTTTCGTCGCCCACTTGTGCGTACAATGCACGTGGCGAAATTGAAATTACAATCTAACATTTGCAGATGTTCAGTGCTTGCCAAATCCAATTGCTACACTTGAACTCATATTTTGATCTCATCAAATGTGTAAAATGACTGCCTCGGTGGCGCAGTTGTAATTGCGCATGCGTTACGAGTGCTGTGCTGAGGTCTCGGGTTCGATCAAAGTCGGGTAAAGTGAGTTTTGAGTGGTGAGTTTTTCTATCTAGAAATTTTCAGTATTAGCCGGTATAATTAGTATAATCAGTGCCCGGTATGGCGATAGGCTCAGATAAACATATGTGTAATAAATAATAACGGATAAAACCTTAGGTTTTATCATTATATTATACATACATATATATTATGTTAGTGTTTTGCAGAGCTGTCGAATTGCTATTTTCCATGTACATAAAAGACATCCGGTTTTTGTCGGTGGTCTAGAGTTGGGGTACGATGTTTGGCTGCGGCCTTCTGAGTACTTTGACATTAGACCCTCGACCGCTTCTAGTCCATGGCGTAGCGTTAAGAAGCAGGCCGGCATGATTGTGTTGAGCAGCGGGCTGTCCCCCACTACTCAACAATTGTCTCTCGCTACTCTAATTGGACGGCACTGCGCATACCATTAGTTGCAGTGTGGTCACTATGTCGTGTCAGGATAAAAATAAACTTCTACACAACATCAGTAAATCTATTAATTACCCTACACGGCAATTTTGAAAGAACAGTAATTGTGTAAGAACCTATGTTTTATGTTTTCACGAATTGTAAGCCATTATTTAGACTGATGACTAAAAAATATGTTCAAAATTTTTTTTAAATTCTGATTTATGGATATTCGGCTCTTCGTGAGAACCGTGGACACACGACACGCACTATATCCTCTTTCACGGAAAACTAGGGTTCATCGAAGTCACAATTCTATTTATTGCCAGGTTGATGCGCTTTGCTGAGATTTATGATTATGTGTTTTTTATAGCTTATTGAGCTTGATACGTGTATTGTATAGCAACGCGTACTCGACCACTCCTCCGCTGCAAAACCAACCAACCGTGGCCACTCGACATGAAAACAACTGACTGTTTATCGTTTGAAACAGATCACTTGTGTAAAAGAATTCAGAACACGTATAATTAATAGTAAACATGCATAATAAAAAGAAATTTTTATAGAGATATTTTGCAAGGCTGTGTGATTAACGTGGTATCAGTGTGATAGAGTGGTCTGGGTGTTGTGGGATCGTAGTCCCTCGTAGTTCTTGATACCCACTATACAGGTTTAACCTAGTGTGGGCGTCAGAACTATGTGTGTGACTGTTATTAAATTGTAAATTAAAGTTGTAAATTAAATTAAAATTAAATTAGATAGAGAAATGTTGACCGTGGGGCTTACAATAATGTGGGGTATTATAATCGTTTAGGTTGGGGAGTCATGTATTCAGTTGCGGCTGAAGGATAATATGTAATAATATGATAATATGAACCATGTTTCTAACTTTTCAATTAACACACGCACTGACCTTACCTTCCTCTTTAAATATATTATTATACCGACTTAATTCGATCCCTTTTTAGTAGTCATATAATATATTGCTAATGAAGTAGGGCGTCGTAAATTCTTTCGAACACTGCGCAGTATACATACATTTCAAAATGCTTTTGGTTGCTTTGTTACATTGAATACTACACTAAAAAGTATTTTTTTTTGTAATCTTAAATATCATACAGAAAAAATCTTTCACTTATAATAATAGTATCTGAATTTTAAAAATGAAGTTCAGTTTAGCCAAGAACGCATTATTTTCCATACGATATATGAAGTAAGGTCTGAGAAGTACCGACAAAGTTTTGATTAGAAATTTAGTTTTCTTTGCCTTCTTTTATAGGCTAAATGTGTTTTTCTCAACTTTATAGATATGTAATTTTTATAATAAGAATATTATCTTTTGAACAATGGTTTCTTTTTACTCGTGTATATTCATAATGTACTTACTCAGTATATATAAGAGTATATATTTATATCACGCCATGAATTTTCCATTTCTATGGTCTAGTTAGTAGCGGTAAGGGACTGTCGAGACGAAAGTCGTATGTTCGAAACCAGCCCAAATGGCATACATACCTCTGACTTTTCTATAGTTAAGTATATTGATCGTAAATGATCACTGACTTTAACGGTGAAGGAAAACATCGCGAGGAAACCTGCATACCTGAGAATATTTAAACGAATTTTCAAGGTAGGAGAAGTCTACCAACCCGCATTAGGCCAGTATGGTAGACTTAGACTCTCATCAGTAGAGGAAGCCCTACAGTGGGACAATTTTTAATACAGGGCTATTATTTTTGAAGTCTAAAGTTTTAGGTTTGCACTCCTGTTGGCAGTCCTCATCACTATGTTTTTTCATAAATGTCTATCCATTCATCGTTCATCACTAGTGTTAATCTTGGTAACTTTACTCCGATGATATCGGGCACATTTCGCCGATAAAAGATTTTTCAGTATAACTCAGGGCGCATTACAGGCTGTAGAAGTGCTGGCGTTTGGCCAATGTTTGAATCGTTTGCGAGGCGGCTTTGTGAGGCGCTAAAGTAAACGCGCAACGCCCTTATACATTTAGAAGAGTACTGTAAAATTTTACAAGCGTTCTCCAAACAAAGTGGTGTCTATGCAAATGTTTTGTCACTTAGCGTCGAATGTTACTTCGTTTTTTTATTGCGTCTGCCCTCTATATGTGCCCTCGTTCCATCTAATGGTTGCTACTTGTGATCGCACATTCGTTAATTACGCAACTCCTTTTTTTCTCGTCCATATCCTGTTGACGTTGTGGCGGCACAGAAGCGCCTCACACCGACGAGATAGCAAAGACGCCAGGCTCGATCGCGGTAGTTAAAATTGCGCAGCACATTGTATAAATACAAGATACAAGTATCAACGGTTGGAGGGGCCGCGGCCGGTCGGGCATAACACCCGCCCGACTGGAGATCTTCCCCCTTCGCTAGAGGAACACTATCACCCGTTCCTCTACAGTGGTGACTCCAGACGCTGAACAACATCCGCACCTACACCGGAACTCCAACCAACCATTCGCATCGCCATCCGCACCGCATCGTATCCGCACCGCATCGTATCCGCATCGCATCGTCATCGCCACCGCCATTCGTCACTTCCTCCCTCCATTCCAGCCATTCTGCACTTCACCCAGCCAGCCATCACTCTCAAGCCAACAGGGTAACCACAAGCACGCTACAAGACGCAGGCCTGGTACCTACCCTCTGCACTTCAACAGCTCGACATTGGCGTTAAATCACGGCACAACTGCGCTAACAGCCGGGTCAACTACGGGTAGCATTCGCCGGTTCTCGCAGTATAGCCACGTGATAGCCACACTCATCGCAGCTACTCAAGCTTCGAATCCGACTCACTGGATTCGAACACTCGCAGTTCCGACTCACTGGAGCTGACTACCGCATAGTTCTGACTCACTAGAACTACTTGCGCACATTCCCGACTCACTGGGACATTGGAGCATCGGCATTGGCACGGGGAAAACTATACCAAGCAAAGACAGCTGAAGAATGAAGTTCATCGACCTCCGGTCTCCGGGGGGGAGTGATGTGGCGGCACAGAAGCGCCTCACACCGACGAGATAGCAAAGACGCCAGGCTCGATCGCGGTAGTTAAAATTGCGCGACACTTTGTATATATACAAGCTCCAAGTATCAATGGTTGGAGGGGCCGCGGCCGGTCGGGCATAACACCTGCCTGACTGGAGATACCCCCCTTCGCTAGAGGAACACTATCACCCGTTCCTCTACAACGTCTTTAAATTAACCCTCCAATTTAAGGTCTGGAGACTGCCGTCTCGCTCAATGAACTCGTATTCATATTGTATCATTGGTGAATATTAAATATCAAATATCAACCGTCATATATTTCTCGTTATAATCATTTGAATATTCGAACTGGCGAAACGATTTGTGCCACGATTTAAAAACATTACGGCAATAAATGTATGGAGGCATAACGTGATTCAGGATTCGGGTCACACTAAAATTTAATGCCTTGGGGTAAACGACGTATACGATGACTCATAAAAAAACCAAGAGCAACTCACGTTTATATTACCCACAAACGGTACAAACCTAAAGTGGAATTTTGATAAGGATTTCCTGTTATTTAGAATTAGTGATAAGCTTAAATCGATAACTTTAATTATATTTGGCTAAATTGGCAAGCTGGGCCATTTGTTATCTTGAAATGTTAATAATTAATAAACACATGAAAAAATTATATTAGTAATGAGTGATATTATGAATTAAACAATGTTTATATCAAACAAAATGCAGTTAATAAATAATTGACAGCCTCCGTAGCACAGCGCAAAAGTAGCGGCTGTAAAACGAGAAATCCCGGGATAGATCCCCGATAAATGTTTATGTTTCACAAATATTTGATTCGTGTCTACCTGTTGAAGGATCCATAGTCCCTTGTAGGTCTCGATAACCATGACACAAGTTTAAACTAGTGGGGATACTAAATATAGTGCTTATTATATCTTCCTATTTCATTCACTTCTGTCTTATAGCGACCTCTGTAACATCTGTTAGATCCTTGATATTATCTTTGACAGCCTCCGTGGCGCAGTAGCCAGCTGTGAAATGAGAGTCCGTGGGTTCGATTTCCACACCGGTACAAATGTTTGTGTGACAGACAGATATTTGTGTCAGGTCTGGGTGTTGTGAGAGCGAAAGTCTCTCGTAGTCCCTGATACCCATAACATAAGACTCGTATCTTAGTGTGAAGTCGGGGCTATGTGTGTGACCGTTGGGTGTTATTTATTTATTCATAACACGTATTGTTCATACAAACTACACTTGCAGGTGTCGCGGGTCAACTCACCAACACTACGAGTAAGCGCAACACCTTTGTCGGAACACCGTTCTGGATGGCGCCTGAAGTTATTAAACAGTCTTGTTACGATAGCAAAGCGGATATCTGGTCGCTGGGTATCACAGCAATCGAGCTGGCTAAGGGTGAGCCGCCGAACTCCGAGCTGCATCCAATGAGGGTGCTCTTCTTAATACCCAAGAACAATCCCCCACAGCTTACGGGCAGTTACTCGAAGCCGTTCAAAGAGTTCGTCGAGGCGTGTTTAAACAAGGACCCAGAGAATGTATGTGTTTTTTAATATTTATTCTGAAGTATTATACTCTAATCAAATTTTAAAGAATATTAAGTTGCGTGACTCGACATAGTTAATTATTCATATCGTTACACCTATTTTAGTAACGTAAGTTTAACCTACGTAAGTTTGTAAGTAATAAACTGATTGTGAAAGTTCTAGAAAAGGGAGGTTGAGAATAATAACATCAAGACTTTTATTCTAACTAATCATGATCTTTAATGGTGTCATTACTCTCTTCACAGAGGCCGACGGCAAAGGAATTGCTTAAGTTCCAGTTTATTAGAAAAGCGAAGAAGAACTCTTATCTAATGGATCTTATAGATAGGTATAAGAAATGGAAGGCGCAACGGAGTGAGGAGAGCGAAACCGAATCGGAAAATTCAGATTCGTGAGTATTCTGTCGTGTTTGTTATCTGTTTTAATCTTAATGCTATTACGGCGGATTGTAATCCGGTAGAAAATGTGGCTAAGGAAGGTATTAGTGTAAATCGAATATTGATTTACCATTACAGTCCTACAAAATCCAGAAACGCAATAAATATAGCATGAAGAAGCTCCTTAGCAGGCCGGCATGATTGTATCGAGTTGTGAGAGAAAGTTCTCTCTCTGGCTACTTGATACTCTACCTGGACGGCACTTCGCTTACTACCAGGTGCAGTGTGGTTTGGGTAAAAAATAACTGTGGATCACACGTTAAGTGGAATTGGGCCAAGAGGGTTATAAATTAATATTCAGATTGTGAATCTGACTCGTTTCTGTAATGTTTGACGTCACAAAAAGCAGTCAATACCAGCTGTAATGAGGTCGCCACCGAACCCCTCGATCAAGCTATTAATCTCTCGCGTACGCACCGACCTCGCCGGCAAGGCGGAACAAATTCCCTCGTCTCGTTCAGATACATTTGAACTAGCTGGTTCCGATTGATGTTTTGATAAATGTTATGTAGTCTAGATTGTGACACGAGTTTAATGAGCTGGAATTTGTAATTTTGTTCTTCATTATGAACATACAAAGTTTTGTTGAGTATGCTGTGGTAGTAGTACCACCTAGAGTATTACAGTGAGAAAGGCTCCACACACGGTTCTGGCTCGTTTATAAACTTATTGAAAAGTAATAACTACTCCGAATACACACACACCATACCAGAACCACGCGTACTGGCTTGCGAAGTCACAGCTTCGTAGTGTTTACTACCCCGGCCCGATCCAAGACGTTCGTAAATTTGTGTCTTTGCCGCACCATTAAGCTGTGGAACAGTTTGCCAGCTACCGTGTTCCCTCCTTCCTATGATCCCGGGTCCTTTAGGCGTAGTGTGAAGAAGCTACTCAGCAGGCCGGCAGCATGATTGTGTTGAGTAGCGGGGGATAGTTGTCTCTCGCTACTTCATGCTCTAACTAGACAGCACTATTATCATGTTATCATTACGCAGTGCCGTCCAGTTAGAGTATTGAGTAGTGAGAGACAATCTATCCCCCGATACTCAACAAAATCATGCCAGACTGCTTCACACTACGCCATGGGCAAGAACGTGAAAAGCGGTCGCGGATCTAGTGTCAGAGTGCAATAAAAAGGTTAAAATCTAAGGTAGAGTAAATTAAGCCGGAAGTCATTGAATATATAGCTGTATTAAAAAGTACCCTTACAATTTGGTGTGTTTGTTTTGTAGAGAGGAGAGCAGCCGTGGGGAGCTGGAGGCGGACGAGCCTTGGATCATGACGGTGCGTGGCGGCGGTGCGCGGGCACTGCACCAACACCAACACCAACATCATCATCACCAACCACATCATGGCGCGCATGATGATAACAAGCGGCGAGCGCACAACGACGATATTGGTGAATATACTCGTTTGTTGGCTTATCTATTGGTATTGATTGTGCCAGAAGAGAAAATTAGTTTTGGGTCGCTGTCACCGGATACGTTGAAGAGGACTATACTCGTATAGGAACGTGTACGAGGACCTCGATAACGGTTTCGGCTGCTTCGGTGGCGCAGTTGTAATTGCGTTTAACGGTGTGTTTAACGGTAGGCAGCGGCTTTGCTGTGCCCTGGCATTGCAGAAGTCTATGGGCGGCGGTGACTACTTACCATCGGGTGGCCCGTCTGCGCATCTGCCTATCGAGGTACTAAAAAAAAGGACTCTGGTTCGAACTCTAGGTCTGGTAAAGTGATATTGGGTTTTTATATCACGCAATGCTTAGTATCAGCCCGGAGTCTGGAATTGTGCCCGGTATGGGGATAGGCTCGCCACCAATCACACGGTAATAAGGTTGGCGAAATGTGGGTGTACTGGTTACACCTCGCCCTACCCCTTCGTGATTTACAGGCATGAGTGTATATGTATCTATGTAGTAACGTGTGTTTATGTTGTGTATAGCGGTGAGGCCTGCGTCCCCGGTGCCGGCCGCGGTGCCCCCCGCGCTGCCCGCGCACCCCCCCGCCGCCTCCGCCACGGCCGCGACACACGCGCACGCGCACGCGCCCGCACACGCGCCGCCACACCCGCCCGCCGCCGGCAAACAGAACGGCGCCGTGAGCGCGCGCGACGACCTGCCCGTCGATCTGCCGCTCAACAACAACGCCAACGACAAGCCCACCGTGAGTTACGCACTTATGTATCACACACACACACGGTGCATGATCACGCACTTGTGTATCACACACACACACACTGTGTGTGAGTTACGCATGCATAAGTCACACACTTATGTATAACACACACGTATGAGTCACGCACTTATGTATCGCGTACTACCACACATCTACGATACAGAATTACTTATCAGTTGCCTGACATCTGAATCGCGTAAAGTATCCATTATGTGGCATCAGAAACACATAAATATATGTGTCTACCCGTTATTCTTACTTATCAATTAGTAGTTATAACACACACGGACACATGAATTGTAACATTGTACATGATATAGATACTGACTTAGTTGGCATGTTAATAAGAAACCAAATTAAGAATTGCAATTATGAGATCTATGGCTAGGTCTATAAGATCTAGTAAGCTCACAATACTAGACAAAGTCGCAACTAGTGCGCCAAAGGTTCGTTGAGGATTTGTCATTTAAGAGTGTAACGATTGGATTCTATCAGACTTTATTTTTGTAAAGTTCGTGATATCAAAATTTACTATATTGTATGGCATCAGAGTGGAGATTATCAAATAAATTGATTTATGTTATACATAATAATTGGCAACGCATAAATTGAAAACCACTGAGGATTAAGATAGTAGAATTAATTCTTTTGTGCCTTTACTATGAGTAAAATAAATACAAGTCTTCATATTACCAGCTCAACTAAAAATTCTCTATGCGATAGAAAATCGTTTCTAAGTATTCTATCGACTAATCCTCCAACCGAGATAACGATAATATTTTAATCGTTCACACCTCCAGGGGAATTTTATTATCAAATATTCATAAAGTAGCATCAATCAAGTCTTGTCTTGGCCAAGGACTAGCATATGTAATCGAGTGTATGAGTGTATACGTAAATAGATAGTATAGAAAGCAAATTATTTTTACATATCTGTATGTTCCAGGATCAAAATTATATTTCCTCTAAACGGTTAATTGGTTAAATCTACACTTTTAGTTTTTTGAATAGCTGGTAAGAATGATAGGAAGTTTTGAATTTCGTTCTAATTTAGAAATATCAATATTATTCTTATAGCGGAAGGAGGGAAACAAGCTCGAATCGTATACGAATAATTTAAATAATTATTTTTATACATTTAAGATGCGTGGTGATAAATCGACAAAATCCAATTCATTCCATCCACAGACTCGGCAGTCCAACGCGCAGTCTGTCGTGGAACAGCGCAATTCTAAGGAGAGGGACCGAAGCGACCGGAGCGACCGGAGCGACCGCAGCGACCGTAACGACCGTAACGACCGTAACGACCGTAACGACCGCAACGACCGCAACGACCGCAGCGACCGCAGCGACCGGGACGACAGGAAGGACCGGCAGGAACACCAGGCCTCTAACCGGGACAGTGTAGTCTATAATAAAGCCGTGAGTTAATTTTATGATTATTTGCACGTTGATCTTTAGATAGACAACGTTTAAGTTTGTCAACGTTGTCGAGTTTACTACAAGTAGGATTTATAAAGTATCCCTTTTATATCAAATCAAAATATTCAATCAAAATAAGAAATGTGCTCTATATCTATTTTTTCGGCTTTTTCACATCCACAGAATCCAGGAAAAATCATGTCATTCCCGGAATTCCTGCGTACATTGTGAATATTCATATATAATTCCTTATCCATATTTGTTATTCTTTATACTATGTATAGGCAAAAGAACTAGCGCAGTTAAAAATATTTTAAAATTAAGAATACTAAACATTAATAATATTATATTAATATATTATTATTATTATTGTCATCCTTGTCTTATTTAACCTACTTAGTTTTTTTACGAAATTGTTCCTGAGTTTTTGGATTCCCGAGACGAGATCTTTATGCATACTTGTCTAATTCTCTATTGATTACAAAAGTCAGTATAGATTAAAAATGTTTTGTATAGACAAAAACGACGGCAAAAATAAAGATAAAAAATCGTGTTTAAAACACTATCGACACTTGACCCTTTTACGCGCAATCGTGTCATAAACACATCTGACACCGGGGAGGCTAAGAATACATTTTTTCCCCTTAAACGGATTTTTCAGCCTAACTGCCGATAAATTTTACAATATTTTACGGAAATATTTTTTAAATTGGTTTTGAAATATGGTTTTTTCCCAGTCCTCGCCTCTGGACCATAGAGGATCGAACAGCGAGGAGAACAAAGTGAGGAGGCATCCTTACCTGCAGCAACTGATCTATCCACTACTCAATGAGGTTAGTTGATACTTACAATACCTTACTAATTATGTACAGACTGTCACAGTCAGACAGTCCCGTTAAGTTAGTTTCTTGTCCATCATTCTCTAGCGAAACTGCATTTGAATCTATATTTATATATTATGCATTACATTTCATTGATTCAGTATATATCTTGATTTGATTTGATTGCTGAGCACGAATTTTCCTGACTAATGAGAGTGGTTAGAATATTAATTTTAATCTACCGCGCCAGTCTCATGTGGTTGGAAAAACAAAGTGTAAAGTGTAAGTGTATTAAGTGTAAGGATTTGAAGAGGGAAGGGATTATATTATGTGAACGTGTAATAGAGTAGTTGACTCGATTTTTTTTATTAATTTAATCAACAAGTTACATTACCTAAAACCTATTATCGAAAGAATTTTATGAATCCGAACAAAAATAAGTAAATTAGACACCACTCAAATCTGCTGGAAGGGGTAGTCGTCAAATAACAGTACAAGGATGCATATCTGATACCGTGACGTCACGGTACTATGAATCGCCTGTACTGTACCGTAGTGCGAGGGAGATAGCGATATGTTCCCAATACGCCATCGTTTTCGCTTATGCCTGTGAGTATTTGCTCATACCAATATTTAAAATAAATATTGTGACTTCATTTTTCAAGCATTTTGGATTCTGTTTTCGCAAAAGAGTTTCTTTTGCGTATTATATTCGATTGTGTAGAGAATAATGTACAAAATCAAATACAGGAAACTACCCTATTGTTGGACATCGTATAAAATATTTTTTTTACAATAGTAAATCGTAAGATTTAAAGTTTGATCCACAATACTGCTCTAGAAATGGAAACAAATATACAATTTTATACCCACTTCAATGATTTTTAATTGTTATTATTATTATCTGTATTGGTATATTTGAAAACTGGGTAGATATATATTTGCATTACTTACTAGAGTAGGTATTACGCCGCAACTTGCCACATCGTAATAGTATTGTCTAGACTCTTAGTTCCTGATATCCACAATACAGTAGTGTGTGAGTGTTGCAAGTGTTGTGTGTGTGCAGGTGTCTCGAGCGCACGCGGGGAGCGCCGCCGCCGTGGAGGAGCTGCGCCGCGCCTTCGAACACGCCGAGAGGGCCGCGCCGCATCTCACGCGCGCCTTCGTGCAGCAGGTACGGCTCGCGCGACACGCAACAACGCAATCTTAACATAATCTTAACCCACTCTCGACACACTCTCAATATACTCTTAACACGATCTCAACACAATCTAAATACAATGTCAATACACTTTTAACACACTCTCGACACTCTCTCAACAAATTCTTAATACGATCGACACACTCTCAAGACACTCAATATACTCTTAACACTATCTTAACACAATCTCAACACACTGACAACACACCTCAACACAATGTGAAGACACTCTCAACACGATCTCAACACAATCTCAATACACTCTTAACACTCCCTCGACACAATCTCAATACACTCTTAACACTCCCTCGACACACTCTCAACACAATCTCAGTACACTCGACATACTCAAGACTCTCAACGTACTTTCAACACGATGTCAACACAATCTCAACACACTCTCAACACAATATCAAGACACTCTCAACACAATCTCAACACACTCTCAACACCAACACACTTGAACGCCTTGAACCGCATATTTTGTTGACTCAATTAACTGTTTACCAATATATTCGAAGTGAGTACACGTGAGTGTAGTATGTGTTCGATGTCCGCAGGTGGTGCAGCGAGTGGCGACGCCGGGACACACGCCAACCGCACCTGCACACAACCACACCTCGCACCAGTGGATGAGGTAGGTACGGTCGCTCATTACATTCATCCATCATCTCGTTATACCGCGCCCGCACACAACCACACCTCGCACCAGTGGATGAGGTATGTACGGTCGCTCATTACATTCATCCATCATCTCGTTATACCGCGCCCGCACACAACCACACCTCGCACCAGTGGATGAGGTAGGTACGGTCGCTCATTACATTCATCCATCATCTCGTTATACCGCGCCCGCACACAACCACACCTCGCACCAGTGGATGAGGTATGTACGGTCGCTCATTACATTCATCCATCATCTCGTTATACCGCGCCCGCACACAACCACACCTCGCACCAGTGGATGAGGTATGTACGGTCGCTCATTACATTCATCCATCATCTCGTTATACCGCGCCCGCACACAACCACACCTCGCACCAGTGGATGAGGTATGTACGGTCGCTCATTACATTCATCCATCATCTCGTTATAACGCGCCCGCACACAACCACACCTCGCACCAGTGGATGAGGTATGTACGGTCGCTCATTACATTCATCCATCATCTCGTTATACCGCGCCCGCACACAACCACACCTCGCACCAGTGGATGAGGTATGTACGGTCGCTCATTACATTCATCCATCATCTCGTTATAACGCGCCCACAAGAGCTACAAGCAATGTATGAAAAATTTCGGCCATTTATGGCCTTATTCTCATCGCCACCGGTAGCTCAATAACCACAGAACTTGTAGTTATTATTATTTCAACTGGATTCTTATTTCACAGGGATCTATAATACACGAGGTCGCGTCAGCTGGCGGCCGTCGCTCCTTCCTGCGGCTCCTGCACTACAACCCTGCATGCGCGTGCTGCACTCCTGCTCGGCGCGTCCTATGCGTCCTGCGAGTCCTGCACGTCCGACCTGCCGGCCTGCACGCTCGCGCCGTGCTCTTTATTAGCTCTTAATTCTTAGACGCTTACATGCCGGACCTTCACATTCTAAATGATCGATGACTGACTCGGGTCCATGGTTGTTCGTGACCATCTTCAAATTGCCTTCAAATATCTTGTAACGGTTAGGAATGTCGTAATGTAAACTAAGTGTTAATCGAGCGATTAGTTGTTAGGCAAAGTTTTAACATCGTTTACGAACTTATGCTGATTTCGATTAACGTTTTTTTGCTGTTTTGGTATCGACTAAATTTCTATACTTGTTAACTTATTTAAACATGACGCTCGATTCATTGATTGGAGATAATTTGTGACAATAGGACGACCTGCGCCTTTGCTGTGACAGTGCGTCAGTTGTTTGTTTGGGTTGACGTGCATTGCCGCAACCGAGTCACAAAGTTGCAATGCCATAGTGTAATAAATAAAAAGAAAATATAACGTAATGAATACATACTTAAGATGGTTATGTCTTATAATATTTTATATTATGTGCATTATTTATGTAAATATGATTTTAGTTGACGTCGCCTGATAGTCGCGCTGCGGAAACGATACAGTGGCTGGTGATTCGTACTCAGTACTCAGTAGTGGCTTATTAACGTGTTTCCTTCACTGGACAGGGACTCGCCGCTTGTTGTAGAGATAGCGCATACATCGATATCGATGTCCATTTCGATAGCGATATCATGTCCATATCGATGACGATAGCGACATCATGTCGATAGCGATATCATGTCGATATCGATGACGATAGCGACATCATGTCGATATCGATGACGATGTCGTTGTCGATTACCGTGACGATGTCGAAGTCGATATCGATGACGATGTCGACATCGTCATCGATATCGACTTCGACATATAGCGATATCATGTCGATATCGATGACGATAGCCTCATCATGTCGATATCGATGACGATGTCGTTGTCGATTACCGTGACGATGTCGATATCGATATAGATGACGATGTCGATATCGATAACGATGCCGGTATTGATATCTATGACGATGTCGGTGTAGATATGGACGTCTTGTCTGTATATAGTGTCTCGTGGCCGCACTTAGTTCCACTGTGAGTCGTTTAGCATAATTATATCTCGCGGCTGTTTGTTGAATGCTTGAGTTTGTTTTACATTGGTATTGTTTCCCTTTTTAATTTATAAATATTCGTGGAGAGCTAATTCGCTACACTTAGCCAATGTTTCGCCATAATGTTTTTCTAAAATTTACTTTTGCTAACGCGTGGTTTGTATAGAAAAGTCTGATTTGTATTGTGATCGGTCGTCAAAATTCTAACGTATTTATGCTTTAGAGATTGATGTTTGAAACTCGTATTTAGAAAGCGATAAGTGTCATTCCAGACAAAAGACAATGTTGTCAGCATTTATAGAATTATTTGTTTGAAATAATTTGCGTTGTAATTATGTTGTGAAGTTGTTACACTTGCGAACCGCATCTGTTTATGAAAATTGTTATAAATTTCCGTAGTTTAGTTTTGATGCTTAGTGTTAGTTGTGTATTCGGCTACTTACCGGGTTTAAATATATTAGTGACTAATATTCATTTCTAAAAATATGCGAATACTGAATCATACTTTTGTTGTACATTTAAAGTTGGAGAGTAAGGGGAGATGACATTTAAAGTATTTTTTTGGATATAAAATTAATACACCAACGACCATACGGTGTCATAAATATATATAAAAACATGCTTAATATGCGACAATATTTAGCAATCGGGAAGTATATAAGAGTATTTTATGAAGACTACAAAACAATTATTATTGCTGTGTAAAAATGTAAACCTAATGTAAACGTGTAAATTGTGTAGTATAATATAAAGAAAGCTGTTTATGAAGTGTTCTTATAAGCATATGGAGAGTAGATATCGTGTTTCCAACGAGCCGTGGCGGCGCGGAGTGTCCGGGACGTGTCCGTAACGCGTCCGTAACACGTCCGTAACGCGTACGTAACGCGTCCGTGTCCCGGTCGCTCCGTGCCGACACGATTGCCTTGTATTTTTGTTTGCCATGTGATGACAACATGGAGATGTTTCTTTGATTTCGAACGGAGATCAAAAATTATTTTTCCACTTGATCGTATTGATAAATAAAGCGTGTAGTGTTAGAGGTGGGCGATAATTGTTGATTATTGATTAAAATTAGGTGTTTGTGCATTGGATTGTAGGCGAGACGCGTTTGGGATCGTTGGAGCGGGTCGCGTGGAGAGGAGGACGGGGTTCGATTCCCGCCTGGTCTGCACGCGGCTCGCTCAGTAGGAGACTAGTTGTTGTTATGTTCGTGGTGACGCGGAGACTACGGGATCGCGTCGTTTGGTTCATGGGTATTTGTGATCATAATTGCATAGTTAATATAAAATTAAAGTCTATATTATTAATATAAAAGTCTGTATTGAAACCGGTAGTATTTGTCCGTGTAGTGTGTCTCGAGCGGCGTGGTCGAGGATCGAGGTAGAAATACAACGCATGTCTCACATCACAAGTGTGGAGGGAGCATGTCATGTGAATATTCGGCACATCACATGTGTGATTCCTGGACACGTCGCTGGAATGATACGCTCACCGCGGCCCTCCATTGCACCAAGTTACGGTCGACGCCTGCCATTAGTGTAATGGTCAATTAATGTTACGGCGTCTCTGTCATTTCTAACACATTATGTAGGAAACAAATTTGACTCTGAATAAAAGAAGTTATTTAATTTTGGAAATGTTTGTTTTATTTATATCCTGTTTGTTTAATGTTATAATGAAATATAAAGATGTATCAATGAGTCCATTTGGGAAATTTTGACTTTGGCGCAAAATGTGCTAGTGTCAGCACTATGTGTGTCATAGTGTGTGTTGGATGTTATTTATTTAAAGTTTCACTTAACACTTAGAGCGAGTCCTCCGTTAGCGTCACATAAAAATTATAAATTTACGGTCTCAAGTACCTGATCTTCGAGGCATATTTAGCTATCGATACAATTGACACACTTACATCAGTTGAAATGTTGTCTGATTCATTACTTTAAATGAGTCGTATAGAACCAAAGTCGGCAAAGTAGATAGTTGGGCAAAAATGAAAAATATGACATTATAGGAAATTAAAATCTGCATCGACTATTCCAATGTTTTATAATTAATAACGGCTATAAACTCTTCTAAAACACAAAACTAAAGTTGCTTTAGAACCAAAGTCTGCAATCTTTCACTATCAACCAATCAGAAGCGTCTGTCAAGTCAACAATACCATGTCTCATGAAGTCAATGACCAATAAAAAATGACAAACTTGGCAGGAATACAGTAGCATAGCGTAGTACAGGCGGCCATCTTACCTTAGGTGGGATCAAACTCTGCAATCGAGATAATTTAATAAGATTTTTTACGGTTAAGATTACTTTTTTATCATTGTTGTTGTCATTGATTAAATCAAGTATCTCCTCAGATTAAAATAAAATAAAAATTATCAAAATTGTCTTTTGACTTAAACAAAAGTTATGAGTTAGTTTTAAGTTTATTTCTTTCTGAACCGTTACGACCTGGGAACCTTCAAGAAGAGAGCATATTCTTTCTCTGGTGTTGCAGATAGATGTTCATGGGCGGCGGTGATTAGTTTCCATCAGGTGAGCCTCCTGCCCGTTTGCCCCCTTTTTTCATAAAAAAATGTTTTTTTTTATTTGCCAAAAATAAGGCCCTACTTTGCCGACTTTGGTTCTATACGACTCAAATATTTAATGACAACTAACTAATTGTTACTCAACGCTAATTTGAGGAAGCTCTCTGAGATCAGTATGATTTTAGATACATTTAAGGTAACAGGGTTTAGTGAAGGTAAATTAATTATAAGGTGCCCAAGGACTATACAAGAGATGCGCCATGGCTATACCCATAACACAAGTCGAGGACTGACAAAAATGTACCTACATCTATTTATATAAAACAAAATTTTTTCTACCTACCAACGTCCGTTATGGACTCCAAAAGTGCTGGAGCGATTTTTATGAAATTTTCAGGCAATGTTCAGATTAGCTCAGAGAATGTTCCTGTGAAGTTTGGTAGGGATCCGATAGGTGGCGCTGTTGTCGAGTTTAGAATTTCTTATTGTTTCAACGAACACTCGGTCCACAGAAAAGGCGGTTTATGGCAGTACAACGTCTGCCCGGAACCACTAGTTGAAATAAAAATTAAAGTCAATGTTTAGTTTTACGACATTTATTATTTGACTAGCTTACTTATTACATATAGTATTACAATTTTACAAAAATATAAAATGTTACTTAAACTATTATTAGAATGGTATTAGATTAATAGTTATATGTAATATAAATACACACTTTAATATAGAGTTTGAAGCCACTAACCTATTAGCTTATAACTTGTGATGTATGCTTAGGTTTATGAGACGTTTCATGTTTTGAGAAAACCAAATAAAAATCAAAGATAAATTACTTATAACAGTTTAATGAGAAATAATTACAATAAATTATAAATAAGAATATGTATAAAATTATTGGAAAAAAGTAATCGAGTTGAGAATCGATTCATTTATAAATAAGTGAAAATAATGTGACATAAACGTTTTACATTATAACTAAACATAAAGGAAACTAACATGTCTTTATTTACAAATCAATAAAATCTACTTACTTAGCTATGTGAAATTAAATATCTTGGATATTCGGATATTAAACAATATTTACACAAAATAAACTAATAAAAGTACAAAAGCGCTTAGCTAAAACAGAAATATACCAATTTTACTATCAAGTTTTAACGTAGGATAGTATAGTTTATAATAATAAGGTTGCCAAAACGAACATTCATCTGCAGGATTTAATACTATCGGGTATTCAGATCAATATTTTTTAAATTGCTACCATAATATCGAAATAATATAAATTGAATTCATTTCAATTTGTATAGTCCTATCAAAATGATTCACAATATATACCGCTAAAGAGAAAAAAGTATTTCACACGAATGCTTAATCTCTACATTAAATATGTAAACATGTAAAATATTACAGTTTTCTACATCTCAGCTTTACACGTTAAAAAATACTTTGGTACAATTAAGCCAAAATATTCAAGATGAATTTTAATATTCGATATTGTATTTAATTTTTTATCTTGTAGGAACTTTATTATATTTCATCCTGTTAGAATATTTACAATAGAACTTGCAAGCAGTTAAGACTGAACAATCAGTTAGGTACAGTACTGCATATTAATTACAACTAAATTTAAATGTGAAGTTTAATATAAAGAGGAATTTAAATCCCTTTTTCATGCTTCACTCGTAGTTGTTGATACCCACTGTACAGGTTTGACCTAGTATGGGGGTCAGAACTATGTGTGCAAATATTGGTTTAATGAAAACTCATTATGAGATATTAGGTAAAATATATATAATGTATTTTATACCATACCTGTTTGTAAGTTCTATTGAAAAATACTACAGGATTTTAGTATTGTCATGATTTTTTTAATTGCTTCCGTGTATCATACACACTGATCTGCAAATAATATGCTCATGGGATCAATGCAATTCCGTTCAATTAGTTCATTACTTAGTCATTAGTTCATTTAACTAATACTTATATCTTAAAACAAATGATTATAGGTTGCGTTACAATGGATAATAATAGAAATGACGCTCTATATTGGACACGTTTGATGCCATTCTGTGTCAGAGATCGAGTTTACTCGTTAGTCATCGAAGAGCGGAGCACAATGGATCTGCCCACAAATATTTTGTGGCACACCTACATTTTAAAGTATTAAGCCACTAGATATCCACATAACAATCTCAAAACGTGGTATTCCGTGTTCGTACAATTTAAGGCATATATTAAAGGCAACCAGAAATATTCATATTATTGTCATATTTTTGTTTTCGGTAAAACGTGGTTAACAATCATACATTTTCAGTGTCATTTATATCTACCATTGAAAGATTTGCACAAAATAATTACTGGTTTTGGTAACATATAATGTGTATTGACTTAACTCAAGTTCATTTAAAATCAGGTGTAGTGTGTTTTATCTTATAAATACACTTATTAAGCTTAATACAAATTATGCATATCAATTATTACAGGGATTGCGTCAACGACACAATGCAGTAAGAATATGTTTACTAACAGATAACGAATCAACTACACGGTGACTCATCACTCATAACACATTTCTATCTAAATCAACATAAATATCACAGAGGCATTACATAATCCGCCATTATTAACTATAAACTACTTTATAAAATGTAAACTACATTACATTTTGCGACGCGAACACCGGACGAAAGCAATTTCTTCATCGCACCAGTGTTGATCACAGGCAGTGTTGGAATGGGTAACGAACGCAGGTCCGCATCGAGGCCGAAAAGCACACATTTTTGGTACAAAAACGTGTCCGTTCTAGGCCCAAAGCGACCCGGCTGACCCAATCGATCAGGACATCGGATGATTCAGCCAGCAGGTTAACACCTATGGGGAAAAACATTTTAATGTATGTGAGAAGAGCGCGTGCCTCAATGACTCAGTGCGGTTATGTGACGCAGAATGTGACTCAATCTTGTTGCCCGTCACAAACCGCGCCGAATATCAACCGCCAAGTGTTTGTATTTGCCTTTAGCGTTATGACCAACGCATTAGTGTTATTGGGAATTGAGGACTGATAGTTATAATGTAAAGAACAATTAGTAGAACAAAGGAAATACAAACTACTGTTATACTTGCATTGAATATTCGTACTTGTTCATTCAGTTTAGAATTGTTATTTGTAATTAAACGTGACCAATATACAGTGAAAAATATTTGTCTAAAGAATATATATTCAATCCTTAGTCGAAGAACTTAAATACTTAATACATTAGTCATTTACCTACTAATTAATTATTATTACATAGACAATCGCAGTTATATACCTTTAACGCTATAAATTTTTTGTTACAAGTTAAAACAATGAGTCATTGTTTGTTACATCCTACAAGGAACTTGAATAAAAATTATAAACTATAAAAGCGTTGTATGTCGCTTTCACAGTTATTACTTTGTACGTAATGGAATCGCCTGTGCGATAGAATGAATACAACGGGACAAACATGTCCTTTATTAGACGAGACATCCTGCGCTCCGAGACTTGACCTTTTATCGGTGGGCAGTGGTATCAAGTGGCCAGTGCACGCATAAAATGACCGGCATTCATACTTAGCCAGCCTAAAACGGGGATGCGCCTTGATTTCGTCAGACGCCCGAGCTATATTGGTCTTGTATGCGTTTGAAAACTTAAGTTATATGCAGCTTACTCAACTGAGATGTGAGAATGGAGATAACATTGAAGTGATGCTGTTTTATTAATTGTTTAGTTATAATTGGTTTGGTTTAGTGGCAGTGTAAAATTCACAAATATATGGCAATCTAGCACAAGGTTACCAAGGGACGAAAATTAGCATGGCCAGCCGTTAGACATAGGTACTAGATAATAGCTGCATATCTGCTTGCTTCCTCGGGGATACAGGCGCGGGCGTGAGCTTATGTTAAGGAAAATATTGTGGAAATATTTAGTGCCATTAATGTTAAATTGTTTTAACTATGGCGAATACTGGCAAGTAACAAAAACAGAATAATGTTCACAGAGAGGTCATGGCTATCACACTGAGAACAGAATGAAAGAAATGAGAAAGCACCTTAACTATTTTTATATTTACTATAATTTTACGTCTAGTTTATACTAAGGTACCTTCGTACATTTAATTGGTCAGTTAAGAAGAAACAACATTTAAATGAAGTAATTCTGGGAACATTTCAAGTACCTACTACCCTGGTCTACAAGTTACATAATAGTTGATAGACTTACGTAAATTTACGACCATAAATCTTAACAAGTCAATTCACTTTAATAGTGTAATCATAGTGAGTTATACGAACGTATGTATAAACGTTCGAATGCCTCGATGGCACAGTTGTAATTGCGCATGCGTCACGACTGCTGTGCTGAAGCCTCGGGTTCGATCCCGGGTGGAGTAAATAGATATTGGGTTTTTTTATTTAAAAATTCTGAGCATTAGCCCGGAGTCCAGAACCATCACATTTTGGGACTGAAAATCGGCGAAAAGTGGGTGTACTGTTTACACCTCTGCCTACCCCTTCGGGGATTACAGGCGTGGGTGTATATATGTTATACGAACGTTAGATACCTACTAAACGCAGCTTTATCAACTCCAAACCAACTCATGTGTTATTTATTTCAATCTACAGTTTATCAAAAATATTAACACATCTTTTCTTTTGAAAGTAACGGAACGCAATGGCGACTCGGCACTTAAACAACTCTGTGCAAAGAATACCGTTAATTTATTGGTAAGTATGATTTTAGGTCGGATGTCAATAAACTCGTTTTCCAATAAATCAGCCAATTGAAGCTAACAAGGGCAGATGAACTCGTCACTAATTAGCAATGCTAATGACAAAAATGCGGCTACTCTCGATATTTTAAGGGCTTCGTGATCTTACTAAACAAGTTTGGAAATATTTGTTTATATTCAAATTTTTTAAACTATATATCGTACGAAAGAGGTTGGTCAATAGCCCAATATCATGGTATGGTAGACAATATAGACTTTTTCACGCACTACCTTAATAAAGTCAATAGGAACAAAGGTGTAATCCTAAAACGATTTGTGCTGCATTAAACTTAGTTTCATTTATATTTTGTATTTATTGTAATAATCACAAATAGATACTTATAATGTTTGTTCACTGTTCACTCTATAATAAACTACAGTTTAATACCTATTTCGTGATAAGATTTCGTGCAGTCCATAAAAAATACGTTCTTTAAATGTATTCTATCTGGTATTGTTAACTAAACATTGTTCACAATTGTTTTGAAGGCGATAAGGACAATCGAAATTCTGTTTCACCTCATAGGTTATAGGAAATGCGGAAAATAGATGTTCACAACCATAAAACGTAATCTAATAAACTTGATTACTAGCAGTAATAAAAACCTACATCGAAGCGTGTGCATGACTTGAATCTGATTTGTTGGTCACGTAGAACAAGCTGCTTTCAAACACTGGAGCCTTGCAGTACGATGGATGACTCAAACATATTGAATGGGTAAATATATACACGTATGCATTATTAAATTCCAAATGTATTACTCTTAAAAATATGCACGGTTTAAAGACGATATTAAATACACCCAAAGTCACACATAGTTCTGACCCCACACTAGGTAAAACCTGTACGAGAGCTACGGTCCCACAACACTCAGACCCGAAAGAAATATCTGTCTGCTACACAAACTTTTGTCTCGGTGCTGGAATCGAACACACGCTGGGCTCGCCCGCTGCGCCACGGAAGCTGTCATATTATAAGCCTTTAACTTTAAATCTAATTCCCCGGTGTTACCATTGCATCTAAATATTTTTATATGGTAAAGTTTGATGAGTTAGACTTTTAGTTTGCATAATTCGATTTTAACTCAATATACTACGTGTAACGGGAATAACGCACATCCTCAGACACCCCAATTTAAAAATATTATTACAATCATAATACATGTAGATATTGAAGTTAGACTGCGATGAATATAAATATTTTTTTTTATGAAATTAGTTGTACTAATTTTCGACATAAAGTTCGTAATTTTTATTTGATTTTTAAAGTGTTCGTTTATTATTGCATTTAGAAAAGACTTTATCGCATTGAGTTATGTCTCAGTTTTTTTTGTCTTGAACGTTAAATAAAAGGGTGACTATTATTTACCTGAGTGTTAATTATTTTTGGAAAAAAATCGTCTATTAAAAAATTGTTGATATCGATTCAGTCGCTTATTCTGAACAAACTACTTTCACAGTGTGCATTAATCATGTTACATGTTGTATAAACTTTAAAATATTTTGTTGTAGATCTTAAATGCGCTAAAATAGATATGGTTTTGGAATTGTTACCCATTATAAACTCGTTTAGGTACTCTTATATACTATGCTATCATAGAAAATCATTGCAATATATTATTATCGCAGTACAGTCGCATTTCTAAAATCTCTATATTTCAATAGAGCGCTTTATGTTTTTTATACATAGTACAAATTTCATATGGCCTTTGCGGCATAGTGGAGGAATAGCCGGTTGTGAAAGGTCACGGGTTCTATTGCCGCGTCGATACAATTGCGTGATCCGCTTTGTTTCGGCTGTGGGTGTTGTAAGACAGAAAGTTTCTGATACTTTTCGACACTAACCACACATGATCTTACTGTGGACGTAAGGCTATGTTTATGAGTTATGACTATTGTGTATTTTTTATTAATTACCCTCTTGAATTTATTTCAACGAACGAACACCGGATGTCAGGTAAAAGGTTTACAGATTTTCGAAATGCTCTACTAACTAGGCAATTTGCTAACTTGTTATGGTACTAAAATGGCTTGGGTACTTTACGGTACGGTAACTTAATTATAGAAACAAAATAAGATAGTTTGGATAAATCAAGCCTTGTGTAATCGTGTAATGTGCCCTATTGAATGAAATTACGGCGTGGGCTGGGCAAGTGTTTGTAAATTGCAGGAAACAGTACTATTCATACTACGCTATTTCTCACAAATAATGCACGTGCTTAAGTCTATGAATTTTTAGATACGGGCTACCTATATCCGATGCGATAGCCTAGCTGCGTGTGGTATGGACTGTTAGGTCGAAAGTCATAAATTCGAATCCATTTAAAATGGCTTAAACTCAGAAATTTCTATAGTTACGCGTGTATTCATTGTTAAATATAGCTTGCTTTAATGGTGAAGGAAACATTGTGAAAAGCCTGAATGCCTGAGGATTCTCTATAAGAATTTCAAAGTATGTAAAGTCTACCAGCCCGCATTACGCCAGCATGGTGGACTAAGACCTAACCCCTCTTATTACTAGAGAAGCCTCGTTCCAGCAGTGGGACAGTGCTTAATATGGGCTCTTGGTATAAATCCTATAGGTTTTTATGGTCAATTTGCATTATAATTTGTACTTCAATGTAAAAGCTAAATTTAACGCATGATTGGTAAGAAAATCTTTCAGTTTAATATTAGGTCTAAATTAATCCGCGTTTCCTGTATTGCAACCGGTTGTGTAAACATGTACTTACTCGGTATTAACAGGGATAATGTTGAAATAAATTATTGCGGTTGTATTTATACGGAGGTACGTATAGATACCGATAGTTGAGCGTCGGAACGTTGCTTACCCTAAATATGCGCTTGTTTGATAAACGAAGTGACCAAGCGCATTGTTTCCGATATACTAGGTGTATTTATATTATACCTATCTATAACATCCAATATTAATTATTATTGAAACGCCCGTCGCGGCGCGGCGTGCATCGTCCATTTACAAACATGTCAGACAACTTTATCATTGCGTAAATATTCCAATTTTTAATCAATTCTGCTCCCAGAGATTAGACATAAGTTGATTTGAAAACAAACTAAAATAAATATTAAACCATGTTCCTCAGATGAAAGTTGTCTTTGGTGGACAAAATTTCTTAGACGTTATCAGCTCTCATTTATATAACTTTGGTAAATTATCTAATTGATTTGAAATTGGAATGGCATTTATATGGACATTTCCTTACGAGTTTTTCATCGACCATATATAAAACCTTTTATCTGTTAGTTATTATATTTATTAAATATGACTAACGTGGAATTTGAATTCTAATAAGCATCAAGGGTTAATTTATTAACAGGGCATCCTGTTCAAAAGTTCCTAGAGAAGCTCTTAGCTAATCTGAACCAGATCTTAAAACCTTTGTCTTATTTTTTATAGAGGAAATCAAAAGTACATTATATCTACAACTAACAAAAACTTTATCTTCAATAAACAGTCATGAATTATTATCTTTTAAATCTTAAGTTTCTTAGTATTTTTTACCCACTAAATTACAATTAACCTCCATCGAGATTATTCGAGATCGCTTAAAGAAATTGACAACCAAAGAATTGCCTTCTTTATCTAACCTCACGATTTTAAAACACAGTTAGGAATTGATTGCATGTATTACCGCCTGTCGTTCACTCCAGAGTTACTCGACTAGTTTCTTATATGTTCTATGGGTTTTTTATGCGGCGATGTGTCAGATTATATCAAAGACATTAATACTAAGTCACATGTGACTAATGTGTATTTTAAGTAACTGAAAATAGTTTTGACTTTTTTAATTTAAAATATGGCAGATTGTTTCAACGAACTTGTATAGTCAATGTTAAAACTGAAACTACATTTCTTAGTATACAGATTTGATATGTAAATAAATCGTCACGAATTTAGTTGAAGAAGGAGATGTTTGTAGAGTTATAATGATTGGTAATGATTCGTTACAAGTTTTTTTATGCAGTGTTAAGTTGAAACTGCCTTGTAGAATTTGAAATAAATTAGAGTACGGCAATTGTATGCTACTTCAAGTCAGAAAATCACCCGAATGTGATGTGTTTGGACGTTGATTTACTAGAAGCGCAGCTGGAATGACGGCACAAAAAGCCGTGACACGATGTGGGGACATGTGAGTCAACGATCTTACAGCACCAAATGCTAAAAATGGGCACGTGTTGAAAATTAGACGTTAACGAGGGATAAATACCACCCATGATAAATATATTTGATTTTATTAGAAATAAAATTTTGTGGTTTTCTTGGAAAATATTTTGTAATCAATGGAATAGGCTGGTTGACTGTTTTTGGGAAACAGTTTTATTTTATTCTTCATGGTCTATATTATTAAAATATTATCATTAATAAACATAAAAATAAGTTTTAAAAGATTTTA
The DNA here is from genome assembly GCA_905220505.1 of Laothoe populi. Taxonomy (NCBI): domain Eukaryota; kingdom Metazoa; phylum Arthropoda; class Insecta; order Lepidoptera; family Sphingidae; genus Laothoe; species Laothoe populi. The sequence goes on along the minus strand of HG992151.1, from coordinate 6,075,144 downwards.
TTAACATTTTTATAAACTAAGTTTATTTATCCCACCAGAACGCTATCAACTATCATGGCCTCTCGTGTGACGTGACCATCCAAAAACTAATAGACGTTTGATTTTCATACTTATTATTGACAATATGAATATGCTCAAAACACAGGAGTATACAGTACCTTGATAGTTAGTTACTGTACTTAACCTTACCTTACCTAATGTACTTAAAATTAAACAGACCGCTTATTGAGCATGTCAAGGCAAAAGTTCATAGTATGTCGAATTAAGAGGTCTGATTACTAGGGCGGCTTGCATGGCTCAATGGGTTTAAATGTTAGGTAGATAATGAGTAACATGGTGCATTCTTTACATAAACAAGTCAACAGCATAGTTACACAGTATATGAAAATTGATCCTTTTTATGATTAAAAAGTAGCTTAAATAAGTGTAATAGACAATTTTGACAAATATTTCAAATTTTTTTAATTCGATCCGACACATTTGAGAAATGCAGTGTTTTATTGTTTTTCCTGTAAAGTTGTTATTTTGTGAACACGTTCTTATGGAGTAACACGTATTATATTGTTTCAGGAACTGGGTAATTTAATTTTTTGTCAATTAACAATTATGTATTAATTTCTTTTTTGTATATTTTAATATTTATTAATAATACAAAGCCATCAATCTGATGAGACCACGTCAATGTCAGCTGTTAGTTGTTACAATTTTAATGAACTTACAGAAGAGTTTCGTATGTGCTTGGTTCGTTATGACCTTGGCATCCTAATTCATGGGGCGAACATAATTGGGACAGACTTTATGAGGATTCATTAACAATATTATTGATGTTTCCGGAGAGGTCATACTTATGTACGGTAATTTTTTATTGGAAATTAGATTGGCTGGGTGGCCCGGTTGTATTATCTCATGCTCATGTATTACGACTGCTGTGCTGAGGTCTCGGGTTCGATTCGCCGGTCGAGTAAAGTGATATTGGATTTCTATTTACAAATACTCAGTATCATCCCGGAGTCTGTAATTGTGCCCGGTATGGCGATAGGCTCGCCTCCTATCACATTATGAGACCGTAATAATTTCGGTGAAAAGTGGGTGTACTCGTTACACCTTTGCCTAACCCTTCGGGGATTACAGGCGTGAGTGTATAATGTATGAAATTTCATCTACAGGCGTGAAATATCCAGGAAGAGCATCTTAACCGACAGTTATTTTATCTTATTACTTCGACTATAATAAGAAACCGATCTAACTTCTGTAAAGTTAGAAAAGTTTTAAACCAGTTCCTATATTATATGGACAGCCCGAAATAAAACAGCTATTATAAAATTATATATAATTACTATATTTTATAAAGTATAAAGGTTATAGTATGTGTTTTTAAAATTAAATCTATGAATAATATAACGTGGTTTCCAAACAACAAATAAATAAGGTATTTCCTTATTTTTCTGCATGCTTCTTGTGTGTGTAATTTCATGTATAAAACTAAAGGTAAAATGTTTATACTGACTTTATTTAATTTAATATTTAACTTCATTTAACTAGGTGATGAAATAAGTTATGGTCAATATTTTAATAAAGAAAATAGTAAAGAAATTCGTCTGATTTTAAAATTATATACAATATTAAATGTATATTTATTTTTTAAATAACTTTTTAATTCTTTTTAAAACGAAGTTATAACATGGTCATCGTTAACTTTTTGCCCCTAAGAATCTTCAACACAAACAGATATCTTTAAACATACGGACCCGTGAAAACCACGTATAGCTGTGATGGCGCTTCCCAAACTCATCTATGCGCGTCTTAAATTAACAATACAACATATTAGTTGATTATAATGTCAGATGGTACTGTTAATTTTTTGGCAAATCCTATAATTTTAAAACATTTATCTATTTTTCGCCAATGGCGGCAAACATAAGCTTTAAAATTGTGTTTGAATCATTCAATTTGACGAAGAATTATGGCGTACGGATAAAAAACACATTTGAGAAATATTTTATAGGGATATCCCCTGAGGTGAAACATCATTATTTCTTATATATTTATTATACTAGCTGTTGCTTGTGGTGTCGTTCCAGTGACAGTCAATTGTTCCATCCCTTGGGTCGTAACATAGAGTTAAATAGACTATAACCTTCTTCAAATAACAAGCTTGCAAACTTTAAAAGATTTTCAGTCAGGAAGTTTCTGACATTAGCGCGTTCAACAAATTTTTAGACATTTAATATTAAAATAACATGTACACTCACCCCTGTAATCCCCGAAGCGTAAGGCAGAGTTGTAACCAGTACACTCACTTTTCGCCGAATTTATTACGGTCCCATCATGTGATAGGGTGCGAGCCTATCGCCATACAAGGCACAATTCCAGACGCCGGGCTGACACTGTGTATTTCTAAATAGAAAAACCCAATATCACTTTACCCGACCGGGAATCGAATCCGAGACCTCAGCACAACAGTCATAACGCATGCGCAATTACAACCGCGCCACCGAGGTGAATAGTCCGAGTCTTGAAAATTAAAGAATACAAAATTTAAACAAGTTTAAGCTGACAAATTTGTAATAAATAATTTTATTATCTTCGTTGAGTATTGCGAACGGAAATATTATATTAGCGAATTCAGCTTGCTGTATCGTGAATCGGTAGCAGATGTTCTTCACATTGATGACGTGCTTAATTTGTGCCAGTATATCAATTATTGGTTAATTATTTCTGAATGACGCACGTGGTTTCTGCTAAATTTATCCTTGTCTATTTTTATTTACAGTTATACATCCAATATTTAGTTTAACTGACAAATATATGAAAACGGTATTGTTACTTGTTAGATTTGTATTAATTCAGTAAGTGTCAAGTGTAAAGTTTAGTATAAATGGAGAAAAATCGTAATCATATTTTAATATCTATTAAATATTAAATTTGTGATCCCCATTTACTTTTTTTCTTAGTGCCTCGATAGGCAGACGAGCACAGACGGGCCACCTGATGGTAAGTAGTCACCGCCGCCCATAGACTTCTGCAATGCCAGGGCACAGCAAAACCGCTGCATACCGTAAAACGTTCCTTTGAGGTTAAACAAACGGAAACGCCCCAATTTATTATATATATTGTAGCAGCATATTTGAAGCATTTTGATACAATTTCCGAATTATGATACAATATTAAATTTTAGGTATTTACTAACTGCAAAGTTTACCATGTAACTATAAGGTAAATAAACATAATAATTGTTGAAACACAAGGTATGTTACTGCACTAAGCCAGAGCGCAGCTGCTATTTTAATTGGATAAAGCGTTCTTATTTTTAAGATAGAAACCGAGCCGACATCCCTGCCTTGCCGGTTGTTTTTATTTGCCTTTTTGGGATGATAAATGCAGCGGCATTGTTTGCAAGTGCCTGCGTGGTGCGTCATTAGTATTATAAATTGTATTTTTATAGGTTATGTACTACGTACGGATCTAGTTAAAATGTCAGCATTGTAATAAAACCACACCTGAAAAGCTAATATAGCAATGTTAAAATAATATTTTGTCTTAATATTTTTTATTATTATGCAATGGTTTACTTTTGAGAAAATATATTGACTACTGAGAATATGAATTATATTTTATTTATTAATAATATTTGATATCAACTGTTCGGAGTTTCACTGTTCTAGATGACTAATGGCTAATTTCAATAAGCAACCTCAATCCGCATTTTCAGATCGAACCAGGAAATAAACCAATCAATCTGCTATTTGTAGACGTGGCATTCAAACTGAATCCTCACTGGTTAATTTTTCGAAACGGTCTGTAGTTTCGGATTAAGACCGTTTATTGAAATTAGTCGTAAGCTGAGAAATTGTGAAAACTATACATTATTTGGATAGGCTAATCCACTTACTTTATAGCCGACCCGTTTGATTACTAATCGGTTTAGTGGTCTTTGTTAGTGGTTTTTCCATATATTCTAATAAAGTTCATAAACATATTTGTTTTTATGTAAATTTGTCCTGTTTTCATTACCATGTACATGACGCGATGACATTGTACTGCGAGGTATAGATAACTATATACATATATAGGTATAAACATATGTAGTTATACAACATGTAACATGATTGATGCACACTCTTAAAGTAGTTTGTTCAGAATAAGCGACTGAATCGATATCAACAATTTTTTAATAGACTTTTTTTTTCAGAAATAATTAACACTCAGGTAAATAATAGTCACCCTTTAATTTAACGTTTAAGACAAACGAAACTGAATTATAACGCGATGCGATAAAGTCTTTTCTAAATGCAATAATAAACGAACACTTTAAAAAAAACGAATAATTAAAATTACGCCCTTTATGTCGAAAATTAGTACAACTAATTTCATAAAAAACAATATTTATATTCATCGCAGTCTAATTTCAATACATGAATTATGATTGTAATAATATTTTTAAATTGGGGTGTCTGAGGATGTGCGTTATTCCCGTTACACGTAGTAGTAACAAAATATTTTACGTTATGATTAACTTGGACAGGACCGGTATAACCAATAATAGGAAAATATTCAGTGATAGATTCGTGAATTACCTAATAAAAAATTACCTACTGATTAACTAAAATAATATTTTTAGGTACCTAGCAATAACACAAAGAAACAGAAAAATAACGAGTGAAATTTTATTTTTAACATATTTTATTATTTATTTGAAGGTATCTTACAGATTATGCTGGTTAAAAGCCTCATTGTAAGTTCAAAATTTTCCACAAATAGTGCTAGAACTCGTTTACTGTACGACAAAGCAAGAACTTGGATAGATTATGTAAATATTTTTCACAATAAATGTAGTAAGAAAGCAGCTGATAAGCCTTATATTTTTTTAATAAATAATGCATATACCAAGAATATATAATTCGTTTCACTAATAAAATATTTAATGTGGTTTACGTTATGGAAACGTTTGCTGGAAATTTGTTATTTGTTTTTCTAATAAATTACTTTGTTCTATTTTCGAATGTTCATACAAATACATATATGGGATTTCCCATTTTACCCACCTACTACCACATCCAGTGTAAAATGAATCATTGAATAATATTGTGTAAATGAAAATATGAACTACAAATAAAATTCATTTAGTTAATATTTATTATTATTTATTTATTCAGTAGAAGTGATTGTATGGTATTATAATCCTCTATACTCTAGAGGATAGAATATAAAAAGGCGTGAATCCATAAATGGTTGAATAAGCAAGGAAATGTTTGTTTAAGGTCGTTTGGAATCATTGTCATAAAAAATTATATACTGCTAATTTATCATTTATAACACGCAAATCAAGGTAATATACAAGTGATAGCAATTAGCATTTAATTCACAGTTCCGTAATTTTTCAATTGATTACCAAATTTGTATGAACTGTTAAGCAATGTGGATAGTGCTTATATTTCTTTTGATAGATACTGTACGACCTACGAGAGTTATTGGCATTTAAGTGGGTCTCATGCCCGCTGTACACATGTTGGTCCAACCAAGGTGTTGGGCCAGCATGTTGGACCAACGTGTAGAGGGTACTTGGCGTATGTTAGTAATTTGTGTTACCGAATACTTGCAACCCCAAAGCCGGACGCAGCAGTGCCCTATAAATACGAGCGAGGACGGGGGCGCGGCCTCTTTTGCTGACGACATTCGAAGACAACGGATGTATTAGATATCGCTTTTTAACCGACTTCACAAAAAAGGACGAGGTTCTCATTTAGTCGGAATCTTTTTTTATGTATGTTCCCTGATTACTCGAAGACGCCTAGACCGATTCGAGAAATTCTTTTTGTTTAAAAGAGTATACTTCCCAGGTGGTCCCATTGGCACCAAGTTAGAATCTAGTGATGGGATCTCAGAAAAATCGATTGCAACCCTCAAATTTTATAGAGACGCATAATGTGTTTTTTATTGAAGTCGGTGTATTTTTGGTGCCCACGATATTAATTATTCTTAAAATATTCCTACTACTAAGTTACCAACATACGCCAAGTAGCTCTCTACACGTTGGTCCAACATGCTGGCCCAGCACCTTGGCCCAAGGTGTACATCGGGCATCACCCAGACACTCGACAGTCGACGCGACGTACAGGGAGGTCAAGTTTTTACTGATCGCGTTCACTGAACTCAATGGAAGGTCACAAATAATTTTATGAGTGTACCTTTCACACTGTGTTGAAAGGCCGCAGATCGTTTGAATTGGCGAAGATCTTTGTTGTGAACAAATTTTAAATAACCAGCAAACGGTCCAGTTTATTTTATTTTATTTTTATTTATTAGGCACAGAAACAATGTACAAATATACTTAATTATGTAACATACAATATATTATGTGTACATTATAACATTTTTACATTTATACACCGATAAAATCCGCGCACAACATTCAAATTATACTACTTGACTTTATTCAATTAAAAATGATAAAGCTGCAAAGGAGATTTACAGTAGTTTTAAATTATTAATGTTGGCTTTAAAGTGGCAAATACTTTGGTGGAATATATCTAACTCTTTGCAGTGATCATTGTAACAATTACACATACGACATAACGGACTATTATGTGCTACATAAATCGTAGAGGCAGGTATTGAGAACAAATGTTCTCTACGGTTTGATCTATTAGCGGCTCTGAATGAAACCTGTCCCAACAATGTGGTGTCCAATTTCGAATTTACAATTTTATATAATGTCATAAGATCGAATAGTTTTCGTCTCCTCTGTAATGTATCTAGTTTAAACTGGATTAACCTATCCTCATAATTCAGAAGCTTCAAACCAAACCTTGCACTCAACTGTTTGACAAAACGTTTTTGGACCGACTCCAACTTATTTATATGGATCTTGTAATATGGTGACCATATGACACGACTATCATTGTGTTGAGTAGCGAGGGATAGACTGTCTCTCGCTACTTGATACTCTATCTGGACGGCACTGCGCTTACCATCAGGTGCAGGGTGGTCACTTTGCCGCGCCAGAATAAATAAAAAAAACCGACTAACTGCGGTACAAACAAAACATTTTAAATATACGTTTATTTCCTTGTGTGTCATATTACTGATAGGTTTTTGTTTCCACTCAACAGCCACACACACAGTCGTGAGCCCACACTAGGTGAAACCTGTATCGTGTATGAGGGACTACAGTGTCACAACACAAATATTTGTGGAATGCACAATTGTCTCGGTCCGGGAATCGAACCCGCGGCTGATCTTTTCACAACCGGCCCGCTGTGCCACGGAGGTTATATAGATTGTTTAAATATAGCTTATAGTTATTTGCTTCCGTCCTAATGTTCAGTGACCTCAGAGATAGTGCCGATGGTCAAACGTGCATGTGGAATGAGTCATAATTCTCAAGATTAAGATTTCACTTTGTTACTCATTGTAGGTACGGAAAAATTTAATATAAACTGTCGACTTAGTAAGAGCTATGTACGGATATAAAACGTGATTAAAGCTGTTTATTATTCTGACGTGAAATAACTTACAGAAGTAAAGAATAATTTGTCTTTAAATATTTTAAATACTGCTTATATAGATAAAATGCTATATAAAGGATTGTTTAACATTGGATTTACCAATATCTATCAGCCTAGAGTTGCGACACCTAACAAGAACATGGTTGCCTACTCTAAGGTGCCAACAAATAGAACCCAATATTCTTTTAACATAAAAAATCGTTTCTTTGTTTATCTTGCATACATTCGTATACCATTCTTAAAATTCTAATGACACTTTGTGAGTTATAGTGCGTACGGACGTGATAGATATATACAGAGGAATTGAGATGCCTCCTTTTTTGGAAGTCGGTTAGAAGTAATTGAAGGGGCATTTCAAATCGTACCCCATAGAACCAGTGTCAAGGACACTACATACATAATAAAAAATAATTTAATTACATACATACATATACACTCACGCCTGTAATCCCCGAAAGGGCACGCAGAGGTGTGCTGGCTACAGTCAGTACACATCGCCGAATTTATTATGGTCCCATAATGTGATAGGGGCGAGCCTACCGCCATACCGTATCAACCCGGAGTCTGGGACTCCGGATTGATACTGAGTATTTCTAAATAGAAAAACCCAATAGCACTTTACCCGACCCGGGAATCGAACCCGAGACCTCAGCACACCAGCCGTAACGCATGCGCAATTACAACCGCGCCACCGGGGCAATAATTTAGTTATGAATATTAATTACAATTTGCAATTCAGACTATATTTTTTCTAGGAAAACAATTAATAGATAAGCGATCACTGTAACGCGCATATAGATTATAATGTAAATATAATAATATTATCGTGCAGCATAACGTAAGGCACTGACATTAAAATGTTATCTCACAGCGAACGCAACGAGGCCGCATTCTGCATATAATTGATTTATAATAAGTAATAACTCAGTACGATATCGCTGCACTGCCGACACCATATTTTAGAATTATTAGTATTTTCAGGAACCCTTGATGACTTTCGAAATGTATTGCGCTGGTGCTTGTTAAAGGACTAAGTTTGAAATTAGCTTTGACAAATATCAGAGCTGTAATTTGTCGTGTAGGGTTACCTACTATAGATATTATTTTGAATATCGCTTTATTTCGCTACTTTGTATAACCCGTTCGCTTATTTTTAAACTGATTCCTGTAAATCTATGTGGACTATACAGGTTCACCTAGTGCGGGGATGTTTTATTTATCTGTTATAATGTATAAAATGGAATTTATATAGTGTTCACATTAATATTTAGGTACTATGAATCGGTATAAATGTTGCTTGGTGGTTTAAATAAAATTTATTTATTAAATTGCCTATAAAATTGGTTTAATCCTTTAGAATCTTAACTTTAAAGGATTTAACCCAAGTTTAAATCAAAGTTTTTCTCTAAAGTTTAGTGAGATTCACAAAGCTAGTCAATTAGAGCAATAATTTGACATGATATAAACACATATTATAGTGTACGCTTGTATTCCTAAAGGTGGATCTAGTGCATCCACGGTTGGCCGAGCTTATTTCCGTCCCATAATGTAAACAATACGAACCTAATACTACATCGGGCATTCCCGAAAACAATTTGTGATTTCCCAACCTTGTATTTGAAACCTAAATCTTATCTCTCAGTTTAAGTACGCTACCGATCTTAAGTAGACTAATGAAGCAAGAAATCAAGTATATTTTGGTCACTTCTTCGTTAGGTATATGAATATTTAAGATAACGACATATCCATGGATTGACGAGAATATGATAAAACGCAACATATTAGTAATTGCTCTCAAACTACGTTGTGGACATATTCCATCGAATAATATTTTTGGTTTGAAATTCTATTGTTGGCATTAGCAACAGTATTCTTTCTGACCGATGCTGCTGTAAAATTGTACCATTTATATAGTAAGGGCTTCATTAGATCATAATTATTGGATTATTTAATACCTTTCTTGTTTGGGCGATATGGTCGCTCAACGACAAAGCCCTTTTTTATCAATAAAAAAAAGGATTTGTACTCACCAAGACTACCATTTGCCATAAGTCGGGTTCTTGAAGGAAGACATAGGTGATTTGTACAAGGGATTCTCCCCAGTACAGTCCTCGGCGTCGATGTTCTGGTACTCAGGGTCTGAGAGCGGCATGGGTGGAACTGTGTTGAAATGCTTCCACGCAAGCACACCAGCGACGGCAGCCACTGCCGCTATGATGCCCAGGATGCCCATGATCCATGACACTAAAAATAAGTCAGGTAATTTAATATTGAGCAAAAATGCGTAGAATGAAAAAGCTACTCAGCAGGAGGGCATGATTGTGTCGCGAAGTAACGAGTTGTCTCTCGCTATTGATATCTGGCCGACACTGCGCTTTCCATCAGGTGCAGTGTGGTTAACCGTGACAGGATAAAAAAACTGACTACTAATTTTTATAAACTATTTTAATCCGAAGCTACAGATCGTTTCAAAACATGAACCAGTAAGAATTAAGGTTTAATGCCACCGCCTACGAATGACACAGTTTGATTGGTTTATTTTCTGGTTCGATCTGAAAATGCGGATTGAGATTGCTTATTGAAATTGGCCTTTAGTCGACAGACTTAATTTGGTCGCTACCATTTTGTAGCTCTAGACCATAGAATCCGTGTTATTAAAAAAAAGTGTCATAACTTTATCACGGTCATTTTATCTATTACTTTATCATTCTCATCATAGAATAGTAACACTATTGTTCCAAATAACACACAAAAATGTTTTATCAACTTTCATTAACGCGTATTGTGTATTTATAATCTGTCATTTCTTATAACAGTGTAGGCACAAGTGTGCATGGACTTATAACAATGTTTTGAACTTATGTCACGTACGTACTTTCCATGTATATTATACAGTCATACTTTATCGTGGTATTTAATTATTTTGCAATTTCACACGACTCTTACTGGCCTGCGCACGCGTACGTAAGTTGTTGCAGTTGTTTTACTTTGCAATGACGTCCCACACTTGTACTTTATTGAATGCAAGCCTTGTTATATAAAACTGTACAATGATAAACTAGTACAGTTCGATTACAACAGAAGTTCGAAACTTTCATGAATCATTCATCATTATACACATGTCACGAACTAATACACAAGTGTAAACAAAGACAATAGGCTGTACTGACACCAATTCGAGGCCAGCCACAACAACCAATATTAAACTGATTAAAGTGTTTAAATAATTAGCTCTACGCGTCTCTATGTTAACAAGTTACTCAAACACCGAGATAAGTTTGGAGACGCCTCTTTATAATGAGTCATATTTATTATTCTCTTATCTGATACTACATCTGTAGGTCATAGAGCATTTGCCTTATCTAGTAAGATATAAGATTGAGATAATCTGACATTGTCTCGTCTCTACCGGTTGGAAATGGCGGACTGATAAATTATTAGTTCTTGGTTACTTATGGTAGCACAACTGTCATGCCATTTATATTGTAACGAATAGGACTCGAATAAGATCTATAGTGATCACTTTGTTAGGAAATATACCTTGTACGTACTTATTGGTAATGTCGAAGGTTTACGATCAATTTTAAATGATTTGTGAATATTTAGTACGAGAAGCGTAGATTATATTGTATTTGGAAGTTCTAGGTTTTTTGTTAAATGTAATTTGGAGGATATTCGAAGCAAGGCCATAGAACGCGATATGCAATTTATAGAAAACATTAAATTTATGTCACCTCTGAATGTAGCTACCAACTGTGTAATTTAATGTAATTTAATGCTACAGAAACGACCATTCATGAAATGAAAGTAGTTTGACTATAATATTGTGAACATAAATATAAAGTTAAATATTTCAAATTGTAATGTTTATGTTAAATTAACTAAAAATGTTGGAGGCAAGTCGTGGAAAAAATGTATCAGTTTGTTATTTTAGGATGAAACTAGATAAACAATCATATAGAAACGAAAGGGATACAAAATGATGGAAGACAACTGGCGCTTGTATATTCAAACAGTGGCATAGAGGGCACATGCATACCTGAACACAACTGTGTAAACTTGAAATACAATACAATATCCTTGGCACTTGGTATTGACATTACAAACTTTGAGACGCATCGTTATGGTTTTAGTAAAAATTATACCTACATAGAAATTAAATCACACTACATGAAATTAATCCTACATAAAGTAATCGCAACTAATAGTAATGGGGTGTAAAACACGTTGTGTTTTAACTTAGTTCAGACTTAAGATTTCTGGGCCCTTCCCAATCCCTATTTAATATTTTAAGGTTGGCCACACACTCGCGATTATTCTGGTGTTTTAAGTGTTCATGGGCGGTGGAGATCAATTACCATCAGATGACTCATTGGCTCGATCGTCAGCTTTTACTATGAAAAATATGCGGAAGTATAAATATAAACTTGAAACATGTCGTAACAATTATGTTTCCATATAATCAGAAACTCACCATTAGGTCCTGCGGTATATCCACTTCCTAGAACATCGTTGCAAGACCTTTCCACCATAATGCTGATTTCATCATTTTCGTCTCTCATCGCCCAGTATTCGACGTAGCATTCTTCAACAGTCTCATTGCATTTCACCCACACTCTACTGTTGTTATTATCCTTGAGATGAGTCAGGGTCTCGTTGTAAGTGAATTTGGCCATGTAGCTGCAATCTGGGCATGGACCAATGGTGTTGTTGATGAGGCAGGTGTCGCAGTTGTTGGCGATCATGCACAAGTCGGTGCAGTAGTTGTTCTCCTCGAAGTACTGGGAACCTTCGCGGTCATTGTAACAAACGCACGTGTCGCACAAATTGCAGTAACCGTTTCCAGAACATTCCACCTGGTACAGAAACGTGACGAGTGAACAAAATTTTCAATTAGTGTAACTGTGTTTCCATTTTGAAAACTTAAATTCAAAGTGTGATTGCCTAGCATGGGATTTGAACCCAGGTTCTCAGTGGTTTATCAGCTTTATTAGCCAAAAGACCGACGAGGTGATCATTTAGTTGGTTAAATTATTATTTGGCTGGTGTTAGGATATTCATATGCGCCCGGATAGCGACCACCGTACACAGGGTGTAAAACCCGCCATAGTGGCACACGAAAGTGTGTCGCGTTCCAGGGTCAGCCAGTATACATCCGATTCTTGCTGGGGGTCTAGAGTTGGGGTGGGTTGTTTGGCCGTGTTGCGGCATTCTGAGTACTCTGACACTAGCCCCTCGACCGGGTTTTCACTTTCTTACCCCATGGCGTAGTGTGAAGAAGCAGGCCGGCATGATTATGTTGAGTAGCGAGGTATAGATTGCTTCTCGCTACTTGATACTCTACATGGACGGCACTGCGCTTACCATCAGATGCAGTGCGGTCACAATGCCGTGCGTGGATAAAAAAAATCTCATATCAGATACTACATCTGTAGGTCACATAAAATTAATTGCTCTTGTCTTATCTTTTATCATGAATAATCTGACATTCTCCGGTCTACCGGATAGAACTGACAGACTGTATTAGGCGATCAGTTGGTTTCTACCACTTACATGTCAATGTTGTGAAGCACAGTTTCACTAGAAGGTGAAAGGGATCACAATAGGATTATGGACATATTTGTTTTATGTTTAGTTTTATTTTAATTCAGCCACCAAAACATTTGCACATTTATTTTATAAACCGTTTTTAATAGATCTATATAATCTACAATAGAAATAAAATGTTGCATTAATTAAATACTGGTTGAGCTGATGCATCCACACTAATACTATAAATGCGAAAGTCACTCTGTATGTTTGTTTGTTACGTTTTCACGTCTAAACGGCTGATCAGATTGTGATGAAATTTGCGAGGAGATAGATTATATCCTGGAGAAGAACATAGGCTATCTTTTTTCTCAAAAAACAACCTTGAAAGGGGTCAAATAGTAATTCAAAATTTGTATGAGAAATCCATAATTCCTCGACTTAGGGGTCTGGAAATTCATATTTAGGCTTTTGGTAGGAAACAAAGAAATACGTGTTTCACATTTTTTTCATAATCATCCCTAAGGGGGTAAAATAGGGAATGAAAGTTTGCATGAAAATCCTTCATTTTTAAGTTAAACGCATGAAAAATAGTATTTTGTATTATATACTTTTTCTCCCAAACATGACCTCCACGCGGGCGGAGCCGCGAGCAACAGCTAGTAGTGTATATTTTACTTGTTAAAATATTTGTAATGTATTTCCTTATAGGAACTTGGAAATCCACTATCACACAGTTATCGTTGTCTGTGGTGGTACATTATTAACAGGAAACTTCCTTATCATTGCATGTGGTGTGAAATGTTATTGGGGCAATAATTATATACAAAATATACTTACATCATGCTTCATCGGGTTCGTGCAGGAAGAGTCTCCGCGTTTATCAGGGCAAATTTTTGTTTCGCAAATCTTTCCGGATCTGTGAAATAATTGATTGAGTTGATGAACTAAGAAATGTTATTTCTTGATTGATTGAGTTGATGAACTAAGAAATGTCTAAATGTTATTTCTTGATTGATTGAGTTGATGAACTAAGAAACGTCTAAATGTTATTTCTTGATTGATTGAGTTGATGAACTAAGAAATGTCTAAATGTTATTTCTTGATTGATTGAGTTGATGAACTAAGAAATGTCTAAATGTTATTTCTTGATTGATTGAGTTGATGAACTAAGAAATGTCTAAATGTTATTTCTTGATTGATTGAGTTGATGAACTAAGAAATGTCTAAATGTTATTTCTTGTTTCATTGAGTTGATGAACTAAGAAATGTCTAAATGTTGTTTCTTGATTGATTGAGTTGATGAACTAAGAAATGTCTAAATGTTATTTCTTGATTCATTGAGTTGATGAACTAAGAAATGTCTAAATGTTATTTCTTGATTCATTGAGTTGATGAACTAAGAAATGTCTAAATGTTATTTCTTGATTCATTGAGTTGATGAACTAAGAAATGTCTAAATATATGAGACTATCCCGCCCACACACCCGCCATTGTAACTCCTGTTTACCCATGATCGACAATGGCACGCATTTTTTTCCAAATTCGGCGAGTCTCTGGGAATGCTTAACTGTCTTTTATCCCGCAACGAAATTAATCATATAGGAATATAGGGAGGAGTTGGAAATATACGTTGTCCACATCCCTCTATAGAAATAGTTCTGCATGAGGATAGAGAACAATCAACTAATAACATCAAAATATGGAGTGCATCTCTAGGTAGAGAGAACTATATTCCGTGGTACATCATTGCCTGCGAGTACGAGTGCAAATATTATGTCTTTATTATTATCTACATTAATGTCAAAGTTACAAATGAAAAAGTAATTCTATCGTAATACTTGAGAAAATTTGTTTGATATGACATTTTGTAAAAACTAGCATTCTTGCTTGTATTCTTTGATATAACATAAAAATTATGTTATAATATTAATTTAGACTTTTCGTGTGACTAATTTCCATAATTTTATACCATAAGTTGAAATTTATAAAGAATGTTTAACATACTGTTTATTACAATCTTTTACAAATTATGGCAGTGACCTGAATAATTTTAATGTTAGTGTGATAACAAACAGTCATTATTGCATGTTCATGTCCTAATTTCGATACAAATATTCGAGGTTTCCAAGTAAAGTATCGTAACCCACAAAATTGTGATTCCATCTTTTTGATGATTCGTAATTAATTGTAATTACACGTTACAAACATTAATTAATCTATAATTCGAATAAATAAAAAATTGATTATTAATTTAGTATAAATTAGACATGACTTTTAGAAATGCAATATTTTTTGAAGTTACTTATTTATTTGTATAAATTTTAAAAGTGGAAATCGTGTTGTACGGAGCCTACGTCGCTGAGGTCAATACAAAATAGTATATAGATCAGGGGTGTGAATTTTTCGTCAAATATCCATTTGAACACAGAAAATAGAAGATCATATTTGTTCTAAGATTTTGACGCATAATTGATACTTTCAGCACTTATTAAACAAATTTGATTAAATATGACAAAGAAAGTGAAAGAATGACGAGTAAATTAATTTTATATTCAGACAGATAGAAATGGGTCAATACGTAGATTTTTTTTTTTTTTATCCTAGCACGGCAAAGTGACCGCACTTCACCTGATGGTAAGCGCAGTACGGTCCAATTAGAGTATCGAGTAGCGAGAGACGATCTATCCCCCGCTACTCAACACAATCATGCCGGCCTGCTCCTTCACACTACGCCATGGGCAAGAAGGTGAAGAAGCGGTCGAGGGTCTATTGTCAGAGTACTCAGAAGGCCGCAAAATGGCCAACATTGTACCCCAACTCTAGACCCCCAAAAACCGGATGTACACTGGCTGATCCCGGAACGCGACACACTTGCGTGTGCCACTATGGCGGGTTTTTCACCCTGTGTACGGTGGTCGCTATCCGGGCGGATATGAATATCCTACCACCAGCATTATGCCGTACTGGTGTAATTATATGTGTGGAAGCTGTACGAAATGGTACAGTCACTTTTTCATCGCGTCTTGACTCATCGTCCGTCTTTGTTCCGCAAACGTTCTCTTTTTAACCGATTTCAAAAAAGGAGGAGGTTCTCAATTCGTCGGAATCTTTTTTCATGTATATTCCCCGATTACTCGAAGACGCCTGGACCGACTCGAGAAATTATTTTTTGTTTAAAAGGGACTACTTCCCACGTGTTCCCATTGGCACCAAGTCAGGATCTGATGATCGATGATCTTCAAATTTTATAGGTACGCATAGTTTGTTTTTTATTCAAGTCGGTGTACTTTTTATGAATTTATTTTTTATGTTAGAGAAAATTGCATTAAAACTTGGTTGTGTTATTTGGCTCAGCTTTTTTATTCAGTATTTTATCAAACAAGTTTCATTTACCGTTCCACACGAGGCCTACGTGACAGACCACATGTCACAGAAATAGGATGTTCCTGTATTGAACCACTTGCAAGTGGTAAACAACCTATTTACTGACACCTAGTCCAATGACTCAAAATTTTAGTCGCGCTGAAATATTATTTGCGAACTTCCGCGTAAATGTCCGGCGACATAGTTTACTTTAAAAATAGATTTTGTACATCGATTGTTGTGGTATTTTTAGTGGTGCCACTGATTTCTTACAGCAGATGTTTTTCAATTATCTAGTTTGACTTTCTAAACAACCTTAAAACCTTATCGCGCCACAAACTTTTAAACGGATTTCGTGATGTTGTCAGTTTCTATATTGGCTGTGTATAGATTGTATATGAATCTTTGTATGTTGTTTTTAAGTTCTAAGTGATACTAGGAATTAAGAACAATTTGTGTACGGCTGGTATTATAATTAGAAATAAATGCCTTATAGCCTCATTTGCGACTCTGCCTTGTATTAACATGTACCGTACCGTTTTTTTTGTTTCATGTGAATGTGACTTGTTTAAGGATGTATGTATTTTATATGTAAATTATTTTATAATGTAAATTGTAATGACAAATTACAAAAGACATACGGCTGAGTTTCTTGGTGCTTCTTCTCAGACCAGTGGGCATTTCCGAAGCACCAGTAGACCTTAACATTATTATGACATGTAAAAAGTGCCCCTAGTGGCCTAATTTACAAAATAAATGATTTGATTTGAATGCTACTTACGATCCTGAGTGACAATTGCAAACACCACAAGAATAATCCCCCTTGTAATTGCATTTTGCTGAAGTTTTCTCCACAATGCAGGATTCAGGCTACAACGAAAGACATTTACGAATTAACGCCATGAATTTATGAAGAGATAAATTACTATTTTTTAAGTCAATGAGTTTCAAATCACCCGATTTGACGGGATTTTTTAACTGAACATCTGTAAATTCACCCACTTAATGAGCTTGTAAAAGAATAAAACCAGTTAATATAAAATAAACGATACATAATAATTGAATAAAACTATTATATAAAATTATCGTTTTATTACGCTTACCTTAAAACTATTTGGATGTTCTCCTTTGCTTGGCGTGGACCCCTTGCTACCTATGGGTCCATCTTTGGGACGCATTTTTGTTTCACAAAATGTTCCAGACCTGACGAGAAAATTACAACTTTTAAGTAACAAGATAATTTTTATGACGACAAATAAATAACACCCAACAGTCACACACATAGTCCCGATCCCACACTAAGATACAAGTCTTGTGTTGTGGGTATCAGGGACTACAGGAGACTTTCGGTCTCACAACACCCAGAGCCTGGACACAAATATCTGTCTGTCTCACAAACATTTGTCCCGGTGTGGGAATCGAACTCAAAGCCTTCACTGCCGGCTACTAGCCAACTGCGCCACGGAAGCAATATAGAGTTAAATCTGACTAATTATTCTTGCCATTCAAAATGACAAATAAAAAGTATAGTAGGGTAACAAAACTCACCATCCATTGCGGCAAGTACAAACGCCACAAGTTAAGTTTCCATGTCCGTTGCAATCCATAGAATCCACCTGCACATCTTTACTGCACATGCATGCGCAGGCTATGTGGTACTTGATGGTCACATCTTCCATATTCTCTATGGTGACCTTCGCGTACGCGTATTCATAAACAGTACCGTTTGAGAAACAGAAATCCAAGTTCGGGGTTGCCTCGATCGTAGCGATGCACTGCGAGCCAGTGCACTTGGTGTGATACACTGATACTTCGATGTTTTTGCTCTGTGATGAGTCTACGATTGACACATTTGTCTGTGAAAGGTAAATTATTTTTTTATATCTATTAGGAACAGTCTTATCTGCACTAAAGTCAGCTAAATGAGAGGTTACCTAAGAAATTCGTAAACAAAGAATATCCAAAATTTCGATGATATTAAACTTTTAGGCTGTCGCCTATGCTTAATGTAATGAATTAATACAGCTAATTGTGTCCTGAAGAGTTATATATAAAGTTAGGCGTCGTCCAAGTAGTGCAGACGGGCATTATAGAATTTGTTATGTCTGCGTAGCATCGCTCTTTTACTCATCTGATCACTAAATATGTTGTGTGAGCTTTGTTCTATGTCACTTAGTTCCTTATTTTTGCCACGTGCCGTAATACATGCATGATGGTGCTTCACGCATGCAGACGAAATTTGAAGTTGAAAGCGTACGAGAGGGCTATAGAATACATACATGCATATTATACACTCATCATTTATTTCGGTCTTATTATGTGATTGGGCATATTAAGAGCAGCGATAGCCTAGTTGGTTGCAGTACGGACTGTCAAGACGAAAGTCGTAGGTTCGAAACCCAAGTGGCATACACCTCTGACTTTTCTAAAGTTATGTGTGTATTAAAATGTTAATTATCGCTTGCTTTAACGGTGAAGGAAAACATCGTGAGGAAACCTGCATATCTGAGAATTTTTCGAAGGTATGAGAAGTCTGCCAACCCGCATTAGGCCAGCGTGGTGGACTAAGGCCTAACCCCTCTCATTAGTAGAGGAGGCCCGTGCCCAGCAGTGGGACAATGTATATGGGCTAGTATTATTATTATGTGATTGGGAGCCTATTGCCATATCGGGCATAATTCCAGACTCCGGGCTGATACAAAGTATTTCTAAATAGAAAAACTCAATATCACTTTACCCGACCCAGGTATTGAACCTGAGACCACAGCACAGCAGTCGTAACGCATGCACAATTACAACTGCGCCACTGAGGCAGTCTATAGAATATATTATATTTATAAAATATAGTCATCATGCAAATAGTGTATATAATTTACGGACGCCGTATAAAACCTAATTGGTGGAAAAACAACGAAATAAATGCTGTCAAAATAATTGTTCGTATAAAGTATAATTGTTAGAAGCTTTTGGATAATATAAATTCAGTAAAGGCGTGACACAAAATGATTGGTGGCCAATAAAAAATATCTGGAAGAAGCACCTGTCCCTTGTGGTTCTTTGTTTCGGAGCATGAATTTATTTTGATTTTAAATACTTCATCATCTAGAAAAATGATTGTTAAAGATGATGAAATGTGGGTAAAGGAAATAAGGTTCATTAGAATTTGTTGTAATACCCGCATTATTGTACGATGCGTATGTACAAGCCATTAGAATGGTGTAATCTCATAATGACGTCTGATCATTTTCAGTGTAATTAAAGTGTCGTTATATGGAATTCATGTCATTCAGATTGTTTACATTGTTAAGGTAAACATTCATTGCTTTGTTTGTAAAACGTAGAGGAAATTACATGTAAATGGACACCAGTATACAATCGCCACGCGTTTGAACGTACACAATAGACATATTTTGAAGTGATGCGTTTATTTTGTAAATATGAGAAAGTAAGTATGAGAAGTTCTCCCACGTTTCAGGAGACATGTAAAACTATTAGGCTTACATGAACCTCCCTTTTAAATTACATCAATGACTCAAGTGTCTGTGTTGAAACATTTATTATATCTATAATATTTTTATATTATGGTTTTTGTCGAGGAATATAAATGATTATATTTTTAATTAAATTAACTGAAAAAGCAGCGATAGTTTGGAGTGGTACGGACTATAGAGACGAAAGTCATAGGTTCGAAACAATCCCCGTTAGCATATACTTCAGACTTTTCTAAATATACGTGTGTATTAATTATTGCTTAATTTAACGGTGAAGGAAAACATCTTGAAGAAACCTGCATACCTGAGAATTCTCATAAGTATTTCAATGGTATGTGAAGTCTCCTCGCATTAGGCTAGCGTGGTGGACTTAACGTCTCTTATTTGTAAAGAGGTCCATGCCCAGCAATGGTTCAAGTTTAATAAGTTCTGCTGGTGGTAGGCTTTTTTTGCTATTCATATCCGCCCGGATAACGACCACTGTGCACAGGGTGTAAAACCCGCCATAGTGGCATAATCAAGTGTGTCACGTTCCGGGATCAGCCAGTGTACATCCGGTTTTTGTCGGGGGTCTAGAGTTGTGGTACAATGTTTGGCCGTGTTACGGCCTTCTGAGTACTCTGACCCTCGACCGCTTCTTCACTTTCTTGCCTTTGTGTTGAGTAGTGGGGGATATATTGTCTATCGCTACCCGATACTCAAATTGGACGTCACTGCGCTTACTATCAGGTGGTGTGATCACTTTGCCGTGCGAGGATAATAAAAAAAAACCAGGGCTATTATTATAAAATTAACTAGCTTACTTGTAATTCTTTTGGAGAATCATATGGTATCTCCAGCCGGGCAGGGATGCCTACGTAGAGTCTTCTTTCTCTCGTGGCTTGTTTATCCTGACTCGTGACAGGCATCGAAGGTAACTTCTCTTTGCCATTCGGACACCAGTCGTCATCCGGGTGTGGCATGCAGTGGTCGCTCTACATAACAAAAAATATGTTATAATCTTCTTATTTATAAAAATGAATTGCTGTTCGTTTGTCTCGCTAAAACTGCTTGACCGATTTGGATGAAATTTTGTGTGTACATTTCAATGGGTTCTTGGAGGTTTGGGAAACACAAATGGACCCGGTAGGTGGTGCTACTGTCGGTGTGTCACCAAATTTGATTTGCTGGGATAATGTGTGAGAATTTGTTTGTGTATCGTTAGTATCAAGAAATACGAGGAACTAGGAACTATGGCCCACAACATCCAGACCCCTAACAAATAATTGTGGATCACATAAATATTTATGTCATCGAACCCGCAACCTTTCGTTTCTCAGGGTACTCGCCCGTTGCGACACGGATGATTATGTTTTTGAGTTTCTCTATTTATAAATACTGTACGTGGGTTGTAATTTATGGCTCATATGATGTATCGGCTTGTCGCCTTTAAATTTATGGGATGGAAATAAGATCGTTAAGCCGTGAATCTACCAGTTACACCTCTGCTTACCCCTTTGGAGATACTAGCATGAGTTAGTTCGTTCGGGAATGTACATAAAAATATATTTTATGTATTTAGATCACAAATAACTATATAACTAGCTCATTTAATGTAACAAACAGGTATTTTATATAAATAAGTATTTAATATATAATTACGTATCATAACACCTAAATAGGTGTGGTAATTATATCTTATGCAACAAGTTTATAGTATATATTTAACTATGCCCTTATTATGTTGTGACTGTTTATGGTCCGTCGCCTAATTCCTAGACAATTACAAACACTGACATTAAACGATGTGACTGAGATTGGAACCAAGCGGACCAAATGATTCAATTGAAACGGCAAGGGCGTGAAATCAGCTGGAAGCGGAGCGTGCTATTGGCTTTATTTTACAGAAGCAGCCCTAAATTGTTATTATGCAAATTAGCTCTTAATTAAATAGAAAACTATTAGGTAAGGCTACGTTTTTCTGTAACAGAGCATTAATTCGCCTGGAATTTATAAACATACATACACACTCACTCCTGTTATTCCGAAGGGTTAGACAGAGGTTGTAACCGGTACACCGATATTTCGCAGAGCTTATCATGATGTGATAGGGGGTGAGCCTATCGCTATACCGGGCACAATTCCACTCTGGGTTCATACTGAGTATTTCTTGGCAGAAAAACCCCAATATCACTTTTACCCGACCCGGGCATCGAGGCCCAGACCTCAGCACAGTTACAACTGCGCTACTAAATATAGTGATATTTATTTCTTTACCTACTTTATTCATTCATTAATTAATAAGCGAATGAAGTAGGTAATTTATGATGACATCAATAATAACTTAGGGCCCACAATAATTATATTAGTAATAAAAACATATTTAATTGTACTTGTATACAGATAACAAAAGCAAACCTCAACTCGTATTGGAGTTTAAGTTTATATTTAATGTATTATTTATGTTCATTATGCAAGTGGTGTATTTATGTATTTAAAGCTTGGAATTACCCTTTATAATATTACATTTAAACTCCAAGCAGACAAACAAACACGTTGAATAGAAAACGTGTAAATGTGCCATATATGCCAGCATGAATATTTCATTTCCACAACTATTTAATTCCATGTGTGGTGTTATCTCGGGCGGCCGCTCCCCGACGCCGTGTCGCGGGACCAAGTCCAGTAATGACCACACTAGTACTAACCTAGTACTGCCAACCGGTTTTGAATGCCTTCACTTCTGCTCTTTATAGTTATTTACACAACTTGACACTCATTAAACGCTTTGTTATTTAACAGTCTTGGTAATAAGGAAATCATAAAGTTCGCTTGTATAGTGGTAATTAATGTATAATTTTTACTAAAGATTACTATAAGATTATTAGATATAGCAGCGATAGCCTAGTTGGTTGCGGTACGGACTGCCAGGACGAAAGTCGTATGTTCGAAACCTAAGTGGCATACACTTCTGACTTTTCTAAAGTTATGTGTGTATTAAATGTTAATTATCGCTTGCTTTAACGGTGAAGGAAAATCGTGAGGAAACCTGCATGCCTGAGAATTCTCATAAGAATTTCGAAGGTATGTGAAGTCTACCAACCCGCATTAGGCCAGCGTGGTGGTCTAAGGCCTATCCCCTCTCATTAGTAGAGGAGGCCCGTGCCCAGCAGTGGGACAATGTTTAATACAGGGCTAGTATTATTATTACTATAAGATTAATTTATTTTAAAGACATTTTTCACACCAAATGTCAGTACGTAATCTGTCCTACTGAAAGCGTCAGTGACGCCGTGCGTTAGTGACGTCACGACATAACTCATAGCAAAAACACACACACTTGTGACTTGAAGCGATCATTTTTTTGTCTTCATAAAGCCACGTTTTAACATCAACCAATAATATTCTTATTCATCAAATATCACATCAGTTTATTTTATAGATGCACTTGTTTTACCATTAATTTATAAATCATATTTGTCGACATCCGAAATGTTTTGTTTACAGACATTAAATATCTTTACAGAACCCTCTTATATAAAGATTGTTTTGGGTCGCCCCAAACAGTTCCAAGTTAACATTTCACATATGATCACAGTATAAATAAAACATAACATTTGCGATGCAGATACTCGCGCGAAAGCAAAGCAAAACGAACAGTGAGACGTTGTTAAGCATAAAACCGAGTAAGGGCTCTGCGGATGTTGCATTCTTGCCGCCCAGCGAGTAATATTCATGTCATATAATTATAATGCGCGAGGGTACGATGGGTGTGGAACAATTTCACACCCACACAAAAGAGCACAGGAGAGTAAACTGGCTTAGCAAGATTCAGAATCAGGTCATTTACCTGCAGTACACTATGTCAGATGTCTATTTACACTATATATACTAATCTAATACGTGTATCAACTTTTATTATTATTTAGACCTCGACGATGCTGAATGGGGTGGATAGATGAAAATATAATTCCTAATAGTATCAGAAGAACTACTTTTGATTTTCCTCATATAATTATTAATAATAAAATAAAGAACTAAAATGTGAATAAAAGTGGGATTGGACGGGACATGTCATTCGAATGGGTCGAGAGCTTAGAGTTTTGGTTGCCTACTCTAAGGTCGAGAGAGATGGGCAAAAATTGTCACCGAGTGGGTGCCTTCTGACCGACGACGGCGAGGCAGGCCTAGGAAGAGATGGCGGGATGACTAAGCCGCCTTCGAAACTATGTGGCCCGAAAAGGCACAAAATAGAGATCAGTGGAAGGAAATGGGGGAGTCCTTTGCCCAGCAGTGGGACACAATAGGTAGTTTAAAAAAACTAAAATGTATCTTACCATAATGTAATCCTAATCAAGATAACAATAATAAAATAAATAATAATACTAGCCCTGTATTAAACATTGTCCCACTACTGGGCACGGGCCTCCTCTACTAGTGAGAGGGGTTATGTCTTAGTCCACCACGCTGGCCTAATGCGGGTTAATTATCGCTTGCTTTAACGGTGAAGGAAAACATCGCGAGGAAACCTGCATATCTGAGAATTTTTCGAAGGTATGAGAAGTCTGCCAAGATAACAATAAACTTACATAATGAATCAAATTTATTAATGAGAAAAATAGAGTAGTTGCACTCAGTATCAGTAAGTCTATTAGAAATGAAATTTCCAAAACTAACGAGTCTTCTAAGGGAAACAGATACATATAGAGATTAGATATATACATATTTTGATCGATTTTTATTTTTATTCGGTTAACGACAGACTTCGAAACACCTGCAATTGTTGCTATGTCTCTCTGCGAATGTGTGGAGTGAAGTAACAATGTTCGTATTTCCCTAAATTTTCTTGGGGACGTGTCTGAAGCCTTAACCATACTAAAAAACAAAAAAAATGGAGGCTATCACGACATACTGCTATAAAAAAATATATTCACTTATAAATTTTACCAAAAATAAAACAATAAGAAACATTACATACGTTCTGCTTATTTAGAAGCGGAAAACTTGCGAAAAACTGAATACCAAATATTTTATTCAACCTCACTAAAACAGCAGTTTTCAACTAATTTCATCAAGTGAGAAGTAACACTAGTTATTTGATAAATACCGCCGACTTTTAGTGTTGCCATATATCAAAAACAATAGTAGTGATACCACGTGCAGTAACACATAAAACAATCTCATAAAAAAACAGTTTGTTTCCTCAAAAAATAAGTTTAAACGAGATGTTTCATAAATAAGAGTACTGTCCCTAATAATTTGGCCACCTACTGTATGTATCTGTTTCCCTTATGAGTTTCCCCTACTGACTTATGGAAAATAAAAAATGTTTTCGCAACTATGGCTCAAGCTAACAAAAATCAGTCAAAGAAAGCAGAACAGTATATGTTTGATGATTTTTTTATTATTCATTCATGAATGTTGCGAAAGTGTTCTACCAACACGATACAAGAAAAGGGTATCATTAACCCAAAAGGTTTGTTTAACAACCTTTTTATTATATTAAATGATAAATATTTACTTTTGCATTATAATGCTTTGTTTTGTTACAGATGTATAAAAATATTATTATGGTGCAATAAAAAGCGGCTTTCCATAAACAAAAACTGCTTTCTCTGTTTCGTGCATCCTACGTGTAGGTCTTGTTATATCTAACTACATAATAAAAAGGGCCATTAACCCTTGGGTTGCGCAGAAACCGCCTATGTGGGTGTCGCGATAATAGTAGAGATTTTAATGATTATTCCCGCTCTGTTTTGATCGACGAGATAATGTTTGTTCTCTGTCTTTATCATTAATGGTGTGTGTGAGTGAATCGGCAATATCTAGTCTCGGTGCTCTGTCGGAATAGGCAGACGTGTGGGTGGCACGAGATATGAGTGCCCATAGAATTGTCTGTTACACCTAGCGTGGGGTAACGAAGTATGACGCAAAGTACTGGCTGGATTTTGCGAGAAATAATTGGTTAAAACCTTTGATTTCTTTATAAATTTGTTAGTCATACATTTGGACACTTGTATAGAAAATATTTTTCAAGGAACTCAAGAGTCACTCATCAGACGTACTTCATAAAACGGCTGTAGGAATAATAAATACTGTGCTATAATTTCTGATAACGCTATGGAAAATAAAACTAATAAATTGCATGAATCTTGGTTGATGGTTTAAAAACAGTTGTCATGCAAAATTGATATGAATTAAATGGAAGATCCCTACACACACTTTTGTGTTTAACCAACCCGGAAGTTTTAATCTAAGACCTCGTCGGTAACTCAGCCTAAGAACATTTCAACTAAATCAGTAAGGCGATACTAGAGATGAAATAACAGTTCAATTATTACATCCTCCGTTTCGGCTATGTAACGAGAGGCCATGGGTTCGATTCCCTTACCAAGACAAATGTTTGTATGTCTGACTAGATATATACTTTGGGTCTGTGTTATGGGACCGTAGTCCCTTGTAGTTCTTGATACCCACGATATAGGTTTTATCTAGTGTGGGGTCAGAACTATGTGTGGAACTATTAGGTGTATTTAAATAATGTTCCTCCATTATTTTTAATATATTTACCACATTTACAGAGCAACTTTCTGTAATAAATATGTTAAGAAAATTCCAAAAACAAAATTAGAACAATAGATCATCCAAGTAGTATTTTATTAAAGACAATAACAACCATATTGTTTTCCCTTCGCCATGAGATCACCCGCATCATATTCTCGGTAATTCCATACTCCTTTAGTCATTTTGCGGTGGATTCTATTAAATTCAGCCATTGTGACACCATTATGTACTGACAGATAGGCTTCTTTGCGTGCTTAATTGGTATTTGCTCATAAATACAACGACTAACAAACTAGTGATAAGGCAGCCGTCAATAATTGAAGTGAGTTACCGACCATCAGGCTGCAAGCAATTTTATTTGAACTAATATAAGTCCATTACGTTCACATTAAATTAGGGTTGCCAACCCCAAATTCAAAAACTAGGATTTGAAGTTGGACAAACTAAGACATTTCAGTTAAAAAACAGGAGTTGTCTTTGTTTTAAATCAGCAAGAACACTCGCGAGGGACTAACTAACATAATTGCAAAGGTGTCGCGTGAATTTTAAAATACAGGAACATATCAAGGGGCTTTTGAAACCCAGGACGCTGCTTAAAAACTATCCAGGACACTCCAGGACACTCTTAAAACCAGGTCTTGTGGAAAAACAGGACGGTTCGCAACTCTACATTAAATGGCTATTAAAGAAGTGAGTTTTAATTGCGTTCGCGTACGTATAACTGGGTTTGATCGGGTTTGGTGAAAGAAATATTATTTTTTTTCTATTACGAAATGCTCAGTATCATCCTGGAGGCTGGTATTCTGCCCGATATGGCTATAGGCTCGCCCCCTATCACACCATGGGAAGGTAAAAAGCTCGGCGAAATGTGGCTGTGTGTGGTTACACCTCTGCCTAACCCTTCGGGGATTATTATGTATGTATGTACATACATATTTAAACTGGCTTATAGTATTTTACTTGGTAATGTACCTATATTTATGTGAACTCTAACAAAACCGGAGTACCTTAGGTTGGTGGTCATTAATATAGAGTTTTGGGGAAAATCACATCCATGGCGAAACGAGCGAATATCCGGTTATGGACTGGCAGGGCGCGGGTTCAAAATCCGAACCTAGATAAAAAACAGATCTAAGTTAGGACCGAAAGTCTCTCGAAAATCAAGACTATGTGACTGATCATTGGTATTAGGTATAATTAAACTAGCCGGCCCGGCAGACGTCGTCCTGCTCGGAAAAGCAGCGCCACACCGACAGCAGCACCACCTACAGGGTCCAATTGTGAATCTAAACCATCCAGGGCGCCACCCAAACCGCATACAAAAAAATCATTCAAATTCAGCCGTTTAGGAGGAGTTCAGTGACATACACACGTACAGTAGAATTATATATATAAAGATTTAACAAAGAGTTGGCAAGAAACCTTGTCTAGCGAAAAAAATATATTTTTAAAGCTGACGAATATTGTCAATTTTATTGTTATAATTATATTAATTTTATGGTTAAACTTGTTCATTTTATATCAATGTCAAAAATTTCTTGAATTTCAGATAAATATGATACCATAATTATTGAGACAACTGGCCATTTAGAATATTAAGTATTTAGGAAGCAAATAAATTCAGAAATATACAATAGTTATTCTATATAATGAAATTAGTTATTAGTTATGGGACCGAAATTTGGCGAAATGTGGGTGTACTGGTTACACCTCTGCCTACCCCTTCGGGGATTATAGGCGTGAGTGTATATGTATGTAGTTCATTAAATCACCCTAATGACATCCAATGTTTTGTATTTCTAATAAAACAGCCTAAATTAATTAATTACGAGTTTTATTTTTCTAGCACGTTTTAACGTTACAGTTCCGAACCACAGGCAAGAGAGAGAGAGAGAGAGTGAGAGTGTCCGCGAGCGAGACAGCTAGTTCGGGGATACCACACTCTCCCACACCTTACTCAACTTAATGCTTGTATTAAGTTTACAAAAAAAGAATCTTAAATTAATAACAATATATAATACTTAACATTAATTACTAACTATTCATCTAATGTTTCTGAACAGGATAGTATCTGGTTAACATGGCGTTTCCATGGGCACCCATCTACATCTATTATATATGTCACACCTGGTACAGATTGTCCAACTATTAAACCCTGAATCCATGGCTTGTATCCCTTCCGATAATCTTTAACCATTACTTTTTGTCCTATTTCAAACTTTATGTCCCTACTCCCTTGACTCTTGTTTTGTAACTTGTACTCTACTTCTTCCCTCACTGGTGGTGGTCGTAGTAAACTGAATCTATTTCTCAGTTCCCTCCCTAGCATTAATCTCGCTGGTGTGATGCCAGTCGTTCGTTGAGGGGTGTTCCTATAGTCCATTAAAAATAAATTAATTGCAAATGACAAAGGATGACCGCTTTCTTTAATTTTAGTTACCGTGGATTTGAACGTTTGTACGAATCGTTCCGCCGCGCCGTTCGTTGCTGGGTGGTACGGTGGTGAAAAAGTATGCTTAATTTGAGCTAATTTACAAAATTCCTGAAACTCTGAACTTGTAAAGGACCGTCCGTTATCAGTAACTAAGTGCACTGGAAAACCAAAAGTTGTAAATAAATTTTTGAAAATTAGAATCGTACGTGCCGATGTGATGTTAGGCATTTCGAACACTTCTGGCCATTTGGAATAGCTGTCAACTATTACTAAAAACATTTTATTGTAAAATGGACCCAAAAAGTCTGCGTGTATTCTACACCACGGTGAAGGGGGTACAGGCCATGGTTTCTGAGTTTTACAAGGATTTTTACTATTTTGTAAACAAACAATACAGTTTTTTACTACCTCCTCAATATCTGAATCTAGCTTATTCCACCAGAAATAAGAGCGAGCAATCTCTTTCATACGCACAATTCCAAAATGGCTTTTATGTAGTTCCCTTAACACAGTTTCTTGTATCGAATTTGGTATTAGTATACGATATCCCCAAAACACACAACCCCTATCTACAGTTAACTCCTTAAATCTAGTGTAAAAAGGAACTATATCTTGAGGTAAATGTTTTCTTCCTGGCCAACCATCTGACAATGTTTTGTTGAACTTTAAAAAACATGTTCTATAAACACACATCCATGTTATTTTGAAATAAAAATACTTGTCAATGGGGGTCGGGTGAAGATACTCTCATTATTGTTATCATTCTGATGCCCACGCGTTGAGTTGAAAACAGGGTTGTCACCCGTAGAACTTATAACTTTTATTTTTATCAGGTAGAAGTCGTATTTTAAATCTCAAATCAGACAAGAATTAAAAATAAAACTAATGTATCACGAACCGGTACTCATTTTCTTTGTGTTTATAATTGTCAACGGTAGAACTTTTAACTTAAATTTTTAGGTATCAGGTAAAATTCGTATTTTAAATCTCAAATCAGACTAGGACTAAAAATAAAAATAATGTATCATGAACCGGTACTCATTTTCTTTGTGTTTATAATTGTCAACGGTAGAACTTTTAACTTAAATTTTTAGGTATCAGGTAAAATTCGTATTTTAAATCTCAAATCAGACTAGGACTAAAAATAAAAATAATGCATGCTTTATCATGAACCGTTACTCGTTTTCTTTGTATTTATAATATACATACTGAGATAAAAAAAACCCTATATCAAAATGAATTTGATAGTGTTAGAAATCCAGTATTTGTGACACAGTCATAGTGGGGAATCTTATAAATTGGCAACCCTGTTGCAAAAAAGGTACAATGACACATTCTCTCAAATCCACATTTCTAATATTAGGGGTCAGCGCACTTTGTGGAGACGGCAAATAATAGATGGAGTTTCGCAGACGTCGCGTCGTAAACGCAGCAGAAAAGTCGATCAAGTCTGGCGACACTCCAAGTAGCCGTCCAAGTGTTGTAAAGTGCATTTTTGTCTAGGATTAATAACTGGTAAATGTTTGGGGCGCTTGTTATCGGAAAGAATATGACGTGTCTCATGGGATTATTAACATCTGCATAAAACTAACTATACGTCAATATACGTCAAACTTTACTTAAGTTTGTAAACATATGTCAAGCATATATTACTGATAGTCTCGTTGACGCAGTCTCAGAGTAGCTAGCTGAAACGGAAGGTCGTGGGTTCGATTCCCACACCGAGTGAAATTATGCGTGATAAGTATTTGTTCCGGGTTTGGGTGTTAAGACTGAAGCTATCCGAACTTCCTAATCCATACGACGCTGATAATAATTATATTTCACTATGAGTCTCTTTAGTAGACGAAGCCTGTGTCTAGCAGTGTGACAGTGTAATACACGGCTGGTATTAATATTTACTGTACTATAATAATACTAAATAAATAACCAACTGTTACACACATATTCATCACCGCGCACTAGGTTAAACCTGTATCGTGGATGTCAAGAACTACGAGGGACTACGGTCCCACAACACCCAGACCCGAAACAAATGTCCGTCACACGAACATTTGTCACAGTGAATCGAACCCACGGCCTCGCGTTTCTCAGTCAGCTACTTGCCCGTTGTGCTACGGAGTCTGTCAAAATAAAATTATAATTATTTTGAAACAGATAGACACTTAGTATGAGTCGATATTACCAAATATAGACAAGATTATCGAAGCACAAAACTTTAATCCTACTACCATAGACATATTATGTTTACTTTAACTTTCTTTTTCCGATCGTGTACGAATGGCACTATCTATTTATAAACGTGTTTAGAGAAATCTTTAAACATTTTTAACTTAGTTTATCTTCTCACTGGATGATAGTTAACGTGAATCTTGATTATATCAGACACGAATTGATGTAAGATACTAAACGAAATAGGAAGTAAAGAGTGCAATAACTCTATTTGTAACATATCTAACTACTATCCATACTCATCGTGCGTATTTACAATTAGAATATACTTATATATTAATATACAATATTAATGAATGGGACTACACAAATTTAGATAGGATAAGGAATGAGTATGTAAGGGGAAGTCTGAAAGTAGCACCAATTGTAGAAAAGATGAGGAGTGCTAGGTTAGCTTGGTTTGGGCACGTGATGAGGAGGGATGAAAGGCATGTAACAAGACTAGTTGTCAATATGAATGTGGAAGGACGAAAGAGTCGTGGGAGACCCAAAAAGGATGGATTGTGTGAATGAGGACATGCGCGTGAAAGGAGTGAATGCAGATTTGACGCATGATAGGGCTGCGTGGAGAGTTAAAACCAATTGCGCGACCCCACTTAGTGTGGGATAAGGGCAGGTAGATGATAGATGATGATGATTAATGAATGGGACATTAATTCTAGATTTCATTATTCATTAGATTCATTTAGAGGGACTAATCAGACTCGTTTAGTTCCTACAGTCAAACTGTGCAAGCAGTTTTGTAGGCAAGTGTATTACCTTGTAATAATGTATTTGTACTGCCTCGGTGGCGCACTGCCGTGCTGAGGTCTTGATTTCGATCCCCGGGTCGGGTAAAGGGATATTGGGTTTTTCTATACAGAAATTCTCGGTATTAGCCCGGAGTCTGGAATTTGTGCCCGGTATGGCGATAGTCTCGCCCCCTGTCACATTGTGGGATCGAAATAAATTCGGCGAAAAGTGGGTGTACCGAATGCACCTCACCCTGACACTTCGGGGATTACAGGCGTCAATGTATGTGTATGTGTTTGTAATTATTAATAAATTAACTAAAATGACATTACTACAATAGACGAAAACATATTAAGTGATATAACAACAGAACAAAGAACCTTCGGCGACGTTGGTAAACAAAAACGTCTCAGCTGTTAAAACAGGACTGTGATGATAAAATACAATGATACTCAGATGGCAATACCATTTATATATTTTATATGCAGCTTACAGAGTAAGGTTAGTTTGTTATTACGATACTGTTTCACAGTCGGGCTTTGGTATTTTTTTTAATTTATCCTGGCACGACAAAGTGACCACACTGCATCTGCTGGTAAGCGCGAAAATCTATCCCCCGATACTCAACCCAATCATACCAGCCTGCTAAAAGCCTAAAGGACCCTGGATCATAGGAAGGAGGGAACACGGTAGCCGGTGTACATTATGTCACAGAAATCTCTGAGATTTCATTGAAATTACACTGTGATCAACTTAAGTATTGATTACGTATTTGAAACTGTATTTATAAACACTAACATCATCGACAAAAAATCTTTTTTTTATTATTATTAATAAAAAACAGTGAAGGAAAACATCATGAGGAAACCTGCATACCTGAGAATTCTTATAAGAATTTCGAAGGCATGTGCAGTCTACCGACCCGCATTAGGCCAGCGTGGTGGACTAAGGCCTAACCCCTCTCATTAGAGATTAGTAGAGGAGGCCCGTGCCCAGCAGTGGGACAATGTTTAATACACGGCTAGTATTATTATTATGTTTGTCACACCGTAATCACGGGACTATAGACTCGGCCATTTGGTAGGCGTGCGTGGGGCCGAAGCCAACACATAGAGGCCCATTGGACAATTTTATTATTATTATATTATATTAATAGGCTTGCGTTTGACCACTATCTCACCTAATGATGTGTCTGTTATTGTTGCATTTAAAAATAACTTATCACCAGTCATGTTTCAATTTCGTTTTATTTTACTGGTTTACGACGTGTGGCCTATTTACTAAGTTCTATATTTTTAATCAAAATTACCTACGTCAATAAATTGTAGAATCGATCCGGTAGCCAATTCTTAACAAACTACTTTCAAGATGCGC
This sequence comes from Laothoe populi, assembly GCA_905220505.1. Lineage (NCBI taxonomy): Eukaryota > Metazoa > Arthropoda > Insecta > Lepidoptera > Sphingidae > Laothoe > Laothoe populi. The sequence goes on along the minus strand of HG992151.1, from coordinate 6,041,935 downwards.
ATTTATTGTGTTACACGTTGTATCACTGAAACTGGACTTGGATGTGTTCGCTACAAGTGGGTACTGAAGTGAAATATTTCGTAAAACGCCTAGGTGCATTCACTTCTGCTGAATCTTAGTCAATCAATATACATATAATATGGACAGCCTCCGTGGCGCAGTAGGAGTAGCCGGCTGTATTACGAGAGGCCGTGGGTTCGATTCCCACACGGGGACAAATGTTTGTGTAACAGACAGATATTTGTGTCCGGGGTCTGGGTGTTGTGAGACCGAAAGTCTCTCGTAGTCCCTGATACCCACAACACAAGACTCGTATCTTAGTGTGAGATCGGGGCTATGTGTGTGACTGTTGGGTGTTATAATATGTTCTCTATTATATGAAAAGAAATATTGCGACACATGAAGTTCTTCGTGAAATGTCTCTAGCACAAAATAACTGATTACTTCCCTATGGCATTATGATTGCGAGATCATATCTCAACTGCTCAGAATAACGTGCCCTTTGTACAATTTTTAAAAGGTTACCGTTGTGCAAGTGTTAACTCGAAAACTGAGATGTTTCACGCATATATTGGTGTTAAATGTGTTAATGGGTGAGCGGAGTGGTCGGGAGTTTTAATTGTTCTGATTGATACGCATTATGCAAGAGATTCATTCATTTCTCACGTAGGTAGCGTGGCCATTTTTGGAAAAGGTTAATTTTTATCATCAACACTGAATCTGAAGTAATTACTGGTTTCACTACCATTCTCTAGATTTATTGGACATTGTATATGTCATGTTAAGTTGCATGTTTTAATTGATTATATTAATTATTACAGGTCAATGCGTGAGTTGTGGACATTTATTATTAAAAATATTTACTTAACTTCATATTGTGTCATTTAATTGCCAAATGGTGCCTTGTAGACTTTAATTAAAAAGTGGTTATTGGCAAAGAGGGCGTTAATATCATCTGCTTAGAGTACTTATTTGTTTCAGGTGATAGGTTATTCATATCCACCCGGATACCGACCACTGTACACAGGGTGTAAAACCCGCCATAGTGGCACACGCAAGTGTGTGGTGTTCAGGGGTCAGCCAGTCTATATCCGGTTTTTGTCTGGGGTCTAGAGTTGGGGTACGACGTTTTGCGGGCTTCTGAGGACTCTGATACTAGATCCTCGACCGCTTCTTCTCCTTCTTGCCCATGGGGGAGTGTGAAGAAGCAGGCTAGCATGATTGTGTTAACTAACAAGGGTTAGATTGTCTCTCGCTACTCGATACTCTAATTGTACGGCACTGCGCTTACCATCAGGTGCAGTGTGGTTACATTGCCGTGCCAGGATAAAAAGGTGTTTTGGGACCTCTCGCGTAGTTCCCGATATCCATGACACAAGACGACTATTGTAATGTGGGGTCAAGATATGTGAATATTGAGTGTTATTATTATATGTCTACATAGCTTTCATAAATTGGGACACTCTAAATAATATGATTAAAATTGCATAGATCTGTGTCATGGCTACAATCATTTGGTACAACAAAGAAAATATATATAAAGTTCAATCGATTATCTCCGTTATGTCTGCAATAGAATAATTGTCTGTTGATTTATTTACAATCTGTTTACTATTTGTTAAAATTCACAAATACTTTTCTATAGCAAATAGAAATTTAATTTTGTTTTATCACGAATATTTAGATAAAATAACGATTTTCTGTATAATTGTATTTGACATTATTTTGTAAAGTATTTAGAAGGATCAAACTATAACTATAATTTTTTTTTAAATATTAATGTGATGAAAACAGTTATAGAAATATCTATGAACAATTAAGAAGCTACATTTTTAAGATATTATTTTTTTTTATTCAAAAACTGATTAGAGAGACATTACTAGACACAGTAAAACGTAACTCTGTAATTATACTAAAAGATATTCCGTTATAGAACCGAAGCCACATAATACTAGTGTCAAATGACAAGTTAAGCAGCTTTCACTTATCTGCACCAGTGTTTAGGCCATATTGATTACAACAGACGAAAACGTGTAACAATAACAGAGATAGTGAATCAAGATTCAGTTCATATCCCAAAACACACTTAAAAACTTGTAAGACGTCATTACAAAGTTAAGCATGTATCAACCACGCAATTCTTAATACTGAAAAATAGAGTCAATAATTATAATTATGCCATATGTCAGTAATTCATAAATTTAAGAAGTGGGCCTCTGCCCCAAATGTCAAGTGTAATGATAAAGTTCAAGACATGTATCAATATTACGCCAGAGACACGCCGCAACCCCATCAATCAATCGTGACTCATAGGTTATGATTATCCCCAATATTAATTGCGTAAATAACAAAAATAATATCACACGAATCAGACAGGGTTGTGCAAAAGTTCAAGTAAGCATTTATTTATTGAAAAATATATGCAAAATTAATTGTCGTCGCATACAAAAGGGACATTAGCGTATGATTGATGACAGTGTACATTTCATCACCATACACACATACACTCACGCCTGTAATCCCCGAAGGGGTAGGCAGAAGTGTAACCAATACACTTTTCGCCAAATTTCGGTCCCATAATGTGAGGGGGCGAGCCTATCGCCATATCGGACACAGATTCCAGACTCCGGGCTAATACTGCGTATTTCTAGATAGAGAAACCCAATATAACTTTACCCGACCCGGGAATCGTACCCGAGACCTTACCGCAACAGTCGTAACGCATGCGCAATAACTGCGCCACCGAGGCAGTAATTTCATCAAGTTACATGTTATAACGATTACGCTCATTTCATGGCTGATGGTTGTGTCGCGCACCAATATTGGGCAACGTTATGATGTGTAAAACACGAACCGATATAGGTCGGTGTATATAAATTCTCGGAATGGTTTGATTGCACGGATGTTTGTTGGTTATGCACTTCTGTACGCACGATCTCAACTTATTCCGTCCGCTCCGACCCTAAATCAAGAAACTACATTGTAATTGTTTTATAATTGTAAGTAAAAGCTGAAGCGGATGTTTATTAGAACGTTATATGTCTATATAGTTCCTGATTTTACTTGATTTTGCTACTAATAAGCTTCATATTATGATTTTTTGCGAAATCCTAAGTGTCGTCAACACTTTATAATTCAGAGATTGAGAAAATACAATACTTCAAATGGAATTTACTACTGTCTCTTACTATATCAATCAATGCATTTAGCCTCTAAATTGACTATATCAAAGAGACGATATTTATGCATATCCTACTGAAGAAAGTCTGAGGATAGTAGCAAAGCTGCATTGTTTGTATGAAACTGCTGCACTACAAGTATGATTCACGAGTTTGATTCAACTTTCTAGCAATACGTACTGCCCACGTCAAAGGAAACACTTAGATTAGTTAAACGAGTCTGGGCTTTACCTGTGTTTGTAATGTGAATATGGGTACGTACCAAATTATTTGTTTGTTAGGACCTGTCAACAATCTGTATATATAAAAGAAGAAACTGACTGACTGACTGATCGATCAACGCACAGCCTAAACGGCTGGGGTTAGAGACTTGAAATGTTGACAGTAGGTACCTTTTATCACGTAGGCATCCACTAAAGAAGGGTTTTTGGATTTGAATACCACCCCTAAGGGGGTAAAATAGGGGATGAAAGTTTGTATGAAAATCCGTCATTTTTAAGTTAAACGCATTAATATTGGTATTTTGTATTGTATACTTTTTCTCCCAAACATGACCTCCACGCGGGCGGAGCCGCGAGCAACATACAATATACACTAACTATACTATACAATAGAGTTAATTGAAAAGAGGGTGTTAATATTTGTTTATATCTCTGGAATATTTAAGATAACATTTGATTTATTAGAACAAATTGTCTTTGTAAGCGTCACAAGTTTTTGTATTAAACGCACAGTACTCTTTATTTTAAATGTATAACCCTTACCACATTTCCATGATAAGTGGTCTGACGATATCATGCATCGTCCGAGTAATGTAGACAATTTGTAAAGTTTAAAAATGATAACGATTCGGGTAAAGTCCGACGCGCCTGCAGCTCGCCTGAATGCACTTACTGGCGAAGGATCGGAATGGCATCGAGCCAATGCTTTCATCCTTAATGCAAATAAGTTATAGTAAAAATAACAATGATTTAACGTCTTTAAACCAATGATTCACGGAAGATAAAGGTTTTTTCTTTAAGTAACGGCTGCTGGTTTGTTTAGTTAAGTAGCGGATATTGGAAAATGGGGTTACGCAGGAAATTTGTGTATCGATCGGAACTCAGGGGCACTTCAGTTGATTATGTGGTATCATGGTAATAAACTTTTTTGCTTTGCTGTGCCCTGGTATTGCAGAAGTCTATGGGCGGCGGTGACTACTTACCATCAGGTGGCCCGTCTGCTCGTCTGTCTATCGAGGCAATAAAAAAAAAAGCACCTGAAATCAAGTATAGGCTTATTTCAGCCAGCTTATTTAAGCCTCGATCGACACAATATTAATTTTATTATGTACATTTAATATATTAATAATGAACAATACCAACATATGACCTTACTCCCATTCCGTGCATGTATAGTAGGTATAAAATGCATCGGCTCCATTTACCCCGCAAGGCAGCCGTCTCATTGACGCTGACGCCAGCGGCATTGGAGCGAGGCGTCAATTATGCTCAGGTCCTGCTAGATGTCCAGCGACGAGTGGACTTGGTTGGCCTTGGCATTGCGGGGACTCGGGCGAGGTTGATGGCTACTGGCGGGTATCTGTACGAGATACCCGGCCCAGATTCAGAAGCGAGGGCTAACTCCCTTGCAGAAAAAGTGAGGGAAGTTTTCAGCGGTTCTGAGCTGTCGGAGGACGTTCGTGTTTCCCGACCGTTCAAAACCGCGGAATTGCGCATTTCTGGATTGGATGCGTCGGCTAATCCAGAGATGATCGCAGAAGCCCTCGCTAGGGCCGCAGAGTGCACGCCAGCTGACATAAAAGTCGGGGAGGTCCGCCCCGACCATTCAGGCCTTGGCGCGGTATGGGTGCGCTGCCCAGCCAAAGCCGCAGATAAGGTGATCAGGGCAGGACGCGTCCTGATCGGCTGGGTGGCGGCGCGGGTAAAGCTCCTTGAGCAGAGGCCCATTCGGTGCTTCCGCTGCCTATATAGAGGACATGTGCGGATGCGTTGCACCGCCGAATGTGACCGCAGCGGTATTTGCTACCGCTGCGGCCAAGAGGGCCATAAGGCCAAGGAGTGTTCCGCGGTGCCGCACTGTACTATTTGTGCAGACGCTGGCAAACCCGCGGCTCACCAGGTGGGCGCTAAGGATTGTGTCGCCTCCTCTCGTCCTCACCGTTCTAGTCGCGGTGGGCGCGGTGGGGTTGTGACTCAACTGGACCCGTCCCACCAAGAAGAAGCCATGGATATCGCCCATTAATATGGCGCAAAGATTCCTCCAGGCAAATATCAATCATTGTGCTAGAGCGCAGGACTTACTTGTTCAGAGCCTGGCACAGTGGTCGATACATGTGGCTGTGGTTGCTGAACCGTACTTTGTCCCTCCCAGAGAAGACTGGGCAGGAGACCTGGATGGTTTGGTGGCCATTATCACCCGGGGTGCTGCCGGCTCCCTGTCCTTTGAAAAAGTTGCGAAGGGCTCGGGATGCGTGGCGGTTCTGTTGGGAGGGATCTGGATTGTCGGAGTATATTTCTCTCCCAACAGATCCCTGGCTGAGTTTCAGAGCTTCCTCACTCAGCTTGGGGCCCTGGTGGTACAAGATAGCCAGCCTCGCCCCGTTCTCGTGGCTGGTGACTTCAACGCCAAATCTTTGGCTTGGGGCTCATCGGCGACGAACACACGTGGCGTGGCCCTGGAGGGATGGGCGATCACGTCCGGGCTGGTCGTCCTTAATCGCGGGTCGGAGGACACGTGTGTGCGGCATAATGGGGGTTCGGTGGTAGATTTAACATTCGCCACCCCATCCCTTGCCCGCCGTGTCCGGGGCTGGCGGGTTCTGGTAGACGAGGAGACGTTGTCGGATCACCGATACATTCGGTTCGACGTCTCCGCGTCCCAATGTTTACGAACTGAGGGCCCAAACACCTTGCAATTGGACGGCCCGCGATGGGCGCTAAAACGCCTCAATGAGGAGGCCCTGAACGAGGCTGCCCTGGCTCAGGCGTGGCTCCCAGTACCGGACGGACCGGTACAGGTTGAGGAGGAGGTAGAATGGTTCGGGGCGGTGATGTTGCATATCTGCGACGCGGCCATGCCCCGGGTCAGACGCCTCCCTAAGAAGCGCCAGGTGTACTGGTGGTCAGCGGATTTAGCAAGGCTGCGTGCGTCCTGCGTAGCTGCTCGCCGCTGTCTCGCTAGGCACCGTCGTCGCCGGATACATCCGTCTGGTGACGAGGAGCAGGAGCGGCTTCTTCATGGCCTCTACAAAGAAGCCAAGAGAGCGCTGCAGAAGGCAATATCGAGTGCAAAGTCCGCGGCCCAACGAGAAGCTCGGAACACTCTCGAGAGTGACCCGTGGGGGCGTCCGTATCGTCTAGCGATGAAAAAGTTTCGCTCATGGACGCCCCCGCTGACACAGAGTATCCGGGCTGATCTAGTGGAAAATATAGTTGCGACTTTGTTCCCAGCCACCGGGGAGGCCACTCCCCCAACGATGGCGTCCCGCTTGTCAACGTCATCGTCGTCAAGTTCGGCAGGGGAAATCTCGGAGGTATCGCCGGAAGAACTTAGGGCGGCAGTGCTTCGGTTACGGAGCAAGAATTCGGCCCCGGGGCTTGACGGTATCCCTGGTCGAGTGTGGGTAATTGCCGTTGAGCACCTGGGCACTAGGCTCCGTGGCCTTTTCTCCGCTTGCCTTAAGCAGGGCCTCTTTCCAACTCGATGGAAAACAGGCAAGTTGGTTCTGCTGAAAAAAGAAGGACGACCTGCAGAGTCGCCATCAGCCTACCGGCCTATCGTGTTGCTCGACGAGATATGCAAGCTCTTCGAGAGAATAGTGCACGCTCGTCTCGTCGAGCACCTTGAGAGGATTGGCCCGGACTTGGCAGACTGCCAGTACGGGTTCCGGCATGGTCGATCGACCATACATGCGATTCTGCGGGTCAAGGCGCAGGCGGAGGACGCTGTGGCTCGGGGCAGGGTAGTAGTGGCGGTGTCTCTCGACATCGCCAACGCTTTTAATACCATTCCCTGGGCCTGTATCAAGGAAGCACTGCGATACCACGAGGTGCCACTCTATCTTCAACGTCTGGTCCACTCGTACTTGTCTAACAGGTGCGTGGTGTATCCCGGCGTTGACGGGTGGTACCGGAGAGTTATGTCATCCGGTGTTCCACAGGGATCGGTGCTCGGCCCACTCCTGTGGAACATAGGGTACGACTGGGTGCTCCGTGGTGTCAATCTCCGAGGAGTCGCTGTCGTCTGCTACGCAGATGACACTCTTGTGACAGCGACGGCAGGAACCTTTCGGGAATCTGCCCTGCTCGCCTCATTCGGTACAAAAATGGTGGTGAGTAGGATTCGGCGACTAGGCCTTACGGTGGCCCTAAATAAAACCGAGGCTCTATGCTTCCATGGGCCTCGAATGGGGCCGCCTAGGGAAGCACACATAATGGTGGATGGCGTGCGGATTCCCATCGGCTCAAACATGAAGTACCTTGGTCTGACTCTGGACAGCCGGTGGGATTTCCGCGCGCATTTCCAGACATTGTCGCCGAAATTGGTGCGGACGGCGGGCGCCCTTGGAAGCCTGCTGTCGAACCTGGAAGGTCCTGGCAACCCTTGCCGAAGTTTGTACGCTGGAGTCGTGCGGTCCATGGCCCTCTACGGCTGCCCCGTTTGGGCCGGGTCCCTAAGCGCTCGCTGTGTCGCATTATTGCATAAACCACAGCGTTTAGTGGCGCAGCGCATCGTCAGGGGCTACCGCACGATCTCCCATGAGGCGGCCTGCATATTAGCCGGTACTCTACCTTGGGACTTAGACGCCAACTTGCTCTCGTCAGTTTTCTTCTGGCGGGAGGAGGCGTCCCGTCGCGGGGTTAGATTGGCTCCCAGGGAGGTCAAGGCCCGACTGGCCTCCGCCCGCAGAGCCGTCTTGGATGAGTGGTTAGCCAGGCTGGAGACTCCGAATGCAGGCTTGAGGACTGTTGAGGCAGTGCGTCCTGTTTTTAGCCAATGGCTTGACAGGCGCCACGGTGCACCGACATTCCGTCTGACACAGGTACTGTCGGGTCACGGATGTTTCGGTTCGTTCCTATGTCGGATCGGAAAAGAGGAGTCTGCCGTGTGCCACCATTGTGGTAGCTGTCGAAATGACACGGCCCAACATACCCTTGCGGAGTGCCCAGCTTGGGATGAAGAGCGCAGCGCTCTCAGGTCAGCTGTCAATGGAGACCTTTCTCTGCCGGCTGTGGTATCTGCCATGGTCGGCAGACGAAGGTCGTGGCGTGCGATGGCCTCCTTCTGCGAACGTGTCATGTTGCAGAAGGAGAGCGCCGAACGGGATCGGCAACGAACCGATCCCGCTCGTCACCAAACGAGAAGGAGGCGCCGAGTTTGACGACTGACTGGCGCCTCCCGCCCTGTGGAATGGGGGCCCTGAAGAATTCTACCACGGTATACCCTGCCTGTCGTAAGAGGCGACTAAAAGGGATCACAGGGGTCGCGGCTGCACAGCGGGGGATGTGCGGCCTTTACATATATATCTGCATGGTGCGACCCTGAGGCGGTTGGCGGCGCGAAATATCGCGCTGCTACTGTAAATTGTGGGGGGCATCTAGCCCAAGAAGAGACGGGCCGTAAAGGTACGGCACAGGGATGGTTCCGGCAGCAATCCAGGGTAAACTCAGGATCCCCCGGGATTGTCCCACATGTGCTGCAGAAGGCTACCGCGGGGTTTTTAGTCGGTACACCGGCGTAGGAAAATTGATTAGGGTCCCGATCTAGAAGTCCTTCGGGCGAACTGGGTCGGAAGGTCGGTGAGTCCGGCATAACCATCTCTCCTCCCCCGAGGACCAGAAGGTATCCGTAAGATGGATTTTCCCCGCGGGAAAAAAAAAAAAAAAAAGGTATAAAATGCATATTCCCAGATTACTGAGATTCTACTAATGTTATTATTACAATTTTTCACACCAACTCTTTAATGTATATTTTAAAAGTATGTAGGATCCATTTTACAATAGTTGCTAAATAATATCACTATATTTACTTAACGTAGTTTTGTAAAGTGCGTAGTTATTTTTCAAGACTTTATTTAGGTGCAAGGTTTGTTTAAACTTAAGTAGAATTCGAATTAAAATCATCAATAAATTTAGAGAAAATCTTCCACTCCTGAAAGGGTAAAATCGGGGATCGACAAACGTGAAAACACGTTGAATAGCCAACAATCATATTTATCACCGTATGTATGCAATGGCAACTCTACATTAGACGTAGAGATCATTTCTAGATAATATTATTAATTACTTATGAAAATGTTATGGAAATATTTTTTTGTTGTTGGTAGGATATTCATATCCGCCAGGATAGCAACCACCGTACACAGGGTGTAAAACCCGCCATAGTGGCACACGCAAGTGTGTCGCATTCCGGGATCAGCCAGTGTACATCCGGTTTTTGTCGGGGATCTAGAGATGGGGTACGATATTTAGCAGTTTTGCGGCCTTATGTGTACTCTGTCATTAGACCCTCGACCGCTCCTTCGCCTCCTTGCTCATGGCGTAGTGTGAAGAAGTAGGCCGGCATGATTGTATTGAGCAGCGGGAAATAGATTGTCTCTCGCTACTCGATACCTCTAATTGGACGGCACTGCGCCTACTATCGGGTGCAGTGTGGTCAATTTGCCAGGATAAAAAAATTGAAAAATAGAGTGATTGTAAAGTTGGCAGGAGACGGGCCTTATATAATAAGCTCTATGCTATGAAACGATATCTAAATAGGCGTAGTTCAGAGAGATTCCATACATGAGGCAGGTATAACAGACTAATTATATGAGCGTGGTAATGGACTGGACTGTTAGGGCCTCGGTACAAGTGTTGCGAAATAATTAGCGTAATTACTGTACACACAATTAGTTATGCACTCATGTCCATTTACAGTTACATTGACAATGTGCTTGACCTATACACAAGGGGGACCTGCGCCCTGTTTGGTATATCTACACTTTTCAACTTTTTAACCGACTTCAAAAAAAGGAGGAAGTTAACAATTCGTCGGAATCTTTTTTTTTATGTATGTTACCCGATTACTCAAAGACGCCTGGACCGATTCGAGAAATTATTTTTTTGTTTAAAAGGGTATACTTCCCAGGTGGTCCCATTGGCACCAAGTCAGGATCTGATGATGGGATCTCAGAAAAATCGAGGGAAACCTTCAAATTTTATAGAGACGCATAATTTGTTTTTCATGGAAGTCGGTGTACTTTTTATGAATTAAAAAAACTTTTAACTTATCAAGTCCGCATTAAATTTATGTTTTATCAAACCTTGTAGAGAATATTGCGAGGATCATAAAGTACAGTGTAAACAAAGTGTATCCAATAATCAAAATATCATCATGTTGTAATCATTAATTTTATAAATTACAAATTTCTGGAGTGAAGACTAACAGTTACATTAAACAGAGTGTTAGATCTTTCGTGATAAGGGTTTTAAAAAACACGCTTCAAATGTTGATAATCTTGCTCATCAGATTTTCCTTGACTAATTGATAAATCGACGCATCAGTGATTGCAATTTACAAATCGGTTAAAAGTAGGAAACGTTTTCGATTGTTTTAAACAAAAACAATGTTTATTTTGAAGGTTAGACACGGATAACGATCAAGTGTGACGGCCGAGTCTGCGAATCAAGTGAAACTTAGTTGAAAATGACTATTATTCATGATCAAAAATGAAGCCAACAACGCAGAGTATCTTGTATATTAGGTTGCCTAATAGATTATATTTAAATTAATAAACAATAACAAAGACCATTAAAGGTCCGTAACGCAGTAAAATCGATCACCATTAACGAACAGAAGTCATTAAAGTCATCAACAGTGTTGGGTTTGTTCGGAGTACTTAATATGCAGAGTCGATGTACAGATGAAGGTTGAAATATTAATATAATTGAGAGCCACTGTGAATAAACTGAGCATCATTAAGGATAATATGAACACTATATGGAAGGAAGATTAAAAATGATACGGCCCTAGGACAACTCAATTCTCGAGAAAACCTGATACTTAATAGAGAATTTTTAATACTAATTTTTCTAGAGAAAACCTCGCGATGTTTCTATTACTATTTTGCTCAACGTTTATAAGTAACTAGTGATCGCGGACGTTGTCCTGCCATGAACCGCCTTCTCTGAGGACCGAATTTTCGTTGAAAACTAAGAATTTCAGATCTCAACAACAGCGCCACCTATCGGATATAAAACTATCCTATCTTTTAAGTTGGACTCAACCGCACATACACAAAATTTCATTGAGATCGGTTGAGTGGTTTCAAAGTCTATAACGGACATAAGTAGAAACAATTTTTGGGTCTTAATAATATGTAGTTAAGTTTTATTTAATAGTCAAGTTTCAACTGAAACAAGATCTACAGTCTCTCTTCTTAACAGATTAACGTATATTTGTACAGACAAATGGCACAAGTATTTTTAAATTTTAAACGAGGTTAAGGGGAGTTTATTCTTATACCGTGGTTTAAGAAACGATTTATTATTGTTGACAAATGCATGAATCCGTTACTTTTAAAATGTCATTGGAGAACGCTATTCATTGGTTTTACCTGGGTATATACTAAATCTATGGTTTTACCTAGTTTTCGGTTTGTCATTTTGTTTTTATGACAGAAACAATAAGACTGCCTCGGTGGCGCAGCTGTAATTGCGTACGCAGTACGTCTTCTGTGCTGAGGGTTCGATCCCGGGTCAGGGAAAAAATTATATTGTGTTTTTTAACCGACTTAAAAAAAAGGAGGAGGTTCTCAATTCAACGTGTTTTTTTTTTAAGTTTGTTACCTCAGAACTGCGCCATTTATTGACTGATTTGGAAAATTCTTCTTTTATTTCAGAGAAATATACTTTCAGATTGGTCCCATAAAATTTTTATCAAAATCGGTTGAGTAGTTTGGTTTTAAAACCAAAATAACTTAAAAATATGTTGTCCGAATATACGAAACTGCGAATTTTGCTTTTCTGAGACTTTTTCAGTGGTGTTTTCTTTTGGTACTATATCCAACGTACCTATTTTATATTTGTACCACTAAAAAGCAAAAAATAAATTATAACTTTTTATATAAAAATAAAACCGTCTTCAAAAAAACCCAGACACAACTAAAAAGCAAAAAAATATTGGTTACATTTACATCAATTAATTACATACAATTGGAAAAAACAGAATAATCAGGCATACAAAAAATATAAAATAGATCCATACTTGGTTTTTATGAATCTAAAAGTAAAGATAACAACACCGGCACCGACTCCAAAAATAATTGATTTAAATTGTATGTAATTAATTGATGTAAATGTAACCAATTATTTTTTTATTTTTAAGTTGTGTCTGGGTTTGTTTGAAGACGGTTTTATTTTTGTATAAAAAGTAATAATTTTGTATTACGAAATACTCAGTATCAGCCCGGAATCTGGCCGGAATTGTGCCCGGTATGGCGATGGGCTCGTCCCCTATCACATCATGAGACGGCAATGAGTTCGGTGTACTAGTTACACCTCTGTCAACACCTTCGGGGATTACAAGCGTGAGTGCGTATGTATGTATAATCTTTGTTTCAAATAAAGGTACAAATATTACACAAAAGTTACGTTACATAACTAATATATATTTTACATAGGAACTATATTACGCTCTCAATTAAAGGAAATACATAAAGTGTATTTAAACAAACATGTTTTATTTACATTAGCTAAGGTTTAAGCCCTTTCACAAAGAGTTGTTTCGGCTGGTTGAACTCCATGGGAAAACATTAACAGACATCGATGACGAAGCCATGTATATGGTAATGGTCTTAGAAGTTCACCAGAGAAGTTACACATGTCATTATTTTTCACTTGAGTCGTATTTAAGTGACTTGATATTAAAAATAAACAAATCAGAACAAAGTTTACAAAGAATGATTTACTTATATCATACTAGCTGTTGCTCGCGGCTCCGCCCGCTTGGAAGTTATTTTTGGAAGAAAGGTAAACAATCCACGAAGTCACGTTAAGCTATCATGCCTTTCTATATTTTGCTATCCCATAGGAAGCGTGCATTTTTCTGGGATAAAAATTAGCCTATGTGCTATTCCAGTCTATAATCTATCTCTGTGCCAAATTTCAGCCGGATCCGTTCAGCCGTTGTAGTGTGATTGAGTAACAAACATCCATCCATACATCCATCCAAACATTCGCATTTATAATATTAGTAGGATTAAGAGAAAAACGAATTAATGTAACATAATTCCTAAATCATTTGTATTTTATTGAGTTTTCCTGGCGCAATGGGCGAGTCCGATAAATGTTCATAATATGTTTTGTATTTACCTACCGTTGTTGACGGCGGTCAATACGATAAATATAATATCCCTTAAAAATTAATACTAAAAAAGTGGGTGTACTGGTTACACCTCCGCCTACCCTTTCGGGGATTACAGGCGTCTTGTGAGTATATGTATGTATTATATAATCGTCAGAGAGAAGCGAAGGAGCAATTGAGACCCAAATAGTATTATCACTTTCTTCTTCTTTTTCTTCTGTGGGTGGGTTATCGACCTTTGAAGAAATTTAAAAGAGGTAGGTATAAGCAGAGGTTTTTTGTCTTCTAGAATTTTCTTTTCACAGATCACAAGAATCGCGAATGTGATTGTGGTTTTAAGCGTGTTTCACGTCAGTGAACTGTTTTTTTAGGCTTCACTGTTCTTAGTTTACCTATGTCTGCTTTTACAGGATACGGGAGTGGCGGTATGATATATGTGTTTCACAAAAACCAATGATATGGTCTGTAGATTATACATAATATATATTTCAAATAAATGCTATATAGAGTTTGTGCAGTAAGACTGCTATGGGTCCAAGATAAAGTGAACAGCTTTCTTTGTATTTGTGCAGTCGCAATAAAGTAGAACGCCGCACCATATTTTGTTTAACTCGAAACATATATATTAATATGATTTCCATTAAGGTTTAAGTTTAAATTCTTGCATATTTACTGCACATACGTGAGCTGAACGAATATTTGAAGAAATCGACTCTATAACTCGGACATAACATATTAAATCGTCGAGCAACAAAGTGATCATTTTATGATAACATTAAAAATAGTTCTTGATGATTGTCCATCGGCCGTGATGTTCATTGGATCAATTGTTTCCTTCCGTTCAAGACGCTTTGTTCGACTATTTTTTCTTTTCTTCGTCAATGATTGCTCTTTTGAACGTTCTATAGAAACTTCGCTTCATGTATAATTGGTTGAAAGAATTTCAATATTCTTACCACATAATATTTCATATGGAAATGTTTTACTATAGCGTAGCTACCTACTTATTATATCCAATAAAATAACATTGAATTTTCTAGTTTCAGCAGAATGAGGGTGATTTTAAAAATGTGCAAGATAAAAAACTGAACTTTTATTAATACCCACGTTTATTAATCAATTTCGTAATTATTATTTACTTTACATTTAGGCATGCAAATGAATATGCCGAGGTAAAGTCGTGTTATAAAACTGGTTTGTATCCAGCTGCGTAGCGTTAATAAAAATTAAATAAGAATTCTTACCCCGAGTTTCTTGCACCAAGTATCACCCCTTCTCATGCATTCATCGCAATTCCCAATTTCTTCCGCGTAAACTATGTGAATGAACACTGCCACAATAAACCACACTCGCGCCATTTTTTTATTTTTCCGGCCAGTCACTTATACTTTTTTTAATCGTTTGTACAAAGTATCGAGACTTTGTTTCGGTAATTCGAAATTTGAAACACGAGCGCTCCGTGTCAAATACCGCCACAGACTGATGGCGACCTTTCGCGAGACTGTTCACCCGCTACTGTGTGTGAGATGAATCATCCAATAGTGTTGCGTCTGAGGAAATTCGAGGAAACTTCATATTACGTTGAGATGTACCGTACTTTAATTTCTAATAAAATGTCACGGCTGTTTAATCGTTATCGCAGTTTTTTTCAACTATGTTATGACTCATCTCATTGATACAAGTGTTTGATAACCAAGTTCAATGTTAGAGATGATATTTTATTATTTTTTATATATATACCATGTACTTTCCTGACCTTCATTCTTGGCATTAAAAAAGTTTTTTTATTCATAAAAGTACACCGACTTCAATAAAAAACAAATTAAGCGTCACTATAAAATTTGATTTTCCTTGATTTTTCTGAGATCCCATCATCAGATCCTGACTTGGTGCCAATGGGACCAACTGGGAAGTATACCCTTTGAAACAAAAAAAGAATTTCTCGAATCGGTCCAGGCGTCTTCGAGTAATCGGGTAACATACATAAAAAAAAAAGATTCCGACGAATTGTTAACCTTCTCCTTTTTTGAAGTCGGTTAAAAAGAAAAAATAAATTAGCCCTTACAATGTGACATCTGTATACAAGATTTGTTTTATGTCCTCCATATGCGGAAGTATTGGAAATGCGAGATTAAATGTAGTAGGTAAATCGAATTTCCTAAGGCTGTAAATACTTATTTATTTATTTGATTAGCCAACAAATGAGTACACCAATACAATATTTTGTATATCAGGCAAAAAAACAAACTTACAGTGCATCAATTATTTACAGGCTAATACCACATGCACAACTAAGATAGGCCAATTTAAGACAATCATAATAGAAATATCGTTACATTACTCATATTATACTAATTATATTATACACATATTTTAGATGAAATTTTATTATATTTACCTAAATTAAATATTAATAATATTTTAGTCAACAAATAAACATTTGGTTATTCAGAAATTTAAAAAATGAATTAATTTAAATACCTACATACATACATATACTCCCACGCCTGTAATCCCCGAAGGGGTAGGTAGAGGTGTAACCAGTACACCCACTTTTCGCCGAATTTCGGTCCCATAATGTGATAGAGGGCGAGTCTATCGCCATACCGGGCACAATTCAAGACTTCGGGCTGACACTGAGTATTTCTAAATAGAAAAACCCAATATCACTTTACCCGACCCGGGAATCGAACCCGAGACCTTAGCACAGCAGTCGTAACGCATTCGCAATTACAACTGCGCCATCGAGGCAGTAAAATTTTAATAACTATGTACTTACATTCAGCTTTATTTACCCCCTATTTTTAATATTGGTTTTTATTTAAAGTATTAATAATGTAAACGTTATTTTATACAGGTTATAATACTCTGTCTACATTTCTAACCTTCGTGTTTTCATTTAGATACAGTGTAACATATCTTTGCAAATGTAACAAATTAAGAAGAATATATGTATGTTTAAAAAAACGTGATGTACATACATATACATACTTTAAATACTAGATATAAACATAAACTGTGTACCCCGTATTTGCGGTTGCAAAAAGTACATGCTTCCTTTTTGGGGCTTAGTATTCGTTTTTATAATAAAATTCCTGAGCCAGTGCAAATATTGCCCTTCGACCAATTCAAAGTCGAAGTTAAAAACTTTCTATCAAAAAGGGCTTATTACAATATAATGGAATATTTAAATGATAAAAACCGTGGTCGCTTAGCTAAATACACAACTCAATAATTGACATTGATTTATTGTATTATATTATATTTTTATATTGCATATTTATACAATGTTTTGTTTTGTTTTTGACGGATTGATGGTTTTTACAGGATGGCTGAGTTTAATAGTCTTGGCTTTTTATAAAGCTTTTGTGTCGCTTAGTTTTAATTAAGTGTAATGTAGTAGTGAGTCGAGAATAAGTAAGTTTTTTTAGTAATAGAGTGTGGCTTTAGATACATTGGTAATTATGTATTATGTTCTTTTTTGTTATTGTAGCAGTTAGTTTTGTTTTATTTATAGTATTTATGCAATGTAATGGGATCAGAAAAAGGTCAAGCTGAAAATCAGCGCTGAGCTTGATCCTTTTTGGTTTTCGTTGTATTTTGCATTTTCTTTTATGTAATTTTTTTTTGTTTTGTTGAAAAGCCAAATAAACTCTTTCTTTCTTTCTCTTTTCTTTCTTTCTATTTATTTATAGTAAAGATACAGTAGGTATAGTCCGATCTTATTTATGAAACCATTTGCTATTGTTTATGGACAAGCGTAGTGTAAGACGAGTGACTTAACCGTCTTGTCATTTAGCAATATGAGCATACATATACACTCACGCCAGTAAACCCCGAACAGGTTGGCAGAGATGTAACTATTACACATTTTGCCACGCTTATTACCGTCCTATGTGATGGAGGGCGAGCCTTTTTTTATCCTAGTACGGCAAAGTGATGAAGTGTGGGTGAGCCATAAGGTGCAGTGTGGTCACTGTACCTAATGGTAAGCGCAGTGCGGTCCAATTAGAGTATCGAGTAGCGAGAGACGATCTATCCCCCGCTACTCACCACAATCATGCCGGCCTGCTTCTTCACACTACGCCATGGGCAAGAAGGTGAAGAAGCGGTCGAGGGTATATGGTCAAAGTACTCAGAAGGCCGCGAAACGGCTAAACATAGTACCCCCCAACTCTAAATCCCCGACAAAAACCGGATGTACACTGGCTGATCCCGGAACGCAACATACTTGCGTGTGCCACTATGGCGGGTTTTACACCCTGTGTACGGTGGTCGCCATTCGGGCGGATATGAATATCCTACAACCAGAACCTTGCCAAAGCCTATCACCATACCGGGCACAATTCCAGACTCCGGGGATTACAGTCGTGATCCCTGTATGTATATGTATCTATATATGCCTGTTCAATTTGAAGAGATAAACTCGAATAATTTGGTAACTCATATTATAATAATAGGCTATGATTATCGCGCTCAAGTAACATTCATTATCAATATTCTGAGTACTTATGGAATATCAATTTGAAGTGAAGTGAACTGGGTGAACCAGCGATAGCCCAGTTGTGAGGTTACGGACTAACAAGGCGAGTCGTAGGTTCTACGCAAACCCAAATAAAAAAATCATGAGTCACATCAAATTTTTAGAAGTTACGTGTGTATTCATTTTTATTTACGCTTGCTTATACGGTAAAGTGAAATATTATGAGAAAACCTGCAAAGCTAGAAATTCTACTAATCCTACTTATATTATAAATGCGAATGTTTGGATGGATGGATGTTTGTTTGTTACTCAATCACGCCAAAACGGCTGGACGGATCTGGTTGAAGTTTGGCACAGAGATAGATTATAGTCTGGAATAGCACATAGGCTACTTTTTATCACGGAAAAAGGGAAGGTCCCCCTGGAATAGTTTTGTTTTTGTTTTACACAGACCAATGGATCGACATAATTTTTTGCATAGTGTTAATTGATGGGTCTGGAAATGACATAGGCTACTTTTTATCCCGGAAAATGTACGGTTTCTATGGGATAGCATAATATAGAAAGATGTAATAGCTTAAGATGTCTCCATTGATGTTATACCTTTTCTTTGAAACATAACTACGAAGCGGGGAAGCCGCGAGCAAAAGCTAGTTTACTTCGTATTAGTAGAGGACGCTTGTGTCTAGCTGTAGTACAGTGTACATATATATGAGAAGAATTATGCCTTAATACAATATGCAATCCAATTATGTAATTATGCCTTATCAGGAGTTTGAATTGACATAATTTTAAATTAATAATTTAAAAACTGCAGCGATAGCCTAGTTGGTTGCGGTACGGACTGTCAAGACAAAAGTCGTATGTACGAAACCCAAATGGCATACACCTCTTACTTTTCTAAAGTTACGTGTGTATTAATTGTTAATTATCGCTTGCTTTAACGGTGAAGGAAAATATCGTGAGGAAATCTGCATACCTGAGAATTCTTATAAGAATTTCGAAGGTATGTGAAGTCTACCAACCCGCATTAGGCCAGCGTGGTGGACTAAGGACTAACCCCTCTCATTAGTAGAGGAGACCAGTGCACAGCAGTGGGACAATGTTTAATACAGGGCTAGTATTATTATATATTATTATATGAAATAATTATCTTTTAATATAATAATCATCTTTTAAATATTATGAAATAAATAGATATAGAATATAATAATAATATTAATTCTGTATTTAATTTGAAAATGTCAAGAATTCCTGTTTGTATCATCTTTCCAAATAATGAAGAATTCTTACAGCGAATCGCAAATAAAGAAAAAACTGGTTGGGGCACCGCACCTGGCGGAATGTTAAAAAAGTTATGCATAAGATATTTGTCGCCAAGGGTCCAATTATTATTGTTATTAGTTATGATTTGAAGTGTCGTTACATAGTACAACCAACTTAACTTAACTTAAGTTAAATTCAAAGAGCATTATAATACTAGTTAAAATTAATATTAATTGCAACACGGAGGGTAAATTAATAATTACTGTTACAGTTTTCATTATCCTAATAGATTATTATTAATTTTGATTATTTATATTAGCTGCGCATTTTTAAAATCATAAATATATTTTAAAAATGCGTATTTAGTATTATGATTTTAAAAACGTTTATTTTATTCTGCCAAAAGAGTAATAGATTATTATTAATTTTGATTATTTATATTAGCTGCGCATTTTTAAAATCATAAATATATATTTATATTTAGTATTATGATTTTAAAAACGTTTATTTTATTCTGCCAAAAGAGAGTCAATGCTTCTACTTCAGTGGTGTTGAGGGAAACATCCCTCGACTGAGAGCGTTTAAAACGCGGCTTCATAGTAAACTCATCATCACGACGGCTTATACATCTCGCTACACGATATACGTGTGACTGCAGTAGGCTCTGAGGCCCCCGATCGGTGTGTGCATCATCAGTCGCTGACCACTTAGCGTTACTGGATATGCTCACCAAATCGTCGTTTCCGCAACGCAAGCCCCCAACCTAGGCTTATTGCTTCAACAGTGAGGTGGTGTCAGAGTAGCTCCACCTCGAAACTAACCTGCCTGAGTAGAAACGGACTCCCCGTGTGGAATGTCCCTTGAACTATATTTATGCAAGTGAATTCGCAAAAGTCAAAATCGCGATTCAGGAATTTGCCTTTTATCATTGCTTTATCAGATATCAGTTAATGTATTATTGTTTGAAACATATTAATAATTGCATTGGTATCAATGTATTGCTTTTAAACAGTACATTTCAGAAGAAAACAAGTATATTTTAATATCACAGTGAGATAGCGTGATACTATTTTTACGAGAGCGACAGAGATAGCTTGACAGGCATCGGCGAACACGGCTTCAGTAACGCCATCCTGTATCAATATCGGGAACTATATTTGTAGAGTCCCATAATAATATTCCTAAAATAAATAGAAATATTTTTTACACTTCACAGTGATTGCTAAAAATGTTAGAACATTTTTTTTAAATTCAATATCATTGATAGGAAAGTAATCAATTTGATGGCACTTGAAAATTATTTTTATACAGGTTTTTTATTTATTTCGCCACGGGTTAGGTTGATGTAATTATTTACAGGTATTATATAAGATTTTTTTATAGAAATATATTTTAGAACGCCTTTTTGTAACGCAGATATCTTATTTTAATATTTATTTATTTATTTATTTAAATGGATCGCCAGTGGGTGGTACATATTATATTATAATTAAACAAAACAAAATTTTTGGTCCATGCTACCCAGTTACAGGCAACCACAGCTAACAAAAGTATTACACCTGACAACAAAATATAAACTTAATTAATAATTACTTTATATAAAACAAAATTCAATTGAAGACAACAAATAAAAAATAACATTTCAGAAACACTACAAAACATGAATATGGAAAATTAAACTGACTTGGACTCATAAAATGTACATATTTTCTTTTTAAATAATATTATATCATCATTAAATATATCTAACATAAGAGATCTAGACAAGTCGTTATAAAGTTTAGTCATTCTGACCAACGGCGAGTTTAGACCTAGGTTGGTTCTATGGTTGCGTACGTTAAAAAGTTTGTAGATATGTGGACGGGGTAATCTACTTGGAGCTGAGATATTGATCTTTGCTAAAAGTTCGGGACAGTCTATCTTATTATTCAGTAACTTGAAAATGTATAAGAGATCAAGAAGCTTGCGTCTGTCGTTGAGGGACAATATTCGGAAATACTTAAGCCGAGCATTGTAAGAACTTAAAGAGTGATGCAAATTTAGATTGTATGCAAGGTGGCTGAGGAATCTTCTTTGTGTTCGTTCAATTCTACTTCTATGAACCTCATAAAATGGAGACCAAACCTGTGAACAATACTCCAGTATACTGCGGACTAATGAATTAAATAACAGTATCTTTGTTTTAGGCCGTTTAAATAAAGTAGTGTTCCTTGCAATGAAGCCACACATCTTGGATGCATTACTTAATATTTTGTCCAAATGTGCATTAAACGTCAATCTCTCATCCATAATCACCCCTAAGTCACTCATACATTTAACCTGCTTTATATTACTTCCAAGAGCAGTGTAAGAAGCTTGTAGTTTTGCTCTATTCCTAGTAAAGGATATGAAACTGCATTTATCTGCATTTAAAATCATATTATTATGTTTGCACCATTCAACCAGTCTATCAATGTCTCCCTGAACAAGTCTACAGTCATCTATGGATTTAATAGGTTTTATGATTTTAAGGTCGTCTGCGAATAAATAAGCTGTTGTATGATGAAAGCATTCCGTAATAGAATTCAAAAGAATCAGGAATAGTAGAGGTCCCAAGTGCGAGCCTTGCGGGACACCTGAGGAGGCTACAAACTCTGAAGATCGAGCACCATTCACCACCACATAAGACCTACGTTCCATAAGATATGATTCAAGCCAATTCAATAAAGGCCCCCCAACACCCACCTCAGCAAGTCTCAACAATAGTGTAGAATGGTCTACCATATCGAAAGCCTTGCTGAAGTCCGTGTATACGGCGTCAACTTGAATGCCATTATCCAGATGACAAGATATAGTATCTATAAAAGCTACAAGGTTGGTGTTGGTGGATCTATTTTGTATAAAACCGTGTTGTCTTTCGGTGAGATGCGTTTTAGCAAAGCTGCTCAAATGCGGATAAACCAGTGCCTCGAAGATTTTGGGTGCGATAGACAAAACAGATATGGGTCTGTAGTTCTTAACGTTATTTTTGGGTCCATTTTTGTGAATTGGAACTATTTTGGCTAATTTCCAATTGCAAGGGAATCGTCCTGTGCTGAGGGAATTATTAAATATTAATGTGAGTGGAACCGCTAATTTGTCGGCACATCTAACTAGAAATATGGGTGGGAGTCCATCTGGGCCAGGACCTTTATTTAAATCTAGACTCTTCAACTTTTTGAGTACAGCTGATTCTAACAGAGAAATAGTATTGAGAGACAGTGAGCTATTGCATAAGATTGTTCTAGAAATTAACATTTGAGATTTAATATTTTTGTTGTAAATGGAGGAAAAATTTTTTGCAAATAAGTTGCTAATATTAAGTTCGTCTGTAGCATTTTCGTCATGGAAGTACATATTGGAGGGAAGATTACTTTTGCGATTGCGTTTGTGTTTTATATCAAGAAGAAAAGAAGGCACAGTTTTAGTTCCTGTTGCCGGATTGTTTTTGTATTTCTTATATTTGGCGAGTTATATTACTTATAACTTTTTGTACAAAAGTTGTAGACTTGATCTTGCTATTTGGAATAATTGATTCCAATAAGGGGTTGTAGAAATAAAATTCTTTGGTGTCACAATATAAATGTCAATAGCAGCTGCAACCATCCCTAAGTGGAACTGTCAAGACAGGTCGCGCGTTCGATCTCAGGAGACGTTTTTTTTATTTTACTAAGTAACATGTGTGTTAAGTGCAAATAAATACTCTTTTTCTCTATGAAGTGTCAAACACCGTGAGGTAGCACTTATGAGATTTGCTTTAATTGAAATTAAGTGAATCAAAAAAGCAGCGATAGCCTAATTATCGCTTGCTTTAACGGTGAATGAAAACATAGTGAGGAAACCTGCATACCTGAGAATTCTCATAAGAATTTCGAAGGAATGTTAAGTCTACCAACCCGCATTAAGCCAGCGTGGTGGACTAAGGACTAACCCCTCTCATTAGTAGAGGAGGCCGGTGCCCAGCAGTGGGACAATGTTTAATACGGGCCTAGTATTATTATTATAAGTGAATCAATCAATCTACCAATCCGCAGTAGGTGCACAGGTGGCTAGCAAATAAGGCCTTTAACTAAGATAATTTATCATAGGGCTGATAAATTATGTCGACGGTTGGCGGGCTATTTGATTTAAGTGTCATTTTTTAACCAACTTCAAAAAAGGAGAAGGTTAACAATTCGTCGGAATCTTTTTTTTATGTATGTTACCTGATAAATCGAAGACGCCTGGACTGATTCGAGAAATTATTTTTTTGTTAAAAAGGGTATACTTCCCAGTTGGTCCCATTGGCACCAAGTCAGGATCTGATGATGGGATCTCAGACAAATCAAGGGCACCCCTCAAATTTTATAGTGACGCATAATTTGTTTTTCTCCGAAGTCGGTGTACTTTTTATGAATAAAAAAACTTTTTGCTATAGGCATTGCATATAGCAAATTTTCCAAAAATCTAAAAAACTTTAAATCTCGCTCCTGTAAAATTTCAAAAATGGCCCGACGACATCATAGCAATATTTGAAACAAGAGGGACTGCCTCGGTGGCGCAGTTGTAATTGCGCATGCGTTACGACTGCTATGCTGAGGTCTCGGATTCGATCCCTGGGTAAAAATAATATTGGTTCTATTTACAAATACTCAGTATCAGCCTGGTGTCCGGAATTTTGAGCCCGGTATGGCGATAGGTACGCATTAAGGTTAAACCTTCGGGGATTCCAGGCGTGAATGTATGTGTGTATGTGTGTTAGATTTAACGTTGTGTTATGCTTAAAGGTAGAATCCGACGAGGAAAACGGCCACACAGATTTACATTTTATTTATTTTCCTTCCCGTTTTAGTGTTATTGTTTTGTTCCGTAAAGATGATGTGTTATTCATCAGTATTCAATGAAATTGCGTTACCACTTTATGTAGGTACTTCTTTCGCAGTAAATGGTAATCAGGTATCCATTGCTTATATGTAGATAATTTCACTTATTTTTTGTCTTATGTATAGGATTTTGACTTGAAAATGAACTTTGAAAATGCTTTTCAATTTTTTCAGACATATTTTATTGGATTTTGACAATTTCTATGGTGCAGTAAGCGTGTAAGGGCTGTGAAACAAGTGGTCGTGGGTTCCATTCCCGCACAGAGACAAATGTTTGTGTGCCAGACTGGTATTTGTTTCGGGTTTTGGCGAATCTTGACGAATTGAGCTCTGTCCTAAGAACATCGGTTAAAGGCGGGGTTTGGGACAATCGAGACGCAGAGTTTTTTATTTCATTTTTTTGTTAAGGGAGTAAAGGGAGCTGCATCTGTTTTGTTAGCATGCCAAACACTTATTTTACTATGGGATAAATCTTAATAGATTCCTTAGTTTTCCAGAAAACACGCATTAAGTATCGGCATTATCTACTTCTTAACATTTTTTTCCTTCTTTGTTTGAGACAAAGACGCGTAATTAAACTATACTTATATCATTTATAGTGATTGGGTCAGTACACGTCGCAGGATTTTTTTTTTCAAATTTTCGCTATATCTGCGACGAATGGCTTTAAACCGCCATATTCACAAATTTTCATAAAGCGATCGAATCAGCAGAGTCCTCAGACAATAGGGTAGCTGAAGCGTTTTTAATCAACAAGTTACATTACTTAAAACCTAATATCGAAAGAATTTTATAAATCCCAAACAAAATAAGTAAATTATACGCCATTCAAATCTGCTGGAAGGGGTAATTGTCAAATGACAGTAAAAGGATGCATGATATGATCCGTGACGTCACGGTTCTCAGAATGTCTATTACTGGGCCTTTATGCGAGGGAGATAGTGATATATTCCCACCACGCAACAATTTTTACTCATACCAATATTTGAAATCAATATTGTGATCTCATTTTTCAAGCAATTTTGATTCTTTTTTCACAAAAGGCTTTCTTTTGCGTATTAAATTTGGTTGCAAATCGAATAATGTAGAAAATCAAACTCAAAATACTACCCTATTCTGACAACTCGACATAATTTTCGCAACAAACACTCTTAATTGATGACAAATAGGAATTTTTCCTTGCAATTAAATGTGTATCCTAACGCTGGTAGTTTAATTTTAATGATCGTATCCTTTACGATTGACGTAAGTATTTATTTATCATAAACAATAATAATACCAACAACGTATATACTGTCCCACTGCTGGGCACGGGCCTCCTATATTAATGAGACGGTTGAGGCCTTAGTCCACCAGGCTGGCCTAATGCGGGTTGGCAGACTTCGCATACCTTTCAATTTCTTAGGTATCTAGATTTCCTCACTCAATAAATAAACACGTTACATCCAAAAATCAGAGGTGTATGGCTTTTGGGCTGGTTTCGAATCCGGAACCCTTGTCCCGGCAGTCTGCACCACTTCCAACTAGCTGCTTTTATCATAATTATATTGTGGTTATTAAAAAGTGACTGCCTCTTCGGCTTAGTTCTAATTGCGTACGCGGTATGACTGCTGAGCTGAGGTCTTAGGTTCGATCGCCGGGTGCCACCACTGTAGCCACTGCCGCGAGGACACAGTCCAACATAGGTTGGAGGAGTGCCTGGGACGAAGAGCGCAGCGCTCGGAGGAGACCTCTCGCTGCCGGCCGTGGTGTCGTCCATGGTCGCCAGCTGGAGGTCCTGGCGTGCGGTGGCCCACTTCTGCGAGAACGTCATCTCGCAGAAGGAGAGTGCTGAGAGGGATCGGGAACGAAATGATCCCTCCCGCCGCCAGAGAAGACCCTGGTGGAAGGCGTCTCCCACCCTGTGGAATGGGGGCGTTTGAATTCCATCACCTGGTAACCCCTGCCTGTCGTACGAGGCGACTAATTGGGGCTATCGCGGGCGCGCAGCGGGGCGCTGTCAGCCCGTATCGATGGACTCCCAAATTCGGAGCATCGTGCGACCCCGAGATCGACGGCAGCGCGGGTGGTAAGGCTTCGTTTGCTGTCGTTGTTCGGTGCACGGGTGCTTCTTGGCCCCCCAGTGTCAGCCCGGAGTCTGGAATTATGCCCGGTATGGCGATAGGCTCGCCCCGTATCGCATTATGGGACCGTAATAAATGCGGTGAAAAGTGGGTGTATTGGTTACGCCTCTGCCTACCCCTTCGGGGATTACAGGCGTGAGTGTATGTGTGTATGTGCATATTTTATTTTATAAGTTTTATTTAGCATAGTTTACTTTAACCATATAGTTATACGTATTATAGATTGTCGGTTTCTTATATTTTGCTGCTATTTTAAAACAGGCACTATAATATCGAAGTAAGGCTAGGCGTGGCCCAGTTATTTGCATAGTAAACATAAATTTAATTAATATGGAGTTATCAACATCTTAATAGATATCTAGTGACGACTTGATAATATGGTAAAATGATAATAATATTAATATATAAAATTATAGATTTCAGTAGTAATCCATAAAATTTCTAGGTATTTGCCGGGATTCTTAAATGTCAGATAGGAACGTGCTCTAAGTAGCATTCGCTACTGAATCATACTATAAAAGTGTAGTCTTTTGTAAGTATATAGTTGTAATTAACGTTCGCAACTTCCATTTCTTAATATACTTTTAAAGTTTTCTTTGCAAAATGCGAAATATTTCCTTTATTGCTCAGCGTTTATCAACAGGCGGTAAGATATTTTTTTATTTACAGCGACAGCCTCCGTGGCGCATCCGGCGAGTAGCCGGCTGTAAAACGAATGGGGTGGGTTCGATTCCCGCACCGGGACAAATATTTGTGTGACAGATAGATATTTGTTTCGGGTCTGGGTGTGTTGGGTCCGTAGTCCCTCGTAGTTCTTGATACCCACGATACAGGTTTTACCTTTTTTGTTTTTTTGTTGTCGCGGGTAAAGTGTTTCATTACTACCGCCCGCTCCGGGGGGAAGCGGAATAAGAATAAAACGGTTATGCTGGGCTAGCCGGTCTTACGACCCAGCATCCCCCTCGCCCGGATGATGGCTATCCGGGCAGCCGCTGGGCCGAGTCCCTACCCCCTATGTACACCTCACCCGACACTACCAGCTAAAACCCCGCGGTGGCCTTCTTCGGCGCTTACGGAGCGATCCCGGGGTATTCTAAGGAGTGCTAGAATTGCTGCCGGAACCGCCCCTGCGCGGTGCTGCGTAGCAGCCCATCTCCATGGGAGGGCTTAGGAGCCCCGCGCACCGAACAACGACACCGAACGAGGCCTTACCACCCACGCTGCTGTCCATCTCGGGGTCGCACGATGCTCCGAAACTGGGAGTGCATCGATTAGGGCTGACAGCCCCCCGCTGCGAGCCCGCGACCCCCGATGGCCCTAATTAGTCGCCTCGAACGACAGGCAGGGGTTACCGTGGTGGAATTCAAACGCCCCCGTTCCACAGGGCGGGAGACGCCGGTCAGTCGTCCACCCGGCGCCTCCTACGTCTTCTCTGGCGGCGGGAGGGATCATTTCGTTCCCGATAACTCTCGGCACTTTCCTTCTGCGAGAGCGTCATCTCGTCAGTACGATACAGGTTTTACCTAGTGTGTCAGAACTATGTGTGTGACTGTTGAGTGTATTTATTTATATATTACTATTATATATAGAATGTCACCTGCGTACTACTAACAGATATGGCTTATATAATATCATGTTAAAAGTTACTTATTACGAGATTAAAGCTAAAATCCAAGTTTGTCAAATTGTACCCTTAGCCAAAATAATTATGCATAATAAAATATTATTTTTTATTTATCTGTATTCAACACACTTTAGTTTTTGTACTCATAATAGTAAAAAATCATAAATGTTATTACGTCGATATAATTATCAAAGTTAAACGAAACTTTGTGTTTATTTGAAGTGATTTATATTTCATCATTATAGAACGTAATGATGAAAAAAATATAAATAATTCTATATATATATATCTCACCAATATATTAATTTGTGATAAAATCTGTTGCTTGATGAGAGACAGCAGTATGTTTGTAATGTACAGAATATGGAAGTGCACCATATTTTTATATTACTGGTTGTTGCTGGGTCTTAAACTATCCTTATCTTTCAAGCTGGAAGCATTTTAAATTTCATTGAAATCGGTTGGATAGATTAGCGTGTACACGTGATTTTTACAATATATTAAGACAGACAAACACCCTCTCTATAAAATAATATCCTCAGTTACTTGCATGAGTCAACTATCACCGATATTTAAAATGAGCTTTTAGTTTGACTGTGAACTTCAAAGTGTTATATTAAATTCAGTCTGTCAGTGTTTGGGTGAGATATTGAATCAGAAAATTCAATTCGTATGCTGCTAGATTAGATGCGTCCGATGCTCATTAAGTGGTAGAGTCGCGCTGCATTCAATCTAATTTTTTAGACATTCTAGTATCAATAAGCCCGTATATCTATATGGTAGAAGAAAGTAATCGTCTTTTTGTTCCTAATAATTTTGCGGCTCTTCGAGATAAAGGAGAGAGTGATAATTTAATCATAACTTTTGAATGCACAAATGGTTATAACGATATATTTATGACAATAAAAGTGTTATATATGAAAACATGTTTATTTCTAATGCAGAGTTTTTTTCTTTAAATTTAGAATAAACTATACACATGCTCTCTATAGTGTACAGATTATGAGAATTTAAATTTATCTTTTTAAATAAAAATTGGCTGTTCGTTGGCAAAAGTATCACATTTGTGTGTTATAAGCAAAATTGGAAAAGCTGCCAAGGAAATTAGAAACTTTGGATAAACTGAAAGTAGTTTTGTGTATGAGATTTTAGTTTCCTATGGCACCGATAAATTTAATCACGCATGCAAAGCTGTGGGCACATTTTAATTTATACTATAAATACATAGTCTTTACAAAAAAAAAACAAATATGTATATATTTGTTTATATTATATATTTAGACAGATATCTCGGATTTTTTCACGATTTAATTGCTAAAAGTTATTTTACAAAAATAACTTTTAGCAATTAAATCTTTTACATCAGCTAATAAGTATAACTGTGAACGAACCGCGAGTAAAAGTGAGTTTAATATATAAATATATTATTTCTAGGCTGCATACGCCTTAGCGTACATCAACAGATGGTTTTCTGAACGCCGGATTGACGAAGGTAGTGGACGGTGGCTGATACGTCGGGTTGACGCTAGGCTCCGACAAATCTTCCTTGTGCAGCTTCACAAATTTCTCGTATTCATTTTTATCCCGAGCATCTGTTAGTAGTTTCCAACCGATGATAGTCGCAATACCGATGAGAAGCATCACAATTAGGCATGTGATACCATATACTGAAAAATTGTTATACGATAAATAAATTGATTGCCTCGGTGGCGCAGTTGTAATTGCGCATGAGTTACTATTGCTGTGCTGAGGTCTCGGTTTCGATCCCCGGTTCGGGTAGTGATATTGGATTTTTCTATTTAGAAATACTCAGTATCAGCCCGGAGTCTGGAGTTGCCCTAAATGGCGATAGGCTCGCGCCCTATCACAGTATGGGACCGTGATAAATACACCGAAAAGTGGGAGTACTAATTACACCTCTACCTACCCCTTCAAGGATTACAGGCGTGAGTGTATTTTAAATAAGATTTTTTTTTATAACAGTGAAAGTAATTTATCCAGCTACATCAGATCAAAAGGTAAACGGAATAAGATATGACAATTGTCGTAAATGCTTGTCAATGAGAACATATTTAATAATTAGTAAGTTATAAAAAGTACAAATTATCAATAAAATAATCATACGATTGAGTTGGTATCTAGAAAAAATACTTTCAACAATCAAAAAAGATTTATGTTTATGCTTGCACGGCAAAGTTATTAAATTGCACTGGTAAATTTGCAGTCGAAATATTATGCTCACTGGACAGTGACATTGCAAGTAGGCATATTTTCAAATAATTTACAAAAAATCTAAAAAAGTAGATGTTACCGATCTTTAATGCAGATTGTCTGAAATCTATGTTGTTGAAATCTAATTAGCCTATATCGTATAATAAAAGTAGTGTTTTGGCAACCTGACAAAACGAGTCAAGGGACATTTTCGACTTTTCCAACAAAAAAATAAAATAAAATTAACACTATCACAAATAATTGTCGCAGTGCGAGGATCGAACCTGCGCCTCTCGGTTTTACAGCAGGGTACTCACTCATTCCGCCACGGAGGTATATTCATACTTACTCAAGTAATTCTTTGTACAATCTTTATTCTCAGGCACCAAGATGTCTATACCATATTCTTCATCGTTGTATTTATAAACATAACGAGTGTAGCATCCCGTATCCACTCTGATATCTGGACAAAGATTCCATATGCTACTGTTTGTGTGATCGTCGGTAAGTTTTTTTACCCAGCTTGGTTTTATTCTATCATCTTCACATTCATCTTTACCCCAAAGTGATAGAGCACATGCGTCCAATTCACGACATTGAAAACTATGACACGCGGGACATGGTAGAATATTGCAGAGTTCGTCTTGCCTGTCGTATTGTTTGTACCATTTTGGTGGTTCTGGGCATTTGCATTTACCACATTCGCAAGTGCCTCTATTGTTACAAATCTGAAATAAAAACATATTATTGGCTTAAATTAAGCGGAATATCGTGAAACAGGTAGGTACTATACCTATATAAAAGGAGTCGCTAACTCCGAAACAACGCAATTGTTTTTAAAAATGTTATTATCTAAACTAAACTCTATTAAATACTGTTAGGGTAGATCCCTTTTATTAGAAATACCGAAGGTATATCCAAAGTATTTTAGAAAATAACTGTGGGTAGATTAATAAGTTTATAGATTGAGCGGGGTGAAGGTTTGCATACCGGTCTTCAGTCCGTGTTCAGTTCTGTGCATCATTGTTTATGAGCAGTGGAGTCCTACAGTCAGAGTGTTGGTAGTCTGTTTAGTTCACGTCGGCCTATACCCTGATCAAGTCTATTTGTAGTTCAGCTTAGAGTGTCATGGTGTTCGTACTCATAGATATTTGTTATAAAATCCCGACATGGGTTGGTAACGTTAAGCACTAAATTGTGCAACAGTGATCATTAAATTAATCATTTATTAGTAATCTTCGTTTATGCCTTTAAAATACCCACTTTACATAGCGACTCAGTTATATGTTGCTAAAAATAATGTTATGTATTATTAGGGTTTTCCTATTATTAGAAATACCGAAGGTATTTAGGAGACCTGTTGGGGGTACATTAATAATGACAACCTAAGTGGGGCGTAGTAAATATTTAGCATAAAACGGAGTGCCTTCTGCGTTTCGGTGTTTAGTTGAGTTGTAAAGAAGTGATAGCCAGGATATTCGTGGTTCGTTCGCGGGGCAGTAAGTAATTGTAAACAGTTCAATGGCCGCGTAGTTCAGCTTAGAGGGTTATGCTGGTATATAATTATAAAGAGACGCCACAAGTGAATCTTGACATGCGTCTGTTTTAATATTAAGCACTGAGATGTGTAATAGTATGTAAATCAATCAATAAAATGTTAAACATTGTATTTGTGCCTTTTTATATCCATCTTTCATAGGTTTGTTGATGTTGCTAACAATATATCGTAAAATCCCTTTATAAAGTACTTACTGTGTAGTCCGGGGCCATACATCCGTCGTTGGAGGGTGGACATTGGCAATGATCTTCTTTCCAGCCGTCTATGCAGCGGCATTTGCCGCAGACGCAAGTACCGTGTCCGTTGCAGGACTTGCCATGCGCATTCAATGGGCACGCGTTCTTTTTACATTCGCAGTATTTACCTTCAAATCTGAAAAAATGCAACAAAACTTGCGAACTTTAAACAAACATTTAGCCAATATTCCCCTGTAAGTATTCGTTTTACATCAACTATGATTTTAATTTTTGTGAATTTGATTTAATTTTTTCTTAAACTATTTATTTTCCTTGTAATTTTAAGATAAAATCTAGGCAGCACATTAAAATATCAGACCAGCGTTTTTTACACTTTTATTGAAATATACATTTACTGCTTCACTAACGTCCAAATACTCAAACGCTATTCAACTGGCCAAACATCTAACGGCAACTTATTTCGACTTACAATTATGACAAATAAGAGGGTCTCAAATGTTTAACACGATCCCAAATGCTTGAGTTGCATTTGAGTATTCAGGCGTAAGAATCCCAAATGGACCATGAACATTTAGCAAAGATTATAAAACTGCAACAGAGTATTTAGAGTGAGGTAATTGTCCGTTATCATCAACAAAAATAATGTCAAATTTTATAGTCATAATCACATTTACTGTGTTTTCTGAAGCAATACATAACTAGTTACCAATACAACTAGACTTTTTTGGTTCACTATGCATCGTTGAATCTGTAATAGCTGAAGTATGGATCAAATATTGTCTTAAAATTTTAGGAAGATTAACTATTTTTACTTAAGGCTAATTTAACGAAGGTATCTGAGTGCAGCAGTTATTACTTCGAAAAATTAAATTTACATGACAGTCTTCTCCTGTCAAATAATACGACTGAAATAACTTTAGCCAATAGGGTGTTTGACTGGTGTAACCAAAATATATAAAACTGCACTAAGAGAAAGGATAGTGGGCAAACATATTTATTAAATACATTTTTTTATTTTAAATGTATTGTAAACATTTTATTTTCGTCATTAAAATTTAGAATTTTTAATCTGTATCACTCGGGGCCTAAAACGTAGCAATACCGGCCGCCATTATTCGTGACGACATCGCACATAAACATTGCATCCTACGACAAATAAAATTGTAAGGAAGAACATATTTTTCGATGTGTAAACGTGTGGAAACATGTTAATTTCGTCTTCAAGTCTTCTATAAGAATGGAAGAAGGCATTACAAGGGCTGTTAGTCGAAATCTGCCACTTCTTTCTTAAAACTTTTGATTTTGGCACATGGATGAACAATTTATCGGCATTTAGTGTCGAGTTTTTACACAAAGGCATTGAACAATATTTATATGCTGGCTCATTCATTTTTGCGGAAAAACTAACAGATAAATGCAAATAATTTGTTATGTTGTTAGGTGTCATGAATGTTTGTGTATGTGCGATGACGTCATATAGAGATAATGTCACGTGACAACGCGTTTTAGCGCGAAATTATATGTGCAAAAATAAAATCACAGGTTTTATATAAATTGAGTATATTTCAATAATAAAAATATTACGGGGGCTATAAGTGAAGAGTCCTCTATCGATGTCCATCAATTTTCAAAAATTGTCAAATACCCTATTATTCAAATTAATATGATTGTTTATTGCAAATTTCCTGTTATCGTTAGGCAATATATTGTTTTACTGCCTGGAAGGGCAGGTGAGTAGACGGGCCACCTGAAGGTAAGTAGACACCGCCATCCATAGTTTTCTACAATGCCAGGGCACAGCAAAGCCTCTGCCTACCGTTGAAAGACTACTCTGCTTATCTGCTTATGAATCAGGAATAAGTGATTAGCGGATAGATAGATTATATTTAATAAGTCGTGTACTGACCCATCATGGCAGGAACAAGTGCCACATTTACAGGAGCCATGATTGCTGCATGTATCATTGCTCCTTTCTGCGACACACGTGAAGTTGGCATTCCTCGCGCAGGCACATGTATCTCCGTATCTGTTATTAAAAGATCGCATTCATAAAAATCTGTTAAGGTTCTCGGCAAAATTTTACTTTTATATTTCTTTATGCTTATATGTCTATAAAACAAATTTTGAACATAATAAGCTTTGAGTCTATCATTTATTTACTAAATACTTCGAAACATTACTAAAATAAAAAATCAAACATTAAATCAAAGTAGTTTACTGACGCATATATGTCAATATCTAAATATAATAAAAGTATATTTTGGAACTGTTTTAACCAAACTCTATAAAATACCACATTGTATGTTCACGTTTCAAAGCATTAACTAATTGGGAATAGAGGCTAATCGGCTCAACTTTAAAATTATTGAAACATCGCTGGAATCACCTGCCGTCACTGCATTTACATACTCCACACTCTTGTATTTCCCCATAGCAATATTCAGTTTTTTTCGCAAATTTCGCGCATTCACAGTCTTTAATAACTTCTATTTCTAAAGTTAATTTTTCACTGATCCCTTCTATAGCAATATCCACTGTGTAATTATTATCATTTTGATCGTATTCCAATATTTGTAATTTGCCTGTGAAGTGTTTTTCTTCTTCATTTTTCGTCTCACAGTTTTTATTAATATTCAGTCGTCTACAATCTGGATCAAACGTAACCTTGACGTTCTTTCGATTTCCGATTTTTACATTAGTTTTTAATTGAACAGTTTTCGTTATTTGCTGAAATGATTTTTTTAATATGATATTTACATACATACATATACATTCACGCCTGTAATCCCCGAAGGGATAGGCAGGGGTGTCACCAGTACACCCACTTTTCGCCGAATTTATTACCGTACCATAATGTGACATGGAGCGAGCTTATCGCCGTACTGGGCCCAAATCTAGACTCCGGGCTGATATTGAGTATTTCTAAATAGAAAAGCCCAATATCACTTTACCCGAACCGGGGATCGAATTCGAGACCTCAGCACAGCAGTCGTAACGTATGCGCAATTACAACTGCGCCAGTCTGATGTTTATTGGTTAAAAAATAGCCTAGCTAAGAGTGGTTTACATAGCTGAGATGAAAGTCGCAGGTTCATGATTAGTCCAGATGATAAACACTCTGAATTTTCAAAGGGCAATTGAAACCATCGTTATTAAACCTACATAAAGAAATTGGAGATAATTCTCA
Source organism: Laothoe populi (assembly GCA_905220505.1). Lineage (NCBI taxonomy): Eukaryota > Metazoa > Arthropoda > Insecta > Lepidoptera > Sphingidae > Laothoe > Laothoe populi. The sequence continues at coordinate 6,006,880 of HG992151.1, read as the reverse complement.
TAAGAATTTCAAAGGTATGTGAAGCCTACCAACTCACATTAGCCAGCGTGGTAGACTAAGGCTTATCAACCTCAGCAGAGGAGACCCGTGGCCAGCAACGGGACAATGTTAAATACAGGGCTGATTTAACAAAATGCATTTATTATTATAGCGAATAATTTTCTTTATATTTTTGTATTGTACTTTAAATCTAATCAAATGCAAAATATATATTAAATTCATAATTTGTCATACAATACTAGAATTTCGCCAATGTTTCCTTCGTCTAACGTCTATTAATTGAACTACATTAAGTAAGATGCTGGTATTACAAATATTTTTAATAAAAATAAAATTGAAATTGGACTAGGTATGAATAGAGCAGCTCAATGTTCTTTAATTAAGATGTCTTAATGCAATATTATGAAAAAAAAACAAATAAGAAAAACCTCTGGCCGTATATGACCCTCACGAGCGCCATAAAATGTACTCATTTGGCTAACTATGGATGCATCTTTATGGCATATAATAAGTTATAAATAATTAGTAAAATGTCAGACCTGATAAATATCTCTCAAAACTTTGACTACAGACTCGTCTTCTATTGAATCGTCTTTATAACCATACGCTTTGGATCCAGTTATGACTCTACTGAGATCTTCATAAATATATAGGCGTTTGTCCTCTATCAAAAACAAAATAATGACGTCATTTTGAGCTGCTAGTTTGTTGATCATGCTAACTGAGGGATAATCCATTATGAGTTCTTTTGTGTAGACACCATTTTCTGTGTAACATTTGCCATCGTAAGGCCGAGTGATACCGGCAGCGTGAGCATCTCCAGCTGCATGGTATGCTGCATCTGTGAGGAGTATAATCATTTTTCTTGACTCATTTCTCCAACCGATAACGTCTTTACAGGCAATAACTTGAGCTAGCGCATCCAGTCCGCCTTCTGGATTATCTCGATTTAAACCAAATGTCATATTTAAAACCGCGTTTTGAAATTCTTTGAACTCGGTTGTTAGTTTTAGTTGATGTTTAAAAGAATATGTTTCATTACTGATGGTCCTGCGAAAAAAGAAATTATTAAATAGTTTTAAATAAGTATTGCAGTAGATTTTATAAGTAAACTGATTTTTGCTGACTGCTTAGGAGTTAGCAAAAGTTAGTCAGTTAGTAAATAGTACGACTGTACAGTAAAATAGAATATTTTATTCTATTTTACTGTACAGTTGTACTATTTTATTGTATCAATTGTTACTGTATTTCTATTAATTATTTTGTTATATTTTATATAAGTGCGAATTTATTTACTTTTTTGAATGTATTTTCTTTATTTCAATTAAGATGTTTATTATTCACATGTTTCCACTATTATTATTATCTTCATTCTGTTATGCTTGTTTAACTAGAAAGCTTTCAGGCGGGCATAATTGTATTGCGTAGCGAAGGATAGATTGTCTCTCGCTACTTGACACTCTAACTGGACGCAGTGCGCTTAACTTAACTTATTAAATTAAATTAAATTAAATTAAATTAAAATTGTATAATAATAATAATTGTATTACCAAATATTGTTAACCAATGTTGAAAAAGAGCAACGCTAAAGTTTCTTGCCCGTTCTTCTCTAGCGAAACTGCATTCCGAACTGGCGGTAGAGTAAAAAATTGACTGAATCTAAATAATGTATAACATTTCATGGATTCAATAAATATTTGATTTTGATTTGATTTTAACACCACGTGCAGTGTGGTCACTTTCCCATTCTAGGTTAAAAAAAGCTTTCTCATTTTTCCCCGTATTGCATACCATCAGAATCAGATGACCCTAATACTCATTTTCACTATGATACTAGGGTGAAGGCAAATATCGTGAGCCTACCTGAGAATTTGAAAAAGATTTTTCTAAGATATATACAGTCTACCATCTTTCACTAGACCCACATAGTGGACTAAGACCTGCCGGCCTACCACTAGCTCTTAGAGCAGTCTTGTTGTAATATTACAATGCCATTTTGTACCATGAATTCGCATTATTTATTACTTATTTTGTAAGTGGTAGAGCCACGCTGTAGACATATTTGTCTACAGCATGAATGGGCCGGCTTGACCAGGTTAGTACCACTGTCTCACAGAAAACCAACGTAAAGTGACAGTTTACTGTCGCGTTTCGTATGATAAGTGAGATTCCGGAGGCCCAGATTCCCCCTTCCCTTCCCTAATCCCTATTCCTGTCCTTTAAGGCCGACAGCGCATACATGATACTTTCGGTATTGTGGATGTTCATGGGCGGTGGAGATCACTTAACATCAGGTGACCCACTGGCTCGTTTGTCGGACAATGAAATAAAAAAAAAACAACAATACTGTTCTATGAGGTGGTGTTAGGCCGCCTGATTTCTCTAATTAGTAGAAGAGGTCCATGCCCAGTTGTGGAACAGTGCATACAGGGCTGGTAACAATAACTCATATATAAAATATTTCCTTGTATAAATGAATAAGATATACGAACGTTGAACGCATTCGAACAGGCATTAAAATATAGGCATCATAATGTATTATTATACCTAGCAAAAGGTAGGGCGTTTTTGTCGATAAATTTACCCATTCCTAGGTAAACATCACTAGTCATAGATTTCATGGTTTTGTAAATTTTCTCGCTTTGTTTGGCAGTTGCTTGTTGTATGTTTGCCATTGTGCTTGACGCATCGAAGAGAAAATACAAATCGACGGGATAGTCCTTAGCTCCTTTAAAAGAGAAACTAAAACTTATCGTTTCTCCAACTCGAGTTTTGAACTTATATCTTTGAGGTTTTATTTGAATGACATTTCCTGCATCTGCACAAAAATCTCGGTTGTATTGATCCGGTATTATTATAGAGCTTTCCGGATTTTGTGGTTCTTCTGGACACCAAAGGCTACTACTGTTATATGTATTCTTGAGTTTGCATCTTTCTTTGATCGGATTACTCTGAAAAATAAAGAATATATTGATTAGCAAATGTATGTTCAATTTATTGTATATATTTAATATTATTTATGTATGTTAATATTAAATATATACAGGCATAAACCTCTGACTTTTCAAAAGTTATGTGTGTATTAAAATGTTAATAGGGTATTTGACAATTTTTGAAAATTGATGGACATCGATAGAGGACTCTTCACTCATAGCCCCCGTAATATTTTTATTATTGAAATATACTCAATTTATATAAAATCCGTGATTTAATTTTTTCACATATAATTTCGCGCTAAAACGCGTTGTCACGTGACATTATCTCTATGTGACGTCATCGCACATATACAAACATTCGTGACACCTAACAACATAGCAAATTATTTGCATTTATCTGTTAGTTATTCCACAAAAATGAATGAGCCAGCATATAAATATTGTTCAATGCCTTTATGTAAAAACTCGACACTAAATCCCGATAAATTGTTCATCCATGTGCCAAAATCCAAAGTTTTAAGAAAGAAGTGGCAGATTTCGACTATCAGCCCTTGTAATGCCTTCTTCCATTCTTATAGAAGACTTGAAGACGAAATTAACACGTTTCCACACGTTTACACAACGAAAAATATGTTCTTCCTTACAATTTTATTTGTCGTAGGATGCAATGTTTATGTGCGATGTCGTCACGAGTAATGGCGGCCGGTATTGCTACGTTTTTGGCACCGAGTGATACAGATTAAAAATTCTAAATTTTAATGACGAAAATAAAATGTTTATAATACATTTAAAATAAAAAAATGTATTTAATAAATATGTTTGCCCACTATCCTTTCTCCTAGTGCAGTTTTATATTTTTTGGTTACACCAGTCAAACACCCTATTATCGCTTACTTTAACGGTGAAGGAAACATCGTGAGGAAACCTGCATATCTGAGAATTTTTCGAGGGTATGAGAAGTCTGCCAACCCGCATTAGGCCAGCGTGGAGGACTAAGGCCTAACCCCTCTCATTAGTAGCGGAGGCCCGTGCCCAGCAGTGGGACAATGTTTAATACAGGGCTAGTATTATTATTATTATATGTTAATATTATTGATTTTGGGTTTTTCTATCCAGAAATTCCCAGTATTAGCCCGGAGTCTGGAATCTGTGCCCGGTATGGCGATGGGCTCACCCCTATTACATCATGGGACCGAAATTTGGCGAAAAGTGGGTGTACTAGTTACACCTCTGCCCACCCCTTCGGGGATTACAGGCGTGAGTGTATATATATATGTTCAATTTAATTTTATTTGTACTTTATTACATAAACTAATATTTTATGATCAACTAGCTGTTGCTCGCGGCTCCGCCCGCGTGTAGGTCATGTTTGGGAGAAAAAGTATATAATACAAAATACCAATATTCATGCGTTTAACTTAAAAATGACGGATTTTCATGCAAACTTTCATTCCCTATTTTACCCCCTTAGGGGCGGAATTTCCAAAAATCCTGAAACATATATTTTTTATTTTTAACTAAAATGCCAAATACCAATTTTCATGAATTTAACTTCAAAAATGACGGATTTTCATACAAACTATCATCCCCTATTTTACCCCCTTAGGGGTGGTATTTCCAAAAACCCTTCCTTAGTGGATGCCTACGAGATAAAAGGTACCTACTGTCAAAATTTCAAGTCTCTAACCCCAGCCGTTTTGGCTGTGCGTTGATCGATCAGTCAGTCAGTCAGTTTCTTCTTTTATATATACAGATTGAAAAAGTTACAATGAAAATAAAAAAGACGGTTCCGTATTTGGTTATGATAATAGTAGGAGTCCTCCATTAAACTTGTCCCACTGCTGGGCACGGGCCTCCTTTACTAATGAGAAGGGTTAGGCTTTAGTCCATCACGCTTACGGTAATAGCCTAACGTGGGTTGATAGAAATACACACCTTTGAAATTCTTCTGAGAATTTTAAGGTACACAGATTTCCTCATGATGTTACCTTCATACACACATACCTTTAGAAAAGTCAGAGGTGTATGCCATTTGGGCTGGTTTGAAGCTACGACTTTCGTCTATAGTCCGTATCACTTTCAACTAGGCTATCACTGATTTATACTGAGTATATGATATACAAAAATATACAGACAGACAGCTTCTCAAAAAACCAATGAAGCTTTAGAATATTTTGTAAGAAATAGACACACATACATACACTCGCGCCCGAAATCCCCGAAGGGGTAGGCAGAGGTGTAACCAGTAACCTGAAAACCGACGTGATGGTGGCTTCCTCAGGGAAGACTACAGAGCTGAGCTACTATATAAAAGTTTTTTTTATAACTCCGGTTATGCATCTATTTCGTTTGTATTTGTGGATGTTTATGGACTGAGGTGATCAGTTACCATCAATGACTAACTTGCTTATTTGGTACTTACATGAGCACACCAAACACAACCAGCTGAGTTTCTTATACAATCGTGACATGTCGTTTGCTGTTCACAAGGGTTCTCATAAAACAAATAACCTTTGAAAAAAAATTGCGTGAACATTAACACATATAACAATTTCAACATGGTTTCTGGACACACTATACAATACTAATGGGTGTGGCATGGAGGATATGCGACAAACAGGAAAATATTACTATTGTTAGGGATACTCTACAAAATCAGCGCTGTTTATCAAAATGTACATATTTGTAAGGTACGTCAATCAAAGACAGCGGTCGGTTGCTAACTGGTTTATTCATACATTACACATCTCCCTTCTACGCACAATATATTTATTATTAACACTTTCCCACCACCAATTTAACTAAACTATAATGTAATATATATATATTTTTTTTTGACATTTAGAATTATCATATATATATATATCCTTTTTTTTAACAATGTTTGTATGTTACATATAGTTATTAGGTACATAGTATTTTATTAGTATACAAACCTACTAAGTACATGTAACCCATTTAACTTACTTATTTACCCACATAATTAACAACTGTTCTTAACTTATAGACATTATTTTATAGTTCCATAATCCATCTCTTTTTTACGACCTTCCCTTCGAAGAGCCCGCTTGGCGCGTTCACTAAGTATGTCTGACAGCTGTGACTGTGAGTCTGTTTTGGTTGTCGACAGAGGATTTACTTCTTCAATTGGCGCTGTTACTGGTGAGGTTAAAACAAGTTCTGGTGGCGAAAAAATCGGCGCCTCCGAATTTATTTCTGCCTCGTTTGTCCCTACACTATCTTTTGTCATTGACTTACGCGAGTTATTTAAGTCACTCGATACGTCATTGCCTTCAATACCCCCAGTCAGATTCTGATCCCACGAATAAGAAAATCTACTTCTCTTCAAAGGTAATAGTTGGTCGGTATGTCTCCTACAGCTTAAACCGTTTTCAAAATTAATGTGATATGAAACTGGACCCGTTTTTTTTATAATACATCCTTCAGCCCACTTATCTCTTTTATTAGAATAATCTCTTGCAAGAACTTTATCTCCTATTTTAAAATCGCGTTCCGTCCCACCTGCTGCCTCGGATTGTTTACTTTGAGCTTCCCAAACCCTATTAGCGGTACTTGGACGCAGCGCGTCTAACCTCGTCCGTAATCTTCGACCTAGTAATGCAACAGATGGAGCTACTCCCGTAGTGGTGTGCTCTGTATTTCGATATTGCATCAAAAACCGGCTTAAACTAGTAACTAAATCTTTACCCTCCTGCATAGCCTTTTTTAGACAATTTTTAATCAGTTTAACTGAGTTTTCTGCAGCTCCATTTCCTTGTGGCCTGTATGGGGATGACGTAGTATGCCTAATCATGTTTTTAGAACAGAACTCTTTGAATTCAGTACTTTGAAAAGGTGGTCCATTATCTGTTACGAGTTGTAACGGTAGCCCAAATTTCGCAAATAAACATCTAAAAAACTTAACGGTCTCATACGCGGAAGTACTACGTATTTCTTGTGCTTCAACCCACTTGCTATATGCATCTACAACAATTATATAATATTTTCCCGCCAATTGTCCGAAATCAGCATGTAGTCGCTGCCACGGTCCTGCTGGGAACTCCCAGGGATGTATTGAGTTACGCGGAGGTGCATCGCGTACACTACGGCATGCATTACAATTTTGTCCTAGCAACTCAATATCTTTATCTATTGTAGGCCAGTAAATATAATTTCTCGCTATTGACTTCATTTTAACAATACCTAAGTGCCCTTGATGCACTTCTAATAATATTTGTTTTTGAAACTTTTGTGGAATAACTATCCTATACTTATACAATATACACCCGTGTTCTATAAACAATTCATTGCGACGATAGTAAAAAGGCTTTATTTCTTCTATCTCACACTTTTCGGGCCACCCAAACATGATATAGCCATAAACTCGACCAAGCAATCTATCATGTTTTGTTTCAAATCCTATTTCCTTATAACTGATAGGTAAAGTATCGTCTAAAAATAATAAATAATTTCTTTCCGAAACCTCATCCCTTTTTACCTCCTTGACTATTGGCAATGGTAATCTCGATAACGCATCGGCGTTGCCATTGTTTTTCGAAGTAACATATTCAATTTCAAAATCGTAGGCCGCGAGTTTGGCGGCCCATCGTTGTAGTCGACTCGCCGCAGTTTGTGGTATGCCTCCTTTTGGCCCAAAAATATAAACCAATGGCTTGTGATCACTTTTTAACCTAAATTTCCGGCCAAAAAGGAATTGATGATGTTTTTGGATGCCATAAAAAATAGCTAGGGCCTCTTTATCTAACTGGCTATAATTTTTTTCTGTAACCGTCAGTGTCCTTGACGCACAGCTGATTGGCCGCTCTGACCCGTCTGGAAATTGATGCGCTAAAACCGCCCCTATTCCATATGCACTACTGTCTACGGACAAAACCAAAGGCAATAAAGGATCGTAGTAACATAACACTTTATCACTTGCTAATATATTTTTAATATTTATGAATGTATTCTCACAAACCGCAGACCAGTACCATTCGGTATTCATTTTCAATAATTCATATAAGGGATGGAGTATAGAACTAAGGTTGGGAACAAACTTTCCGTAATAATTAATTAATCCCAAAAAAGCTTTTAATTGTGTTATATTACTTGGCCGAGGAGCTTTCACAATAGCCTCTATTTTATTAATGTCTGGACGTAATCCATTCCTATCAATAATAAATCCGAGATACGACACGCTTTCTTGTAAAAAGGTACATTTATTAATTTTAACTGTTAACCCCATTTCAGATAGCCTTTCGATTACAGCTCGCAGATTTCTTATGTGTGTGTGTCGGTCTTTTCCGGTGACACAAATGTCATCCAAAAAAACAACTGTATTATGTAAGCCACGCAGTGTTTCCTCCATTATTTTCTGAAATTTCTCAGGTACACAACTTAAACCGTAAGGTGTACGTCGAAATGCAAATGTCCCTACGTGTGTTGAAATAGTTGTACAAGCCTGGGAGTCCGGGTGGAGAGGCACTTGCATATAGGCTGTGGTAAGGTCTATTTTTGAGAATTCCTGACCCCCACTTAATGCTGAAAATAATTCGTCAATACGAGGTAGGGGATAATGGTCCATTTTTAATTTGGGATTGATAGTTGTCTTATAATCGCCACAAATACGAATATCCCCTGATTGCTTGACGACTGGCACTATCGGGGTTCCATACTCCGAATGTTCTACTGGGTAAATAGACCCCTCCCGTTCCAAACGCAAAATCTCCTTCTCCACCGCCGCTCGCAGTGCCAATGGGACACTGCGTGCCCGCACGAAAACCGGTTGATTGTCTACGAGCTGTAAGCGAATCTCCTTTTTACATGTGCCCAATTTGTCTTGAAAAACAGAAGGAAAATCCCTCTTTAATTCGCTAACAATTTGCTGGCGATACTCGTTGCCGCTATCACATAAATTATTTATACATAATCTATTTATATTAAAACTCCTAATCCAACATCTACCTATTAACGGGCGGCCGCCATTTTTAATAATATAAATTTTTAAATTGTCTCGAGCTATGTCCTCAATGATACCCTTTACCAGAATATAGCCCATCGGTTCTATCCGCGACCCGGAATATGAACATAATTTAAGTTCATCTTTATGAATTTGATATTCGCAAAACATTGTTTTATAACAATTTTCACTAATAGCTGAGATTTTACTCCCAGTATCTAGCTCACAATTTAATAACTTATTTCCAATTTTAACATCCACATAGTATGGCTTGTCTTTTGAAGAATAAGCTCGTATGTTATACATGTCTTCATCGGACTCATTGTCTACAATAAAATTATGTCTTTTATTCTTATTTCTAGACTCCGGCACTTTACACATCGCTTTCAGGTGTCCTTTAACCTGACAATTATCGCACGTATAATTTTTATAACGACACTTATCTGAATGATGGCTTTTTCCGCACCGCCAACAACCGTTGCAACCGCTGTCGCGGCGTCTTGTGGCCGGCGCCGCACCGCGCACGGCATGCAGGCCTTCGCCCGCCGCGCCTGCGCCCGCGCCCGCGCCTCCCGCAGTGCACCCGCTACTCCCGCCGCCAAACTTCGTCGACATATCTGCGCCACTTATACTGCAGCGCCCGTTCACTTTTTCGACGTGTTTTTCTGCAGCCTCGAGTCCCAAAGCTAGCTCCACCGCTCTTTTATACGTCAATACTCGCTCCCCTAAAACTCGTGACTTGATCTCCACACTTGCTATTCCTATAACAAATTGATCCCGTAGATTTTCTTCTAAATTGACTCCAAAATTGCATGTTGTGGCCAAATGTTTAAGTTGTTGTAGAAATTCCGTCAGTGTTTCCGTAGTTTTCTGCTTACATTCACGAAAAACTTGTCTTTCGGCTATTTCTGAACGTTGTGGTTCCACGTGATTTTCTACTACCTTCACCAGCTCTGCAAATGTCTTTTCTTCGGGTACAGCCGGCGAGCACAAATCGCACATAAGGTTATAAGTACGTTCACCCACTAAAGTAACTAACGTGGCTACTTTTAAATCGTCTTTGATGGCGTTCAATAAAATATACTGTTCTATTCGACGAACATATTTCGTCCACTGTCCCGAAAACAAATCAAAAGGTTCAATTTTTCCTATAGGCATCTTGTACTTATTTCGTTCACCGTTTACGCGCGGTAGGTACGACAATAAAAAAAATCCGACTCGTCGCCAATGTAAGGTACGTCAATCAAAGACAGCGGTCGGTTGCTAACTGGTTTATTCATACATTACAATATTGTATAACAACTTTTGATTGACAACTGCAAAAAATCCGTTTTCTTAATAAAATACTATACCGGGACCAATTCCAGACTCCATGCTCATATTGAGTATTTTATTATAAAAAAACCCAATATCACTTTTACCCAACTCTGGGATCGAAGCCGAGACCTCAGCACAGCAGTCGTATCGCGTACGCAATTACAGATGCGCCACCGAGGCAGTCAAACTTTAGCATTTGGTGTGAAATTGTCATCCCGGGGCCTTTGGCCTTCTTCCTTAACATTTCCTCTGTATTGAAGCATTCCTCTGCAATAAGATGAAAAGTTCTGCTTGATTCTGGCGACCTACACAGGCATAATTTATCGTTAATCTACATTATTTAAGCACACACTGCACTTGCCATCTGGTGAAGCATATTCGCTTTGGCAAACTTAGAACTTAATAATGTCATTTTAAGTACGTCATTTTAAGTACCTAACTTTTTAAAACCATGTCTTATTGTTGTTATTATAAATTATCTTAATTTAAACTTATGTCGTTTAAGCTACTAATTGTTAGTTGTAGTTGCCTTTTTACAGGGGAGCACTGTTTTTTTATGTTTATGTATTACTCTAGTGTCACCCCTTCTTTTTTAATTTGTGAAAAAAGAAAGGCAAATTGTCCACACTGCACCTGATGGTAAGCGCAGTGCCGCTCAATTAGAGCATCGAGTAGCGAGAGACAATTTATTCCCAGCTTCTCAACACAATAATAGCGGCCTGCTTCTTCACACTACGCCATGGGCAAGAAGGTGAAGAAGCTGTTGAGGGTCTAGCGTCAGAGTACTCAGAAGGCCGCAACACTCACACACACACTCTAGACCCCCGACAAAAACCGAATGTACACTGGCTGATCCCGGAACGCGACACACTTGCGTGTGCCACTATGGCGGGTTTTACACCCTGTGAACGGCGCGGTGGTCACTATCCGAGCGGATATGAATATCCTACCACCAGCAAAACTGGTAACTCAAAGCTCCCAAAGAGTAAAAGTGAACGCAGGGACTGATGCTTAACTAAGAAGTATCATTTGGCTTCTGTAAATAAATAAATAACACCCAACAGTCACAGACATAGCCCCAGTCCCACACTAAGATACGAGTCTTGTGTTGTGGGTATCAGGGACTACGAGAGACTTTCGGTCTCACAACACCCGGACACAAATGTCTGATGTCACACAAACATTTGTCCCGGTGTGGGAATTGAACCCACGGCCTCTCGTTTCACAGCCAGCTACTCGCCTACTGCGCTACGGAGGCTGTCACTGTGTAAGAAGGGACAGTTACAAAATGCCTGTGAGAGGACGTACTTATGGTAGAAGTGACGTCACTGCCATTATAGGCAAGCGTGTAAGAGAGATAGCGAGACCCTTCCTAACATAACCCCTAATACTAATATCAAAGTCAGTAGTCCTAGTTCATAGTTAGATTATTATTAACTTGCATCATGGATATCAAAACGAGAGACTTTCAGTCCTACAGCAGTGTTTTGGGTCTATATTTATATCTATCTTATAATATACACAATTTACATGTATAAAAAAAAATTGTCGTCTTATATGAGTACCTACCATTCACCTGATTACTGTGTAACTTTGGCGAGGTTATTAAAGAATCTGGAGTGTTCAGTCACACAAGATTTTAGAAAAAACTATTAATTGCTTATTTACCATACATCCCAGAGCATTGATAGCCCTAATCATGTCAGTGGAGCTGCAGGAAAAAACTGGTAGACTATAAATAACACGATTTCCTTAACTGTGTGAATTGTTCAGTCGCTTGTTGGCCGTATATATTATAACCAGTAACAATGATGTGGACACAGTTTATTTTACTTCTGGCATGTTTGAATTTAACAAAATGTGAATCAGTGTGTAATAATTTTGAAACATGTGCCAAATGTATAGGGTACAGTGGGTCTGAGAGCTGCGCGTGGTGTGCGGAGGTATGATTTTAATTTGTTGCTGGTTTCGGTATAATTTTACGGATGCAAAGGTATTTCACAGAGAAGTAGGGAACGTTGGTGACCAAATTCTTAGGTATTATTTATTGGAATTCATTCAGGCCCTGGGTACCAAGGAACTGTTTCTCTAATATGATAAAATCTGTAAAAGTTTTATTTTAACTTATATACTTTTAGGATGAAGTTCACTAGGGGCATGAAATTCGACTTTATTGTTACAAGGGCTCCGTCTGTCCGAATCATGCAGACTTACAACAAAGAAATCATTCCTAGATTTTGTATTATACAGTTGACGTGATGGCTAATTAAATAATTAATATTTGTATTATTAAGTTATTATTATGGACTTATTATAAATTATAATACTAGCCCTGTATTAAACATTGTCCCACTGCTGGGCACGGGCCTCCTCTACTAATGAGAGGGGTTACACACCAAGCTCGCACCACGGGGGGTCCACGACGCTGGCCTAATGCGAGTTGGTAGACTCGATGTTTTCCTTCACCGTTAAAGTAAGCGACAATTAACAATGAATATACACGTAACTTTAGAATAGTCAGAGGTGTATGCCATTATGGCTGGTTTCGAACCTACGAATTTCGTCTTGACAGTCCGTACGTCAACCAACAAGCCTATCGCTGCTTTCTCAAAGGAAAAAAATCAAACATAAGACCCGCATAAACATCGTTTATCCTCTCTATTAAGAAAAATATGTAAAAAATATTTCGGTAAAATTATAATTAATTGGTGAGAGCAGAGACTAAAGATCAATAGAGGCCGATATTATACGCTTAATAAAAGATAATAAATAGAAACATATTGCTATCTAGTAAAATTGGATTCATGCATTATATATTACTTGAATTATGATGAGATATATAATCGAACGCGGCATGTAAGACTCATATTAGGAAATCAACATTATTATTATTATTATGTTTGTCACACCGTAATCACGGGACTATAGAGTTCCGGACATTTGGAAGGCGTGCGTGGGGCCGAAGCCAACACATAGAGGCCCATTAGACAATTTTAATTTATTTTTGTGATGTGACACCAGCCGACGGTTACCCCTGTATACACTATACAAGTGCACCCAAGGACAACCCCCGGTTGGTGTAGGACTATTGTATGGATGGATAAAAAGTTATGCTGGTTTATTGAGGTGAGGTGTTAGATGATTGGGTAATTGGGTCTATGGAAAGGACTATGGCAACTGCCTGACCTATGTTAATTATTGGGGGGCTTATTATTATTATCAAAAGTATTTTTTTCCGTTCTACCTGTAACTGGTCTATTTTTATAATTGACACTTGACAGTAATTTTGTTGATAATCATTTCAAACGTATTACAATACAATTGTAATCTGTCCAAAATGACTTGGTTCTTTGTTGTTAAAATAATTATTGCTCTCAGCTAATTATGATGGTGGGCCATGTACTGTGAATTTGATACCATCTGATTTTTTTCTAATTATTTTAGGAAACAATGGACGAACCTAGATGCCAGCCTGAAAGTTATTTAGATATAAATAAAAAATGGTGTAATGTAGAGTACATCAATAATCCTGTTAGTACACAAACAAAAGAAGTTGATGAAGAATTCGGTGTTATTAGGGAAAACGTGACAATTCAATTTAGACCACAAGTGATGACCATAAGAGCACGTCCGGGTGAATCTATCAATTTTAACATGGCGTACAAGCCAGCTGAACACTTCCCTTTAGATGTTTATTACCTCATGGACAATTCTGATACAATGAGAACACACAAATCCGCGCTAGTTGCTCAAGCCAATGAAATCTACAGACAACTTACAGCTATGACTAATAATGTGCAACTAGGCGTTGGAACTTTTGTGGAGAAGCCTGGTTACCCATACTTCGATAAAAAGTAATGTATTTATTACATACAGCTTAACAAAATCAATGCAAACTACTGGACTAGAAGTAGCCACAATATTATGGATTATGATGTTTACACCATATTTGCACAGCGCATTGCTACATAAAAATATATGTCTTCATTTATTTTTCTGTGCGTCTATTTTGTATTGAGTTTACGTCCATTGTGATGGCCTAAATAATTTTCTCTCTCTATAAGTGTCAATTTCAGTTTGTTATTTCCAATATTGACTTATTGGACTAGTGGTAGCGTACTCAGACTAAGTTCTTGGGTTCAAAATTCGGGTTTGGGAAATTACATTTTATATTTGAGTTTCTCGATTTTAAAAAAACACACTGACTGCCTCGGTGGCGCAGTTATAATTGCGCATGCGTTACGACTTCTGTGCTGAGGTCTCGGGTTCGATCCCCGGGTCGGGTAAATTGATATTGGGTTATTCTATCTAGAAATTCTCAGTATTAGCCCGGAGTCTGGAACCTGTGCCGGGTATGGCGATAGGCTCGCCCCCTATCACATTATGGGACCGAAATTCGGCGAAAAGTGGATGTATTGTTACACCTCTGCCTACCCCTTCGGGGATTACAGGCGTGAGTGTATATGTATGTATGTAAAAAACCACACGTAACTTTCTCATGGTATAAATATGATAGGTTGGGCATTTCTTACATAATAAGAAGGAAATGAGTTTGCGGGTGTATCAATAGCCCTTATTAAGTAAACTATCAGCTCATATATAATATGTAACAAAGTAATTTTTTTTTTATTTATTTATCTTGTACAATATCTTTACAGGTACTTAAACCTAATACAATATTGTCGCTATTAACTATTTCAGAACATACTACAATATTTAAACATAAAGGTATCATTTTTTTATATACTATTAACATTTCTAAACTGTGAAATATTTAACAAAAGTAATATATTTATCTTGCATAACAAATGATATTTAAAAGAACTTTAGCGATTTCACTCCAAGTACCTGAGAATATATCTATCCTGTCATAACATAATATATTATAGTTTAAAAAATTATAGCGATGTTTAAATAGTATGTATTGTATTTCTGATCCTTATATCTTATGTTGTCCGCAGCTTAGTATACGTTATTACAGTAGGAACCTGAAACCCCATAGAAAAAGCACTTTTCTTTTTTTCCGAACATACGAATTTTCCGGCCATATATAATTTTTCAGACTATTATAAATATAAAAAAAAATTGGATGTAGCTTCAAGTAGTTCTCAAGTGCGCTTATCAACGAACAGCGTTTTAGAAGTACAGATGAGAAATAGGAGCGGGTTGTATAAATAGTAGAGGGTTTTTATAAAAGTTGACAAAGACATGATTTTTTTAGATAACAAACAAATATTAATTTATTTTTTGATATTTTTATTTATTATAAAAAATATAAACCCATAACAGCAGGTCAGTGCCAAAGCGGGATTATACTAAACAAATCATAAACACAAAAATATTACTAATAAATAACACAAGAAAAATAAAACGACTAAACTTAATAAATAACTATAATATAAAACTTCTCCGTTCACCACATTTTTGCGCTGTCTGTACATAAATAAATTTGCCGGTATCCCCGAAAAGAGGAGCAGAGATGCAACTAGTGCACCCTCATCATATTAAGTTTATTCCATCTCATGATATGATAAGCCGATTACCAAAACGGGTACAAATTCCAATCTTGGCCAAATCAAGTATGGTTCTTCGAATGGAAAAAATCACACACAGATTGTGTATGCTTGAGCTGGATTTCAAATCCAGAACGTCATCGATTTTTCAACCTAAGTACACTGCCACTAGGCCAAGTGGGCGATTAACATTGGATAACATTTTCTTTTATTATGTAATATGTGTGAGTGAATTGTAGTCAGTAATAACTGCTTAGTATATATACACTAGTTTGCACTGATTGAAAACAATAGGGTGTTTGACTGGTGTAACCAAAATATATAAAACTACACTAAGAGAAAGGATAGTGGGCAAACATATTTATTAAATACATTTTTTTATTTTAAATGTATTGTAAACAATTTATTTTCGTCATTAAAATTTAGAATTTTTAATCTGTATCACTCGGGGCCTAAAACGTAGCAATACCGGCCGCCATTATTCGTGACGACATCGCACATAAACATTGCATCCTACGACAAATAAAATTGTAAGGAAGAACATATTTTTCGATGTGTAAACGTGTGGAAACATGTTAATTTCGTCTTCAAGTCTTCTATAAGAATGGAAGAAGGCATTACAAGGGCTGATAGTCGAAATCTGCCACTTCTTTCTTAAAACTTTTGATTTTGGCACATGGATGAACAATTTATCGGCATTTAGTGTCGAGTTTTTACACAAAGGCATTGAACAATATTTATATGCTGGCTCATTCATTTTTGCGGAAAAACTAACAGATAAATGCAAATAATTTGTTATGTTGTTAGGTGTCACGAATGTTTGTGTATGTGCGATGACGTCATATAGAGATAATGTCACGTGACAACGCGTTTTAGCGCGAAATTATATGTGCAAAAATAAAATCACAGATTTTATATAAATTGAGTATATTTCAATAATAAAAATATTACGGGGGCTATAAATGAAGAGTCCTCTATCGATGTCCATCAATTTTCAAAAATTGTCAAATACCCTATTTATCATTATGACCGATATTAATACATTTACACTTTTTAGCCGTCAACACGACTGTCATGCATTTATAAATGTATTGTCATTAACTAAAAACATGACACTATTTCATAATAAGATTAATAATATACCTTTTGGTGCTAATTTTGACGACATGGAATCTGGTTTGGATGCACTTATGCAAGTTATGGCTTGTGCGGAGGAAATTGGATGGAGATCTGGATCAAGACGTATTATTGTTTTGTGTACCGACTCACCCTATCACAGTGCTGGCGATGGAAAAATGTTAGGAATAACAAAACCCAACGATATGAAATGCCATCTAAAGGACAACATATACGCATTTGAAATGGAACAAGATTATCCGTCTGTGGGTCAAATTAACAAAGTAGCCAAACTTGGAAAGTTCAAAATTATATTCGCTGCCATCAACAACGTCCGTAATGTTTATACATCTCTAGCGAAACAGATAACCGGAGCTAATTATGCCGAGTTGAAAGAGGAGTCAAACATCGTAGACATCATTAAACAAGCATATATAGTAAGTTTTACGACACTGTGATATGATTTATATAGAAATATGTATTACAACATCTTTTTTTTTTAGGACAGTGTACAAACAATTGAACTCAATTATGAAGTGCCTTCTTTCGTCCAGCTGAGTCTTGATCAAGATTGTAAATCGAAAACCAAACGCAACTGCGCTAGCGACTATTTAGGGACGGTGGTTAATATCCCTGCAAGTCTGAAAGTACTAGAATGTCCTGTAGTTGATAAACCCTACGAGCTTAGCATAAGTCCCATTACGTTGAATGATAAACTAAAAATAAAATTGGATCTTATCTGCAGTTGCGAGTGTGAAGTAACAGGTGAAATAAATCCCAAATGTAATAATGCGGGGTATATACAGTGCGGTATTTGCAAATGTAATGATAACAGGTAACTTAAAGCAATTGAAAAGCAATTTATAGCTAAAATATGTTCAGACTCCACATTCGATAATTTTATTTCAGTTATGGTGACCAGTGTCAATGCGACAAAGCCTCCACGGGAAGTGCTAACAAAGAGGAGGATTATTCCAAATGTCTAAAGCATTCAAATCACACATACCCGTGTAGCAAACGTGGTGCCTGCAAGTAAGCGAGGAGACCGGAGACAACTTGTTATATGTACATGAATAAAACTTACGTCTTCAAAATAAACACTAGACTATAATAAAATAAATAATTAAAAAAATCAAAAACCCGACTGCAAAAAAGTTATGCACTAAAAAGAACAAAACAAGATTGAGAATACCAAATAAAAATAGTTTTAACTACATGAAATAATTGTGCCGAAAAATATTTTACATAACTGCATTTCATTTCAGATGTGGTAAATGCGAATGCGATAAGGGTTATTCTGGAAAACATTGTGAATATGACGACGAGTCGTGCTTTTTCTCGGATAAAAAACTTTGCTCGGGCCATGGGAATTGTACCCTAGGGGCGTGCCATTGCCTTGGGGGTTGGACGGGGCAGAGCTGCGCTTGTCCCACTGATAATAAAAGATGCAAAGCTCCCTACTCAGAAGAGGTAATACTCGCAACTTCTTCATTTGATTAGAATACTCACGCTGAATCATGCTGTACAGACGTCGATGGTATATTTATTGTTAATCATGAAGCGTTAAGTTTCATAATTAGAATTCCACTACCAATTTTCTTTACAAACAAGGAAATTAAATTTTTTGCTCAATATTCATTGGGTGGCTTTAACTGTTTTTCAGAATTCATTTGTTGTATTTTATGTATACTTGGGTTCATTGCGTCTCGTTTTAAGCTCTGGCCGTCATCTATAAAAAAACAACTTAAGTGGAGGTTCAGGCTTCATATGTAGTTTCTTTTTGAAAATTCTTATTTTATGTTTTATAAAACTATTGTGTCGATTCTTTTGGAATTATTTTTTTTCGATTTGCGTAACGTATCCACTAAACTGCGTCACATAGCTGTTCTCCTATTGAAATGAAAACTTCTTTAGGCATATTGAGCTCTTTTGGGATTAGAAAATAGCACTGAACTCGCGTGACCATCACGCTCAGATACATATAAATATTAGCACGCGTATGTAGTTCTATAATTATTAACAAGCTATTATAAACAAAAATAGTTACTACTTCATGGACGCATAAAAAAAGAACACAGTAATTCCAAAGTTGTAAGTTTTCATTTCTAGCGGTTGTCCCCATGGCTGCCTATTTTTTAATAAGATTCTTTATTCCATGACTACTCTTTACAGATCTGCTCCGGTAACGGTGAGTGTGAATGCGGCAAATGTAAGTGCGCACAAATTAAAGGGAAAGATGAAAAATACACAGGCATGTTCTGTGATGTATGTGACGAATGTCAAGCCAAATATTGCAAGTCTTATGAAAGCTACGTAGAATGTGTCTATGTAAACGATACAAAAAATTGCCAAAAAACTCTCAATGATACAGAAAATATCGATGTGAAATTTGTAAATAAAACAGAAATTAATTCACTGGAATGGCGCGGTGCCGCTTGGTGTAAAACAATGCTGGAAGATGGTAGTTTTATAATATTCAGGTATTATTATTATCACGACGAAATTACGGATCATCATAGACTACATATAATTATACAGAAAGAAACCGAGTCACCGCCAATCGCCAATAAATGGAGTAAGTATTCATATAGGGGATATTATTATTTTACACTTTATATTTTTGCGTCGATAGTAAGGCAATAGGGTCGTTTTCTGTGTTTAATTTTGTACATTATTCGATATGCAACCGTATATAATACGCAAAAGAAATCATTTTACAATAACAGAATAAAAATTTCACAAAAGTCACAACAATGGTTCACAGGGTCTGGTTCAATGGGTCACAAAATGGTTGCGTAGTGGGAACATATCACTATCTCCCTCGCACAGCGGCACAGACACAGTAATGGCCGTTCTGAGAACCGTGACGTCACGAGACATAGCATGCATCCTTTTACAGTCATTTGACAATTACTCCTTCCAGCAGACGTGAATGGCGTCTAATTTACTTATTTTTGTTCGGATTCATAAAAATCTCTCGATAATAGCTTTTAGGTAATGTAACTTGATTAAATTAATAAAAAATAGAGTCAACTACACTATTAGTGAAAGAATAGATTTTTTGTTGTTTTCTATTAACAGTACTATTGACATGATATACGATACCTCTTGATATACCTATAAAACCCATGTTTGATGACGATTGTTCACTTGGCGTCTACAGACTTTCTACTTTTCACTTCCTTGTATGGGTGGAAAAAAAATCTACCGACGAGGAGGTGAAACAAGAGGTCCTGGATTTATAAAAAGAAGATAGAGGGAGAATTCTCTGAGAAGGGGAATTAAAAACTTGTGTCACGGTTTAAAACCTGCATAAAACGGGAAGGTGACTACGTGGAAATAACATATTTTATCAGCAAAATATGTAATTTTGGTTTACATTGTTTTAAAGAAAAAGTGATAACTTTCTTTTCTGGACGTGCCCCGTATCTATACTGCGTCTATGTAGACCATTAAAATGATAATAGAGTAAGATATTCAAAAACTTTTTCAGTTGCCCTGGCCAGTTCAATAGCAGTTATCGTGCTCATAGGACTGTTGACATTAATTATATGGAAGATCCTCGTCGACTTGCATGATAAAAGAGAGTACGCCAAGTTTCAGAAAGAATCTCAAGCACAAGGCTACGACGTGTCTTTGAACCCACTATATGAAGGACCGGCGGTCAACTTCTCGAACCCTATATACAATACCAATACGCATTAGCTTTATAAAATAATAGGTACATACAGTACTGTAATCGGAATTTATATATTTTGAGGAAAATAATAAATGAATAATACATTGTTACTTAAAATTTATTCTGTAACATCCACATTTGAAATACGTGTATAATAAATTATAAAAACATAAAAATTATGTAAAAAATGTTCACAAATTTCTATTAAAAATAACAACACAACACCTTTCCGCTTCAGATTTATTTGTAAATTAACAATGTTTGGTTGCACTCGCACAAGACAAAAACCGTAATACTATCGTAGAAGCGTTTGTATTATTTTTTTCCATTCAAAAATTGACCAATGATTGTTGAGACAGAAAATAAAACTGGTGTTTCAATGTCTAACATACGGAATTCGACATTCCTCAGCCCCAATTTTTGGAAAAAGTTGAATGTCTAACTCCGATGCTTAAATTAATAAATTATTTCTTTTGAGACCGTGGCGCGTGTCGGTCGTGCGACTTGCGCAAGCGCGTCGGGGGCTCGTCATTGTAAAGCTTCTTTTCTCGACGCTCCTCGCTATCCAGTTTCGCCAAAACTGCCTGTGTGTAATAGATAAGACCTAGATTTGTACCTTCCCACTTTTGCAAATATATTTATACATTTAACTTACGGGTGGCGGATAGTAGCGCGTAGACGAGGAAACATATAGGCGAAACGTAATGTATAAAGCATGCTGGGATTTCAAAGGGTGCGATTGCAGACAACAAAGCTACCCAAGTACGGGTGAAGATTTTAGAATAAAAGTCTTTTTCTGGTATAAAAAAGTACATCCACTTCAATATAAACACATTATGCGTCCCTATAAAATTTGAGGGTTGCCCTTAATTTTTCTGAGATTCCATAATCAGATCCTGACTTGGTGCTAATGGAACCACCTGGGAAGTATACCCTTTTAAACAAAAAAATAATTTCTCGAATCGGTCCAGCCCTCTTCGAGTAATCGGGGAACATACATTAAAAAAAGATTCCGACGAATTGAAAACCTCCTCCTTTTTTTGAAGTCGGTTAAAAATATCATTTGACTTAATATGTCTGTGTGATACTGTCTTTCCTTTTAGATATGTGAGAGGTTGCATAGTAAGCGAAGTTATACAGAATTCTCAGGCAATTGGGTTTCATCAAGATCTTTTGCTCCACCGTTTAAGCAAGCGATAATTAATAACAAACACAAACGAACTTCTAAAAGTCAGAAGTGTGTACTATTTGGGCTGGTTTCGAACTTGCGTCTTCCATTTCGGCAATTTAGACGAACTTTGTATACGCTATCGGTGCTTTTTAAGCTATATCAAAGAAATTTAAGAACTCTTACTCTATTACTTTCCGGCTTCGTGCGTTTGAAACGGACGCTTTGCGAGGCGGGCAGTAAGTCTCCGGCCGATTTCCTTTCGCCTACCTCAAGGTCGCGTGTACTGGATTGGCAGTTACAACTAATGGAGATAACAATTTCTTTTATTACATTTGAAATTTGATGGATCATTTAGAGCAGGATTTAGATGACACGCGCCGCGCCAAGAAATAAGTTTAGCTTAGATACCTTTTTGAAGTTATACTTCTTTAGGCGCGTTATGAAAAAAGTATGAGTGAAATTTTAAGACACCGTCACACAAAAGTAACACTCTGAAGTTGCCCTAAGTACCAGGCTGGCAGGAAATGTAAGGAGATTTCATACCGTTTCATTTCTAGTGACTTAAATCAGAACAGAGGTGTCATGTCTCCACTTGTGACCTTATAATAAGTAAGTACCTCGTTATTGTTGTAAATATGATTATAAAACGTTTTTCTAAGTTTTTGAATAATTGTTTTTAGATTTTAACCAAAGTGTGTTTACTTTTGCTGTTTAGAATATTCGATTTTATATTTATATTATTCTTCATCGTTCATTAAACCAATTTATATAGGTACAAACTTAGTCAATTTGACGACTTTTATAAGTATAACTTCTCACACGCGTACATAAGTACACGCACCCATTTTTTATCCTGGCACGGCAAAGTGACCATACTGCACCTGGTAAGCGCAGTGCCATCCAGTTAGAATACCAAGTAGCGAGAAACATCTACACTGTTCTTACCATCATTAAAAATTTTATAATTTTATTAGCCTGGCACGGCAAACCTACCCGAGATTTTTTTCGGCGGCTGTAACTGGCTGTGCGGGAGATACGCCACGTCGGTCCGGCCCGGGAGTGCCAGAGCGCGATCTCTGTGCTGTGCTACGACACACGGCGTCACGCAGCTCTTGTAAACGACGTCGCTCTTCTGCCACCTCACGATCTAGTTTTGCTGAGGAATAAAACAATTATTATGCATAGTAGCAGCGATGGCCTAGTTGGTAGTGGTACGTACGTCGAGACAAGAGTCGTATGTTTGAAACCAACCTAAATACACCTCTGACTTTTCTAAAGTTACGTGTATATTCCTAACCTACTTCATTCTATCTCTGCATCACCTAAGGTTCGACTGCAAGAGAATGCCTCAGGCATTAAGTCCACCTTTACATATAAATGTATGTATGAAGTATAAATAAATAAATATTGATTGTTAATTAATGCTTGTTTTACCGGTGAAGGAAAACATCGTGACGAAACCGTTATATCTGAGAATTCTTATACGAGTTTTAAAGGTGTGTGAAGTTCACCAACCCGCATTAGGCCAGCGTGGTAGACTAAGGCCTAACCCCTCTCATTAGTAGACGAGGCTCGTGCCCAGCAGTGGGACAGTGTTTATAATACAGGGCTATTATTATTATTTATTATTATAAAGCTATTCTATAGACGTTCCAAAAGTCCCAAATATACCACCTCCCCATCCCTAACCCTTTCCATAGAAATCGGCAACACATCAATGAATTTCGGGGTTTATGAGCGTTTGTAGGCAAGATGGAGGTAATTTGCTAATTTACGGTAAGTACTAAATCTCTATTCGCAGTTCTGTGTAAAAAAAACTTAAGAGCTACTGCGAACATATAGTAAATATTGACTAAAACTATACTTTTTTTAGACAATTTACTTTGCTCTTAAGCAAACCAACATTATCACAGAAGATAAAAGTAGATTCAGTATTATATGATACTGAATCAACTTTTTTCTTTCGCGATATTTTTGGTCTTATTAATTCATTTATACAAAAAAGTAACTACATATAACTAAGATTTACTTACTCAATAAATATTTAGAACTCATTAAATTACTATTTACTCAAGAAATTGGAGTCTTTAATAATTGGTTTAATACTTAGAGAAATTAAATTCTTGATTCACCCTCCGCCCCTTTAGTGTAATATTTAACAGTTCTATGATAAACAATATAAAATGGAATTCTGAAAAGCTTACACAGCTGTTGAGCATGACGTTTATTGGACAGTTCGTTCTCTAACGCATCTATTTTCTTTTGTAGAGCTTCTTCTTTGGTCAATTTTAATTTCCATATACGACACACCTTGAGATGTAGAAACGACAGTTCTTGTGCATCAAGTGCCTGTAGTCAAAATATTTTCTTAAAACTCTCTTCCATAACAATGCTACAATAGCCTGATGCAAAGTAGATCGGACTATGGAGACACAAATCGTTGGTTTTATCTTAGAACCCAGGCTATACATATTTTTTATCGAAGTTACGTACTGTGATGGATCCGTATAGACGGTATTAATAATGGTTATCAATGATATTTTACTATATGAATGCAACTCGACTTGCTAGCGACCACCGTACATGCATGTGATTCCTAAGGAATATCCGTCATAGAGGAAACACAAAACAAAATTTTCTTTTTTTGTCTCGACGAAACCTCAGTATACAGAGAGAACATTAGCATATATAGAGTTAATTACTGGTGAAGCTGGATTAATTTATATTTGGATTGCCAACTCACCATTCAGTTTAATTTAGACAAAATAAAAATATTACACACATTAACACTGAAGGCATACCTGAGGATCCTTTAAGAGTTTCTCAGATATTTGACTATTGAAGACAGGACGGCAAATACTTAGGGAACTTAGACGGTACGCTATCTCAATCGTATCAATGACATATAAACACTAAGTTTATCCATATATATACGATTTGAAACTGAATTATACTTATCTCTACTATTACAATATTCTTGAGTACAAAAACTCCAAGAGTATCAGACCTAAAGATGACGCAAGTATTTCAATTTGTATTAAAAAACCAGGCATGTCACATCATTTGTACTTGCCGTGACGTCATATAGGTATTGTAAAGAAAACACCATGGAACTATTTTTGAAGAATTTTTTAATTTACAATCCCAAATCCCCCTTATATCTTGTATACTTTTATGTCCCTTCTCGGTAGTCATTCCTTTGCCGGCAGCGCACCCGTAATTCAGGTACTGTGGGTAACCCGAGTGGGTTACCTGATGGTAGGTGAAAGAGAGCAAGTGCTCTTTGTCGCCTATGCTATAAAAAAGATCTATGTGGTTCTCAAGTTTTCTTTGAAACATACAAGGTGATTAGACTATTTATAATTCTTAAATATGTCTTACCTCAACGTTTTCGTTCAAAATCTTACTAGCTATGTACTTCATATACGTATTCTCAGCTACTTTTCTTTGTTCTACATCGACTTGTTCGAATATATGGCGAATAGTATCGGTCAAGTTCACGTCCGGGGAACAAGTGCATGGACCATGGGATTTCGTTCTAGGTTTAACATTGAAAGCTTCGACGTTGGTTTTTGTCAATACCTTGTCGCGAGATTTTCTGCGCCGTTTCACTTCACCAATTGAAATTTTGACTGGTTCCTTTTTAAAATTAAAATAATTTATTTACAATAAAATTATTTTCAATGACTTTATAAACATACTCGATTGTACACGTTTATGTCTATTAAAATAATAATATTTCTATACCTCATCTAAGCAACCTGAGTTATAGTCTTGAATTTTCGATTTCAGTAAGCGATTTTCTCTCTCTAATTTCTCCACCTTGCGCATTGCTTCAATACTCATACTCCTAAGATTTTCTACTTCATTTTCATGATTTTTTAGCAAATCCTGTAAGGTCTCTTCATGCAGATTTTGAATGCTTGTAACACCTTCATTGTGTTCATTCATAATGCTTTTTATATTCATGTCATATTGAATTTTTATGGTGTCAATTTTTTTCTGGAAATCTTTCTTAGCGTCTTTCAATGCATTCGTCAAATAGCGTATTTTTTCTTTGTATTCTTCGTTCATATTAATTTCGACCATCACACTTTGGTCTACGAAAGTATTTGATGTATCATTATCAGTACTAAGATTGATACTAGATTCGGTTTTCATTTCTGTTTGCATTTGATAATAATTATCCAGCTGGGAATCAACTCCTTGTTGGGAGTGTACTTGATCATATTTTTCTTCCCTTCGAATTTTGCATGTAGCCTTAACTACATCATTAATGTTCATGTCGTTTGTAGGATTAATTTCACGCTGCACTGAACTTAAAATATAGTTAAGTCCAAAATTGTTGCGCCGCTGTTCTTTATGAGTATTGTGTTCATGGTTAGATATTTTATGATCATTATCAGATTTAATGAGCAATACATCAGCTCCTATGCGTGAAAGTTTATGATGCGATTCGTTCTCTTTTTTATTAAGTTTTATATAAGGGTCTTGCTCTCTTATCTTTTGAAAATCTAAATGATGTCTATTTGGACTAGAAATAATTTCATTTTCTGGTAATTTAGCACTATTCTTGAGAAAATAATTTCGCTGTTTTCTCATGTCAATTCTTAATATTTCTTTATCAGATATCACATGCTGAGACTTATTACATTCTAATTCTAGGTTCCCATGGTTAGGAATTGTAGGCAATGATGGAGTTTCTAATATATTTTCATATTCAGTTTTAATATCCGTGGTAGAAATAGAAATTATTCTAGGTGATGAATATATACCCAAGTTATATGAATCTAATGATTTTTTTTCATCTTCTGAAGATCCTATACCCGAAGGACTATCGTTTTGAACTCTGGGTAAACTAATATTCAATTTATACTTTACGCTATCATCTTCATTTTCATCATCTTTATAAGTTGATGAATCAATGTGCATATTATCTTGTTTATTTTGTGAGTCAAATGTGTTTCTTGCCCCAGTATGTACAGTAAATGCTTCTACCAATAAGTCAGAATGACCTTTGTTTCCTGTTGAATCTCTTTTCATCCCTGGAGCATTGCTGCTCTCGCTATCTTGATAAATGACAAATAAATCTTCGTCTTCAGATTTCTTAGAAGGTGATTCCGTAATAATTGTATTTGTTTTGCATTTTTTATTTATAACATGGTTAGCTTCGCCACTATTTATCCCATATTCGACAACATCACTTGGTTTTAGTATAGGATGAGGAGGATCACTGTATGTGTCATTACCAAAAGGTGTTGAAGAATTAGTATGCATTGAAGGTCTGTTATAGATATCTATTAAATTATTATGAGCAATCGGAGAACCATAGCTACTTGTCAGATTATTAGATATCTTGCCAATAGAGGGACTCAATATTTGTGTGCTAAGGTTAGTGGGAAGAGTATATTCATTTTCCGAATTAACTCCTAGACTTGAAATCGAATATTGTTCTAATCGACCCGGAGTAAGCCTTTTCATTTTATAATTCAAATATCTATTTTTTACATTATCAATCGTAGGTTCAATACTTGCCGTCAAGACTTGTACTTCATTGACATATGGAGGAATTTGTATTGGTACATTTGTATCATCCGAAATAGGAAGTGAATGTTTATTTTTTTCAAAATTACTCACATTATTTTCATTAATGCCAAACCTTTCATATTCAGTGTATGGTGAATATGTTTTAGTTTGAGACGATATAGTTTTCTGTGACTGATTAGACGAAGTTTGAACACCTGTGTTTGTTAGTAGTTTATTACTCCAAGCTTGGAGCTCATTCTGTAAATCAGCAATTTCTTTACTTTTGTTTTCTAATGCAACTTTACACTTTTTTAAAACGTCTATATCGTCATTCTTGTCTTTGGCCATATTTATTACTTTCTCTTGTAACTCGGTTGTTTTCTCTATAGATTTTTTGTACATCTCTTGTAGAGATTTTATTTCGTTTTCAAGTTTTGATATATAGTTTTGCGTAGATTTATTAATTTTATCGATAATTAAATCCTTATTTAATATTTCAGCTTTTAAATCAGTAATAATTTCTTGATCTCGAGATTTTTTTTTCTCTAGTGTTTTCTTTAGATTTTTAAGCTGATCTTCCATGTTTATTTTATCTCTAATAGCTTCTTCTTTCTCGTGTATTATTTTCTGTTTTTCAATTTCAACTATTCTTTTTGCTTCATCTGCTTTAGTAAGAAGTAATTGGGAAGAAGTTTGTACTTTAAGTAATGTCTGTTCTAATGAAGCGCTTTTCAAACACTTTGCTTCTATATGTTTACGGATACAATTCAAAGAATTTAAAATATTTTTTACGTTACAATTATTTGGTGACAATGCACTATCACCTACGTTGTTTAATTCTAATCGTCTGATTTCATCGGCGATGACTTCTATTTCATTTTGTAAATTAAGAATTTGAGATATGTATTTATTTTGGCCAATAAGGCTTTCTTTAGTTTTGAATTTTGTTATTGACAACTGCTCCTCTAACTTCATATTTTTACTTTCAAGATTAGCCAGTTCCATTTTCATATTATGCGTTGCTTTTGAATCTATAAATAAAGTAATTAAATTGATATGAATCGTCTCAACAATCATAGTATCTTATTCGGGATTGACAACCTTCATGGGCTAACAGGTGAGTAGAGTAGATAGTTGTAGTTTATCTAATATCGAAATCCGACGACGAAAAAAGATATAACGTTAAACTTTGAATGAATTTTAAGAAGTTTACTCATTGATAAGTTAATTTTAGTCAGCAGTATTCTTAGATATTGTAACTTACTGCTACGATTAGGATCAAGATCATTGTATCGTGTTTGGTTCCATAGATAAGATATTCGTGACTAGTTGGTTTACTAATGCTGATCGATCTCTAATGATGTGCTAGATAAGTAGCCTTAAGACTTAGTTTTATTAGAAGCAGGTAGAAATTTTGATCCGGCCTGTTGTCTACCGGTAAGTAAACGATAAACAAACTTTAAAAGGCATGCAATAAAACTTAAGCCACCAAATAAAAAAAATACAGTGAACTAATAAAATAAAAGGTTATTCTAAAGGGTGATAAATAACATGTACGAAAGTAAAAAAATGTCTTAAGTAATTTAATTACATGACAAGTAATTTATAGTTCATATGCATCAGTCGATAGCTATATGAACATAAAGAAAGATCGCTAACGAACAAGCAATAGGCATAACGTAGGTCATAATACATTTAAAATATGAATTTCCCACCGTGTTATGAAGCAATTTTTTTACTTAAAATCTTCGTCCATGGTGGCTTTTTGCGATACGCAGAAATTCAATTACGACCGAATATTTCATTATGAAACCTTAATTAACATATTTTTACATTAATAGCGATTGAGTCAACAGACTTCTCTGGATATTGTTGGAACTAAACGTAAATTTTACGCTATGTACGGCTTTTACAATCATTTTTGTGAAGAAACCTTTTAAATTTGCTTATTTTGTCATATGAATTTTCCAGCGATTGTATTCAAAGTATCATTCTATTAAAAACTATGATATGCCGAGCCAGAAGCAGGAGGAAAAATTATTTCTTTAAAGAATGCTTTAAAATAATGTAAAAATTAAACTAACGGTGAGCTTCCATTCTCTTTAGCGACTGATCGATCTTTTCATAGCTATGTCGTTGTATTTGTTCACCAGTATTTACTACTTCGGCTAAACAATCATGTAGTTTCCTAACTTCCTCTTCGAGTTCATTAATATGATTTTCTAATATTGCAATTCTATCGTCACGAGCCATCATGTCTTCACTAAGGTTTGCAATAATATTCTCCTGCAAAGAAAGCGATGTATATTAGGAACAATATTATTATAATGTATTTAAAATTAAAATAGTATAGTGACATTATTTTATTAGAATGTCACAGCCATTGACTTATATTCTATAGACACGAACTGTCGAAGAAAAAAGATGTTGCAAAAACTTGTCCGCCCACTAATGCCATCTATTCATTTTAAAAAGAACTATTTGGAAGTTATAACTCCCGTCACTTTCTAAACGGGACAAAATATATAATGAATTTTGTTGTGAAAATACAATGTATTCATTTTAGTAGACTATTTGGATTTAGATTTTAGAAGTACTATTTGGTAGACTCCGTCACTTTTTCTCGAACGGGACTTTCCGCGCGCCAAAACGGGACACACTATATAATGAATTTTGTTGTGAAATGTAGACTTCCCGTATTCACAATTGAAATTAATTAATATTTATTGATATTACGTTCTAAACGTTATGAAATTATGTTATTTACCTTATATACTGTCATAATTGAAAGACGTGCAGACCAAAACCAAAACATTTTATTTATAAATCATAGACTATTTATAAACATATGTGCCAGATCATTACACTAGATTATTGGGCATGAATTTTAATTAAATAAATATAAATTTTACAGAACCGCTGTCACCATGTCATAATTGAAAGACGTGCAGACCAAAACCAAAACATTTTATTTATAAATCATAGACTATTTATAAACAAATGTGCCAGTAGTATACGACATATACTATTAACAGTTTCACTGTAAATAAATTTAAGGCAGATTTGTTCGGGAATGTCGCTACAAATAACTAAAATTAACTCGACACTGAAAGATGCAATGTGGTGTGCATTCTTAGGTGGCATGAAGCAAACTAACCTCGGTGCAGTGTATACACCGCGACTCGGTGTAACATAATGTTTGTTCTGGTCGCCGTATCTAGTACGTAGGACATATAGATCGCTGGTCACCGCATTTTTTTTGTATAGAACACGCGTAAATACTATGAGTAGTTTTAAAGATAAATTGCATTAAAACCTGTATGATCTGCATTTCTTACCTTAGACCTACGACAAAACCTCGTTTTTAGTGTGGAGTCAGGACTATGTGTATCTGTTGAGTGATATCTAGATCAAACAGAGGTCTTTGTCCTTTATATTTTACATCTTTTCCATTGAACGAATAAATAAGCTAAAGATTGTTTGGTATAAAATTATTGAAGTTTGAAATGCATGTTTTTGCTAAAATGTATCTCGTATAATAAAACATATTTTCCTATAATAAAATTATGTCATCAAATTTACCGATTCATCCAGTTTATCTTTAAGCTCCCGAATTATATTAGCGCTTCGAATTTTTTCGTTCTTCATTTCCCCAATTTCTGCTAAAATATTTGTGTAATCTTTTTGTATACATTCAGGTTTATACATAGCCTAAAATAAAATATTATTTTTTCATTTGTATTTAAAAATCTCGCATCAAATTGATGATATAATATTAATTTTACCTGTGTTCTAGCGTTTATTAAGGCTTCTTCTAGATTTTCACTATGCATCAGTAACGTTTGGCTTTGACTTTGTAATTCACTGTTTTCTTTCGTTAATTTCTTAAAAAAGTTTAAATTACTATTTAATGCATTTTGTAAATTTTCTTTCTCGTCCTTTAGTTCTTCTTGGTCTTTTTTAAGTTGTTCTAATTCTGTCTTCAAAATTTCAAATTCTTTTAATTTATTAAGTAATTCTGTGCTTTCTTTTTTAATTGACTCTAAGCTACTTTGTGCGGCATTTTTTTCAGTATGTAAAGTTTTTATGTTATTTGTAGTTTCTAACTGCTGAAGTTCTAAACCCTTTATTTTGTCATCCAGTACTCTGTTTTCTTCTATTTTACTTTCTAGCGCGTTATATAAATTATTCAATTCGTCAGTTTTGTTTTCGAAATCATTTTGTAATAATTTCTTTTCCATCACTAAATCATCATATAACTTTTTCAAGTCAGTCAGCTGCTTTCCTAAAATGATTTCATTTTCTGATATTTTTAACAGATTTTCGTTCTGTGTTTTTAAATGGGTAAGGGCCTGTTGGAGAATTTCTATTTCCCTATTCTTTTCAGTTAGGTCTTTTTGTAAACTTTGCGTCTCTAGAGATAATTTTTTATAATTATGGTTTGCTTTTAATAAGTCTTCTTTTAATATTTCCGTACCATGGATTTTATCCATCAGTTCCGTACTTTCTTTTCTAGTTATTTCTACAGAAAGCATTGCATTATCAAGTTGACAATTTGTTTCTTCTAATTTGTATTGGAGTATTTGCTTTTCTTCAAGTAACTTTTCATGTTTGTCCCTTAAACTTTTTAATTCATGTTTTATATTTTCCAAACTTACATTTTTTTCGGCTAAAATCGCACTATCCTTTTTTATTAAGTTATAAGATGTTTTGTAATGATTTCTTTCGTTTTCTAAAATGTTCATATTATTTATCGAATGGTGATTAAGTTCACGAAGTTTTTGTATTTCGTTCAATAAAATAGAATTGTTACTTTCGCGACTAGCTAGATTCATTTGAAGATTATTATTTTCTTCTATGGTAGATAATAGTGAATTTCTTAATTCGTTATAATCTTCCATTTTAGTTTCAAGGGTTTTCGATATATCATTGTTCCTGTGTATCACATCATCGTAATCTTTTATTTTTTTTAATAATTCTTGGCTCTCCTGTCTTGCGAGTTGCAGTGAAGTCATTGCTTCCATTTTTTCTTTCGCCATTATATCTATATTGCTGTTACAGTTTTTTCGAAGATCTTTTAGTTGATTTACAAGTTTATTATTTTCAGAATCCTTTTGTTCAATTTCTTCTAATAAATTACTAATTTCTTGGGATTTATTATTAATAACATTTATTAGGTTTGTAATAGCTGTATTTTTTTCTTCAATATCTTGCGACAAATTTCTGTTTTCTTCCATAAGTCTTTGCGTTTCCTCTTTAAATGTTTGCGTGTAGCTCTCGAGGTAATTATTACGTTGGTGAACTTTTTCATATGTACCTATGATCATGGCATTTCAATGAGTTAAGTTGTAAATTATGGAATAATGCATACTGCTAAAATACTACTCATTGATTAAATGAAATAAACAGTCAGTTTTAGCAAGCAAACTAAGCAAGAATTTTAAGCTATTATTTTTCAAATTCAATTAATGGTGTTCGGGAATAGAAACTACAACACAATATTCATTATCTTACTTTTCCAATCTTCAATCTCCAATCTTAGATCATTAATAATTTTAAGTTTGTCCTGAAATTCCTCTTGCAAAATTTGCTTTTCCTCTTCATTACAGAAAAGTGCATCTTTAAGATTCTTTGTTTGTTCTTTTAAAGCTTCATTCTGATCGATGAGTCCAATATTATTCGAATCGGGGTGGAATAATGACACCTTTAACACAAAAATAAAATTAAAATAATAATTAATAGAAAATGAACGTATTTTACAATGAAGCCATGTATTTCGAATTCATTAGGCAATAATTAACGAGCAATATGTTGTTTAACATGTAACAATTTTGCCTCATATACCACAACATTTGGTAATATCACGAACTAATGCCAAATATGCATTATGACTCAATTGTTATCTAATGAATACATTGGCTTCAGTTTATTAATAAATGCCTTATCGTGATCCTGTTCAAGTAGTCTATCTATTTGTAATGACAAGCTTTTTATTTGTTGCTCTTGACACATTACTGTGCATTCCATTTCTTTTAATTTACATTGTAAAGCATTTTTCTCCTTTTCAAATAATATTATAGTGTCATTCAATTTTTTTTCTAGTAAAATATTATCAGTTCTTAGCTCGTCGATTGCCTTTGATTTTAAGTTATTGATTTCTGTTTCGGCTTTTAGTTGTGTTTCTAGATTAGAGGCTTCTTCTGAGAGTACAAAGTATTTTTCTTTTAAAGCGTCAAGATCTACTGAGCGCTTTCGATGGTGTTCTTTTTCATTCCATAAAGAATTGTACTCACGTAATTGGCACCGTAAATTTTCAAGTTCTTTTTCTAAGCCTTCATACTTGTGACACCTTATTTGTAAGCAATTCTTTTCATGTTTCATAGCTTCATAGCATGTCATTAGATCGTCATAATTAATTTGTAAATTTTTCAAGCGTTTTAAATTTTCCGCATCTACCGTGTAATTATCAGAAGAAAACTCATCATCTATGTGAATATCATCTTTGAAGGAGCCACTTTCTTTATTAAGTATTTCTCTCATTTCGTCGTTATCCATTATATCCGCCACTAATTGCGCTCTCTTGCTATCTAAACAAGGCATTTTTGTTTCTGCGGAGGTGAGTGCGAATGTTGTTTCAACACGCGCCACGAATTCAGCACGATAACATGTACAATCTGGCGAAGTGAATTCTTGAGAACAAGGAGCTATTAATGCAAGACTAAATTTCTCCAGAACCTTCAACTTAAAAAGTATCTTCGCTTTTATGTCAATACAGCGAGTATCTTTTCCAGCCGTCTATTAAAAAAAAGATTATAAATTTTTTCGCTTTTAATCAATTATACTTCAGACTACTATGGCAGAGTACAGACCAATAAATTCAAATATTGCTTGTATTTGTCATTTTGGCACAAAATACCAAATATTTTTTCCAATGCTGTGTAAATATGAGCATAAACATAATAAGGCTCACATACATCGTTTTCCATCACCTGCGAAAAGTTTTATATTATTATGTCAACAGGAAGCTGTATTTGACTGCCTCGGTGGCGCAAATGTAATTGCGCATACGTTACGATTGCTGTGCTGAGGTCACGGGTTCGATCCCCAGTCGGGTAAAATTATATATTGGGTTGGTCTATCTAGAAATTCTCAATATTAGCCCGGAGTCTGGAAGTTGCGCCGGGTATGGCGATAGGCTCGCCGCCTATCACATTATGGGACCGAAATAAATTCGGCAAAAAGTGGGTATACTGGTTACACCTCTGCCTACCCCTTCGGGGATTACAGGCGTGAGTGTATATGTAGGAAGCTGAATTTGAAAATTATTTTTACCCAGCTGGATAGTGAATGCACACATGGTATTACAACCCGAACTAGTGGCTTATTTCGAAGAATTTGACAGCCTCCGTGGCGCAGTTGGTGAGAAGCCGGCTGTGAAACGAGAGGCCGTGGGTTCGATTCCCACACCGGGACAAATGCTTGTGTGACAGACAGATTTTGTGTCCGGGGTCTGGGTGTTGTGAGACCTAAAGTCTCTCGTAGTCCCTGATACCCACAACACAAGACTCGTATCTTAGTGTGGGGTCGGTGCTATGTGTGTGTTATGTTATTTTATTTAATCGCTTTACGGGATCAGGCAGTATACTATCTAACTAATTTAGTTTCGCATGATACTGACAATCGTCGTGGGACGTACGTCTCTCAAAGGTTGACATTAGAGGCGTATTTGGAATACACTATTCTTAAGATCAGATGCAGTGCATCCATTTTGCAACAAGATTATAAGATTAACTTCAAAAGGTGTTAAATTTATATTAGGTGTCATAAGGCTCACTGCTATAGTGTTTTGCATTGCATTTAATTTTGCGTCTTTAGCAATAATGGAATCTTGCATTTCCTCGATCCGTGGGTCAGTAGCAGCTGAAAGTACAACAAACATTATTTTATTATGCGCATGCGTAAAAATGTCTAGTGATGCCGACGTTGATAAGGTACTTTGTCTTACATGTACTCGCATTACGTGGAGACGACATTCCTATCTGATTACTCTTCGTTTCCATTATTTTCATATGTTGTTCCCTTTCGTCGTTCCACTGTATTGAGAATTTATAATATTTTACTATAAAATGGATAGTGATATAATAAAAAAATATATATATTACTGTACCTCTTCTGTTCCTCTAGAACTTACAGTCTAGAAAAATAAATATAATTGTTAATGTAATGGGCTATATACAGGAAAATACTCATAAATAATAGACTCGTTGCTTACCTCATCGATTCTATATTTAGACGGCTGAAATAAGCAATAGAACAAAAATGACAATTTAAGTATTCAATTATAAAGCATGAATATTTGATTTTCTTATAAAAAATATAATTACCTCATCTCCTCTTGATTTTCCAGTCTGAAATAAAAAATATGAACTATAAATATATGTAATAATAATACTAGTTCTGTATTAAGCATTGTCCCACTGCTGGACTTGGGCCCACTAATGAGAAGGGTCACGCCTTAATCCACTACGCTGGCCTAATGCGGGTTGGTAGACTTAACATACCTTCGAAATTCTTATGAGAATTCTCAGGTATGCAGGTTTCCTCACGACGTTTTCCTTCACCGTTAAAGCAAGCGATAATTAACAATGAATACAGACGTAACTTTAGAAAAGTCAGAGGTGTATGCCAGTTGGGTTTCGAACATACGACTTTCGTCTTGACAGTCCGTACCGCAACCAAGTAGGCTATCGCTGCTATTTACCATAATATTTAACCCATTTATTTACTTTAGTTTAAACCAAAAACTAAGATTTTAAGTATGACATCATTAAATATGTTGATCTTGCTTACCTCAAAAGCTTCCGAATCAATACCCTGAAATCATAGTGGAATAGTTGTAAAATACGGAATTTTATTTTGGACATAAGTAAATAAGTTAAAACGTGACGTGAAACGTTTTATGGAGAAGAAAAGATTATGTAAGTAGCGTGTGTAAATACAAAAGAAAAAAGAGTTTCGCTGAGTATTAAAATAATGTAGGTATCTACTATTTCATTTTTATAATTAAAATGACTAACCTCAGTAAATCCCGACAAATCTAGGTCCAGGCACTGCGAAATTGTTTATATGTTAATCATTTGAACAAAAATTCTATAATTTAAGGTATTCAAAATTATAAAATTGTTTTCTTACCAGATCGTCAAGTTCTTTGTTGGCTGCTTTTATGGCTGCATGCTGTAAACAAATACTATAACAGGATTTTTCTAAAAGAATATTTTAAATTATTGCACAAGATAAAAGACCCTCACAGCATTGGCAATTTCGCATTTTTGGTCACACGATAGCTCTAGTTGATCGTACACCGCCAACATTTGTTCAAATTCTTCAATTTTACGCCTGAGTCGTGCTATCTCTGCGTTCTTTGTTACCATAAGCGTGTCCACTATGACATTAGTTGGTACATATTTCGGTCTACATGTGTCGTTATTCCTTTTTATTATTTCCACTAAATGTTCAGTTTTGTCCGAGCAGAAGTGAGACCAGGCCCTTGCGTCTGTACAAGATGAATAAGCCTTGAGCTTGCCTTCATTCCTTGCCGGTAAATCAAACAGGTCATATTCATTGAACACACGTTCCCGTTTAGTTATAAAAGACATCGTTTCCACCACGGCTGTCTACTTAGGACGTCAAGTAAAATGTTTGTAAACATATACATGTATAAACTATTAGTGCCCGCCGTCCATTTTCAAAATAACGATAAAAATTTATAACTTATGACAAAATGTATATAATGAGATATCAAATTTTTTTTGGCAATGTCATCACAAATCGCGACGGAATGGCAGGCGCAATTTTAATAGAATGCTATTTGAATTATTTTTAAAATTTTGATCCAATATAACTTAAACGCTTTGTTACAACCTCTATGGATAGTAGATTTAATTTTGGTTCCTTACATAATACTATCGTTTCTCGCAGCTTTCATGCTCTATTACGTTTATCAATATCGTAGGAGACTAACATCACATAGTAAAAAGTTTTAATTTTTTTTAAATTCCTAAGTTTACGAGTAGCTTTACCAGATTCTGCTCTAAGAACCTTATTCGGACTATTACGAACATTAAAAAATAGCCAAGTCGTTCCAGACATTCTCAACAAAATACGCTTTTTGATTTTAATACATTATTTTTATATATAGGTAACAATAACGTTTTAACATTACTCGGTATAAATACGCATATCAGTGATTCACAACAATCAATTGATAAACGACTTACATCTAGGTACACAAGATAGAGTAAGATATAGCGGGCGAGTAGTCAGCTGAGAAACGATAGGCCGGACGTTCGACCCCCGCACCAAGGTATATATGTATTAATATAATATATAGGTTTCTTTCTTCATTGGTAACATCGCACCCCTAGATATCTATATTATATTATTTAAAATTGGAATGCATTTTACGCCATTTTCCGCGACAGCGTCCGTCGTGCAACGGGCGAGTGGCCGGCTGTGAGACGAGAGGCCGTGGGTTCGTATCCCATACTGAAATAAATGTTTGTGTGACAGACAGATATTTGTTTCAGGTCTGGGTTTTGTGCGACCGCAGTCCCTCGTGATTCTTGATTTCTATGACACAACACTCGTATCTTAGTGTGAGATCAGGACTATGTGTGTGACTGTTGGGTGTTATTTAATTATCAAGTTACTATAGAAAATATAATATTGTACCATCCCAGCATTGCATTGTTATGGCATTTTGCAAAGACTATCCGTTTCAAGTATAATACTCTTTGTAGCTACTAGTAATTTATACATTAGTTTAACATGGTTTAACATATGTCATTTTGAAAAGTTTGGGTCGCAAAATTCATGTCACAAAACATCAACATAATAATAATAAATTAATATAATATAATGCTCTTTGAGACGCTTAATTTGCAAGGAATTTAGTATTGTGCCAATTCAATGAATTTTTACAATAACAGGAGCTTACGACTTTTATCACGTAACGAGGGTAAGATCAAATCCTACGAATCCTGCTGCGACGTGACGGCATGGAGTCATGATGTACGAAAGAAAGGTGGTTACTTTAGGGAATGGATGAGGGCCGATATGCCTATCTGTGCCATACCTGTCTGCACACTAGTTAGTTTCATTAGAATCATGACGTGCGGAAGTCGTGGTAAGGTAAGTGACTGCCTATTAATTCCACCGAACTCAATATATACATTGATACCAAAAGCTTTTTTATTTTTTCCTATAGACGACACCTCGGTGTCATCCCGATTGTAAATCTAAAATATTAATTGAAAGTATTTGCACATCATGTCATGCGATGAAAGAATGCTTGAAAAATAATGAAGAATTTGAAAAGTATTTTGAAGAGGTTTGTATATATCATGTATTACCTACTCATAAATCATAACTACAATACACAATTGTATATAGTTACTAAAATACACTTTACTCCAGGAAGAGTTTGAAACCAGTACTTGGCCATGTGAGAAATGTTTAGATGCACTTAAAAGTATAAAAATGTTTTGGAAGATTCTCGTTGAAAAAATATTTAATATAAACATTGCGAGAAGCACAAATCTTAAAACACAAAATAATAATTTTATAAGCACAGCTAGTATACGTTCGGTAACTAAAGAATGGCAAAATGATATAGTTCACCAAGCTTTGTTCATCAAAAATATTACCCCGCTGGGACCAGGCGTAAGCCCACGTAGAGCGAAAAAAGATGCCACTAAAATCAGCCAGTCTGTTTGTGGTGAAAAGCCATGTATAACTCTAAAAGCCACAAAAAGTGCCCGTAATATTACTGAACAGAAAAATACCAAACCAAATGTGGAGACAAATAAAATAAAAACAACTTACGTTGATCAGAAACACAGTGTATCAAACAAAGCACATTCCAAACGTACTGGTAAAAAAATAAGCAGATGTACCTCTGTTAGAGTTAGAATGAATGATGTTGGTTGTACCACTCATACTAAAGATGAAGAAAACGAAGAATTAAAAACATACAAAACCAACTTTGACCAGTTACAACAAAAATATAATGTACAAGTTTCAGAAATAGACAGATTGCAGAAAGAAAACATATCTTTGAGAATTGAATTGCAAGACATTTATAAACATTTTATTTATAAAACGTCTTGTTGTTCACCTGATTCCTTCATTACAAATAAAGACGCAAGCGCTTTAGCACCAAAACCATTCGAAAACTGTCTAGATGAAAGCATAGGGTCCAATTCTATAAAAGATATAGATTCTGAAATGATTATAACAATGAAAAATTGTAAAAACGAGGTATTCTTTATTTCAAGCTCTTTGTATATATGTGAAAGAGTGATTACACTGAGTACTTATACATTCTATAAATCCCTTTACTTTTAGAGTTATAAACATGTATCGCTTTTGCAAGTACTTCACAAAACAAACGAGCCGATGTTGTCTGACTTGGACGCAAAGGGACCAAATTGTCGAAAAGAGGATCCTATTTATTTGTTGGCTAAAGGTATACTAATATCATTTGCTATTTCCTCTTTTATCCTTTTTATAAAATATCATTGACGTATACAATTGTAGTTCAAACTACTTTTGGTGCGATCGTGCAACGTGAAATGGGCATTGCATCTGATAGAAGACATCGATCAAAATGTAACATAGAAGCGATGTTTCAAAGAATCAATTCTAGTAAATCAGTGCCATCATGTTCTACGGTATCGGCGTACTCTACTAATTCCGAATCAAAATTTGTAAGTAATGAACAAATTAAGAGTGAAATAAAACGAGATTTTAAGAGAGTTATAAGAGGTTGTTTCTTACAGGTTGCATCAAGAGACATATAATTACAAAACAAAAATACCTTTTATTATGACATAATATTGTAAATGTTATAAGAAAACAAGAAAATTTTGAAAATGTTTTATTTTTTGAACACCTCCATAATCTTCAACAAACGCCTATATACGATATCAGTTGCATTTATGGCAAAAACGAAATCTAAATGATTGAATTCTGCCATCGGCACTCTAAATTTTCCGACAACAGTTTTGATCTCTTTGGACAATTTGTCAACGTCTTTTGGTGTAGACAACCAGTCATTGTCAGCATAATGTAGAAATATTGGGGTCCGTATCGCACTCAAGTTGTAGGCTGGTGGGCTAAAAGTGCCATAAAGTAGTTTATTTTTAAGCCATCCGTGGTCAAAGCGACGGAATTTGCCGGTCTTGTATAACTGACCAAAATGTATTATTTGTCTTGTTGAGGCACCTGCGGGAGTGTGGCCCAGGACAACTGGGAGCATTGTCTGTAAACATGTATATGTATGTTAACACGTATTTTCATAGAAAAATATTTAATAAGTACTGTGACCACGCACTTGCAGACACTGTAAAGTGTAATGGGTTTTTCTTCCGTGATTTCAAACGAGATTTAAAAGTATTTCCGCCGTAGTCAATGGCTCTGCCTCTGGCATAGCCGAGGTCTATGGGAGGCGGTAACCACCTACTATTTAGTGGCTCTCATCAGCCTTCCAATGCCATTAATAAAATCCTCACCTCCCTTCTTAATATTTATTCCTTTATTTTTTCGGTATTATGTTTGCTCATGGGCGGTGATCATTTCCCATCAGATGAATTACTTATTTCTTTCCTAACCTCTAATTTCTGCTATAAAAAGCACCATAGGTTATTGTTATTTGAAAGTGTAGTATCAAACACTACCCTTCAAGTGACATGGTTGCGTTTTATTTGTACTTACCTTATTAAGTTGATCTTCATTATATCCACAGATAAGAAACAGCAAGTTAGTGCAAAGAATTTGTGTTATAGCTTCCTCAGTACAGAATTTTTGACCTGCCAGCTCATTTAGCTTTCCATTTTCTAGAAATTCATCTGTACCCATTAGTTGAAATAAGACCTGGAAAATTTTGTCTTTAGTAAGTATCTAATTTATTGTAAACAGTTTAAGAATTTGAAGAGTTTTGGCTGGCTCTTTAATCGTTGCATACTTTACTTACGACTGTAATTATTATAATATTAACCTTGGTAAATAAAAATTTTTCAACTCAAGTTTTTGTTCAAGTAAAATAATAAGCTTAGTAAGGTAACGAATGTTACCTTCCCATTTGACAGGACTAAACTTGATTTAGTTCAATAGTGAAAAATTAACTCTACTGACTGCTTCGTGAAGCGTTAAAAATGTATTTCTTTACTTCTTACTTTATTGTAAGACAAGTCATTAGCCACCAAACTTTATCTATTTTGTAATCAGTGTGATGATAACAGTAGCATTGGTTTAATTGTTTCAATAACCGATATATTGTGATCAATGTTTATTTACAAATCAACAACCTCGAATACATCGATAACAATTGATAATGATGTATACCTACCTCCAAAGTATTAGTAAATGGTGCAATAGCTCTTATAAGCGGGCTTTTAACGTTTTCTATATAAGCCACAGGAGCCAATGCATGCATGGCTGATATTTTATCATTGTATTCAGGTCGAGATGACGTCATGACCCAAAATGCTGTAGTTCCCTGGGAGAACCCAATATATTGAATTTTTAGTTCACCCGTTTCTCTGATCACGTAATCGATCATAGCTGGTAGATCATAGTAGCCGATCTCATGCCAACTGAATTTCCAGAAGGATGATGATGAAGGATTCATGGAGATATGTTTGCGGGAATATGTGTTGCCACGAGCATTTCCCATCCAGACATCATATCCGTTGTCTGCCAGAACGTAAGCTAAAAGATAAATGCTACTTAGTTTATGAAAATTTGAGTAACTCAAACTAAAAATAGTGGACCTACTTTATTTTTGTTTTGGTACATAGGTATTAATTTACTGTGGTACGATTGTGGTTGGAATTTATCCTGTTATTGGAATATTTTGTCATTGTCAACTTTAAAAGGAAATCGGTGTGAAACAATACAATGATTTAGTATTATTATATTACAAGGAAAGTATTTGTTAGGTAAATGTTTATGTCCAATTTTAGGTATATGGTAAGCCTTTTTTTTTGTTGTCGCGGGGAAAGCATTTTATTACTGCGGCCCGCTCCAGGGGGAAGCGGAATGAGAATAAAACGGTTTTGCTGGACTAGCCGGTCTTACGACCCAGCACCCCCGTGGCCGGATGATGGCTATCCAGGCAGCCGCTAGGCCGAGTCCCTACCCCCTATGTACACCCCACCCGACACTACCAGCTAAAAGCCCGCGGTGGCTTTCTTCGGCGCTTACGGAGCGATCCCGGGGTATTCTAAGGAGTGCTAGAATTGCTGCCGGAACCGACCCTGCGCGGTGCCGCATAGCAGCCCATGCAATTAGTCCTAAGGCCTAAACCCTCTATATTATAAATGTTTCTATCAGTAAAGTTGTATGCTATTTTTCATAAAGTACATCAGTAATTAGTATTTGATTAAAATATAAAATAAAATTGAATATACGGTTTTTACCTTTCAGGTGACTAGTACCATTATAAATACCATTATAAGCGTGACAAATATGTGGTAGGTTTTGTCGTGATTTGAAATACTAAAAAGTATGCCGGCTTGGTTGAACGCTTTATGTTCCACAAAGGGTTTGAATACGCTGATGAATATATGAAATCACGTAGAAAGTTCTCGGAGTCTTAATTTCACTAATATAGCTTACCAAGGCCCTTGCCGGGTTTCATTAAAATCCATTCTGCTGAAGAGGACAAAAGCCCGTGTTGAAGAAACACCACCGGCCTGCGGTCGTACCGGTCGTTGTGAATTCCGCGCGGGACCCTGTGCATCTCCAGAATGTACCCGTCTTCGGTGTACACGCGGTGGATTTCGCACGGATATCCATATTTCCGTATTAACGAGAACTGTTTATAAATTGTTATGATTACTGATGGTGTTATTAGATGCTTTGTTAGTTGTGACTATTAGAATTCTGTGTTCTTTGGCAAAGATTTTTGGATTGTCAAATAGAATCGATTGGAGCCTTCTTCTGAATGTTCAGCAACTGCAGACTTCGTAGAGCGTCGGTGTTTCATATCAGCTATGTGTTCTTTACCGTAGACCACATACACACACTAAGGCAAATAATTCAGAAGACCGAGGAGTACAATGAACCTCTTTGCCTAGCGTTTGTGGACTACGAGAAAGCCTTCGACACCATCGAGACCTGGGCTGTTCTGGAGGCTATGCAGAGATGCCGCATTGACGACCGCTATGTCCAAGTGATGAGATGCCTGTATGAAGCCGAATCGATGACCGTCCAAGTACAAAAACAAAGCACAAAGCCAATCCAACTGCGACGTGGGGTAAGACAGGGAGACGTAATCTCTCCGAAACTGTTTACCAACGCGTTGGAAGACGCATTTAAGACGCTTGATTGGAAAGGACGGGGCATCAATATCAACGGCCAGTACATCTCTCACTTGCGATTTGCGGATGATATAGTCATCATGGCTGAAACTCTGCAGGATTTGGAAGACATGCTGAACAGCCTTAACTGTTCTTCAAAACGGATAGGTCTCGGGATGAACCTTGACAAGACGAAAGTCATGTTTAACGGTCACGTCCTCCCGAGACTCGTCGCCGTGGGTGATGCCATTCTCGAGGTTGTGCAAGAGTACGTATACTTGGGCCAAATAATCCAACTAGGCAAGCACAACTTCGAGAAAGAGGCAGATAGAAGAATTCGTTTGGGCTGGGCGGCATTCGGTAAACTACGTAACCTGTTTGAGTCGTCGATCCCTCAATGCTTAAAAACAAGAGTTTTTAACCAGTGCGTCCTACCCGTAATGACCTACGGGGCTGAAACGTGGACACTCACAAATAGACTGGTCCATAAATTTAAAGTCGCTCAGCGTGCTATGGAGCGGGCAATGCTTGGGGTTTCTCTGGTGGATAGAGTTCGAAATGAAGTCATCCGCCAGAGAACCAAAGTCATAGATATTGCTCGCAAAATTAGCACGCTAAAGTGGAAGTGGGCTGGTCACGTCTGCAGACGGACAGATGGCCGATGGGGCAGACATGTGTTGGAGTGGAGACCGCGTTTAGGCAAACGTAGTGTGGGACGCCCTGCTGCACGATGGACCGACGACTTGAAGAAGGTGGCGGGTAGCGGGTGGATGCGGGCTACCCAAGACCGGGATGGTTGGCGTTCACTTGGGGAGGCCTACGTCCAACAGTGGACGGCAACAGGCTGAGTATATATGTGTTCTTTTACGGACTCGCGTACAAATCTTTGCCAAAGAACACCGATTCCTACCTAGGATGATACGCGAGGCTATTGAAATTAAAAAACATCAAAATTTCAATAGAGAAGATGGTTGGAAGCTAGCACCAGCCTGGGATCCAATTATACATTTAATCAAATGGGAACCCAAAAGACCA
This sequence comes from Laothoe populi, assembly GCA_905220505.1. Taxonomy (NCBI): domain Eukaryota; kingdom Metazoa; phylum Arthropoda; class Insecta; order Lepidoptera; family Sphingidae; genus Laothoe; species Laothoe populi. The sequence goes on along the minus strand of HG992151.1, from coordinate 5,962,267 downwards.
GCTGCCAGACCTCAAGACACTGGGAGCTCCTTCTGCGTAGATCGGACTACAATAAATAAAAATTAAAAAACAACTATATGGAGGGTAGAAACATTGCACTATACTTGCGTGACGACATACAACTCAGTCCGCCCCGTGACCATGAATGCTGTAAAGTTTTCGAAACGTCGGGTTAAAAAAGTAAAATAAACCGCGATGTAATCCGTAAAATTTCGTTTTATTTCAATGAATGCTTGATTGTTTTTATCCCGCAACGAAATTAATCAAATAGAAAAATAAAAGGAGTTGGAAATATATAATGGTATAGCTATCATAATTGTTCAAAATAGCCATATATATAAGAAAATTACTTACTGTATCCAAACGAGCGTCTTCAAGTATGTTAGGGTCTGTTCTCCTGAAGAAAGCATTTTCCAATATTTCATTACTGTACACTTCAGATTGTTTCGATATACATATTATACTGAAAATTAAAATAATGACAATCGACGAATACATAACAAAGTTATTTTATTTAGGAGTCAATTCATGAGATAGTACACTCATTGACTGAGTTTGAGATTAGCGCGTCAACTAAGATATAGATTATGGTTAGCGATAAGTACATTTTTGTGTGGGAATATTTTTCATATTTGTCTGCAGCATGAATGGGCCGGCTCGACCGGGGTATTACCACTGTCTCACAGAAAACCAATGTAAAGTGACAGTTTGCTGTCGCGTTTCGTATGGTAAGTGGCCCATCCGGAGGCCCAGATCCCCCCTTCCCTTCCCTATTCCTGTCCTTCAAGGCCGACAGCGCATAAATGACACTTTTGGTATTGTGGGTGTTCATGGGCGGTGGAGATCACTTAACATCAGGTGACCCACTGGCTCGTTTGTCGGACTATGGTATAATTTTTTTTTATATAATATTACATAAAGTCGAAAATTCATTGCCTAATATAAAGGTTATATTTACTGGAGTCGATATGATATGATTATATCGAGTCAGCTAAATCGGCATAGTTAGTTCACCAATGATGCAGGGTTAGTTCCAGCTGAGGCCGGGGCGCTTCTCTACCCGGGAACTCGGTTGCGCCGAATAGGGCTACTGCGGGGTTTTTAGAAAATAATCATACATTATTTGGCTGGTTCTAAAATGCGGGACAGAAAAAAATACATATTTATTACAGGAAAAAATATTGTATTGTTCAATGTTATAATGTCTATTTGTAATATAAATGGTATATGTAGGTACATTATACATACTTACCTTACCTATACTGTTATAGGTGCTTATATCGGATTATGATATATGTGCCTATTATTTTAATGACATTGATTATAAACTTATTAAAAAATCAAATCTATGTTTCGAAACACATCATACCTATCCAAGGTAAGATAATTACCCAATGCTAGGTATAAGTCTATTATTTGACTGTTTTTATGAAATGGTTTTATGTAGCTTGCCCTGTTTTTTTTTCTTTGTTTGTTTGGTTTAAATTTACTAATTGACAATGTAGGCACCCCCTTCATATTGACAGATTGATCTGATATTTGGTACACATCTTTAGTTCTGCCGATCTACTCTGTAACACAATTCCGATCGATCGGTATTGGATTTGTGAGATTTCGTATTCTGGATGCGACCCTAGCGCCATATTATTTCAATATTGCATAACCATTCATATGATAATCTTAATTTCAATTACTGCATATTAATGGATACACAATATTGAAATAATATGGCGTTCAGGAGAACGAAATCTGTCAAATCCAATACCGATCGATCGGAGTTGTGTTACAGAGTAGACCGGCTGATGGCAATACAATTAAATATAGGTATTCCATTGACTTATATTCTATAGACACGAACTGTCGAAGAAACAATATGTTCCAAATACCTTGTCCGGCCACTAATGCCCTCTATTCATTTTACTAAGAACTATTTGGTAGTCAGAACTAGCGTTATAACTCCGTCACTTTTTCTCGAACGTGACTTTCCGCGCGCCAAAACGGGACAAACTATATAATGAATTTTGTTGTGAAATATAGACTTCTCGTATTCAGAATTGAAATTAATTAATATTTATTGATATTACGTTCTAAACGTTATGAAATTATGTTATTTACCTTATATACTATTAACAGTTTCACTGTAAATCAATTTAAGGCAGATTTGTTCGGGAATGTCGCTACAAATAACTAAAATTAACTCGACACTGAAAGATGCAATGTGGTGTGCATACTTAGGTGGCATGAAGCAAACTAACGTCGGTGCTCGGTGGAACATAATGTTTGTTCTTGTCGCCGCATCTAGTACGTACTACATATAGATCGCTGAGGTATTCAGTATCATTGTAAATCCAAGATGGCCGCCGCCACAAAATAGCGGATTAGGCACATATTTTTTCACAACTCCCTTAATATGGGTATCATATGAAAGGGCTTGACTCGTAGAATACTATACACCACCATAATAAAACCGTTTAACTTAAAAATCTTTGTAAACGGTTTTTTTATCTTGTTACGGCAAAAAAAACTGCAATTGACGGTAAGACAGTGGTCTTATAATAGAGTTATCTTCTGCTTTGTGGAATCTACTTTGTCTTGTAGTGCTTCTAGATATCTATATGTCATACCTCGCTCTAGATCATACCTATCTATGATCTATGAACATTCAAAAAAAGAGGATATTCCTTCTTCAAATGCCGACGATAGGTAGGTCCTGGTATTTTAGGTATATATCCCTTGGAGCTCATTTACTATCAGATGACCAGTTTGGTCGTTTGTCTTTAAAATACAGTGTAAAAATTTTTATTAGTATTTATAAATAATATTTTAAATTTACAATCTGAGAAGTCATCTCCTTAGTCTTCACAGTCCAAATCAAATAAAACACATCACTCAATTCCAACCAATAATTTAATTCGGCATTGGTTTGCTTACGTACTCTAAGGTTTCAAGCCACATTTGAACATATATACACGTGATACACGGTGTACAGTACATACCTATTTATATTTTTCGGCTATCTGTAGTTATTGAGAATGTCAACTTGAACATTCGATTGTCATTGGTAAATGGTAAAATTGACAACAAAATTAAAAGCTATGTTATCTGTAGGGTTGTATACTCTTTGATTGTTTTCTTTTTATTGAATTTTGCATCATTTCGTATTTTATTCGTAGGCACTTAATTTATTTTTTTCTCTTATTTTAAACACTGCTGCTGTTTTTCTGTATGTAGAAGTCAAAGAAAACGTCATGGCAAATCAGGAGATTAGTTTGAAATGGAATGGATTTCAGAGTAATATATTGACAAACGTTAAAGAATTATACAAAGACGAAGGCTTATCGGATGTCACTCTTGTTTCCGAAGGGCAGTGTTTTAAAGCTCATAAAGTTATTTTATCAGCGAATAGTTCGGTATTCAGGTCTATATTTCAGGTGAGTCTTATTTCCACGTTTCTGTCTACTATTGTTTTAATATTCTATGGCCTAACGCCCACACGATTGTTTCGTAGCAAAACCCCCACAAGGATCCTATTATAGTGCTTCATGACATCAACACGGCCTCCCTGCGTACTTTGTTGACGTTTATGTACAACGGTGAGGTTAATGTGACAGAAGAGTTTCTGCCAGTTCTTCTGAAGACAGCAGATACCTTAAGGATTTGTGGTTTATCCACTGGCAATGATGTTTCTAAAGAGGATGAGGTGAGTGGTGGAATGTTAAGATAATGCGGTGTGCTTTTCACCTATCTATTATAAAACCAAAATTCTACATACATATACACTCACGCCTATGATCCCCGAAGGGGTAGGCAGAGGTGTAACCAGTACACCCACTTTTCGCTGAATTTCGGTCCCATAATGTGATAGGGGGCGAGCCTATCGCCATACTGGGCACAGGTTCCAGACTCCAGGCTAAAACTGAGATAGAAAAACCCAATATCACTTTACCCGACCCAGGGATCGAACCCGAGACCTCAGCACAGCGGTTGTAACGCATGCGCAATTACAACTGCGCCATCGAGGCACCAAAATTCTATATATGTTATATACTGAAACCACTCAAGCGATTTCGATGTTGTGTATGTGTGTGGTTGGGTCCAACTTAAATTATGGGATAGTTTTAGACTCGATAGGTGGTGCTGTTGTCAAGACCAGATTTTTTTTTTTCAATGAAAATTCAGTCCCAGAGAAGGCGGTTTATGACAGAACAATGTGACGGGCCACTATTATGAAATATATAAGGCAGTTCAAGTTCTGTGGTTGTTGCCCATCTTGCTTTCCAAATCTTATCTTAATAGCTACAGAATTATACAATTTAAGCAATATTTATTGTAGGCAGCGGCTTTGCTGTGCCCTGGCATTGCAGAAGTCTATGGGACGCGGTGACTACTTACCATCAGGTGGCCCGTCTGCTCGACTGCCTATGAAAGCACTAAAAAAAAAAAAAAATTGGTCAATATTTTTCTTTTAATTTTAATTCTTAATATTTATCAAATTCTAGAAATAAACTTTGGCATTTCAGAAAACTATGACTGCTACACAAGGTAAGAAGCGTAAGAAAAGTGAAGTTGAAGACAACATTAATAAATGTAAGAAGTCGGCAACTAAAACAGATTCCACACAATTGCCTGCCTCAGATACTGTAAAAACTTCGGTAAGACTATTATATGCTCTTGCTCTTTGAGAACTACTATATTACTGACTTGTTTCAACTGTATGTGTAAAAAAATAATTGTGTGTAAAAATAAAAATCGTTTTTATTTTAATTTTGAAATAATTAATAAATGAATGAAATACAAAAATCTTAAGTTCTTAAAAATTATGTTGCAGAATATAACACCTAAAGTAGAACCTGTTGATTCACCATTAACTGATTACTCTGGAGATAATACCAATGACACAGACATTGCACTTCTTGAAGATACAGAAAAAAAATATTCAGTTAGCCCAGATAATATTTCAAATAAATCTGTTTGTACTACCGCTCCAAATGACCGTAATGTAAAGAAATGGGTTAGCGAAGTGAGTAGCACTCAGCCATGCCTCAATGTGAGTGAAAAAAGCAACGGAATCACTATTGATGATGACAAAGAAAGTATAGAGATTGATAAAGAGGTAGAAACGGTGTTACAAAGTGGTACAATTGTCGAATCCTTGAGTATAACCACTGAGAATTTAAATTCGGTATCAAGTGAGGCCCAGAATTGCAAAGGTAAATAATAAATGATTTTATAAAAATATGTACTAGTAAACCATACAAATATTTTGCATAGTTGTTCCTTACCTAGTATGGTAAAGCTGAATTGTTCCAAAACTATAGTTCTATTTTTGACAGCCTCCATGGTGCAATAGGCAGGTAGCCAGCTGTGGAAATGAGAGGTGGTGGGTTTGAATCCCACACAGGGACAAATGTTTGTGTGATAGACAGATATTTTTGTCGGGTCTAGGTGTCTGAGACACACAAAAAGACTTGTATCATAGTGTGCAATTGGAGCTATGTAGGTGATTATTATAAATGGACTGTTACATGTATTTCTAACAAAAAAAAGGCATAGCCTTTTTAATATATCATGTTTTATCAATATGTTTGGTAGATTCTTCATTCAGAAGATCCAACTTCAAGATTATAGCATCTTGTTCTTCATTATTTTTCAGATAAGACTAACACATGCTATGCAAATCCTTCATTTCCATGCCCGTTCTGCCCTCGAGTCTACAATAGTTGGGGATACCGACGGAGGCATGTGAAATCGAGGCATGTCACAAACAGGTAAATTTTTTTTCATACTCATGTTTAACCTTTTATATTGCTCAGGCCATATTAGGGATCCGATATGACTCTAGCAGCTATCAATTCAAGTTGCTTTTTGGCATAATTAAGGGATCATCCTAGTATTCCATTTTAATAGTTGAGAACAATGGCTGGAATAAATTGACTATTTTTTTAAGTGTTGGTAATAGTCTGATAAAGTTGAGGGAAAGTAAAACTGAAATACTTACATACCCATAAAATTGGGAAATTTGATAGTACTCTTTTTGTGGACTTTCAATCTTTGATATCGATAAATATAATCAGATATGTAAGTTGGCAAAAGCTAATTTAAAATAGGTTTTGTCATATAATATAATATAGCCTAGATGGTTGCGGTACAGACTGTCAAGACGAAAGTCGTATGTATGTAGTGAGGAAACCTACATACCTCAGAATTCTCACACGAATTTCGAAGGTATGTGAAGTCTATTGACCCGCATTAGACCAGCGTGGTAGACTAACCTAACCCCCTCTTGTAGAGGAGGCCCGTGCCCAGCAGTGGAACAGTGTTAATACAGGGCTAGTATTATTTATATACTGCTGCTGCAGCTGGTGGTAGGATATTCATATCCGCCCGGATAGCGACCACCGTACACAGGGTGAAAAACCTCAGCTGGTGGTAGGATATTCATATCAGCCCGGATAGCGACCACCGTACACAGGGTGAAAAACCTCAGCTGGTGGTAGGATATTCATATCAGCCCGGATAGCGACCACCGTACACAGGGTGAAAAACCTCAGCTGGTGGTAGGATATTCATATCAGCTCGGATAGCGACCACCGTACACAGGGTGAAAAACCTCAGCTGGTGGTAGGATATTCATATCAGCTGGATAGCGACCACCGTACACAGGGTGAAAAACCTCAGCTGGTGGTAGGATATTCATATCAGCCCGGATAGCGACCACCGTACACAGGGTGAAAAACCTCAGCTGGTGGTAGGATATACATATCAGCCCGGATAGCGACCACCGTACACAGGGTGAAAAACCTCAGCTGGTGGTAGGATATTCATATCAGCTCGGATAGCGACCACCGTACACAGGGTGAAAAACCCGCTATAGTGGCACACGCAAGTGTGTCGCGTTCCGGGATCAGCCAGTGTACATCCGGTTTTTTGGGGGTCTAGAGTTGGGGCACAATGTTGGCCATTTGCGGCCTTCTAAGTACTCTGACAAGAGACCCTCGACCGCTTCTTCACCTTCTTGCCCATGGCGTAGTGTGAAAGAGAAGGCCGGCATGATTGTGTTGAGTAGCGGGGGATAGTTCGTCTCTCGCTACTCGATACTCTAATTGGACCGTACTGCGGTTACCATCAGGTGAAGTGCGGTCACTTTGCCGTCCTAGGATAAAAAAAAAAAATGTTTGTGTGACAGACAGATATTTGTGTCCGGGGGCCTGGGTGTTGTGAGACCGAAAGTCTCTCTTAGTTCTCGATACCCACAACACAAGACTCGTATCTTAGTGTGGGATCGGGGCTATGTGTGTTGGGTGTTATTTATTTTGTTATAAATTTCCCTTCCACAGGTTATCTTGCAAGTGGTGTGTATCGGTGCTGCCATCCACCGGCGCGTGGTACTCGCATGCCACCCGCACGCACGGGGTGCCGCACGAAGAGGCTCGCAACTCGCTCGTGGTCATGGTCGAGGCGCATGCTGTGTTGACTCTCAACGAACCCAGTGTCACACAGTTACTCGGACAGGTGAGCATGGATGCCAGTGTCAGTGAGAAGTCCAACTAGCGGTATTTCACACTATATTGACTCTTTCCACTAAATGATTTCTTTTTGAGTGACTTGTGAGATTTTATCTGAGATTGGAAAGTGCTCAGTGTCTGTGTGTCCTCGGTTGAAAAAAAGGCTATCGGTGAAGTAATTGTACAAACTGAGTCATGTACGTTTGGAAGCTATTTCTGTTTTAAAACTGTTTCTTAATTCATTTGAATGTTTGATCAATTATTACCAAATTATATTTTAGTCTTAAGTGAATTTGCAGTCCAAAAAAAAATTTTACAGATTGAGAATTTTGAAATTGACAACATTATATTTGCAGGCTATTGTATGGTAATAAATTAATGGCAATTGTTTACCTCGTCATTGAACTTAATAAAAATAGTTTATTGACTCGTAAATTACATAAACATCGCTATTAAATTTAGGCATTTTTTTTATATTATTATAATATGTACTGATTGACTGGCCAATAAACATTTTTTATTTTATTTATTTAACTCAATAAAAGCAAACGTAATTTTAATATTGATGTCTTGGAAATTAAAACTAAACTACTAACTATTTAAGTCTATATTATTATGTACACATATTAATAGAAATAAATAATACTACTTCAATCAAAAATACTTCAGAATAATAAAATATAAAACAGGATATTAGAAAAGAAACATTATCAAAATAATCTGATGATTTCTGAGTCCTCTCAGGAACTTTAAAGGAAATAGGGTATTCTTAATATTTGCAAATTTGATATCTATGTACATGTTATACTATATTTTTAAAGTCTGTATTAATCTCGGGGAAAGTTACGTAGTATTTTTTATACAAATTGAAGACATTTTCTAATTCGATTAAATAATTGCCGATTTGATGTACAGATGACTTTTTGCCATCTTGTACATAAATATGCTGTGATAATGCTGTCGAAATTTTGCGACTTTTGGTAAACAATTTTGATGTGTAGTTTTGACTGGCGGGAAACAGTTTGCGATTTTGTCTTTCTTTTTTTTCATTCTCTCTTTTTTTATATAAAATAAGAAGGTTTTATCTTTCTTTTTGTAAATGTCTCTTTCTTAATTTTAACCAGCCAGGTACAAACAGTTCAACCGAAATGGTTGATTTGGAATAATAATTTTTTTTATATAAAATACGAAAGGACTTCTCCTCGAACTATAATTAAGCAATTTCTTAAAATTATCATATATTTTTGACACTATCTAGTTACGAGCATGCCTCGTCGCGTCCCGTCGACGCAATCAATGGCCAGTTTGGGGCTTTATATTATTACTTATAATTCATAACACGGTCAGTAACATACACCTGTTTTGTACATGCACTTATAATTCTGTTATAGTTTTTTAAGTACCTCGATCCGTTTGGACGTCAAATGTGTTGGATAAAAGCAGGTTATTATTTATAAAATAATGAGATATTCGATCTCCATGTCAACGATTATAAAATTCAATTTTTCTTTAACCTGCAAAATTATCGAAAGTATGAAATAATTTGGCCAACTAAAATTTTGCTTATTAAACTTAAAAACAATTCATTTGACGTCAGGCAATTGTGTTCAAACACAATGATAATAATATTTTAATTTGTATAATTTATTTTGTACATAAAATAATAGTCATGATCTCAGTGAAACGAAGTCAGTTGATCGTTAGTTTTAAGAATCATTATGATTTTCATATACATATATAATGTTTGAGTGTACACTAGGTGAGTTTTTTACATTGATTATTATTAATATAACAAAATGTTGATATGTTTTTGAGATGTGTGTAGGTAAGGGCTAGGAATAGTTTGGTAAAGTTTACAAAAAAAGATAGCGTAGTCAATAGTCATATTAGTGTAGTTCTAGGTCATCAATCGTTAAACGAGTCTGTCTGTAGCACTTTGTCGAATTGAGTATTAGTACATGTGTAAAACGAAATGAAGCTATGGGGTTCGAGAAATAGGCGTAGTGTAAAATCAAATCAAAATCAATTTTATCCCCATAAATTAACGTTAAAAATCGCTTAATACGCACGTCAAGAAGGGCGACTATTTCCAGTTTTTGTCGGGGAGCCGGCTACCGAACCGAATGATACATGACATCCAGTCATGTGTGCAAATCAAATGCTCAGAATATATTGTCTAACATAATCTGTGGTACATACGGCCATGTTTTTTCTGTGTGCCTATATCTGCTTTATCCACACACATCCCAAAAAACATAGCGATTCGATAATTTTACAGTGGCACTAATAAGTGTTCACAATACTCTATTTTTAAGACCATTGTTTTTTTTAGTGCTCTGGCACGGTTTTTGCACTGTGCGTGTGCTGCAAATACTATGCTAATAAGTTTTATGTACGACTCTGCGACAATCATTAACCCTCCGAAATTAACTGCCTATAACGTTCCCAATCATCCAGTTTACTTTATACTAATTAACGTTTTGACAAGGAATAAGGCAGTTCTTTTGTTAATATGTAATAGTTGTATGGTTTTAATGCATTGAGATGTATGAAACTGTAATAAATTATATACAAGTGAGATTTTTTATCCACATAAGGCCTAACCTCTCTCATTAGTAGAAAAGACCCGTGCCTAGCAGTAAGACGGCGTTTATTAGGACCGGTATAATTATTATGATACAATATAGTATACACTTTACTTTTTGACTGAGTAAGTCGACGACTTACATAAATTATTTGTTTTTTATTTATGTAGGGGTTTTAAAAATATCAGGATAATTTCTCACACATGATGCAAGATACGAGACTTCAATAATATGAGTTTAATACATCTCCTTGTGTTTGCAGTCCTCAAATGGTAATGTCATTATATAAAATCATCTGTTGAACACGACTGAATTGGTAGAGCTTAAGATGTCTAAAATTAAATCTAGTATATATATGCTTATATTTTTATAACGCTTTTGGGATATTTTATATTATTAGCTTTAAGTCAATTACTAAGATTTTCGGCAATAACTTTAGAATGTGATTTCTAGGTATATAGATATTATACATATGTGGAAAAAAATATAATATTCAGACAGTATTTGATAATGAGGCCTAAATTCTTAATAAGGAAAATTATATGAATGAAAGCAATGAAAATATTTTTTGGATATTTATTATGCTCTAATTTTTACACTTTGCAATTACAATATTGTAAGGCAGTTGGAAATGTGTGGTCTTATATTAAAATTAGGATTCTAAAACATTATTTTTGGTGGAATTAACGTGCCATATTTATCGAAGTGTATGAAAAAGTATTACTAAAATAAATTTTGCTGTGTGTTTAAAATTCAAAAGTAATAGGCACGTGGTATGGTATTTCTGCCTCATTTATATGCTATATTGTATTGATATGTCTTTCAGTAACTAATTGGTGCAGGCCATGATTTTTAACAATCTAGTCATCAGATTCATAACCTTCAATAAAGATGGCGTGGAATCACATTTATTTATACATAAAGATTTATATAGTTAACGATGGTAAACTGAGAGTAAGAGATACAGTCCACGTTGCTACGTTTTAAATAGGTGTTGCAGAAAACCGGTATACGTAACAACAGCCCGGAAAGAGAGTGATTGTTATTTTATCGGTATCCTGACCTCAACTTGTCAGTCATTGGATTTTGAAATTTGTATGATTATTATATGTATCGCGTAGCCCCTGGTTAAAGCCAACGAACTGATTTTGCAGTTCTAAGTATGTTTAATGCTTAGATAATTTACCTGGAGGTTTAAAAATCATAATGCAATTCTAAGATTGCGCTACAAAAACCATGAAAATTTTGAAATAAAAATTTCCTTTTGACTTTACGAATAACTTACTAATCGCCAATTCTAACATACTCTCTACATTTGAGTTCATTAGTGCCATATCTCTGCAACACATTGTGTTTGATTAAATTATGCAATGCTGGATTCATTGTAGACATGCATTAAAGATTAGTTCGAGTTCAGCCAACTAATTGTATGGAATAATTCAAACATTTTTAGTCCATAAAGTAACACATCCTCTAGTGGTAAGTAAAAGTATTCAACTTTCTTGTTATTTAACACTGATTTCCGATGGTCGCGTCAAATGTCATACGCGAGAGGCGATGACATCCTAGCGTTGTCAATTAACCACATACTAAAGGCTCGAATGGTATCTTAAGCTTTGGTCTCTTGATCATAACGCACAACGCTGCGGTAAATCATACATAATCGTATAAAAACGTCTAGAATGGTCTCTTGTTCCGTCGCAGCATGCATCAGTGGTGAAGGGCAATCGCGAGACCAAAAAAGAGACCAAAGCTTCATAGAGTAATAGAAAGAAATATTCGTTAGTTCTCATAGAGTTATGGAACTATTTCACAGTACAAACACGCAACCATCGGAAGTCTGCCTTTACTGCTCACGTCAGCCAGTCGATTCTTATACCTGCAACATATCAAACTGTACAAAGTTTAAAAGAGCTTCAATTAAATTAAACATTTCGTAGATTTTACTATATTAAGTAACGAAAGAAGGATAAAAATAAATATTTGTCAGTAATGTGACGTCACAAAGATAACAATATTTTGGTATTAATAAATCATAATGTATGTAATCTCGTATCATTTACATTAATCTGATGGACCATAATAGTTAGCAACATACCAATATGTTAAAAAATGTATGTATTCGACCACACTCTTAAGGTTAAGTAATTAATAATAAGTTACCAAAGCAATTTTAATTAAGATACGTAATAAAGTGTATTTGGATATTAAAAAAAGAATATATATTTTTCTATGACGCATATCTTCACGAATGGAAATTTAAACTTTTTGTCGCGTACATGGAGTACTTTGCACATCTTTTGAAGAAATATCGTAATTTGCAATACATTATAAAATATTTTTTTTACACGTATTAAAAAATACATTTATATTGCAATTCAAAATTATTCTCAATATAGTTTTTATCATATACCGTAAAGGGTTTGTAGTGTGCAAAGTATTCCGATGTTATGTTACGCCATAATTCGTTCTAAGGATTATTTTGTATTTAATATCCTTAACTCTATTGAGATATAAATTATTTACTTATCAAACATAACAAATTATGACTTAACAAACACATGGCTTTAAAAACTTAATTGTCAACTTATAAATAGTGTTACGCCATAATAACAATAAGAAACAATAATAATAAGATGTATGCGGACTTCCAATGCAATGGAGATTAAATATATTTTTTACAAAACGTGTTTTTTTACAAGTCTGTTACCGTCCCTTCTACAGTTATGCCAGGTGCTAGTTCAATCTTCTCTCTTTCTACTTTGTTGTCTATGATCGGGTATATCAGTTCTGGCTTAGTATCATTCGTTATAATATCTCCAGAGTTTTGCTTGATTTGTTCTATGCTGGTTGTTCTTGGTGGTGGAGAAGGCGTAATATCTCGATGCGGAGGCGTCGGCGGCGCAATTTTTCTTACAGGAGATTGAGACACAGATTCAGAGTAGATTTCAGGTGTCGGTTGACGAGGAACTGGTGTTGGTGCAGATTTAGATGGAGTGGCTACGCTGGGAGCGGCTGGTGCTTTCCCTTTACACGGTGATATTATATGCCTTGGAACAGACTGCCTCTTCTCCAATGAACCGTTGTTAAGTTCACCCAACCTTTTCATCGATGCTCTATTTCGTGGCGTCTTTTTCAACATAGCTTGGAAATTGAACGGTGGGTCATCTTCGTTCCTTTCGCTGGTTGGTCTCGCCATGGCTTGTAGCTCTTTTATAGGATTCTGCAAATCTGACGCATCCATGCCGTATATCTTAGTTGGAGGTTTCTTTTGTTTAGGAGCGACATTTTCTAAAATATCGTTTTCGTCGCGAGGTTCGTTCCAAGGTTCTGGTGGTTGGTAGTAATTAGACGGCGAGTGGCCATGTTTCTTTTTGTAAACTGCCGGGCGCTTACTGCTAACATCTTTGATTTCGTTTTCAATTAAGGGTGTCTCCTGTTTTTCAATTTTTTCCTCGATATTCTCATCTGGTGGCAATGTCGGTATTGGTACTGCCGGGTCTCTGGAGAATGGCACAGTAATAAGCGTTTGAGTGGTGGCTGCTGCTACATCAGATGCTGTGCTAAATCGACGTTTCAATGGTTCATCCCACTGTTCGTGGTCAGAATCGTACTGGCTTGCAAACGTGTCGCTACAAGAAGAAAATGGTGCATTAGTATTGGCTTCCATTAAAGAAGAATTATGTACATACGTGTAAATAATGTGTGTGATTCTTTAGCAAAAAAATTTCAACAAAAAATACAGAAAAAAGACACTGTGCTCAAGGCATTAATTGCCAAAATTATTTATTAAAATGTAGGTACTGTACTGCAGTGGTTTAAGAATGCTACATGTACGTACTTGTGTAATCGTGCCAACCACACTCACTTGTTTTTCGCAGCTGGGTCGCACATGTGCATTGTGTCGTAATATTGTAACTGGTCGATTCTGAAGGGTAGTTTCCACACAGTAGGTGGGCTTGTGCCGAGGAACACTGACTCTGTGGCCTGTGGGTCGACGCGCTCCAGCAAAACTGACGTGCTTGTGCTAAGCAACGCTTCCAAAACAGCTTGATTGTAGATGTGCACCTGAATTAAAGTACGATTAATGTATAATCTTTATATTTCTTAGTTTACCGGTAAGTTATTTTAATCATAGCCTTCGTGGTACAGCCGGCTATGACGCCGCGAGTTCGATTCATCCATCGTGCCGTGACAAATGTTCTGGGAACCACAAAAAATGTTTTTTTTTTATCCTGGCACGCAAAATGACCACACTGCTCCTGATGGTAAGCGCAATGCTGTCCAATTAGAGTATGGAGTAGCGAGAGACAGTCTATCCCCCGCTACGCAACACAATCATGCCGGCCTGCTTCTTCACACGACGCCCTGGGCAAGAAGGTGAAGAAGCGGTCAAGGGTGTAGTGTCCAGAGTAGGTACTCAGAAGGCCGCAAAACGGCCTAATATCGTACCCTACTCTAGACCCCCGACAAAAACCGGATGGAAACTGGCTGATCCCGGAACGCGACACACTTGCGTGTGCCACTAAATCTGTATGTCTGTAATTGTATCTGTGTATTGATTCTGGATGTTGTTTTAACGTAGTTCCTTGTAATTCTTGAAACCCACGATACAGGTTTAATTTAGTGTAGTGTCAGGACTATACCTACGTGTGACTATTGGATGACGTGTGACCATTATAATGAATATAGGTAATATAAAATGACACCATGAATTCTCACACTACTTTTATTAATGTGCAGTATCAAATTTGAGTGGTAGCGTGCAACATTTCTTATTAGATGATAATATATCTGTCTTATAAGACAGATTATAATGCACGGTAATATATTATGTTCCGAATAAAAACAAGTTTCCGAATGGGTCGATAGATGGCGATGTGGCCATTTTTACTTTAATTTTTATGTATGGATAATTACGTAATGAAGCAATAGTTAACACAGCAGGCCGGCATGATTGTGTGGAGTTGTGAGGAAAAGTTGTCTCTGGCTACTTGATACTCCACCTGGATGGCACAGCGCTTACCAAGTATGATATGGTCACTTTGGCGTGCCAGGATAAGAACAAAAATTATTTTTTATATAGCAATTGGGTCAGCAAACTTCTCAGAAATCTCTTGGAACTCGTCGATTTTTTTACGATTGGCGTAACGTACGGCCCTAATCTATTACTATATATGTGATTTATTGTATCAAGTTTACTTTTAAAAGGCAATTTATTCATATGAATGATACCTGCTGTGAAAAATGCACCAGGTCCTGGTAACGCACTGCTCGGTATTGTAATAAAACTTGAAATATCGACCGACTTTTCCATCTCATTGCGAACCTTTTGAGGAATGTAGCAGTTTCTTCATCTATTTGACCAGTGGATTTATTGATGAGAGGTCCATAAGCTTTACGGACTATGTAGCCTCGATATGCTAAAATTATAAATTGTAATAAAATAATTAGCTATGGATGTTTTTGTTATTTAGCGTAATGCGTTTCCAAATCGTTGTTTCCGGCAACGGTCTCAGGACTAACATAAGAGCATATTTTGTTGTGTGTTTGAGCATTTATTCGTGTTTTTGTTAACGCAAATAATAATAATACTATATATACATTTTTCACATGAACTTGTAATTATTATAAAGAAAACTAAAAATCTTGCATTCTGCTACTGCCGCGGCAGCGCAGCCATTGTCGATGATATTCGCTATTGTTTGGAATCGGTACATTGTGTTGTTAAACATTTCTGCAACTGTTGCCATTATCGTTGGTATCCAACTCCTCCCTATATTTCTATTTGATTAATTTCGTTGCGGGATAAAATACAGTTACTAAGCATTCCCAGAGACTCGCCGAGTTTCATTACTCGGTGTCGAAAAAATGCGTGCCATTGTTGATCCTGGCTAAACAGGAGTTACAATGGCGGATATGTGGGCGGAATAGTCTAATTCAAATTATTGTTGGTAAACAACGTTTTTTTAATGGCTACCGCTACAAATAATTATGGTGTTGTGTTTTAATTGTTAATATATATATATAATCAGAATTTTTGTACCTTTTTGTATCAGCAATGCAGCTTCATCTTCCGTAACATTCATTGATTGTTGTTTCTTTAGTTCTTTGACTGAAAAAATGTGAAATATTTAACGTTAATATATACATGACGTTTAGTTATAATGGCCATTAACTACTTATATACACATAGCAAGTAGAATAATATTAGATACTTACTATGCAATATTTTCGCTTTGCTTTTTATTGCTTTACGTCTCGCCAAGAAGGCTCGCATCATACATTGTACCTTAATTATCTTTTTCACTTGTGTCTCGTATAACCTGATTAAAGATATTAAGGTTACATTTTACTTCAACATATATATTCTTATCACCCTTTCTCATTTACGTTACCTTGACAAAAATTCTTCATTATAGTACTTTAAGAATACTTTTGTTTTCCCAAGTTGCCAACCTTCCATCTTAAGTCGAATCATTAACAATCTGCAGTTATCTTTTGTAACTTCAACATTTTCATCAAAGTCGAATGCTAGGAACCGATACCTGTAATATTTAACGTTATTCGATGTTACATATTGGACATCTCAATTAATTGATTCAGCTAATGCTATATAATTATTATACCTTCGAATAAATTCTGCGAATGGAATTCGACAAGAAAAACTGCTTTGTCTTGCTTTCGCAGTGTCCAATACAGCTAGCGCCCTTAATTGTTGTTTTACGATTTCAGTTTGGAATCCTTTTGGAGAATCTTTTAAATCAGGTCTAATACATCTAACGTAGTGTGTGCCGCCACTGCCTGGACCAATCGACAACTGTTTAAGGATCTCCAGACTTGTGGCACGGTAAGTAGCAGCTGCTGTCCTCATTCGGTGCACTTGTGAGAACTGACCTTTGGAACCTGTATTAAATTTCTGAAAAACAATATTGAGTCACCAAAGCTAATCACATTTTTATTAATATGTCGGAGCGTGACGAATATGGACACTGAATTGAACTTGCTAATAACTTTATTTATTGTAAACTGTGGATACCGCCATTTGTTTTGTTATTTTGAAGGTGGTTTCGACTTGTTTATCGAGTGATCTCACTCGCAGAGGAGTGGGTCACAACGAAAATCACAATATAAAAGAGCACCTCGTCTTTGGTGCGGCATTCGTGTATAATCATTGAAACAGTTAGTGACTTGTCGGTCGTAATGCCGAAACTTTGTTAAAGTAGTAAGTTAACGTAATGTGAAAGTGTTATTGTGTACCGCGTATTGTAATGTAAACTGTGATGTGTTTAAAAGAGCAACCATGAGGGTTTCTTGCCAGCTCTTCCCCATGGATGACTGCATTCCGAACTGGTGGTAGCTTAAATAGACTCTGAAGTGTTAATCTCGTGTTTTATTACCGAACTATCATACGCTATGCATCCTGACCATACCTGGAGATCAGAGAGGGTCGTGTAAGCCCTCTCACTGCCTCGGCCGATGACCGCCCGACCCGTCAAATATATAATTTTTTTTAATTATGTAGTCCACAAAAGTAAAGATTGAATGTAGGTACTAAAAACTCTACATTGTAAATCTTTATCTTAAGTTATTCGTTGATACATACATGTACATATATAATCCCCGAAGAGGTGCAACCAGTACATCCACTTTTCGCCGAATTTATTTCGGTACCATAATGTGACAGCGCGCGAGCCTACCGTCACATACCGGACACAAATTCCGGACTCCAGCCTAATACTGAGAATTTCTAGATAGTAAAACCCAATATTACTTTACCCGTCACGGGATCGAACCCGAGACCTCAGCACAGCAGTTGTAACGCATGCGCAATTACAACTACGCCACCGAAGCAGTCAGTCAGGCAGTTATTCGTTGATATTTTTAAAAATATTTTATTTTAATTGAATGAATATATAAAATAACAAGAAAATAATTACCTCTAGGCAATTTAAATACATTTAATATGTATGTTTGTCTTCGTATTTAATAAAACTATAATTCGTAATACTTACTCTGGTTTTCAAATTTTCCATTTCTTTTTCTGCTTTTGATTTGATGACGGTAACTTTTGGTTGACTAGGTGTAACCGTGAGATTGCCGGTTTTGGTCAATTTGTTTCTGAATAGTTGTTGTACTGTAATATTTATTGAAGCCCTCATGGTTTCAATCATTTCAGGTGGTAAGAAATCTTTATTTTTGTCAGCCATTTCTCTGGCGTCATAATTTACTTTTCCTGTGTAATGAGCTACGCTAAACTCGTGACTTCCAGATAGTTTTATGTATGGTCCTTTACAGGTCGTACGGATTGTGCCTGAGAAGGAATTATGATTCTAAAATAATATGTAGATATAGAATCTGTAGCATTACTATTGTTAACAACTGTGTAATCTTAATTATAATATGGTATATATGGGTGTCTTTTTTAATTTACATTTATAACGTTATAACGTTTAAAATTTGGTATATCTAATTTTAAATTTAATTCCAATACTTACTCATAATAAACTCCTGTCCACTACCAGTTCGGCTCGCTTCATCCAATATATAGAAGAGACCAAGAGGTCGAGACATAAGCTGATCGACAGACTGCTTATTGTCATAATATCGTAATTCTGGCATAGTGATGTCTTCCTCAGCTGCCTCTTGCATCTCCCAGGCGAATATTCTTTGATTGTAAAGAAACTGTATTTGTTCGTTTGTTGTGTTTACTATAAGTTGTTCAAGTTTATTTCTATGGTAACATTCGAACCCAAACATGTCCAACAAGCTTACTGAGAACTTATCACCACTACAAGAAAAAAAATAGTTATATACGCCGTTTGGGTATTTCTATCACAATGAAATATTAACGTATCCAAGTTATACTCACAATACTGATCGCATAAACGATAACTTGGAATTAATTAAATTAATCATCCAATCAATAAGTCTTTTGTACAATGCACTTGCCAGTGTATCTCTCGCGTCTCTAGCTTCGTCTGTAGAATGTTTTCTTTTTACTGCTGTGCCACTTTCAATCAAACAATAATTAATTAATGCCCACAGGAATTTAATTTCCTCCAAAGATAGCAAATTAGCCACTTTCTTAGCTTCTTCAGGATTTTCTAATTCAGCTGATCCATTTTTTCCATCTTTAAACCTAACATTTCCTAATACAAGAATAGAGGCTAGAACAGTTTCAAGAAAACAAATATCTTCTTCTTCCAAGTCTACGGCTTTAAGATTTTCTATAAATTCATCGTACTTTTGAACGTTTTCTTCTGGATTTTCTCTTGCACCTTTCGGACCTTTTCCGCAGTCTTCTAGTATTCGTAAATATCTGTGTTTTCTATTTTTCTCTAAACTGAATTCTTCAAGTCGGTTTTTCGCTTCCATAGCGTCATAAAAATAATATAGTAAGTCAAAATTTGCATGGCACCTGAAAATATATCATGTGTTATTTATTGATTGTCTTATTTACTTCGTATTGTTTTATTACATTACTATTTTCGGATACTTACATATCAGTAGACGAAACGCGCCATTTCTCCAATTGATACAGCCAAAATATTGCTCCGCTTAATTTTCCAGAGCTTCCGTATGTTACTTGGATTTGGACTAATGCTCTTGTAGAATGTGCATTTATTGGTGTTGCTGCTGTAACAGCCGCTTGTATAATTTTTGTCGCTCTCTGTATTCTATCAGCCGTGTTATTTTTCATAGCGCCTAGAAATGTCAAATGAGATAGTGCGTGCAACATATTTGTAGTTTTTCCTGATTTACTCTCGCCAGAGAACACAATATGTTGCGGTTCGTTGTGGTGAAGAGCGTCTTGATAAGCACTATTGGCAACGGCAAAAATATGAGGTGCATTATCGGATCTTGATTTGCATTCATACTTTTTGTGATACTGTAATTAAATAATGTATTTAAAAATATGTAATTGATGATCACGTTGTTTATAATAACAGGCAACATACTTGTTCATTGTAAATATCTTCGGTTGTATTTGGATTTATAATGAGAAGAATATCGCCAACAAATGAGGTAAATGATCCCTTCATTAATTTTATTTGCAACTCTGATAGTAAATTTTCTTCTGTTAACACCTCCAAAGCTGCTAAATCTTCAACTTGCATGACCTCAGCATCATGGACACCTTCCGTTGTTAATAAACCATTATTAATAATTCTTTCAGGCATTTTACTGGGTGCTTTGATCTCTTGTACGTCATTTGCAAGCTTTTTTATTTCAGTTGATAGCTATGAATATCACAAAATAATAATTTTAATAGTAATAAAAAGTGGCGATATAAATGAGGTTAAACGATAAGGCTAAAATAAGTCAATAATATTTACATGAAAATCATTTTCAGGGACAGATTGAATGAATGGATGCTCTTCCAATTCCATCATAAAAGGACGATGCTCTGGGTTCTTCTCTAAACATCTGAAAAATTGATTTATCAAACATTGTATCACCTTAGATATAATTTAAATATCTATCATGACGTAAACTTACTCTGCAATAAAGTCATTAATGTCGTTGGACCACATGGCAGGTTTTGCTAACCCAGGCGGTGGATTTCTAGTTATTTGAAACAGGGCTCTTGTTGGGTGCATATCTTGAAACGGTGCTTTAGCGTCAACCATCTCAATAGTTGTGATACCTAGAGCCCAAACATCGGCGCGGTTACCATATCCATCATCACCACACGCCACAACCTCAGGAGCCATCCAACTCGGCGATCCGATGTTCGTCTTACATTTATCAAGCGTACCGTTCAATTTGCATGAAAGTCCAAAATCAGAAAGTTTTACTTCTCCATCCTTTGTAATCAGTATATTGCTGCAGCGTATATTTCGATGCATCACTTTATTCTCGTGTAAATAAATGAGGGCCTAGAAATAAATACGAATTGATTGGACCAATCGGAGCAGTCGACACTCAATTTGACATGGAGTGATGAAACAACCGCCCCGAATGTGTTGTCTGCTCATCAGTTTGTCGAGACGGGCCGGCTATACTAATGTCAGTGTCAGTCAAGTGGCCCCCGCCCCCGAGATTCATTGGGCTTATTTGCATGCGTATCGGGCCTCAGTGCTGTCACAGGCGGGCTGTCCGTGCTCTTCGCCGGCTGATATATCCGAGTGCTTAATGCGTTCATTACGATCGTTTAGTTATTAGAGTTGTGCCAGTGTAAGGTCGATATTTATGTCGTTCATTTAAAATATTTTATAAGCAATTGATGTTTTCTGTAGACTTACTTTTGATACACTTTTATTGAAGTTAAAACAACACCTACTATAGGGAATATTGCAATATTTTAATTGGATTATTAAACGAATGTCATGTACCTTCTCATTTGAAGTATATTGAAGATATTTATTAGATTAGATTTGACCGTATCGACATTCCGAACACACAGTTACACAAGATTACATCACGAATCAGACTGCGATGGTTACTTATGAGATGCATCATCGATAGATATGCGTGGAAGATTTGCCGAACGTAGTGAGCTGAGCACCGGTATTGTGAGGCAAGTGGCTTGCATAAAGATAATACACATTTAACTTTATCCAATGCCTTGGGACCTCAAAGTACCAGTAATAGTTAATGACTACGAGCCTTCAGAAGTGAGGCATAAGGGAGAGTTTCGAGTGGCAGTCCGCAGTCAAAGGGCTCTTTGGCTACCGCGTCAGAGGTCCGTATATCTTGTGTGTGCGAGCATTATTTACGATAATTGAGCGATGCGACGCGATGGGGGGCCATCACGGTGTTGTCGGGCGCGCTCCGACATTCGCATCGACAACTTCGACTGTTCCGTCGCGAATCACATCAAATAAAGCGGCGTGCATTTTAAGTAATGGCCCTAGATTGTATTTCAACGTACGTGGACATTCGCCGAGCAATATTTTATTCGACGTCACGCGACAGAAATCGCGGAGACACAGATCCGAGAACAATTGAGTTTGCATTCAAAGTACCCACCAATTGATTCAGCGGTTGAAAGGTAGACTGGCAGGCCCTTTGTTTTATAAACAGGCATCTCGAGTAGAATGTGACGAGAGACATGTTTATAGTCAGTCGAATATGGACTTACCTTGATTGTATATTTGAGAATGTAAGCTATGTGTTCTTCAGACATTTTTCTGTCTACTGTATTCAGTTTTCTGACAATATCGATGACGGATCCACATTCGCACAACTGGAAAGCAACAATGAATCATTCTTTTTTGAATCCTATACTAAATATTAACCAATCTTACGAAGTTTATATTTCTAATCTTTAATTTACTGACTACGCCAATGATAATAAAACTGAAACAGTTTTGACACAATTATTCGTAGTTTAAGCCTTGCCTTACCTCAAGTACGAACCAAACTTTTTTGATATCTTCCGTCTTCTCACAGAAAACTCCATAGAAGTCGATCAAATTTTGATGGGTGGTGAAATCTCTGAGTATCTTGTATTCCTTTTGTATGTGGGCTTCATTTTCTTCGGTGTACGTTTGTACTTTGACGGCTACAGCTTTTCCGGCTGCTTGGGTGTCAGAGGCCTTATACACTTCTCCGAAGATGCCCGAACCTAACTTAGCATCTAGTTTGTAGCGCTCCACAGGGCTCGGTAAAGACGAGACGTTCAAACCGTCTTTCATGATGGATTAGCTGAAATACATATAAAACCAAAAAGTAAACTGAACGCGTTTGCTTAATTTGATGAAGAAGTATTTTTTTATAAATATGTAGCTTAGAGTTCCGAATGATGCAAAAATTTAAAACTGATTATTTATTCTGGTTATATTAAACGGTCAGTCTGTTTGCATTATGTTTCTAACCTTTCTTGATAATACGTATTAGAAATCTAGCTACTTGATCTGCGATCTACATAATTGGTCTAAGTTTTTTTGACTACAGGTACATCGCACATACACACCGTATATACAATCTAAAGGTATTAGTGTTGCCACATGAGCAATCAGAATTAAATTCACAAATCGGATTTTCCCGAAAGGCTCCAAACACAAATTGTGATTTTCCGAACTGGGGTATGATTCACTAGTCTCAGCCTAAATACGCTATCACTAGATTAATATGCCAATTAACATATAAATTATTTGACTTACGGTATTAGTTGACTATTGAGCTTGGCGTACACGCCTCACCCACTGTTAGCGGGCGAGTGTCGTACTCTACGCAGACAGCTCACAAGTGCCAGGGCTTCAGGGAATTAGGAGCACATCGCTAATCCCGTAACAGCATTAAGTCATAATACCCGACAACCTTCCGTGATACCTTAGATACAAAGTTTATTGAGGACGCGTGAAGGTTTCAATTGGAATAAACTGTTTTCGATCGTACTCGTATCGAGAATAGATTACACAAAAAATTGTGCTAACAATATTTTGATTTTGAAATTTTACGAGATATGATTAACATTTATGGCGTTAATATAAAATTAGATTACCAATAAACACGGATAAGTGTCAAAAAAGCATGAAATTAGCCTTCCTCATTCGATCTATCATGAAGCTAACAATCCATAACAAAATCACGGACCGTACGAATGACTTCCATCAAAATGTTAGTATTACATCAATCCAAAACCGTAACTAATACTATATAATTGAATGGATTCTTTTATTTTTTCCCAATGCGCCTAATCCATCTTCGAATTTGCTAAAACATTTTCGACCGTTCGATCAAGCGAACTCGACGTTAAAAGCGAAACATCAATAGACACTCGACACAATGGAAAACACTCCAGAGCCCCTTGAAATTGAGACACCGTAAACCTGTCAAAGGAATAACTCTCAATGATCTGACATGGCTGTCGGTATTACAGTTAGAAAAGGATGTTTCCGTCTAAAGATCATCCCATAATAATTTTAAGTATCATTTTAGTTTATTTCTGTAAAGGTGGAGTTGAATACATTCAAAGGAGCCTACGAATTTTCGTGTGAGTAATAATTAATTCTAAAGAATGGATACTGTTGTGAATTCGTTTTGTGACGTCTTAATACATTTAAATTGTTAAAAGATTTTAATTTAGATTTTAACATAGAAGTGAGAGATATTGAAAATAATATGACTATTATTCTTTCTATTTAACCCTCTAAAAAGACAAATATTATGATCTTCAATCTAAGTTTTATTTGATGTGTTAACATTCACTCGCTATTATCGCTCGCTCGTATGTTTAATAAATATTTTTCATACAGTTTTCACTCTGCCAGGGTTGAATTCTCTGTAAGGGTACTTTGAAAAAAGCTGAAATACCTGTTTCATTAAATGTGCGATGAATCCATTTTTCATCTATTTAAGTAGGTATGGAATATAATAAATATTTTTAGCAGTTGTCACTACCATTATTAATGCCTAATCACAACGTCATCTTTTTAGGTCTAGCAGTTTGGTCTGAATGTTGAGAAATCAGTCATGAAATGTATTATGTATGTATAAAAAACATATTTTATTTATGTCGTTTGACAAATGAATTAAAGCCAACATTATTATTGAAAAGTGGTCTCAACATTTAGATAAGTGTAATTGAATTCTACCTCTCACAAAGCGTTGGGGCATAAGGGTCTCTCGACTTGAGAGCTTCAATTAGTTGGAATTAAATTAATAATCGCTACCGGAATATTTAAGATGTTTTCTGCTTTTAAATTATGAATGAGATAAGTTTACTTGCTCAATTACCTAATTAGGTACTTTTAGTATTCGGTATATATTTTTTAAGGGAAACAACGTATCGTCACAGAGGTGAGAGGCGAGACATGTTGTAGATTTTTTTTTAAATTTGATTATGTTGTATCATAACCTACTTATCTTTCCCATAACTTACTATTTTTAACCGACTTCAAAAAAGGAGAAGGTTAACAATTCGTCGGAATCTTTTTTTTATGTATGTTACCCGATTACTCGAAGACGCCTGGACCGATTCGAGAAATTCTTTTTTTGTTTAAAAGGGTATACTTCCCAGTTGGTCCCATTGGCACCAAGTCAGGATCTGATGATGGGATCTCAGAAAAATCAAGGAAAATCAAATTTTATAGTGACGCTTAATTTGTTTTTTATTGAAGTCGGTGTACTTTTTATGAATAAAAAAACTTTTTGGTATAAACTATTCCTAATAGAGAAATCTCTGTACCTACAGATCTTTAAGAAAACGGATAGGACAAATAGGGGTTATAATGAAATTTAATTGTTTTTGTGCAATTTAATGATTTTTTGTTATAAAATGAAACAAATATACATTTAATACAATTTAATTATTAAAACTTAATACCTACAATAAATAAGGTAATGGGATTACATAAATATCACGGTTATGGAATGTTACGTGAATTTATATACACAAGAGATTATCAAATTATTTTTAAATGCGACCTTTTTGGAACAAAAATTATAATTGAAAATTATATTTTAATACAAAATATGTGTATTTTTTTACATTAACATATTATCAATATGTACTTATTTCTAAATTACATTTCGTGGTAGACTACATTTAAGTTAAATAATACATTAACTACAAGAGCGAAATAAAAATCACCCGTTGCATTAGTCTTCATTTCATTTCACTTGTATATTCAAGTAAAATTATAAGTGTGAAATAAATTATTATTTGTGTCTAACGCCTTCGCCCGTATATTCCGGGCCTGGCCTTAAAACTAAATATTTTTGTCTTAAATTAATACTGATTGTTATTGACAATTGTTTAACACGAAGATGCAGTTTATTTATATACAGTATACTTAAACATAGATACATAGATTTAAACTCAATGTTAGGGCAGTGCTACATGGGTGTATAGTTTATATGCGTATTATACGTATAATAATTGTTTGCGTGTTACTAAGGTTTTTTTTATCCTAGCTCGGCAAAGTGACCACATTGCACCTGATGGTGAGCGCCGTGTCCAGTTAGAGTAGCGAGAAACAATCTATCCCTCGCTACTCAACACAATCATGCCGGCCTGCTTCTTCACATTACGCCATGGGCAAGAAGGTGATGAAGCGGTCGGGGGTCTAGTGTCAGAATACTCAGAAAGCCGCAAAACGGCCAAACATCGTACCCCAATTCTAGACCCCCGACAAAAACCGGATGTACACCGGCTGATTCCGGAAAGCTACACATCTGCGTGTACCACTTTGGTGGGTTTTACACCCTGTGTACGGTGGTCTATCCGGGTGGATATGGATATCCTATCACCAGCAATTGTTTTCACATAAAACATCTATTATATTTTTATAGCATTACGCACACAGCGTTGTGTGCACATATAAGTTGAACTTTCTTTACTTGATTACTTAGTATAGTGATCTATGCTGTACAGAATTGTATGGTTATAATAATTGTAATGGCATGCATGTTAAATGGAATGTTCAGTTACTTATATTGTACATATTTTTGTGCCTTGACATATGAAATCTTAACCGTATTTTAAGTTCATAGGGCGTATGTAATAATCATTGTATACATCTGTCCACAGTGTTTTATCTTGCTTTTTGAAGTTAAGCAGGACAAAATATTGTCTTAATTCAGACATATACAACAATTATTAGTAAGGTCCATAATATTTAATATGGTTCCTGTCATTATTACATGGCAAAAATACAATAACTTTCATTTGAAATTTACTGCGTGCAAAGTTAAAATTTACGGTAGGCATGTATGTAATGTAATGGGCGGCGGTAACTACTTACCATCAGGTGGACCGTTTGCTCGTAAGCTTGCCGAGGCACTAAAAAAATTGTTTTATGTATGTTTAATTGAATGTATGTTTCATACACAATTATTTCTTTCAGGTTTGGGTGTTGTGGAAATGTAGCCCTTCGTAGTCCTTGGTACCCACGGTAAAAGTCTGACCTACTGCGGGGGTCAGCCTTTGTGTGACTGCTGGGCCTTTATTATTATTATTTCTCAGAAGTTCATCAGAACAATGTCATTGATTGAAGTAACCTCGTGCCAATAGTGGTTCGCCTATATTAATATACCGAGTGTTGCAAAAGGGGGGGTACTAATGAAAGCACCATGTAAAGACTAGGTGATTACAAACTTATTAGGTTAAAAAACGAAAAATTGAATTTGAATTTTTTCTTGGGATTTTTATAATACGATCGTAAAAATTAATGTTACCAATCATCGACACTATACATGGTGCTTTCATTACTACCTTTTGCAACACCCTGTATACCTATCGGGAGAAATCAATAGTGTAGCGTAGTAGTTCATGTTGGTTAATAATATATTATAAAATAATATAATTGTAGTTTCATTATATGTTTGTAAATGCGATGTTAAATAATTATATTGAGGTTAAATTGTATTTATTATTTTAAGTTTATTACAATTTAAAGGCAATTTATAATAAATTGATATGTAGCATGTTTTAAAATGACCACTGATCTAGAAGAAATGGCTTACTTAATTAAGTCTTCGGATATTATTAGTGCATGATTAAGATACAAACGCTGCCATTAAATGTGTATACAAAATTGGGTAGTTATATCGGCCGTCATAGATTAAAAGACATGCTTCAAATCTTTCTTATCCAGTTTGGTATCAGTTGAATCTTTATATTCACTTACAAACAGCTATCCATTTATCGTCCTTACACCTCTGGCAGTCGACTCTACAGCACCAGTGGAAGGTGCAGTTACACGGCTTAATGCTGGACTTCCTGATGAGGGCGTGGCCTCTGCCACAACAGAGAAGGTCACAGGACCCAGTCCTGGACGTCCTGCCGACGCGACACACTCGGCCCGAGGTCCCCGCGGAGTCTGTCTTCAGATCAGCTTCGCAGAAACTTGGCGATCTAGATGTATGTGAAAATAATTATTGCGACTAATTAGTTTATTAATTTAATTTATTCTTAATTTTAAGTGTTGAGTTATTAAATGTGTGTTGTTTAAGGACTGATGTTGTTAATATATTTCCTTTAAATATTTTTTCTTTTCAGTTATAATTAGGCAATACATCTTGAACCGGATCAAAATCCTTGCTTAGCGTATACATTTTTTTTGGTCATTTTATAAAATTACACTTTTATTAATTGGACAAGCGAAAATAATTAGCAATTTTCTTTTTAATTTATGTCGTTATAATTAAGGGACGGCAGAGATGGCTCTTAGCGATAATAGATTTTGTAACATTGTATAGTTTTAAGGTTTCTTGTTATGAAGTTCTTATGTTAGTGTGTGCTATAAAGTGATCTATCTATAATTATATATCGTTTTTACATTTAATTTCCACACACAATAGTAAATTTTTATATATACAATTCTACTGTACGTGTGTATGTCACTGAACTCCTCCTAAACGGCTGTACCGATTTGAATGATTTTTTTCGTATGCGTTTGGGTGGCGCCCTGGATGGTTTTGATTCACAAATCAGCCCGGCAGATGGCACTGCAGTCGGTGTGGCGCTGCTTTTACGGACAGGATGCCGCGACGTCTGCCGGGCCCGCTAGTGTAAATATATAATCGGTAGTATTACTATTGTATGACAGCCTCCGTTGCGCAGTAGGCGAGTAGCTGGCTGTGAAACGAGAGACCGTAGGTTCGATTCCCACACTGGGACAAATGTTTGTGGGACAGACAGATATTTGTGTCTGGGGCCTGGTCCCTTATACCCACGACACAAGACTCGTATCTTAGTGTGGGATCGAAGCTATGTGTGTGATGACGTCTGCCTTGTCAGCTAGTTATATAAATTCTTACTTCTCAAAGAACAGTAGACTGGATTTAGGCGCGGGGCGGGCGCGGCTCTTCCTTCGGCCTCGTGGACGTCCTCGCAACGTGGAAACACCATTATTCAGCTCCTCTTGTGCAACGATTAGCGCCTAAACATATAACAATATATAATAATTACTTTCACCTATTCGTCAAAGCCATTCAGACAAAAAATATATTTAAAACAAACTAAGTTCCCATTCTACTATCCCATCCTATTATACTACAAATATTTAAACGTAAAATATATTTTTCTACTGATCATACTAACTGCCTCGGTGGCGCAGTTGTGATTGCGCATGCGTTACGACTGCTGTGCTGAGGTTTCGGGTTCAATGCCCCGACCGGGCATACCGGGTAAAGTGATATTGTGTTTTTTCTATTTAGAAATATTCAGTATCAGCCCGAAGCCTGGAGTTGTGCCCGGTATGGCGATAGACTCGCCCCCTATCACATTATGGGACCGTAATAAATTCCGCCAAAAGTTGGTGTACTAGTTACAGCTCTGCCTACCCCTTCAGGGATTACAGGCATACACATCTGGCCGTTTCTTTATTGATCACGTAGGCATATAAAAGGCACTTATGACATGTCAAAACACAGATGGAAATTCACCATACAGAAAAATAATTAATTATGTCTAACGTCATGGGAACTTAGAAACCACCATCAAGGGCTGGTAGGTAAGGAAGGATACAACGAGGACGGGACTGGAAAAGAGGGAGACCACAAAAAGGAAGGAAGGTAATCGCGGTCTTCGGTAAAGGAAGTGAGTGGAGCAGATGATCACGGGAAGGCGCAGGAATGGGAGGGGAGAAGGCGAACGGAAACTGGACGGATATAGAAGGGATGAGTGTTAACCCTAGTCTAGCTAACCTACCAGCCTTTCACTAGCTACCTAAGCGATGACGACGATGTTTAAATTTGATAGTATAAAAGGACAACTCATTAATGCGCGCGGTACCTTGCGCGTGTAAGTGCATATTAGGATATGGTACATAGGATCTGTACGATGTTGAATAAAACGAAGGCTGCCTCCGTCATTGCCACATTTATCAAAACACACCGTCAAGAGATACATCGTGTCTAGAAAGTCGTTATAAAATTTGACAGTTACTGTATTACATCATCTATAGTCAGTTTCTATATCAAGGTAAATAAAAATGCAATTCTGCCAAATGAAAGGACGTGTGTTTGATCCCGCACCGTTCCAAATGTTCGTGTGGGAACCGTAAGTATTTGTTTCAGGTCTGGGTTTGTGTTAGTTGTTTATTTTCATGAAAATATCCAATCTTTACATCCTATAATAATAATTCTAGCCCTGCATTAAATAAAGACCCACTGCTGGGCACGGGCATCTTCTAACAAATGAGAGGGGTATGCCTCAGTCCACCACGCTGGCCTAATGC
This sequence comes from Laothoe populi, assembly GCA_905220505.1. Classification (NCBI taxonomy): domain Eukaryota; kingdom Metazoa; phylum Arthropoda; class Insecta; order Lepidoptera; family Sphingidae; genus Laothoe; species Laothoe populi. The sequence continues at coordinate 5,932,042 of HG992151.1, read as the reverse complement.
GGGTGGCTAGACTTCGCACTCCTTTGAAATTCCTACAAGCATTCTCAGATTTCATCACAATGTATTCCTTCACCGTTAAAGCAAGCGATAATTAGACGCGTTACACGTAACTTTAGAAAAGTCAGAGGTGTATGCCATTTGGGCTGGTATCGAACATAAGACATTCGAGTTATCATATGTGTTTCGACAGACTGTCGAAATACCGCAACCAACTAGGCTATCGCTTCAACATCCTATACCTACAAAAATATGTTTAAATTGAAATACGCGCTACCTTCCGATATTGCCTCTTGATTGTGGAAGCGACGACCCTGAAGTCAGGTGTGGCCCGCCAGCACGTGCGGAGCTGACAGCTGCCCGACAGCCCGTGGCACTTGCACCTCACCTCCATTTGTGAAGACAGGATCTGTAAGATTATAAAACATGTTCAATGTTCGAATATAAATCGACACCAACAATTATACTACGCTAACTCGAATTTTAGTAAATTCGTTTGTTTATGCCAAGTGGCTTGAAATATGTTTATTTATAGTTATAAAACAAAAATTTGAAGAAATATACATTTATAACTTCAGTATTTTCGTATATTTCTTAACGTTTTTTTTATCTATATTTTAATTCGAGTTAGCGTAGTATAAATTATTGGTTTCGAAATGCTAGACCCACGCTCCTAGTTATTTTGTGTTTCCTATGTACCTATAATAAGTACTTAGGTAATGTGACTTTGCAGTTTGACAATCATGTATTGAAACAAGTGTAATAACACGAACCATAATTATATATTTGTGGACAAATGTACATTATTATATACATACATATACACACTTACAAGGTAGGTAGGCAAAGATGTAACACCAGTATACGCACTTTTCAGTACACGTCCTATAATGTGATAGGTGGCGACCTAATCTCCATACCAATTCCAGACTCCGGGCTGATACCGAGCATTTCTAATTAGAAAAACCAATATCACTTTACCGATCCGGGGATCGAACCCGAGAACTGAGCACAGTAGTCGTAACGCCTGGGCAATTACAACTGCGCCACCGAGGCACTCAGTATAATTAATACATATTGGTATATTGTACAATAATTCTACAAATGTTTAATTCAATTGCAATATTCTTACAAACATCACAGATACATAATACCTACCTATAATAGGTACATAATAGTCTCAAGTATTAGAATATTTCCTATTTTTAGAAATACTGAAGGTATAACGGAGGTATTTAGGAGACTAGTTGGGGGTAGTTAATAATGACAACCAAAGTGGGAGTAGTAAATGTTTAATATAAAACGGAGTGCCTTCCGCGCTCCGGTGTTCAGTTCAGAAGACTAGTGGTGTAGCAGTGAGTTGGTAGCCTTAAGTGAATCCTGACATGCGTGTGTGTTAATATTAAGCACTGAGATGTGTAACAGTGCCGTGTAAATCAATCAATAAATTATAAACATTGTATTTGTGCCTTTTAAATATCCATCTTGCATAGTTTTGTTGATGTTCCTAACACAAGTCAGTTAACATAAAACTTCCATTCCGCCTACATCGCAAAACTTAAATTAAAACTGTTTCAACCGTCAAGTTATTCTTTTGATACAGAACAATGGCTAAATTGCTCAATACTGCGAGGGTAATTGTTGCAAATTGGAAAACGGACAACGATATTAGCGCGTCGTGTGCTTAAATCGGACCGTACGGAAAGAAAGAAGAAAAAAAAGAAAATAAATGTTAGTTGGTCAAACAACAACACTTTAGATGACATACAAATTAAAAACACAAGGAGTAATACAGCAAAAAAAAAACAATTATAGGCCCTAAGTACACCCGCTACTCGTCAATTTGGAACACCTATGTCTAAAGTATGACCAAAAAGGCTCAGCATTTGCCAGGTAGTAAAGTACTGTCTGGCGCTGGTATTCTGCCTAGGCCTTACGAATGTAAGAACATCTACTCAACGGTTCGCCATAAATCTGGTTGTTCTGCGCATTCACCACAATCGAACCCGCACCTAGCTCATAACATTTACATAATTAAACGCCTCGGCGCAATCACGCTGACGTCTTAATTTCGCCAACGCCTGCGGCCGAGCGATTTCCCAAATTGAGTCGGGGCAAAAATTCAAATAAATCGGGTCCCAGCCCGCCTCCGGTACCCGGCCGGACTTTAATAACGTGCTATTAAGAGCGTTCGCGATAGAATTCGCCACCCAAGACGTTTGTAATACGTCGTAATGAAGCCGGAATATTAAAAATGGACCCTAACCGCTTATTATGTTCTCACCTCGACGGGCGGTTCGTGAAATACGGCGGGCTAATGTGGGCCCCGGAGGCCGGCGGCGAGCAGTCGAGCCCGCACTCGGCACAGGTTTCAATACGCCTTGCTGGTGGCGCTATCCGACACGCACCGACGCGAGGGTTATTGATTATGTTGCATTTTTATTATATATCTTTAACAGCATTAACGGTTTATTATGTGGAATTGCTAAGTGCAGCATGAAAATGAAACGGCCAGGTGGGAATATACCAAGATATTGTAAAAAAACTACTACATTTTTTATTTATGGAAATACCAAATTTATTAGACAGCCTCGGTGGCGCAGTTGTAATTGCGCATGCGTTACGACTGCTGCGCTGAGGTCTCGGGTTCGATCCCGGGTCGGGTAAAGTGATATTGGGTTTTTCTATCTAGAAATTCTCAGTATTAGCCCGGCGTCTGAAATTTGTGCCCGGTATGGCGATAGGCTCGCCCCCTATCACATTATGGGACCATAATTCAGCGAAAAGTGGGTGTACTGGTTACAACTCTGCCTACCCCTTCAGGGATAATTAAATCACAGGCGTGAGTGTATGTGTGTGTGTACCAATTTTATTCTATATTATACTTAAGTAAGATAAAATAATGAATTAGGAACAATAGATGCACAGTCTGCTGCAGACTTAGGAGCAATGTCAAATACATCAATTAGTTTTCGCTAAAATCGTGATTGATTCTAAATCTCAGACAAAATAGACATAGATCTCGTTGTCAATTAGTGCCTAACCGTGTACCTTACATTCATTAATAATTAACTCTATTAGTATTTTGTTTGAGAGTTAAACTATTTTGGAGGTCACTTGGATGATGAGACATGTGCCATAGCAGTGTATTATTTGAGAAATAAGGAATCAGATTCCTGCGATCCTTAATCAATTAAATTTTGGAAACATAATCCTACATTTTTGCCTGCTGGGCAGTACTATGCTACATTTTGTGCTCACCCGGTGCGCTATATTTATTGAAATTATTAAGATACGGTATTTTTTCCTGGCAGGGCAAAGTGGCCACAATGCACGGTGGTAAGCGCAGTACCGTCCAATTAGAGTAATGAGCAGCAAGAGACAATCTATCTCCCGCTACTCAACACAATCATGCCAGCCTGCTTCTTCACACTACGTCATTGACAAGAAGGTGAAGAAGCGGTCGAGGATCTAGAGACAGAGTAGGCACTCAGAAGGCCGATAACGGCCAAATAAATACATCTGAAGTATAGAAATATTGTTCTCTAAAACGTAAAATTACTTACCACCTTCAAATCAAAACTATAATTGCAATTCTGAACTGACTTATACTAATCATAACGTGTGAATATGTTTTAATTAATTTACCAATTCCTAATAACACGTTGCTATAGTTTATCCTACCGTTGTATTCAAGTGTCTAATGACATCATGTTTAGTCTGAGTGTAAGGTTATTAACACATCACTCAAGAGGTAAATAAATCAAGCATCAACAGTGCTTGATATAATTTAGATTGATGACAGCTTCGCAACCCGATGATTGCTCGGTGCAATAAATTACTAGTATATGATCAAAACTACGAGTGGGCTTTTGAGGAGTTAATGAATGCCTTATTACGTAATGAACTGGTCTTACTGCCGCACTCAGTCTATAATCGATCATTAATTCATCATTTAGCGAAGATTTAAAAATTACAACACTATTGCAATCTATCATTAGCGTCAGTTAAAACTTTGTGAATTTTACAGTAATTCCAATTACCAGGTTCTGTTCGGTACACTAACTAGATACTGATATAATTTTACCAGGTCGACGCACTATGTATCATGCAATCAGTTTTATGTGAAATAAAGATCAAATGTTGTCTCTAAGGGTAACCATTACTTAGAAGATTCCATAACGATTAATACGAAGCAGCGATAGCCTAGTTGGTTGCGGTACGGACTGTCAAGACGAAAGTCGTAGGTTCGAAGCCCAAGTGGCATACACCTCTGACTTTTCTAAAGTTACCTATGTGTGTATTAAAATGTTAATTATCGCTTGCTTTAACGGTGAAGGAAAACATCGTGAGGAAACCTGCATATCTGAGAATTTTTCGAAGGTATGAGAAATCTGCCAACCCGCATTAGGCCAGCGTGGTGGACTAAGGCCTAACCCCTCTCATTAGTAGAGGAGGCCCGTGCCCAGCAGTGGGACAATGTTTAATACAGGGCTAGTATAATAATAACGATTAATTAGGTAGTACATACTAATTTAACGAAGTTTTCTTCGTGTGGTAGTAAGTACACAATAAATATAATGAAGATGGTGTAGTTGATAAGGAACATAATACGAGAGGCAACAACAGACTTGATTACGAAAATTAAAAATAATATAGATGAAAAGAATTTTTGTTTAGGTATTTTTATAGATTTTAAAAAAGCTTTTGATACAGTTAGCTACACGATTCTGTTACAAAAGCTTAAAGATTTGGGTATAACAGATACAGCCCTCAATTTGTTTCAATCATATTTGTCCGAAAGATATCAGGTAGTGAAAATAGGAGATTGTCAAAGCACCTTTCAAAAATTAAATTGTGGTGTCCCTCAGGGGTCTGTATTGGGCCCATTGCTTTTCCTAATTTATGTAAATAATGTTCACAGAATAGGAATAACCGGACATATAACAATGTACGCAGACGATACTTGCTTATTTTATTTTGGACCTAATCTAAATAGATCTTAATAGATAAGAGATCTTAATAGATAAAGCACAACATGACTTATTAAAATTCTGTATCTGGTGCCAGAGTAACTTACTTACAGTTAATGCAAAAAAGACTTCATATATGATATTCCATGCAAAAAACAAGAAAGTCCCAAATTATCAAGCACTAACTATAAACAATACAGTAATACAACGCACATGTAGTCAAAGATATCTTGGTCTGCAACTAGATGATAAACTTTGTTGGAAGGAGCACATACAATCGATAAAGTCTAAACTTTCTTCAATCAACGGACTAATACACAAATCAGCAGGATGTATACCGCGTAAAGTTTGTATGACTATATACAACTCATTGGTCAAATCACACTTAGAGTATCTTATTGAAGTGTGGGGTTCAGCTGCTACATCTAATTTAAAGGAGTTGCAAGTTTCTCAAAATAAAGTAATAAAAACACTCTTTAGATACAGTAAAATGACTAACACACGTACACTATATCAAAAAACAAATATACTTAATTTAAAACAATTATATACATACACAACATGCATTCTAATAAAAAAAATATTAACTAATAAGATACATTCAGAAATTAAATTTACAAAAAATATATATTATCATAATTTGAGAAACTCTAACAAAATTAAATTGAGACAACATAGAACCAAAATGTATGGTAAAAGAAATATAATGTTTGAGGGTGCAAACGTATATAATAATCTACCAAACGATATAAAAGAATGTGAATCATTAAATATTTTTAAAAGTAGATTAAAAAAATATGTACACGAAAAAATATTTGAGTAAGCTTGTATGAGGTATTTTGTTTTGTTTCTTTTTTTTAATATTGTATTTTACTTATGTAAGAATGATTGAACTAACCCTATTATATACAAAAATAATTTATATTTACTAATACTCATTGTAAGTGGACTCTTTTGTCTTTTATGAGTTAATAAATTCTTTAAACCCAAGAGGTAGATGTACTGGTATTACGTCCAAATAAAATGAGCTACCAAAGGTTTTATGGAATTCACTTCAATCAAAGTTAACTTCAACAAATAAAACAACACACACACATACACTAACGCCTGCAATCCCCGAAGGGGTAGACAGAGGCGTAACCAGTACACCCACTTTTCGCCAAATTTCGGTCCCATAATGTGATAGGGTGTGAGCCTATCACCATAACGGGCACAAATTCCAGACTCCGTACTAATACTGAGAATAGATAGAAAACCCAATATCACTACCCGACCCGGGCATCGAAGCTGAAACATGCGCAATTACAACTGCGCCACCGAGGCAGTCAAAGTCGAGGTAAATAAAATCAATATAACGTTCAAAACGTGTTCCAACAAAATGAACACAGCGAGCAATCGAGATATGACAACACGTTTCCCATTTTAATCACAAACGTTGTGAAATGTGAATCACAACGTAATCTGGCGAACGATTAACGACCAACGTCCAACGCTAATAGGTTTAAGATGGCCGTGGCTAATCCCAACTACAAATTAAAGCATTATTTGAACCGCACACGGAGGCCGGCTCTGTGGATGCAACACTAAAGTCATTGGTACCGCCAAGAATGTTATCACTCGTGGAATGGATTCAAATGCCCATTAATGAACGAGTTATGACGCTTAGGCTATTGGCCGTGGTAAAAATCCAGTTGGAATTGAATTTGTTTAATAGACTTTCGGAGCTAAGTGGATGTTGGATAGGTTTATTATGAGTCTATTCATTTGTTTTTGATTGACTGGCTTAAAAACTACCTTTATGCAATTTCTAATGTTGTTATATAGATTATTTTAGCGAGAATAAGTGTTTTTCTTTATATAAAACACAATCTAAAGTAGAGAACAGAAATGATTATCGTGGGTTTCAGAATTGAACCCAACCCAAGCAAAACTATCAGATTTTTCGCCGATAGGTTTATATTAATTGTAATTCGCTCGCTCTTCCGGCACGGAAAACATGACAAAGAAACATCCTTGAGAATTTGGCTTATTTCTAAGACTTGGTGAACTTCATATAACTCCTCTAATTAGTACAAGCGACCCGTGCCCAGAAGTATGACAGTATAATATATAATTATTTTTGGTTCTGCTGAATTCTGAGTCGAAATAATATTCTTCAATATAATCATTCAACATTTCATTCACCTGAAATCCCAAATTAGTAACATTATTTTGTTAAGCAAGCTTTAAAAAATATTGATTCAATACATTAATCCATATCGGGCAGCCATCGACATAACAAAATATTAACTCATCGAAACATTTTTTTGTAACATAATTATCACCTTGCCTCTATAATGCGATACCTAATTTCTTGTGTGGGTCGATGCGATTCTTTTATAGTTCCATTGAGTTGGTGATGAAGCACACTCTCACACCGAGTCGTAACAAAGTGCATAAAACCAAATATATTTGTGTGCATCATTATTTAGCTCACCATGATGACCTTAAATCTAAGCGTCACCGTTGCGCGTCAGTATCATTGGAGTCGACTTTATTTTGACATTAATAAAAATATCATCACGGGGGTTATTAGAAGCGAGCGTGTCTAACAAAGAGATCTCAGGCTGTTAATTATGTAGCCGGGAACAAAATGTGGGATGCCGACGGAACAATGGTGAAGTGTGGGGTCTGGACCACCGGCCAAGAGCTCGCATTAATGGGTCAATTTAGTTTCGTGCCGACATAGGTCATGGTTATAATTGTTATATTAAATATTTGATAATATTACGCAGGTATGTAGGTTGTGGTCTTTGTATTGTCGGGGTAGGTAAAAGGGTTGAAATGTTGTATGTGTGTCATAGAAGTTTGGATTACTGTGCAAGTACCTACTGTTTGGATTATTAATAAATTGCTAGATATAGGTATAAATATTTGGTTATATCATGGGCGTGTACATACATGTACACTAACGCCTGTAATATCCGAAGGTGTAGGCAGAGGTGTAACCAGTACACCCACTTTTCGCCGAATTTATTACGGTCTCATAATGTGATAGGGGGTGTGCTTATCGCCATCCCGATCACAATTCCAGACTCCGGGCTAATACTGAGTATTTCTGAATAGAAAAAACCCAACATCAGTTTACCCGAACTGGGGATCGAACCCGGGACCTCAGTACAGCAACTGCACTTTCGTATTCTTATAGTAGTTGCAATACTATAAGAATACGAAATAAGTCAATTCTCTTTATTTTAAATTCTATTTTAAAATATTATTTAAGGACATTAAAGTCTCACCTACCGCCACCACTTGCTAAATTAATATTGGGCTAATAAAAAAATCGATTCTATCAAGTTTTAGAGTCCAACAGTCTAAGTTGTAAAGGCAACAATGTTTCAAAGCTAATTATTGTCTTTGGATAGGTCGGGACCACAGACAACGGTCGTAACTGTCATCAGAACCACGTGTTAATGGTAAAATATTGGGATATTAAATAACAATTTTGCATATTACAGTCTAGCTACTGGATCAGCGGTACCCAGATACCTCGTAAAATTATACGTTTCACGTTTTTAATCATTGCTTATTTTTGTTAGTAATTTAGAAATTATTTTTTAAAGGATGTTTAAAATTATTATTTTTAGTTTTATTATTAAATCGTATTTGCCCACCAGACTAGAAAGAAAGAAAAACGATTTATTTGCACAAACTACATCGCGCACATACCACATTGACAAAAACTATTATTACACTTAAAACTTTGGCACTTGCACGTCGCAACTGTGACAGGTAGGTGACCACTCAGCGTACTGCTGTGCTGTGGCACGTACATAGTAAATACCACAACACGCACATCGCTGGTTTTCAGTGGTCACCTTAACTACTCCCGTGAACTAATATAGCTAACTTTCTTTAAGGTTCGTGAATTTTTGTCAACTTTGATATGGACTTAAACCACATCGAAAATCGTAAATAATCACACAACAAATATTTACTTGACAAAAATTCACCAACGAGTTCAATTTTCAAAAATAGGTTTCTTAAAATACGTGTTACCCAAATCGCCAGTTCCAGGAACTTTCCTTCTGCATAATGAGTATACATATATATACACTCACGCCTGTAATCCCCGAGGGGGAAGGCAGAGGTGTAACCAGTACACCCACTTTTCGCCGAGTTTCGGTCCCATAATGTGATAGGGGGCGAGCCTATCGCCATACCGGGCACAGATTCCAGACTCCGGGCTAATACTGAGAATTTCTAGCGAAAAACCCAATATCACTTTACCCGACCCGGATATCGAACCCGAGACCTCAGCACAGTAGTCGTAACGCATGCGCAATAACAACTACGCCACCGAGGCATTCATGTCAGGTCAGTCTTGGCATAATGAAATTCCTCTCATTACAGCAAAACACCAAGTATTCAGTTTATTTTAACAACCGTCGTGGCGTAGCGGGCGAGAAGGTTGTGAAACGGGAGGCCGTAGGTTCGATTTCCGCATCGAGACAAGTGTTTGTGTGACAGACAGATATTTGTTTCGGGTCTGTGTGTTGTGGGACCGATAGTCGCTCGTAGTTCTTGATACCCACGATGCAGGTTTTACCTAGTGTGGGGCAGAACTATGTGTGTGACTGTTGGGTGTATTTATTTATTTATTCTTAATTGATTTATATGCACTATTACCTTCGAAAAACATATTACAAAAACATACAAATGATTTATTAAACATAATGTTTTAAAAGCGTTTTATAATTATAAAATAATATATAAATGACTTAACACATTAAACAATAATCGTCTGTTTTATATCTCTATGCCAGACGTGAAGGCATAAATTCTAATACCTAAACGTAAAAACAACATAATTATATCACTATAAATGTCACACCACAGCCGACGGCGCGATATAAATTAAGCACAACACATCCAACGTATAATTAACATCTATAAAAGTATAACAAATTAAATAATTTGTACCTACGCGTCGTGTTTGTATTATAAAAAAAAGTTGTACAAACGTAAATTGTATTAAATCGTAAATCCCCTTAATAAGTAACCACGGGACGAGGTATGCCGCTTTAATGTCAGATTTGGATACGGACACTAATATAATATACGTACAAACTTATCATTACATCTCAAAAGACCGTGGGCATTCTTAACTCTGACTATTATGAGCCAGTTTAGAATCGAATTTTACTAGTCAACTGTACATATAAGTTGGTGATGTCGTATTTAACTTCAGCTTGACATGTTTATTATTAGACGGAAGAGGCCTATTAAATTATTACAAGTAATCCTGGTCCGTAGGTCCGGTATTTTAGCTTAGCTGTCAGTTAGTTGGTAGTGTCAGTGCTAAGTTATTCGCTTGTGACAAATCAAGACTCAGAACGCTCAACTCAGTAACAAGTTAAGCCTTGATACATGACAGGAGTAGCTGTAAATATTATGTTGAATTAATAGAAATAGACTTCTAATAGGTATTTGATAAACGAGCAACATGTTTATGATATCGTGGTGACATAAGTCTAAGTAAAATAATATTATATTTAAAACTATGGCATACATACAGACGCACTCACGCCTGTAATCCTCCAAGGGGTTGGCAGAGGTGTTACCAGTACACACAGTTCGCCGGGCTTATAACCGTCCCATGATATGATAGAGAGCAAGCATATTGCCATGTCGAGCCAGCAATCCAGATTCCGGGCTGATACTGAGTATTTCGTGATAGAAAACCCCAACATTACTTTTACCCGACTCAGGAGTCGAACCCAAGACCTCAGCACAGTCGTACCGCGTACGCAATTAACACTGCGCCACTGAGGCAGTCTATTCAGTTAAAAATATGCAGAAATTGTTAATAAAATAAATATTTAAAGACTTTAATAAGAAAGTCAAATACAGTGTAAACTCTATATAGCGACACTGAAGGGACTGTGCATTTTATGGCGTTATAGAGAGTTGTCGTTAAATGGAGAGAAGAAACATCAGAATTAGAAAAATAAAAAGTTTATTTCTGACTATTGTTAGTAGTTATGTGCATAAAAAAGAATGTTATTTGAACGCTATTGAGTATAGTCTGTTATTTTTGTCTGACGTCTTTTGCTGCACCAGTAATTTTGTTGTATTTTTTTAGTTATTTTATTAATATCTAGCAATACTGAGGCATCTTGGTTATAAAGGAAATATTTTTCCAATAATTTTGCTGCTTCCAGAGCTTCTTTAATGCTCGGCGGAAGCTCAGGCTCATCCGTCTCATCTTCTTCATCACCTTGTTCTTGATCCTCAGTTTTTCTCACTGAATCCAAAATTTCTTCGTCTGTGAGTGAAGCCGTTGTAAGCAGGCGGTCGTCCACTTCAATGTAGGTTTGAAGATTTACCGTATTTCCTGCCATGTTGAATTGTTGAATCCACTCAGTTAATGGAAGGTCGTCGTCGCTTTCAAACTCAGATTCTGTTTCCACCTCATCACTCGTAGAATTGGTACAAAGTCCAGCATGTCGAAAAGAGTGCTGTATAGTTGTGGGTGTCACTTCTTCCCAGGCTTTAGATAAAAAATTTACTGCATGCAGCATATTAACAGAAGTTTTACCCTCAGATTCGACTAGCTCCATCAATAATTTCCTTCTGTAGTGACCCTTGAGGCTTTTAATCACACTCTGGTCCATTGGCTGTAAGACACTAGTCGTATTTGGAGGAAGAAATGCCAACTCTATGTTTTGAAGGTTTGATATAAAAGGGTGGGCAGGGCAGTTGTCAACAAGAAGTAAAATTTTTCGTCCCTTTAATTCTGCATCCCACTTTCGCACTTCTTCTTCAAAAAGTTGACTGGTCATCCAAGCTGATTTATTAGCTTTATACGTCACTGGCAATTTTTTGATGTTCTTAAAACAGCGCGGATTTTTCGATTTGCCTATTATTAGTAGCTTTTTTTTCTCTGTGCCATCCATATTAGCAGCCACAAGCACCGTAATACGTTCCTTGGAAAGCTTTCCTCCCACACACTTTTCCCCTTTAAATTTCAGAGTTTTATCTGGAGTCAACTTATAGAAAATTCCTGCTTCATCAGCATTGAAAATGTCACTTGGGGCGTATTTTTCTATGAATTTTGACCACACTCTGTTAATCCAATCATGAGTCACATTTGTATCAACACTTCGTGCTTCCCCACTTATTTTACCATAGTTGATATGATGACGCTGCTTGAATTTTCCGAGCCATCCTTCTGATGCTTTGAAAGAAGTTAAACCAAGTTCAGCAGCAAAATTCTCCGCCTTAGCTTTCACGAGCGGCCCCGAGATAGGCATATTATTCTGGCGCTGTCGATGAAACCATGATAGTACAGCTTTATCCAAATCTTCGTATATAGGTTTCTTTAATTTTTTGGAAGATTTTCCCTCGCCCGCAGCGTGGAGGATTTTTTCTTTATTTTTCCATATTGTGGACACGGTAGAGCGACTAAATCCAAAGCGTTTGCCAACATCACTTATCTTCTCTCCCGTTTCTATTGCGCGTATCAGTAAAACTTTTTCGTCAATACACAGTGATTTTCTTTTAGTAGCCATGTTTACAGTTTGCAAGTTTGTGAGCAACTAAGAATATGATAAGGTATAGATAATCCATGACTCCTAGTTATGAATCATGGTCAATAACAGTCTACACGTGCAAGCAATCCCAATTTGTAAACAAAAGAATGAATTTCTTAGAAAGTTCGGTATGCATGATGCCGACAGTCGAGTTTATTGCGGGCTAGGATAATAAAGCGACAATAGATCGTACACAGCTGCGCAGTTTTTACTAATTTTAGCAACTTAATTGTTGTCGTTATTGAGAGTGGGTGTAATGCTATATAGAGTGAAACATTGTATGAAAAACAAGCTAAACCAACCAAAGCCAATTGATTTCGACGCTTAAGAGAGTTTGTCGTTAAATAGAGTGACGTTACATGGAGTTTACACTGTACTTCTATTGAATATACTATGAATAATATTATATCATTGGATGATAAACGTAAAAGATCTATTTTAATTCTTTCATTAGTAGAGAAGGCCCGTGCTCTGCAATGGGACAGTGATACGGGGCTGATGTTTTTATTAATTTTATTTCGCGAGCTCATTCCAAAAAAGCACAATAAACTGACATTAAAAACTTTATTTCGAAACCATGGCAATTTGAGAACCATAATTCGCATAATCAAAACGAAAACCCATTAGGCCAGACTGTTCGCACGTCCACATAATCGATTCAACATAATACCATATAGGATACAGTTTATAGCACATAAAGTGGGGTGTGATCGCCGAAACAGCGCGCCAATGCAATATAATATTTTATAGGCATGTACTGGTGTAAAAGACCACCCACATTGTTGATTATAGGGTCACGCCCATCGGCCGCTCTCCAATTTTAACCAAACTTGAGGCTTTGATGTAACAATTTAGGCACCTACGTAATGTCATCTAGCAGAGATGGACTGAGGGTGGGTCGACCCGGGCTGATGAGCCCCGATATTCGTCAATATTAAACTTAACTTGTGGGACCGTAGTCCCTCGTAGTTTTCGATACCCACGTGTACAAATTTGCCCGGTGTGGGGTAAGGACTGTTTGGTGTATTAATTTATATTTAGCTGATAGATTAAGGGTAATAAATATTTTGAATTATCTATTAAAGCTTTATCTTTCCACCATAAAAATTACTACATTATTTATTTTTGGAATAAACGTGTCTAATTGTAAAGGGTAACAACAGTAAAATTTCTGATTAGTCTATGAGATGGTCTGATTTCTTAATTACCTATTAAACGAGCAGGTATTTCTTAAAACTTTCAATTCTAAACAAAGATTTTATAGAATTAGTGTTAAGAACCACCGATAACAAGTCCTGTCAAAATATATAAAATAATAATGTTGTACGTCTCTGTAAACGCTGGGGTTAACCTTAATTTGGTTTGGTTTTGAAGATTAATTCAGTTAAGTCACTTTTTATTTTGTCTATTGTTTGTATCACTTATTGACCGATGACTGGTATTTATATTACGTCATCAAACGTGACCTTATGCTGACGCTATGATCTAAATAGTCGTTAAATTTAACTACCTATAGAATAAGTTGGAACTTATTTATTTAGCTATAATATACATACAGAAATTATAAATAAATAAATACACCCAACAGTCACACACATAGTTCTGACCCCACACTAGGTCAACCTGTATCGTGGGTATCCAGAAGTACGAGGGACTACGGTCCCACAACACCCAGACCCGAAACAAATATTTGTCTGTGATACAAACATTTGTCTCGGTGCAGGAATCGAACCCACGGCCTCTCGTGTCACAGCCGTCTAGCTCGCCCGCTGCGCCTATATCATTACTTAGGTCTTCCTATATAAGAATTATATCATATTCTTTACTCAAAAAGAGTTTATCACACATATATACCTAATGTTTTCTTACATAATAAGTTACTCCCATAAAATTTATGAAAAACATTCCATGTCTGTGTTCAGTAAATGCGCTGCATTGCCTCACGTTTCACATTCCATTAATTCAAGCGTAATTTGAGATTCACCCTTGCAAGATCAAGCCCGCCGTATGCGCTGGCTCTAACTTTAACGAACTAAATTGAAGGACCATCAGCCACCAACGGTGTCTTTTCAACCTCTAGAAAAACTTGCGTGAATTGTACATCAAAGGTAATTGGGAATTCATCTATATTGTTTTGAATTTGTAAATTTAATTATTATAATGTATCTTTCCTAATACTTTATTAGCAATGTGACGCCGCGCCGCACTGTTTTATGTGACCAATTAGGATTATCGTTTGCTTATAATTAATAGATGTATTAATTAGAATTAAGTTTAATTATTCTTTGTGGTATTTTAAACAGCGTGGAGCAATTTCTTTCCGATAGTTAATTTATCTGATGCAGAGCTTCTGTTTATCTTCAATAACTAATTACATCACATCTTCAACGCGACTTGATAATTGAAATATATTACGATGCAATCTTATACCGAAGTTTCTAATTTTAAGACAGTGACTGTGTTTTCTCTCATTTGGCTAACTTTCAACAAAAATAAAGAAGTACATACATACATACATTACACTTACGCCTGTAATCCACTAAGGGGTAGGCTGAGGTGTAACCAGTACACCCGATTTTCGCCGAATTGCGGTACCATAATGTGATAGGGGGCGAGCCTATCGCTACAGCGGGCACAAATTCCAGACTCCGGGCTGATACTGAGAATTTCTAGAAAGGAAAACCCAATATCACTTTACCCGACCTGGGGATCGAACCCGAGACCTGAGCACAGCAGTCTTAAGGGAGGCAGAGGTAGTCTAAAAATAAAGATGTATAAATAAATAAATACACACAATAGTCACACACATAGTCTTGACCCCATACCAGGTAAAGCCTGTGTTGTGGGTATCAAGTACTACGAGGGAATGTGTTATGTTAATGATGAGTGTGAGTTCGGTTGATCTTGAATCTATCGGATAAACCTTAATAACATTGTACCAGACGCATCCATCGGGGGATCTTAAAACCATTGATTTGAAGTCATAAAGAAAAATGTAAAAGTAGTGGCCTTAGATAGTACTTACATATTTCAAATATCTCTGCGCACATTCAGTAGTATTTGGAATCACTCACCGATCTGCCAGCATTATTATTATGTACGTTAATCTTCGACTGAAGATCGTCCACTTGTTCTCTGACATCGAGAAATTTCTTCGAGAATTCAATCCCGAAGGCTAAATTGTGGGAACAGCCGCTCCATTCCCATTTGTTGGCGCGCGCTCGGCTTCGGGAGTCGTGCGAGGCGCGGTATCCGAGGGGGTCGCACCCACAGGACAATAGCCGGCCCTGTGCGCAGGCGCGGGCTACTGCGTGAGCCACCCCGGCCGCTGTGAGCGCGTACAGGAATGATGTCTCTCGGAATCCTATAGACAAAATAAAAATTATGGTCTATTTAAAAATTAATCTTTATATATACAACATGTAACAGAAAGTAGTTTGTTCAGAATAAGCGACTGAATCGATATCAACAATTTTTTGCCTACATACAATAGAATACACTCAGGTAAATAATAGTCACCTTTTCATTTAACGTTCAAGACAAACGAAACTGAAACATAACTCGATGCGATAAAGTCTTTTATAAATGCAATAATAAACGAACACTTTGAAAAATCAAATAATTAAAATAACGAACTTTATGTCGAAAATTAGTACAACTAATTTTATAAAAAACAATATTTATATTCATCGCAGTCTAATTTCAATACATGAATTATGATGGTAATAATATTTTTAAATTGGGGTGTCTGAGGATGTGTGTTATTCCCGTTACACGTAGTATAATTCTACTGTACATGTGTATGTCACTGAACTCCTCCTAAACGGCTTGACCGATTTGAATGTTTTTTTTTGTAATCGTTTGGGTGGCGTCCTGGATGGTTTAGATTCACAAATCAGCCCGGCAGATGGCGATGCAGCCGGTGTAGCGCTGCTTTTCCGGGCAGTACGACGTCCGCCGGGCCCGCTAGTAACTGATATTTAAAAAAAAGATTTTCAAAGATTGAAAATTCTATTGTCACCTTAATCGTTCAATCAATAGTAGGGAGTTTCGCCTCATCTAATGTGTAGCGTCTAAAAACGTATTAAAGATGTCCATTTGGATGAAACGTGAATTTTTGGTAGCCATCAAACTTATGTTTATTTCCTAATAGAAGACAGCCTCCGTGGCGCAGTAGGCGAGTAGCCGGCTGTGAAACGAGAGGCCGTGGGTTCGATTCCCACACCGGGACAAATGTTTGTGTGACATACAGACATTTGTGTCCGGGGTCTGGGTGTTGTGAGACCGAAAGTCTCTCGTAGTCCCTGATAACCACAACACAAGACTCGTATCTTAGTGTGGGACTGGGACTATGTGGGTGACTGTTGGGTGTTATTTATTTATTATTATTATTATTAAAAGACTTTCGCGTTTAAATACGAGTTTTTGGTGTGGATAATACAAGGACTTTACAAATTCTAGAGAAAACGTCTCCTTAATGATTAACACTATCATTATTATTAAGCAGTGGTGTGTTTGCAGTTATTATAGATTGCAGTACAACTTGCCGCTTATTATATTTAGTAAGATAATATTATCGAATTCTGCTTCCGTTTCTCTACCCACTAATTATTTTGTTCAATTTTACGGTGTACTACCACACCGCAAGCTATATTCTACACTAACACAGCATTAAAGATTTTATGCTAAACGTTTGTAGCAATTAATTGTTTATAAAATAAGTAAAGATAACAATTTCGTTTCAATTTAAATTATCGGCCGGATGGGCCACACAGGAGATACACTCGGTCCGCTTTATCCTGTTAAGCGAATCCATGTCATCTATGAGAAAATACAAGATATTGAAACATGTTGGCTCATAGCAATGAAATAAATAATGTATTTGAATATGGAATACGTTCGGCGAGCCTGTTTGTCCTTTGCCAGTGTTGCCAACTTGACGGATTTCCCGCCAGTTCTGACGGGAATTGAAAACCTGAAACAATATGGTCTGACGGCTGACGGTTTTTTTGACGGATTCATATTTTGGGAATTCGGTACTCGATTGTCATACTAAATATGTAAAAATTAAAGGTGATGTTAATATCGCGTAATAATAATTTGCAAACGAGCCGTCTCACACAGTACGAGGTAACCCTCAAACAGCCCCCCTCGGAACGAAGAAATGGTTTGACGGGTTTTTGAAGGAATTTCTTACTTATGGGATTGAAAAATTATTGTTGGCAACATTGTCCTTTGCATAAAAATTATACAGCTGTGTCATCGCAGATAAGTAAAAGCAACCATCGTCGTAACGTTTATAGTCGAAATAGATGTGATAAAATTAATTTCAACGTTTATAACGTTATAAAACTGAATGAATACACGACTGTTCATGTTATAAAATATTCTCCTGTTAATTTTGATTGAACAGCGTGTGTTTTATATTGAGAAAATATTTATTTTATTCACTTGATTATTTATGGTTTGATTGGTTAATTTTTAAATTAAACTGGCAACGGATACTGTTTCAAACAGTTAAAAAAATATTATTTATTTCATTCACTTAATTATTGGGATTTGATTGTTTTTTTGATGAAACTAGCAACGGATAATGTTTCAAACAGATAAAACGTACTTATAAGAATATCCCAAACAAAAATATTGCAAGCGATTATGAATTAATATTATAGTGTATTTGATGAGGTCAACTAAATAGCTGAAAATAATAAAAACTGATATAAATAATAGTTTGAGTGATTTGGGGTATCTACATGTAAGTAATTTTATAATCTTCACATAAATAACAAAAATATTACTAGTCCTGTACTGAACATTGGCCCACTGCTGGGCAAGGGCCTCTTCTACTAATAAGAAGGGTTAGGCCTTAGTCCATCACACTGGCCTAATGCGGGTTGATAGTTTTCACATACCTTCGGAATTCTTACGAGAATTCTCAGGTTTCCTCACGATGTTTTCCTTCACCGGTAAAGCAAAAGAATCAACTATGAATATATACGTAATTTAAGAAAATCCAGCGGTGCATGCCTTTGGATTTGAATATACGACTTTCGTCTTGACAACAACAACTAGGCTATCGCTTCTTTTCACATAGAAATAAAAAAATATATATATTTTTGAAAATGCCATCAAGCTCCACTACTATGTTATGGTCATAAACAAATACCGTGAGAATCTGACCAAAACTAGACAAATATGTGAGATAAACGTTACAACATTTTATTTGTTTCTTTGTATTCCAACAATAACAATTAGATGAGACTCATCTATTTCCACGCTATATTGAAAATCGGTTAACGAATAGCGTGATAAATAATCATTTATACAAGTATGTTTGAATACGTTTTAGTTTTGGTCTATTTATTGCGAAGCTAGATCCGTTTTTAATATAATAAATAACACCCAATAGTCACACAAATACCCCGATCCCACACTAAATTACGAGTCTTGTGTTGTGGGTATCAGGGACTACGAGAGACGCACGGTCTCAGAACACACAGACCCGACACAAATATCTGTCTGTCACACAAACGTATGTCCCGGTGTGGGAATCGAACCCACGGCCTCTCGTTTCACAGCTAGCTACTCGCTTACGCCACGGAGGCTATCATGTTTGCATAATCCCTAATCATTGGGTACTGATATAATTTACGCTCTGAAATCGAAAGGTTTCTAAATTCGAAGCATTTAGCAAAATTAAAAAATAGCAACTGCATCCTAGTAGGGAGTGGACTGACTGCCGAGACGAAACTCATAGGTTAGAATCCAAATCCAAATGGCATAATCCATTAGCAGGCCGGCATGATTGTATTGAGTTGCGAGGGAAAGATTGTCTCTCGCTACTTGATACTCTAACTGGACGGCACTGCGCTTACCATCAGGTGCAGTGTGCTCACTTTGCCGAGCCAGAATAAAAAAAACCTGGCTTTTCTGAAGTTATTCGTTTATCGTTTGCTAAAACATCGTGAGGAAACCTGCATACCTGAAAATTCTCATAAGGATCTCAAAGGTATGTGAAGTTTGCCAACCCGCGTTAGACCACCGTGGTGACACAGTGACCACATCAATTTAATGCATATTGAGAAGTTGAGTGTAACAAAATTTACACCTAAATAAGAAATACTGAGACGAAGTTCCATTATTAGTTATTCAGGATCAGAAAATATAACATATCGCAAGCTTACGCATGAGCAGGCAATAGTGCGTACCTTACGCGACCTTAATACTGTCCTGTCATGTGATAGGGGCGAGTATAATGCCCATATAATCCATCTTCAGTCAAATCAAATATTTTTCTAAAATCAGACAAAGATCTGATAGTCCGTCTTGGGAATTCAGGACCTCAGCAATTCCACAGTCTAAGCTTCCCAATGATGAGGTATTGCGAATCTATTTATATTAGATAGAAATCTTTCGTGATACAAAACGCATCCAGATAAGTAAATATCAATGGTAGTTGTGCGTGGTTCTTTATTTCCCTTATTCGGTGTGTGTTCTTCACCGGCATAGTACTGGATTGTATACGTGTTTAAAAACTGATGGTGATTTAAAGCATGAAATGTACATCGTCCTGTCTAGTGCTGTTTGAAATTAATGTTATTTATATGAATGAATCGCTGAACGTTGGTAAACGTACCATTGGAGAACGGCTGGACCGATATGGCAATTTTTTTAAAATGTTTATTACAGGAAAAATCTAATTTTAAGGATTTGGGAACGATTTGGTGTGCTTCTAGGGTTTTCAGCCACCTATGATACAGACCTATGTAACTGCGGGTAAAAGCTATATTTATGTATTTATCAGTTTAAGTATATAAATAAAGTAAAAAAACGCTATTTTAGTCAATTTTGTACATTCGTACAGCTTGGTTATAATGAATAATTATCACTTTTCTATAGATTTGAACTTCAAGCTACGATTATTATATACATAGGAATAAGCGACACCTACAAAGTTATCGACTCAAATTATCGAGAGACAAAGTACTGAAGAACATAATTATGATTTTTTAGCATTGCCAGCAATTATGGCGTCCATTACCACTCCACTGAATACCTTTTAAAGTCACAATAAATCCACAACGAGCGTGGTAGAGGTGGCATTCCGATCGTATCGAGACACGGTATTTATCATACGTATGGTGGAAGCCTGCTTCGATTTATAGGAACGCGGAACGTCCACAAACCAACATTTATCTGTTTTATTGCAATAAATTAAATGGTGAATCCATTCGCTAGATGTTAAGATAAGCTATTGCCCTCACACAATGTAATCTTTTTACCTTAAATAGCGTGACAGAGAATTTGCATTTGAGTTAGGTCAGATTGTTGGTTGCTTAGTTTTAATTGTGTTTGTGTATAGTGGTTGGTCGGTTAATAATGCGCTATCCTTGCTATTTCATTGTATACCGAATAGGCATTTGGCTTATTTTAAAAGCCGTCTCGATTTAATGGGCAATTATGTCGGTGAGCCGCGATGCCACCTGCTCAGAGTTTCGCGTTCGTAGTCAAGTATCGACGTTTTATAGATAAAGTTAATTGTAAGTGATGGATATATTCGTGCGTCGAGCCCATCAGTACTCAGTTGGTTTAACCTCTCACGGACGAAGGTAATAAGTAGTGAGTAAAATACAAGCCGAAATCAATTTTGTTTCCATAATATTAACGATACAAATACGCTTAATACGCACGTCAATAAGGGCGAGTATTGCCAGTTTTTGACGGGACACCGGTGTCCGAATGATCTGTGAGTGGTTAATAATTTTCGGATAGAAGAATTTATTTCTGAGAGCTTTAATTGTAGAGACATAACAGACTTAACAATGTTTTCTTAAACACATTAAATAAAATAAATTTCATTTAAAAATATAAGCACATGTATTCATAATAACGTAATCCCTTTACATAGAGTTTCAATAGTAGTCGTAGTATTGAATTTATATATTTTCTAAGACTTAACATGAGAATATTCTTAGGCTATTTCTGTTAAATTAATAATGTTATGTGGTTATCCTACTAATATCCTACTAATATTATAAATGCGAAAGTTTAGATGGATGGATGGATGGATGTTTGTTACTCAATCACGCTACAACGGCTTGACGGATCTGGTTGAAATTTGGCACAGAGATGGATTATAGTCTGGAATAGCACATAGGCTACTTTTTATCCCGGAAAAATGTACAGTTCCCGTGGGATAGTTTAGTTTTTCACAGAGCAAGGGATCGACATGATTTTTTGCATAGTGGTAGTTTAGGGATCAGAAAATGACATACCACTTTTTATCCCGGAAAAATGCATGCATCCTATTGGATAGCAAAATATAGAAAGGTGTAATAGCTTAAGATGCCTCCATGGATTGTATACCTTTCCTTCCAAAAATAACGTCCACGCGGGCGGAGCCTCGAGCAACATCTAGTATCTGTTAAATATGTTTTAATTTAGGATATAATTAATCAAAATGAAGCTCCCATGATTCAGACGTGAACCATATCGATAACTTTCTATACAAACGAATCCAGTAAATTAATTCGATTGTACTGAGTGATTAATACGAGGATAGATGCCTTATCTCCTCGGATTAGCGGCACTCGGCTCTGTAGTGGCTTAATTGACGTCCACAGATATGCTTTATTAAAATAATGGCGTTTTTATTTTCTTACCAGACGTACGATACACTCTTTTTCTAAGTCACGTATCTAAATACAGTTTTAATCACACGCTTTTCAAATAATTAAGTGTAATTTTATAGACAGAAATATTACCACGGAGTCACGATTTCGATCACATTACGAACCAAATTAACATGAGTAATCGATATTAATCCTTTGGCATGACGTAAGCACATTATTCATTTGTCATATTTTTCTATTTATTGATCCGAAATTATTGATAATTGATTTTCAGTAATGTACAGTAAATATTAATAGACATTTTTAGTTAGGTTATCAAACCCTGTTAATAACTGCAATGATTTAGGATGATTCACGTTTTAAAACGATGATCGTTATAAATCAAGTATTATCTCGCTAAAGTGATCGCTTCGATGAATTAATACATACTTGTGATCTTAGGTTCGTTTATTTCTCACGATATTATCAATGGCTCTTTCAATTTTTATGATGCTTGTTTTATGAAGTTTAAAATGACGTACTGATTTAATAGTTTCTCTTCGCAGAGATGTAGCTTCGTGTAATCTGTATTTTCAAATAAAAACTTTATTTTGAAAATTTAATTAGGATATAATGAAATCATCTAAGTTGTTTTGAACATCAATTGACAATAATCTAAAACATTTTAATTTTTAAAGATATTATTATAGTTTTTTTTCTTAAGTACATGGCGTTATAATTGTCTGGGAAGAGCTTATTCACGGCATAAAGTAATCCAAATTCTACAAAATTACATAAATTCTAATAGTTTGTCCTTGCGAGAATATGACTTATGGCAGTTAGAGATGATAGCCGGAACTCGGTGATACTTTCTCTTTACCTAATAAAAAAATCTACAAACGGTTATTCAAAAGTCCCTTAATAAACTTCATACGTATTAATGAAACGTTACATAAGTATTGAATTAGAGAAAATAGGATCGAATTTCTATCGTCCTTTGCCGCTATTACGTACTCACATAGATCCGATCCAAGAGCCGATCAAATATGTCGTATGTTGTAAATATGTCACAGAGCTATGCTTTTCACAGAGGATCGTGTACGAGGCCCTGATGAATGTTACTGTGTGCGGGCCAAATAGGGCCATGTTATTGTTTATTTATAAACTGTCCTCGGCCAGGACTCGCTTTTTCCGAGTGGCCAGTGACAAATTTATATTTGTCGATCGTTGAAATGCGATAGAATCGATACGTCGCGATTTATAACTCGGTCGATTGATCGATTTCGATGATTCTGTGGTACGGAGCGCTGCTCGTCGAGTTATTGCGCCGTTTCAAAGATTTGTTCCTTTTTCAAATGTCATAAAGTGAAGCGGTAGTGTAACCGTTGTACGAAAATATTTTAATAAATACTTGAAAGGTTTATAATACTAAAACGATATTTTCTACGTATCGTTTGTTGCTATATTTATAACGTTTTAAATTAGTTTGCAGCGTAATATATTTGAGTTTGACATGACATGCCCATATAAGATACGTACTCGAGTATACCATATATAATCTAATTCCAATATAATCAAAAGTAATTCGTCACATACTTAACAGGCGAATAGTTCAGAATCCGTTACAGTGACAATACAATATGTTTCTGTTTCTATGGATTCGCAATTACAACCGTTCACACACTCTTTACTAACTACCTTAGAATCGATTCGGCACGCCTATCGTTAGATGTAAACAATTATTTGGATTCGACTTGATTAAAATTCAAACACGAAAATATCTATCAGGTTGAACGCGCCGTGTAGGACCGTGCTTGCGTTTTAATTACCATCATCCCACGTTTTAGTGTCAATTTGCGCCAATTAGTCGACTATAAGGTCGTTTATCGAACGCAGTCGATACCCGTGCCGAATTCTTTAATCGACATTAATGAATTCCGATTAAACGTGAACGGACTTTTTCCAACGAAATGTTTTGAATCGCGCACGGGTGACAGATTTCAAATTCTTCCCTTACACTTGTCCCTTCGGTTTTTGCCACATGTTTGTTTTAATAATGCATGACTTGCGATTATTTTTGTTATACGTCGCCGAGTGAAAAGCGCATGACATCTTGCGACATTGTCCTTTTGGCAATTATATTGCGTTCGTATATAATTTGTTGGCGCATAATGATCAAACGGTTGTTGTTTAAATAATATAATTAATTAGTATCGGGCGCTTTGGGAGACTGAATATTTTTGCTCACATATGCCATTTAATATTGCGGTGTTGACAGAGTAAAAACAAGAAACGCCGGGACTTAATTACTTGTACCTGTCCATCAGTAGGACACGGCGTTGCATACACCACCTCAGATTCTTCGAATGCGAGATTAAATTGGCAAATCCACATTCGCCGTACAAGGCGACGGCGCCGACTAGCAAAAACGGTGCAGCTTAAGTAAATACAAATTATTCAATCATCATCGAACGTTTTATTTCATTCGAAATTCTTTATTTAAACGACATTATAGTTAATCGAATGCGCATAAAGATAAGTTTTTCCGGGAGCGCCGGCGGTGGTCACTTTTTCCACACAAAGTAACATCGGCCAGTAACATTGTTATATGCGGCGCGCACGTCGCCGTCTCGCGCATGCCCACAACTCGCGTGATTTACAGCTTTGCTCTCTGTGACTTTTAAAACAGTTTTTTCCATTCTCGCTTCCAACGGGGCCACTCGTGTAACTGGCGCCAAAATGAATGAACCCCAGTCAACTTTTTAGGGACATTATAAGGAACCACCCGTATATATTGCCATTACTAAGATGATTTAATTTGAAATGTAATTTTGAACAGAATACGACATGAATCGACAACTGTTTTTCATTCATCGATTAGGCCACATAGTGTATGTAATCATTAACTCCTTGAGTGAGATAATTGGTGTTTATAAATAAATAACACCCAACAGTCACACACATAGCCCTGATCCCACACTAAGATAAGAGTCTTGTGTCGTGGGTATGAGGGACTACGAGAGACTTTCGGTCTCACAACACTCAGACCCCGAACACAAATATCTGTCTGTCATACGAACATTTGCGCCGGTGTGGGAATCGAACCCGCGGCCTCTCGTTTCACAGCCGGCTACTCGCTAACTGCGAAAGCTGTCAAGGCTGTTTACAATTTTAAACACTTAGATTGTACGAAAGGTTGATCATCAGTTTATGCATTGTTAGGTATAACATTAAACTGACAAATGGGGGCAGGATTGACTGCCTCGGTGGCGCACTTGTAATTGAGTATGCGTTAAAACTGCTGTGTTGAGGTCTCGGGTTCGATCCGCGTGTCGAGTAAAGTGATATTGGGTTTTCTATTTAGAAATACTCAGGATCAGTCCGGAGTCTGGAATTGAGTATGGCGATAGGCTCGCCCCAGACATTATAATTAATATCACATTAGACCGTAATAAATTCTACGAAAAGTGGGTGTACTGGTTACACCTTTGCCTACGGATTATAGGCGTAAGTGCATATGTATGTACCTATATGTTACAAATGAGACACCCCCTTAGTAGACAATTGTGTCTACAACATGATTGTACCGGTACGACTGGGGTAGTACCACCATAACACACAAAACTGAAGTTAAGTCACAGGTTGTTGCGTTCTGTATTGCGAATGAGTCTTTTAAGCACTTTCCCCTTTTCCATCCCCATTATTTTTCTTTAAGATGAGCAACGCACTCATAATTCTTCTAGCTTAATAATGAGTAAATCTTAAAAACCTAATTTTCTCTGCTTCAACTCAATTAATTATTCATTTCCTTTATTATTTTAAAATTTACATACATACATACATATACACTCACGCCCGTATCCCATGGGGGTAGGCAGAGACTATTGAGTGCCACAAGCTACGATCCTGACACACTTCTTTCGCATCTTCCACATTCATACATCTTCTCATACATTTACGACGGTTGGAGGTACTTCTGATTTGCCCTTTTAGGAGAAGATCGTTTATCTGATTCGTAAACGTTCTCCTTGGGCGCCCTCTACCCACTCTTCCAGTCACATTTGCACGATAAATAGCTTTCGTAAATCGCCTTTCATCCATCCTCTCCATGTGGCCAAACCATCTCAGCATACCTCTTTCTATCTTAGTCACCACATCATTCTTCAACTCACAACGATCTCTTATCACACTATTCCTCATGCGATCAGCAAGGGTGACTCCACACATACTCCGTAAGGAACGCATCTCCACCGCATTAACTCCACTTTCATGCTTCTTCTGCCACACCCTTATTTTAAAATTTGTTCTAAAGTTATAAAATTAAAGATTTATTTTATTGAATAAAAATATATATTCTTGAATTCTATTTTCAAAATTAAACTCCATTAACACTCGGTGTAATGACCTTTATCAATGTGTTCGTGCGATATTAATGTATAAAATATTCATCAATAATTTGGCAGTGGCTTGAAGGGGCTTTGTGCCAATTAAGGTGAGCCCGGAGGTACGCGAGCCTGTGTTGCGAATCGCTAATTACCGAAACGGGACGATAAGCCGCCCGTGACGTAAGCAGGGACTTTATTCATCCGGTGTGTATGAATTTTGCATTGGATACATTTGGTGCGGATTTAATCTTGCTCTGTTTGTTCCAGCTTTGACCAACATGTCATACGTTGTACGAAAGAATATTGTACTCTCCTTCCTATAATCCGTAGTGTGAAGAAGTTACTCAGCAAGAAGGCATGATTGTGTCGAGTAGCATAGGATGGAGCGTAAACATTATATTGGTTTGAAACTGTAATGGTTTTATAAATAATACTAGCCATGTATTAAACATTGTGCCACTACTGGGCACGGACCTCCTTAACTAATGAGAGGGGTTAGGCTTTAGTCCACCACGCTGGCCTAAAGCGGCTTTGTAGACTTCACATCTATGTTTTTGGGTTTCGAACACACGACGACGACGAACTAGGCTATTGCTTGGTTATGTATCTAATATTAGTGCTATATCATTGTGTTCCACAACTTCTCACAGGTCATGGCACTGCAAGTGTTGACTGTTCTTTAGTCCACCACGCTGGCCTAATGCGGGTCGGTAAAACATACTTGACTTCACATACTTGCGGAATTCTTATGGAAATTCAGGTACCCAGGATGGTTTCCTTCACCGTTAAAGCAAGCGATAATATAATTAACACACGTAACTTGCGTATGCAATTGTGTATGCAATTTGGGCTCGTCTCGAACATACTTTCATCTTGACAGTCGGTACCGTAACCCACTATCTGCTATCTCTGCTGTTCACTATTATATAAATAACATATAACATATTTTCCAGAGACAATTTCGCCGTCACGTATATAATTACGACTCCTTTTTTTATCCTGGCACGGCAAAGTGACCACACTGGACCAGATGGTAAGCGCAGTGCCATCCAATTAGTATATCAAGTAGCGTGAGACAACCCTCCCCCGCTACTCAACACAATCATGCCGGCCTGCTTCTTCACACTACGCCATGGGCAAGAAGGTGAAGAAGCGGTCCAGGGTCTAGTTACTGAGTACTCAGAAGGCCGCAAAACGGCCAAACATCGTACCCCATATCTAGACCCTCCACAATGTCACTCCTGCATGTCAGGACTGGGATAGAGAGTCGGCAGGTAGTTTAAAAAAAAAGTGGTTAGGTCACGCTGTAGTGTGCAAAAGCTGGCATGATTGTGTAGAGTAGCAAGGAATGGTTGTCTCCCGCTACTTGATACTCTACTTAGACGAGACCATGCTTACGCTTACCAGGTGCAATGTGATCACTTGCCGTGACAGGATAAAAAAATGCTCCATATGTCTATTTGCAGCATTTAAAACTTTGAAGACGGCGTTCGTTTGTTGTTTAAATGCTTTTTGACTCGAAATTTAAAATGTTTATTTGTGTATTACATTGATTCCGTAGCAATTTTCCTCGATCGAATATCGTCGATCTGCTGATGAAAGATATATCACTTAATATAAATACAATTTTAGTTGAATCATCACTCCATTAACACTTATATTATTACAAATTCCGCAAGATCACCTACACATTTCTCGATTTAATTAACCCTTAAAAGCGGCCTCATAATCCGACAGAGAACATAAATGTGAAACAAAAAAGCACTCGGCGTCACGTCCAAAACTGGGAACTTTGGACAAAATCATGTTTTTATGGGACCTTTTGTGTGTTTTTTCTCACAGTTTAGAAGCATCTGAAGGAGCACGATTCGGTAACGCACCGAGAATGATGTTATCGCGACCATTAGAGGGTTGAGCCATCGCTCTGAAACATTTCGACACGTTCCATTTTAATTTTAAATCCTTTTAACTTTGTTATTTTAGGTCAATGATTACGCTTTATCATTGTGCCGTCGCAGCTATTTAGTTGTCTCCGAGACTGCAAATAATAGCATTAAATATTACGACATGCCAGTCAAAATGTCCAGCCGAATTAGTGACATGTTCTGTCATTTTCATAAAAGAGCACGCAAAAAATGATTCTTAATAAAGTTGTCTCATCGACGGGACGGGCGGAATTCCCACGACATGCGGTCAGATAAGAAGCGTTGCTCCACTGTATCGTGTTTTTGCAGCATCATAACATCACATTGTCGCCGGCACACGCAGACACGTCGTTGATATAAAACGCCAATAAATGTCACTTTTTTATGACACATTCGGCTGGTGGATTCTGGTCACGTGCGGGCGCGCCGTCAGATTTGTATCGACGCATGTCCGCCACCCTGGCTGGCCTGGCTGGCCGGGTCTCGGTGTCGCGCGCCATTCTCTCACGACGCTCCACGCTACTTTTTTTTTATCCTGGCACGGCAAAGTGACCACTCTGCACCTGATGGTAAGTGCAGTGCCGTCCAGCTATAGTATCAAGTAGCGAGATACATTCTATCCCTCGCTACTCAACACAATCATGCCGGCCTTCTTCTCACTACGCCTAAAGGACCCAGGATCATAGGAAGGAACTCCTTGCGCTAATCTCGTCCCCCATCGCCTATTACAACGCGAAACTTTTCCCTACAATACTCTCATTAGCCCTACAATGGTCATTAGGTGTGATGTTGGCGAGCATTGTGCCCGCGTCACACCCAACAAGAGCGCTAACGACGTGTGGAGGATCTCGGGGAAGCGGAACGAATGTCCTGATCTATCCAGAATGCCATCGGTCGCCGTTCTCTTTCATCGATGTGACTACACGTTCGGGCAAAAAATTCAACGGTCCCGAATCATTATTATCTTTCTTCTTCGATCATCGATCGCTATTATTCTATTTAAAAGCCTCTCGATTTGTTCTTCATTTTTTTCGTTTCATTCTCATGTCGGCCGTTTCAATCCGGTGCCTCAACAATGGCCACGTTAAGAAAGATGTTTAAGTGTTTAGTAACGCTGTTTTTTCACAATTTTTCAATTTAAACGCAGTCGTGTCGCTTAAGGGCCGGAAGGTGTCGATACGCCGCATTACCTATACTAATAATGTCAAGAACACAATAGATATAAACTTCTTAACTTTAATCTTCGCACATCACATACAAGCTTTTATAATTTCTGGTATAGACCGTATATATTTTTCTATATTCATAGTAAATATTTACGTCAACGGTTTCATAAATTCTATATTTTTATATTCATAGTCAGTTATATTTTCCAGTCTGTAACTGCAGGAAACGAGGATTCCACTTGATTGCTTAAAGCACTTAACTGGTAATATTGAGTATGTTAGCAAAAAAGTGTGATTCGCAGATACACATACAAAACCATGCAAATCGTTTGAATGGATTCGAGATAATTTAAGTAAAGATATTAATTGGAGAAGACGCAGGCGGGTCGAGACGCGGCGGGGTGAGGTCGGACCCACACGTAGCGTGAAATCGCGGGGCGCGGGTGCGGGGCCCACCTGGCGACCAGCCATCTTATTATTTGTTGTCTCCCATCCTCCATGCTCGTAAATTTCCACGTCAACGTGTGCGATGATTGTGGAAAAAAACGAGGTCGACAAAGCCTTTTCACACCGATACAGACATAAAGGTGGACTCGGCTCCGTAAATACATACGAGAACACGATGCATAATGCTCTCCGGCCGCCGCTCAACGGGCTCTCTCTTAATGTGCGTGTATAATTTTTCATCGTAATAAATTCGGATTGTAATGGCTGATCGCGATTGGTTTGAAATTTTAGTTGCATTTATATCAATAAAAAGAAAAATTTTATAATAAAAAATAAAATCTCGTGGAATTACACATATCGGGACTGGTTTTGGCATTAATCGACACTGATTGCTACCACCTACATGTCTCAAATAATCTCGTCATGTTATTGGTGCTCTTTTACGTACTCATGTTAATAAATATACTTATTTATTGTCTTTTTGATGTTTTTATATGTGTAACAATGATTGTTATGTGCCATCGTAAGTATGTCGGTGTGAGGTCGGACAACTTAATCGAATGCAGCCCTGGCTAGAACTGGGTTTGCACGTCAATTTTTCATCAGTTACATTGCTTTGAGAATTAGTCTTAGCAAAGCTTAAATTAAAGGCATTTAAACTATAGAATTTTGACAGGAATTTTGTAAGTAGCTTTGACCAACGTAATGATAGATAATGAAAGACAATTTATTCAGGTGGGTCGAGGTGAGTGAGTTCATTATGAGTAATTATTTATCAAAACGTGTGAGTTAATTAATAACTTGCAAAGTATGGCATAAAATATTTATCTTTTAAAGAAGCAATCGTATGGTTAGTCTTTAATAGATCCATTCACACAAAATTGTGAAACAGCTTCATTCTAAAATAGTTTTCGAAAAACGCTAACCAACACCAATTAAATTGATATTTGTAATTTACCGAGCGTCCACTAATTGATAGTTCGTTCGCGTTCCGTTAATTAACCCAGTGTAATCTTCACATTGGTTAAAACGGACCTAAAATGGGCTCTGTTAATTTTGCCTAAATGCTTGGCATTTCAGTATGATACTAATAAGTTTAGGGAGAAAAAATATTTCTTTTTGGCTAGCAAGAAATTCTATTTATATGCATAAGCTATACCTAGTAATTTCCTATGTAGCACCAACTTTTAATATTGATTTAAGCGATTCTGATCCCCTCACTCTTTTCCGCATATCCATGAATTTCACCTATTTTCAGGTCTTTTAGATTTTATACTACTACTATGAAGCTGAAGATATTTGTTTGAAAGCGCTCATCTCTGAAATGACTTGACTGATTTGATAAATTCTATTAGCATTTTGTAGCCTATTTATAGAGGAAAGTTATAGGCTATCCTTTTGGGCCCACGGGAGCGTAGCAAACGGCTGTGACCGGGGTGATGCCGCTAACACTAGCTCGTAAATCACTTAAGTTAATAAATAATTAATGTTGAAAAGTTGTTCAATATACATATATGAATTGGTAGGCAGAAGTGTAACCAGTACACCCACTTTTCGTTGAATTTATTAAGGTCCCGGCGAGCCTATCGCCATAGCCAGCAAAATCCCAGACTCCGGGCTGAGTACTGAGTACTTCTACTGAGTATTTCTACACTTCCAATATCACTTTACCCGACCAGGGGATGGAACCCGAGACCTCAGAACAGCAGTCGTAACGCATGCGCAATTACAACTGCGCCACCGATGCAGTTGTCCGATATACTTGAAATAAATAAATATATTGGATAAGTAATAAATAACATACCTCTTCTCATAATAGCAGTTGCATGTGGATTACTGCTTTTCAAGTTCAGACTTGAGCAGTTCCACCGATGCCATCTGAACTGGTGCTGGCACTCCTTGACCGCTAGCTGCAGACCTTCGAAGGCTATAGCAGTTGCGTCGGGTGCGTCGTAGCAGACAGCTCTTTGATCCCTGGTCAGTCCACCGACCAGCCGACAGGTTAGAGCCGAGTTCAGTTTAAGTTGACTTGGTAGCATGTTGTCTCTTGAACTGGGAAAAAAGGTCATTAGGTAAGTAGAGAAAATAGTCAGGCCTGAACGAAAAAGAAGTCAATGGTGGTTCCTTTTTCGGTACTAAAATATATTAAATTATGTAATTAATTAAAATAAACAGCCAAGAGTCACTCGAATAGTCCTGCCCATACTAAGTTAATATGTATCATGAATCATCTACGTACGTAATATCCAGACCCGAAACAAAGTGTAGAAACACACAATCATTTGATTTGTGCGGGTGTCGACCGATGGCTATTTTTTTCAAAATTATTAAATTTGAAAGAATCAATTAATTAAAATAAGTTAATACTATTGGATGTATTAGAAGTGTATAGTATTAGATAAGTGTTTTTCAACGTGTAAACGATCGTTAATTATCTGGCGTACACAATTTACCTATAACCAAATAAACAACATTTACTTTTAAATTTCATGGATACATTTTGTACAGTATGCAATTTTCACAAGTTTTATTCTACTCTTTTGTTTGAGTTTTTGGAAATAGCAAACAGGTTGTCCTGATTTTGAATCGTGAAAGTATCAATTTTACCGCTACCTACCCCTTCGGGAATACAGACGTAAGCTTATATTATGTACTCTGACCATACACCCCACCCGACACTACCAGCTAAAACCCCGCGGTGGCCTTCTTCGTCGCTTACAGAGTGATCCCGGAGTATCCTAAGATAGACTAGAATTGCTGCTTGCTTGCTTTCGTGCCGCATAATGTACTCTGACCATACGCTGCCTTCTAAACAGAACGTTAGTAATTTCAACTATGTATTCGAGAGGTCCAACAGCATTAAATACGAGTGACTACTTAACGATATCAAATCACACCAAAATTTACAGCTGGTCCACTCAATAAATTAAGTAAGCCGTAGTTAAAGATTATGTCAGTAGTGTTCACATTTTCTAAAAATATTGGCCACTAATTGGGCGCTTCTTGTTATAATTAATGTCGCCATAATTAATTTATACCAAAATAAGATGCTATCTGGCACGTTTCGAATATTTTATGGATGAGATAATTTGTTTTGTCGCTTTTTTCCTCTACGAATGTTCTTTTGTGTCTTTAAACTATTAACTCTATACTACACAGAACACCATTAGCTGACAATTATTTTTCATTATAAAATTTGCTTAAAATATAATATACACATATTTATTTTTTTGGTTCGTCTAATTTAAATAATTTCAATCTCCTTACATCAAATTTGTTGACTTTATTGTAATAAATCAGATTGTAATCGTAATAGTAAAATAACGGTTCTGAGGATAAATTTGTATATAATGTAAATAAAGAACCATATAAGTGTAAAATCGCGTACATAACACAGAACACTTGTAATATATAAACACCACGTGCCACTGTGTTCGCACACGCTATTCTCTGAAAGTGCGAGCTTGAAAAATAGAATAATTTTGGACCCGATAGGTAGCAAGGTTGCTAAGATTTTTTTTTTCAAAAAATGGTTGCAAAAATTCAAAGAATGGAGCAACAGCTGATATTATAAGTATATATAAAAACAGTTTTAATAACTTTTTTTCCGCTCGTGGTACGGGTAACAAGAACATATGTGAGGTATTCCTTGAGGGAGCTAAATAACTTGCAAGGGATTTTAATTAATAACATCTCGTATAGCGGTCTCGGTTATTAACATAGACATAGATTATGGACTGAACTTTTCCTATCCAGCTGTAAAATGAAATTTGTAAGCCGGCATGATTTTTTTAGTGAGCAGGGGATAGATTGTCTCTCACTACTTGATGCTCTATTTGCACGGCACTGCGTTTGTCAGGTGCAGTGTGGTCACTTTGCCGTGCCGGAATAAAAAAAATTGAAAAGATTTCCGCACTCATACTTTTGTGTGAAATAAATCGTGCGGCCAGCAGTTGTCTTTTTCTACTATAGTCACTACTGACCTGTTTGAAAACAGACATGTTTTGGCCGCAGAAATGCTTTATTTCATTCGGCGGAGTAATACATTTTGTGAGGATCTTTGTCCATTCTTTCTATGTTCATGGGTATTTACAACTGCTAAGCTAATTTATCACATATAAACACAATACATCATTTATAAAGCATTTTATATACTTAACATTTTAAAATACGATCTTTTGGACTTTATAATATAGAATTTAGAAGTATATTAGTACTTTTCTGGAATGGTCAAAATCTGGATTTAAGAAATAGGTGTATATTTGAATAGGTAGATTATTTAATTCCATGTAAATGGTAAAGAGTTTTCATGTTTTGTATATTACTTTTGCAAAATGTTTTGTGAGATTTAATTTTGAAAAGTTTTCCACTACTTATCATCTGCCTGGTTATCCATTTCATCTATACTGCGACTAAAGTTTCTCATACTAAGAATCTTTTAAACGTACTACCTTCTTTACTTTACTATTTCTTAATAATTAATCGAATCAATGCATTATTTTGTATTTAGGATTTGAATAATTATTCATGTCTTTTTTAAGCTTTATGGCGCCAGCGTTTCTGTCTAACCTTAATAAGGAACGTCGAAACAAACACACACACGTTGTTGTCTGTTTAAAACTCGAATACCACCCTTTCCCAGCGAATTCTCAAAAACTCCAGTTTGTGTAACCTCACGTTATTTTTTAGTGTCCACGATAAATGTGTTAGTAACGTAAGTATCAGTACGATCGTGTCGCGTCGATCTGATGTAGACGTGACGAGACGCGTTTTATTTATCTCTAACACTTCCTGTACACGTTTACCTCCTAAATATCCACACCTTTTTGTTTTAAGTCGCAGTACTGACCTCATTGCTTGATTTAAGTTTCAGATGTACTTCAAATGTTTGTATCTATTTTTATTGACCATGAACAAAACGTTTACAATTCTAAATATTTTTTTAATCATATTGGTTTGTCCACAAAACATGTAATGATTTGTTTAATTTTGGTTGGATTGGCATTGGGTCTAGTGTTTTGGTTAAGATCTGATGACAATGCGAAGTATAAAAATGAAATTCATCAGATTTACCTCCCTCTCACATCCACATATGTCACGGTCAAACTCCTATTCCATGTAAAATCCAGCACAACCCGTGTTAGATACTACATGGAATATACTATCTATAATGATTTGTATTTTATTACCATAAATGTCGATGTCTGTGTTTAAATCTATTTTATTTATTAAAGTTTTTGGGTGGCACTATTACAGTCTATTTATTATTTATTTCCACATACTGTTACTTTTTATTTGGACATTCTTAATTCTGTCCAATAAATGTCGCAGTGCGTAATGGCTGCGAACGCATTTACAAAAACGAACGTAGAATAAATAAAAAAATATATATTTATTTATTTTGTTAGGCAAAAAACGTTATTACATCAGATATAAATACTGTAATAACCTCGACATTTTCCACGTAATTGATTCATAACGATAAAAACGACTTATAAAAATCATTATCATTATAATGTCAAAATCAAATACAATTGCGTTAGAAACTATTCAGCGAGGCTTCTGAGTCTCAAAAATTTAATCATAAGTCATATTTATGCTATTGAACATGCAAATGTGTAATCAATCAAAGTGCTGGTGGTAGGGTTCATATCCGCCTGGATAACGACCACCGTACACAGGGTGTAAAACCCGCCATAGTGGCACACGCAAGTGTGTCCCGTTCCGGGTTCAGCCAGTGTCCGGTTTTTGTCGGGGGTCTAGAGTTGGGGTACGATTTTTGGCCATTTTGCGGCCTTCTGAATACTCTGACACTAGACCCTTGACTGCTTCTTCATCTCCTTGCCCATGGCGTAGTGTGAAGAAGCAGGCCGGCATGATTGTATTGAGTAGCGGGGAATAGATTGTCTCTCGCTACTCGATACTCTAATTGAACCGCACTGCGCTTACCATCAGGTGCAGTGTGGTCACTTTGCCGTGCTAGTATATAAAAAATCTATTCTGGAGTTATTAATAAGATAGATCAAGTATGCACTAGGGCAACACTCAACAATTAGTCTTCCCCTTAACCCGCTTCGTACTTATAATTTAAGGCGCGCCACAGACACATCTATTTAACTTTGAACAAATATGCTTTTCTTATCAGTGAGCTTTATGTATGGGCATTTTTGAATGTCATGAACGAAACCGAGTTTTCTTACAATTCCGTGTGGACTTTCACAACACCTTGTATAGGGGTTAATAACCTCAATGTCAATAATAAATCTCATACCTTTAAAGGTTTCTAAGAATTGTTTGACTTCCTTAGTAATCAGAGATGTGACTGTGTACAATATGATATTAAAACAGAGACTATCCATACCCTCCATTGTAACTCCTTTTTATCCAGGATCGATGGCACGCAATTTTTTCGACACGAGGTTTTTTTTTCTAGTGCCTCGACAGTCACACGAGCAGACGGGCCACTGATGGTAAGTAGTCACCGCCGCCCATAGACTTCTGCAATACTACGGCATAGCAAACCGCTGCCTTTGCCTACCGTTCAAGGACTACTCGTCTTAAGCCTCGTTTATAGAAAGAAGGATATGTCATAGCGCAATAGTCGCAATAATCTCGTCGAGTAATGAAACTCGACGAGTCTAGATAGAAAATAGAAATGTAGGGAGGAGTTGGAAATATAAAATGTCCACTTCCCTACATAGCAAAGCGGGACACAAATAATGAACTAAAGAGGTATTAACCTCCAATAAAGGACATTTACGTCTGAAGAAGCCAGACCTAAAGCATCACGGAAGTTACTTAATGGATTTGTAGTTGTATTTGACAGCTCCGTGGCGCAGTTGGCGGGTAGCCGGATGTGAAACGAGAGGCCATGGGTTCGATTCCCACACCGGGACAAATGTTTCTGTGACAGACAGATATTTGTGTCTGGGGTCTGGGTGTTTCGGGTCTGGGTTTTCCGAAAGTCTCTCGTAGTCCCCGATACACACAACATAAGACTCGTATCTTAGTGTGGGGTTGGGGCTATGTGTGGCTGTTGAGTGTTATTTATTTATATTGTATTTGCATACTTTTTTTACTTAATGGATTGATTCTATTACATTATTGTTTCTGAATATTAGTTAAGTTCTGAAGGAAACCTTAAGTGGACAACTGATACCGTATGAAACTACCAGAGTTATGAAGTAATTATTGATTCAAAAATTTTTTGACTGCTCAACGATAAAAAAAATTATCATAGATTTTGGCAATGATGCCTGGCTTTTCTCCGTCATGTACTACCAATTAAACGTAGGTCTCTCTTTAACCGACTTTTAAAAGTATAGTTATCGTCTTGATATTTTATGTACCTTGTAGCAGCGATAGCCTAGTTGGTTGCGGTACGGACTGCCAAGACGAAAGTCGTAGGTTCGAAACCCAAGTGGCATACACCTCTGACTTTTCTAAAGTTATGTGTGTATTAAAATGTTAATTATCGCTTGCTTTAACGGTGAAGGAAAACATCGTGAGGAAACCTGCATATCTGAGAATATTTCGAAGGTATGAGAAGTCTGCCAACCCGCATTAGGCCAGCGTGGTGGACTAAGGCCTAACCCCCTCTCATTAGTAGAGGAGGCCCGTGCCCAGCAGTGGGACAATGTTTAATACAGGGCTAGTATTATTATTATATGTTATTCACCACATGTGGATCTATATATGGAAATTCTTATTGCACTCGACAGGGTTTACGTTATTTTGAAATTCGAATAAGGACCTAATGATGGAGAAGGTGGGAAAATTGAAATGTTCTAACAAAAAAAACATCTAAGTTTAAAATCGGTGTTTAAATTTTAGATAAACTAAAGATTTATTTCATGAACACAAAACACCATAAAACCATATCTAATTACCAGGCATGGCATCAATAGCATATTTCTTAAAGCATCCTATATAAATACTCAACCAATCATCGATTCTAGATCATTCGGAACTCAAAATATAATGGATACATAAATTCATTTTGATTCTGTTTTCACAAAAAGTACACCGAATGTAATAAAAAACACATTATCCGTCCCTATAACATTTGAGGATTATCCTTGATTTTTCTGAGCTGCCATCATCAGATCCTGACTTGGTGCCAATAGGACCACCTGAAAAGTATATCCGTTTAAACAAAAAAAGAATTTCTCGAATCGGTCCAGTCGTCTTCGAGTAATCGGAGAACATACATAAAAAAGAAAAGATTCCGACGAATTGAGAACCTCCTCCTTTTATTGTAGTCAGTTAATAATCACAGCAAAAACAGACAACTAAATGCACCGCGATAATGATTTAAAAAGTGCTTTCGTAAAGAGCACGTACGACATTAAATATTATCGTCCGCTCCACATTTCTACAACGAGGAACGCTAAAACAATCCTAACAAAAGTTAAACACTGTTTTCCGGCTTTACATAACCGTAAGTTATCACGGGTCTTCCCACGCTCGGGCGTTATTAAGAGCTGAACTTAAATATAAAGCTGTAATTTTAATTGGAATAAGCTCGTGATATTTACTTCTATATATGTGAAGTAATAATTTTATGCTAGTAGTCGACCAGTGTTCGAAATTCAAAGTAAATAATTAAATCTGTTCTTATTTTTTCAATTCATATATTTTTATTTTGTTTTATTCTTTCTGTTATGTCACCTACGAGCGTGTTTAAATATGGCATTAGCGTGTGCTATCTGTTTGACATTGGCAGTATGAATGTAAACAATGAATGATTTTTTTGTCTTGTTGTGGTTTTAACACCTATAAATATTAGTTTTCTACAATCCTTCTCTATATACACTTTAACTATGACATGTCTCCGATTCTTCGGTGCGCGCTATATGCTTAAAACAAATTTTCGCTGTTTCTAATATATCAATACGTAAAGAGGAAATTAGGTCGTTATTAATGTTTGAACTACTTTGTAGACAGTGATCTCTACGGAATGAGTAGGGCGGCTCTCCGTGGTAGTACCATTGTCTTTAAAGGAAATTAATTAACATTATTTGATCTGCTATAATCTAATGTAATCCAATTCAAATATTGTTTTTGAAAGAGCAACGCCAGAGTTTCTTGTCCATTCCTCTAGCGAAACTGCATTTCGAACTAACTGTAGAGTAAATAATATTACTGTATAGTACTAATTCGGTCTTTCATAATACCATAACGTACTGGCCAACATTTAAATGAAAAATTTAAATTTTATAATTCTGACCGAAGCTTCTAGCTCTTCTCCTTACATTTCTGCTAGCCTGGTACATAGGAAAACTTCAGAGGTGTGACTTTTGTGTCACGCGAATTTTAAAATTTCCCTCTCATCATTTTTTCATAACGCGCCTAAAGAAGTATAACTTCAAAAATATAATAGTATAATAATATTTCATGCATACAATTAATATTTTATTTGTCTAACATAAAACTAATGTAGTAGTTAGCTAGTTTCGTAGGGTGCGTGAGCTTTTACGTGCCTAAACATCTCCTTTGTCATTACTCTAAGGTCGAGAAGGCACTAATGATTCTATTCTATATTCCTGTCTATAGACGCTGAAGATTGCTTGTTATTGTGTGAACCACTTACTAGATTATATTGGAATGCAGACACATTTAGGAAATTAGTTTAACTAGGTAAATAAAATATTTGACTAGCGTTTCGTGATACATGTAAAGTCACAGACAATGTTAAAAGTTACATTGTCATTTCAGACCAATTATTGTATAATACTAGCTTTAACATTTATTTGTATTATTCTTAAGTAACCTAATCAAATAAAAAAAAATAACGGCTATCGATTTATTTTTTTTGAACATTCTGCATCGTTTTGAATTATTTTAAATGCGTGCTCGTACTCGAGTGCGACATTTAAAGAACAAAAAAACAAGTGGAATATTTCATAAAAGATTCGTCTCGATCGTTCAGTGACGATTAAATATGTAATACGGTCCGGAGATTAGTGGAACGCTACAGACAAAAAAGACAACGACAAGCGAGTCGTTAAACCCCGGTGATCCAATTAAAAGCGGTCGCAAACTTTATAATTGCTTTAAAAATACCACTTGAACAGATAAAAACAATAATTTCGTAATTTAATACCGGCTATGGTAAAAAATAATAAATCCGCGGACGGTGCCCGCTTGATGGAACGCTACGGATAAACATTCAGAAAAGTTATTTCAATACAAATTACAGCTACTTGCGTTGTTTCTCTCTGCGTGCCGACAATTCTGCAAATACTTTTCTCTTCTCTATCTCCTCAATGAAAAATCCTATCGTATAAATAATCCCTCATCTAAATATCATCTTAATTCAAACTGCTTAAGGTCTAGAATTGAGTGTAATTTAAACTACTTACGCCCTGTATCTACAGTAGAACTGGCAGCTTGATTGAAATTCCGTGTACTAACGTTGTATATACGTCCTTAGTACCTATTTGTTATATTAAAATCTACTATGAAAAAGCCGAGATAAAGCATTTACCACTACCATTATTTGTATATATTTAAACGTTGGTGCGGTATTTTTTCATATTTAGTATTTTATTTTCAATAATAATACACGCGAGGAGTGTGTTTACGCATGGGTTCCGAAACTGTGTGCAACACAGTTTTTTAAAGTATCACAATGTATGGGGCCACGTATGCTGAGATATATTTTTGTCAATTGTACTAAATGCTATTTATTTTATTCACACACTTTATATACACGGTGTATAAACGAACTTAATGCCGAAGGCATTAAATGTCAGTAGTTTGGAGTTCCTCACTTTATTTTCTCGTCAGGAAACACAGCTAAGGATATATCAAAATCAAATTTATTTTTTATATTATTATTATACTAGCCCTGTATTAAACATTGTCCCACTGCTGGGCACGGGCCTCTACTAATGAGAGGGGTTAGGCCTTAGTCCACCACGCTGGCCTAATGCGGGTTGGCAGACTTCTCATACCTTCGAAAAAATCTCAGATATGCAGGTTTCCTCACGATGTTTTCCTTCACCGTTAAAGCAAGCGATAATTAACATTTTAATACACACATAACTTTAGAAAAGTCAGAGGTGTATGCCACTTGGGTTTCGAACCTACGACTTTCGTCTTGGCAGTCCGTACCGCAACCAACTAGGCTATCGCTGCTTTTTTACAAATTTATTTACTCTATAAATATTCCTACATGCTTACGCATTCACGCCTGTAGTCACTGAAGGTGTAGGCAGTAGTGTAACCAGTACAGCCCCATTACGCCGAGCTTATTATCGCCCCATGATGTGATACGGGCCGAGTCTATGGCTATACCCAGCACAATTAAAAACTCCGAGCTGATACTAAATATTTTGTGATAGAAAAACACAATATAACTTTTAACCAACTCAGGGATCAGGGCAGCAGTCGAACCACGTAATTTCAACAGCGCCACCGAGCCAGTATGTAAATATGATCATTAAATATCACTTTTACATATCAATTAATACCAATGGTCACCCGGTAGTCGAAATTTGACATTAAGACATTAAATTTCTAACTTTGAACG
Source organism: Laothoe populi (assembly GCA_905220505.1). NCBI lineage: Eukaryota > Metazoa > Arthropoda > Insecta > Lepidoptera > Sphingidae > Laothoe > Laothoe populi. Next base: position 5,890,428 of record HG992151.1, on the reverse strand, counting down.
TTATTGAGCTTCTATAATAATTGCTTATAATGAAAAATATTTTTTTTTAATTTTGCTGTATTACGTCAACTGAGAGCGTGTACATAAATGTCATTATCGTGTGTTGTATTTGACATTTACAGTGTGAATGTAAACAATGAGTGTTTTATTTTATTTGCTTTTATGAGTTTGTAACAAATATTATATAATAACTAGCGGACCGTGCAGACGTCGTCCTGCCCATAAAAGCAGCGCCACACCGACTGCAGCGCCATCTGCCGGGCTGATTTGTGAATCTAAACCATCCAGGACGCCACCCAAACGCATACAAAAAAAACATTCTAATTGGTCTAGCTGTTCAGGAGGAGTTCAGTGACATACACACGTACAGTAGAATTATATATATAAAGATTAAAGGACAGGAAGTACATTTGGATGTCCAAAAATTATAAAATTAGAGAACGGATCTTAATCGCCCAATATGAAATGGTATAAATACTAATGTAATGTATACAATTAATTAATTTGCCCAAAAATATCTCTCACCGTCCGAAATGTGACAGTTATCTCAGTCCAAGTCAATTTTCGAGTGCATTTTACCATCACTAGGATTGAGTATAGTTTTCTTAGATGACATACATGTACACTCACGCCTGTAATCCCCGAAGGGGTAGGCAGAGGTGTAACCAGTACACCCACTTTTCGCCGAATTTCGGTCCCATAATGTGATAGGGGGCGAGCCTATCGCCACACCGGGCACCATACCAGACTCCGGGTTAATACTGAGTATTTCTAGGTAGAAAAACCCAATATCACTTTACCCGACCCAGGGATCGAACCCGAGACCTCAGCACAGCAATCGTAACGCATGCGCAATTACAACTGCGCCACCGAGGCAGTCTTAGATAGTTCTTAGATGCTCTGATGAATAGCTCCAATTCAATAACTACAAACTAGGTCTTACTCAATCATTATCCATAAAGGAGAAAAAACTATCAAAACTAGATTTGAACAAACATGTTTCAAAAATAAAGCTGCCGTTGATTTGTCATCGTGCAATTAGCACTCAAAGTAATACAAACTCGAATCTTTCCGCAATTCAATATTTTGCATCGGGATATACGAGAAACATGTGACTATGCAAACCCAAGTAGTGGACCCTGATTTGTGAGACAGAGATGGTTTAAAAAAAACTAGCAACAGCAATTAGTCCGATAAGTGTTAATATGGAGTTAAATTGCGTGCATTGTCTTATCTGACCTTAACATGTATTCGCTTGCCATTAGTAAGGGAGTCTTGAAGATAAATTTGTTTTATTTAAATATTTCGAATTCTTTTTTTTTGGTATATATCTAAGTAAATTGTTGCAATATGAGGATTCTTACATTGTTAGGTGTATTTTGCGAACTATAAGTATGTAAAATCTTATTATATACTTTTTGTTCTTATATTTGCCATAACATTTTAAAATATAATAAAAAAACATTAAGTAATAAATTAAGATGGGAAAACAATAAATACGACGAAAAGTGGGTGTACTGCTTACACCCCTGCCTACCCCTTCGGGGATTACAGACGTGAGTGTACTTATGTTTGTATGTAATAAAAACAACTTTTTTTTCAAGTAGTTACATTTCAAAGTAATTAGTTCTATAGTGGATTATAGTGTTTAAGACATAAGCAACAGCAATAAATCCCGTCTAGTTAAACTTTGTACTTGCAGAGTTAATTGCAATCGATTAGGACCGCCGCCACAGACACTGCATTTACATAGAATGGAAATTTATTGACTCCTAGAAGCTTATAATTGGTGTGATTCAGAATTATTCACATAGTAATTATAAAGCATAGAGTTAGGAATAACTGGAAATAACTACTTTGGTATTGAATGATTGAATCGATTAATTTATTGAACTAATAAATGTATACTTGATATATCAAGTAATCATTTAGTTTATAAGTTAAATTATAAATTAAGTTAGGCACTTCGTTAAAACATTCAATTGAATTTAGTTATAGCTAGATCACGTCGGTATCCTGTTTATACTGTCTATTAAAAATATAGTAAAATAATTTAAAAGTTACTTGATAAATATATTTTAATAAAAGTAGTAGTTTTAAATTTTTTAAGTAAAATAATTACATACACTTTTAAATAGCGCACGAAAATATTCATATAGGTCGAAACATAACTTAAATTTAAAAACACTCTTCTGGCAGTATGCTTTATATTTCCTTAGCCTTCGCGGAATAAATTAAAAAGTAAACAATAGCCATCCTACAGACGTACTAGAAAATGGACAATGAATAAGATCCAGTATGACGTAACTCCGAGTGGAATATCAATCAAGCGCAGCGCACGGGCCGATTGTACCACGTGCGGTGGCATATCGTTCAAATTTACATGCGCAGTACAAGTAAATATCACATGTATTGGGTGGGCCCGCCGGTTGACACCTTTTAAATTTGCATTCATTAACATTTATTATTCGCTGGCTTTATGTTAGTTGTGTTTCGGCAACTTTCGTGAGTGCAGTCGATCGTATGTCTTATTTTAATTCCATAAAGCATATTTTTGGTGTCATAAATATATAATTAAAAAGAAAATTGTAATTTTTTTTTATTCTGGCACGGCAAAATGACCACGCTGCGCCTGAAGGTAAGCGAAGTGCCGTCCAATTAGAGTATCAAGTAGAGTTAATCTATATCTCGTTACTCAACACAATCGTGCCGGCTTGAAATCTATAGTTGGAAAACATTATTAGTTCATAAATTGGTTATGTTTTCTATGAATTTAAAAAGATTTTGTATTTACTTATTATTTTCCCTATTGTCTTTTCTAGCCTTATAGGATTTTGACGACAAGAAGGCAATATAATCAATTGGTGTTAAGTGAGTTCAATGGAGGCTTGCCAATACGATGAAAAACGATGATTGAAAGAAAAATTGATTTTTTCCATTTTGTTCCATGCTTTTTATAAAAAAAGGAAAGCAAAAGTTCTCCACCATGCAGTCTTGTTTGAGGTTAATTTTTTGAGCTGAAATTGAAAAATCTTCTTCTTCTCTTGTTTCTGTAATTGACTAGTCAGAGAAGCCACGTTGAAAGTCCAAATAGAGGTCATAGACCTTTAAATTTTGACTGTTCTGTAACTACTTCTCTAAATCCTCCTCTTAATTAGCAAAGTATCACACGGGTGTATGCATGAATCGTTTACACTAGTCAACGCGGTCGTCTACTTACATGCGTTTTGCATGATTGGGGTCGGGATGTATTCATTTCGTATTCAACACCGCCCCTAATTGTTTGTCATTGTCGTCTTGTTGGCGTATGATTCATGTTCACATAAACTAACAAGCGTTGTTGATGACATACGTTTTATGAAAGTTTTTGAAGTTATACTTCTTTAGGCGCGTTATGAAAACACGATGAGAGTGAAATTTTAAGATGCGCGTGACACAAAAGGCACACCTCTGAAGTTTTCCTAAGTACCAGGCTAGCAGAAATGTAAGGAGAAGAGATAGAAGCTTCGGTCTGAATTATAAAATTTAAATTAATCATTTAAATGTGGCCAGTACGTTATGGTATTATGAAAGACCGAAATAGTACCATACAGATTACTGTATTATTTAGATCTTTCATGATAGTATAAAGATTCATGATACTGGCCATTAAAAATATTTTGTTGTTATTATTTTTTTTAGTGATAGGCAGATAAGCTGACAGGCCCCCTGATGGTAAGTAGATCCCGCCGCACATAGACTTCTGCAATGCCAGTGCACGGCAAAGCCGCTGCCTACCGTTGAAGGAATAAGTTAGTTAAGAAGTTAATGAGAAATAGAACAAAGTTGATTAACTAATAATTACTTTGGGGGGTAGGTATATACCTTAGTCGCCGGCAGCTTAGTTTAGTATCATACACAACACACAAAGTACACATAACTAATTTCTCCATAAAAATATTTTGCTGGTGTGAGAATTGAATCCGCTACCGAGATAAACGTACCGGAGGAGATCGCAATACAATAAAGCACTACTCCGTATATTTCTTTATATTAAAATATTTTTTCGGTGAGTAAATATAATCTTCTATCTATGTGAAATATAATTGATGTGTAAGTATTCAATTTCTACGTCAAATCATGTGCTTTTAAAAACCAAAAAAATCCACATTTCGTACACTCATGCTCGTTTTATATTGGTATAAATTTAAATGATATAGCAGCATATAGCAGCTAATTTAAAGTAATAATTAAAAAAAAAACGTTTGCTCTAGAGTACGTCTAATAGTGTCTCCACCTTCAAGAAAGCTTGTTAATCGATTAGTCACAATCGATATAGCAATCGGTAAAGCTTGACACGGTGCCTTTAGTGCAGTTAAAATTAAGTATCATCGTTTTCCCAGCATCTCACTGCAATCGAATGTGCGGCACTGCGGCCAATAGAATAATTGTAGTAATTGTTATGATATAAAGTGTTTAAATAATATTGCTCATTTTGTTTTTATTTTAATTCGTTAACAGTAAAACATTTTTTTTAGTAAGGGATTAGAATCGATCATCTGTTTTGTCGTACAGACTTTGTCAATTTAAAAATAATATTTATAAAGTAACATCCGATGTTATTGATAAACAAATACTTCTATAATGACATATCTATTTTGGAACAATTTACATTTAGAGAAAAAAATCACTTAATGTTATTACTATATTATTACAACTATTTATAACTGCTTATCTTAAATAAATAAATGTTACCCATAATATTAATGCCTTATTAAAATCACTTACCTTGCCATAGTAAATAAAAGAAACAGTAAGAAAACTATGGATGCGTGAAATGTCTTTGGCATTATGTATTCCGCAACAAAAACTAGTTTTTTCATGTTGGCAACACTAATTTATCTTTGCGCGGGCTCATTTTAACTTGTCACTTTTGTCAACTTTCAAATTTTGACACTACGACGCACTTTGAATTTGGAACACCATGATAAACATCCAATTGGTCGCAAAAAGTATTCTATTTAGCAAGTTAGCATATTATATTCTTTTTTATTGAATTTCATGTATAGAATAAACAGATCTTCTTTTGTGTTTTATATTGTTCTTCTGACATAAAAGTCTTTTTTGATTTTGGAATATGTGGAAGTTAGCCGCGCAATGTTTTTTGCATTTCCGTTGTGTTTGATTACGTGTTGGGCGATCCGTCGGCGCGATGCCGTCGGCTCGTGTAGAGACCGCGTTCATGCGCGCATGTCGGTGCGTTGAGCGCGTGGGATGCAAGGCGTTCACTTCGCGCCGCCCAGACGTCGAGAAAAAAATCTAGAGGGGCGTCTTCAACACGGCCCCACCTACTCGCTCATTATCCTTGTTTACGTGTATAATTCCACTTGAACACAGATTTGATTTTATTGGGAATAGGCGGCCGTGTGTACACAATGAGGTCTCGTTTAACAGTGGCACGATGGATGCGCTCCCTGCCTACATAACGTCGCCCCACGCGTTTACCCGGCCATGGGAAACAATACATTGATTTAAGGGTTTTCTGATTCACATTTGGTATCATCCAATCGAATTTAAAACGCCTAATACAGATTTCAGTGGTCATTTTATACTTAATATATTTTAAAACAACATAAATCATTGATTTATTACGACGTAGTTTTTATAAACTATCCCACCTAGTATGTACTAAGAGCTATTTTCTTCATTGAGTTTATACAGATACCACTAAAATTATACAAACGCTCCTTATATAATAATAATACTAGCACTGTATTAACATTGTCCCACTGCTAGGCACGGGCCTCATCTACGAATGAGAGGGGTTAGTCCATCACGCTGGGCTAATGCGGGTTGGTAGACTACATATACCTTCGATATGAGAATTCTTATGAGAATATCCAGGTAAGCAGGTTTCCTCGCGATGTTTTCCTTCGCCGTTAAGCAAGCGTTAATTAACAATGAATACACGTAGCTTTACAAAAGTCAGAGGTGTATGCCATTTGGGTTTCGAACATACGACTTTCGTCTTGACAGTCCGTACCGCAACCAACTAGGCTATTGCTGCTATTTAACAAACATACAAAATAAAACTATCAAAACTCTTTTAAGATCTCGTACACTTATAAATTACTAAATAACCCCATCAGCTTAATCGCACATCATGATATAAAAAAATGGACGTGATACCAATCTGATGTAATAAAAAATTAAGTAATCGAGAGGGTCGTTCTCCACATGTCTATAACATTGGGGGTGACAACTACCCCTTCATTAGGGATGATTTAGTCGCTTGCGCAACATGCTAAACCATTGACAATTGAATTTTGCATGCAATTAGTCCGTCATGAATGAAAAATAACTTGGCAAAGTATTAAATTTAATTATTGTTGTTGTTCACATACTACTTGTTGAATATTTATAAACAAAAGTGTTTCTTAACTTGTAGAGTTTGTTTTACATTATCCAATTAAATTTCATCCCTCAGATAAAGCTTTCTGTGGCGAATGTGGCGGTAGGCAGCGGCTTTGCTGTGCCCTGGCATTGCAGAAGTCTATGGGCGGCGGTGACTACTTACCATCAGGTGGCCCGTCTGCTCGTCTGCTTATCAAGGCAATAAAAAAAAAGAATTGAAGAAGTATCAATTTTACTTTAGCTTCTTCATGTATATTGACACTAGTTTAATTGATTGTAAAATAATAAACAGGGTTTACTTCAATGTCCTGAAATATGTCATAACACTAAATTAAAAGTTTGTTATAAAAAAATATACACTCAGAGCTTGAACCCTGAAACCATGGTATAATCAATTTACCTTCCCTTACCATCTGGTACCTAATCCAACGAAGTATGTTTAAAGAATAAGAATTATTCTTTAAACAATTCTCCTTGGATTTCATTTACTAAAGGAATAATTCATAAAAAGTACACTGACTTCAATGAAAACCAAATTATGCGTCTCTATAAAATTTTAAGGTTTCCCTTGATTTTTCTGAGATCTCATCATCAGATCCTTACTTGGTACCAATGGGACCACCTGGGAAGTATACCCTTTTAAACAAAAAAAGAATTTCTCGAATCGGTCCAGGCGTCTTCGAGTAATCGGGTAACATTCATAAAAAAAAAGATTCTGACGAATTGTTAACCTCCTCCTTTTTTTGAAGTCGGTTAAAAATAGCGAAAAGGGAAAATCATTATACAAGTAATTAATGTTAAATATGTTTATACTATATTACACATTATAAACATTATATATAACAACTCTACATATTTGACAGCCTCCGTAGCTGTGAAACCAGACGCCGTGGGTTCGATTCAGACATTTGTGTAGGGTCTGGGTGTTGTGAGACCGTAAGTCTCTCGTAGTCTCTGATACCCACGACATAAGACTAGTATCATAGTGTGGGATCGGGGCTATGCGTGTGACTATTGAAGTTTGCAGTACAATTATTTCAGATTTAATTTAAACCACGCTCATGAGAATGTTACTACGTTCTACCAAATAAAATTATAGTTTTTAAATTCTCATTTCGCTTACTATTTATAAATTTGATAGGTGACAACTATAATCATCTTCAACAATTAAAATATGAAACGATAAAGCTAAGATTTATGCTCGGTCAGGGCTATGGAAATCACGCTTTGATCTTCCAGCCACGCGTCCCCTCTCTACGCGAGAGCTCTCAGATTTTCAAATTTTAGTCTTATTTCGTTAGTTGTCGGCTTCTTTGCTAGGCTAGGGTAATGATAATCGATCGATTAAGTGCGAATTTTTTTTATGTACAAAAATGTATTTTTTTTAAATCGTCTCTATCTATGCACACATTTATTTTATACTAGGTTTTACTCCAGACTCGTTGTTCTTGTCTTTTTTTAGAAAGTGAAAAAAGAAGAAACTTTTCTTTTGTAAGTAGTAAAGCCATGCCATAGCCATTCCATAGTGGTAAAGACACGCTTTAGACATTTGACTACAGCATGAATGGGCCGGCTCGACCGGGGCAGTACCACTGTCTTACAGATAACCAACGTAAAGTGTCGCGCTTCGTGTGGAAGTGAGATTTACGGAGGCCCAGATTTCCCTTCCCTTCCTGTCCTTTAAGGCCGGCTGCACCATCCACGATACTGTCGGTATTGGGAATGTTCACAGGCGCTGGAGATCACTTAACATCAGATGACCCAGTATCTCGTATGCCAGTCTATGCTTTATAAAAATGCTGTAGGCAGTCGACCGGTTCGTCGCAGGTTAGTATCACTGTCTTGTGAACTTATTAACTTACTGTTTCATTTCATACGGTGAAAGATTTAAGAGGCCTAATTCTTTATCCTTCCTGATACTAACGAAAGAATATAATCATTTCTTATCGTGGGGTGAAGACAGTGTTGGGTGTTATTTATTATATAACCAGATATTTTTATTACCTCATGCACTCCTTACACTCTTCAATTAAATTTATTCTTCAACTTCTGATCCACTGTAGAGTTCGTATAAAGACATAAACAAATCGTTTGTGACGTAATGGCAGACTGGAGACAAATGACTTTCAGTAGCATTATAATGCTCTTTGCGAATGACTCAGCCTTGTTTACTTTACTGTTTCATAAAAATTCTAAACTAGTTTCTGCAAAATATTGCTGGCAAATAATATTTTATTAAATAATTATTTGAGTTGGTGGCAGATTGGTGGTCAGCTGGTGGTAGGATATTTATATCCGCCCGGATAGCGACCACCGTACACAGGGCGAAAAACCCGCCATAGTGGCACACGCAAGTGTGTCGCGTTCCGGGATCAGCCAGTGTACATCCGGTTTTTGTCGGGGGTCTGGAGTTGGGGTACAATGGCCATTTTGCGGCCTTCTTAGTATTCTGACACTAGACCCTCGACCCCTTCTTCACCTTCTTGCTCATGGCGTAGTGTGAAGAAGCAGGCCGGCATGAGTGTGTTGAGTAGCGGGGATAGATCGTCTCTCGCTACTCAGTACTCTATTTGGACCGCACTGCGCTTACCATCAGGTACAGTGCGGTCACTTTGCCGTGCCAGGATAAAAAAAAAGAGTTTACGGGGTCTACTGTATTTTGCTAGTATAGGTAAAATGTTATGTAAACTTATTTCACAAATTTGACCGTGTTGTCTCAGGTTAACAACATATTTGCACGGTAGAAGCATAGAAATCTAGTAGCTGATATATAACACTTATTTCGTATCCGTTTGAAAAATTGCTTAAAATGATGTGTTACCTTGAAATTCTATAGTCTTTTAAATCATAATCATTAGATTGAACAAAGCCGAGCCTCCGAGATTGTGCGAGAAAATTTTAAACGTGTAAACAAATGATTTTAATTGTTTGTATTGATCAAATCAGAAAAGAATAGCGTGCAGCGATCAAAGAGTTTGAAACAAATCAGATATTGTTACATCCAAGATAGACTAAACTATGAAAGATATTATTTGTAATTATCGAACATCCGTGCGTATGTTACATTTAATTTTAGACTTTCAAAGGGTATCTGTATGTTTGCAATATGCAGCATCCGTTTTATGGGATTTTCAGTTATTATTTCTAGATTTTCTGGAGTGTTTTTTCGAATTTTGATGGCATCTGGTTTTTTGTTTGTTTATGCAACGTTAAAGCTCAATAACTGTTTATGGAGCAAAAAATCGTAATATAGAGGCAGTTTTATCTGTTGTTGAGTTAGAGTTTGCTAGAAATTATCTAACCTCAATATTTAGTTGAGATAAGGAAATCTAATAAAATAATTAGTTCATATAAGAAATCAATACTTCATTAATATAGGCACCTAATAGTCACTCAGTTTATATACAGTAAAATGTTTACTATGCATATATGTTGTCTGACTGCTGGGTCTCCTCTAGTGATGCATGGGATTACTTAAGCCTTAGTTCACTTTGTGGACTGTGGCCTAATGCAAATCGGTGAGTTCTCAAAAATTCAAATAAGGAATACTCAAGTATGCGGGTTTCTTCATACATATTCCTTTGCCGTTAGATACCAATAAGTAACAATGAATCAATGTGTAACTTCTAACGTCAGAGATATTAGTCTCCTGGGGTTTGGAATAAAACCAGTGACAACTTCTCGGCAGTATGTTCTTCTCTGATAGGCTATCATCGTTTATTTATAATAATACATAAAATAAATAAAAGGAAAATATTTTCTGATAAAATTGTTGACACGCGCAATATAATAATATTTTCCACACACTATTTCGACAGCGTGGCGCAGCGGGTGAACAGCCGGTTGTGAAACGAGAGGCTGTGGGTTCGACTCCTGCACCGATAATATTTGTGTGACAGATAGATTCGGGTCTAGGTGACCGTAGTCCCTCCGTTCTTGATACCTACGATAGAGGTTTAGCCTAGTATGGGGTCAGAACTACGTGTGTGACAAAAAAAGTATAGTCATTTGACAGGCGCAGTAGTACCAATCTAACAAAACAACGTCTATAAAATAAATTCATATTTAATTAACAACCGCGTCCTTATGACACTGATGTGCGCTCACGCTGCTTTATTAACAAGGTTGTCATACACATAGCAATAAAATTCGGGAGGTCAAGGGAACACACACTATCGTTTATAATATATTAAAAAAAAGACCCTTAACTTAATGACTAATAATGTATTTCAAATTCATTATATTATTTATTAATCGAATTTATGTCTCTACAAGCTTCTATCTTTTGTAATGTTAAATTCATCTTCAACGCGGTAATATTCCAGTTTGAATGACATTGAATCTCGTATCGAGATATTGAGCGCAGTGTAGTGCAATCTAGAATGTGGTTAGACGAAAGAGTCGTGGGAGACCAAAAAAGAGGTGGATGGATTGCGTGAATGAGGACATGCGCATGAAAGGCGTGAATGATTTTACGCATAATAGGGCTGCCTGGAGAGTTCAAACCATTTGTGCCGATCTCACTTAGTGTGGCATAAGGGCAGGTAGATGATATAGTGAAATCTAGTACTTTTTAAGTCTAAGTTTCGAGTGCCATCGAGCTGCTATTATTGATGGACGTGACGCCCAACGTACTTAGAGTCCATAGTGGACCATTAAGTCACCATTTACAAAAACTTAAAACTTGCACACTTAGCTAGACCTCCGTGAGCGTCGGTAAGCAAATAGTGAATTTTATAATCGCATAAAGCATGTAAATACATAACGATACAGTTTGATGATTTCGCCGCGTTATGCATCTTCCAATTTATTATGGGGGAAAAGATGAAATTTTTCGCGGACAGTGCTTGTCACGTAATAGATTTAATAACAAATTAAACGTAGGCGTAATGTGAAGAAGCTAAATAGCAGGCCGGCATGATTGTGTTGAGTAGCGAGGGATAGACTGTCTCTCGCTACTTGATGCTCTATCTGGACGGCACTGCACTTACTATCAGGTGCAGTGTGTTCACGTTGCCCCGCCAGAATAAGAAAAAAAAGAAACATACAAAATCTTAAAAATAATTTCATGGAGGACTCTGAGTGAGGCAGTAGGTTGTATACAAAAAGTAATCTATACAACCTAGATAGCAACCGTGTCATAGCGGGTGAGTAGCGGCTGCCAAACGAGAGGTCGCGGGTTTGATCGCTACACTGGCACTAATGTTTGTATGATCACAAATAGAAACATTTCAGTTAAATAATTATTCCAGTTCTGGGTGTTGTAAAAATAAATGCACCCGAGAGGCACACACATATTTCTGACTCCACATTAGGTAGCAGCGATAGCGTAGTTGGTTGCGGTACGGACTGCCAAGACGAAAGTAGGTTCGAAACCCAAGTGGCATACACCTCTAACTTTTCTAAAGTTATGTGTGTATTAAAATGTCAACGCTTGCTTTAACGGGGAAGGAAAACATCGTGAGGAAACCTGCATATCTGAGAATTTTTCGAAGGTATGAGAAGTCTGCCAACCCGCATTAGGCCAGCGTGGTAGACCAAGGCTTAACCCCTCTCATTAGTAGAGGAGGCCTGTGACCCGCAGTGGGACAATGTTTAATACAGGGCTAGTATTATTTATTAGGTAAAACCTCTATCAAGTTCTGATATTTGCCATGCCAGGATAAAAAGAAAAAATGTGTAACAGTAGTTCTGGATACTCACGATCGAATTTATGTCTACAGACTTGGTTTCAAGTGGGGTTCGCACTACGTGTGCCTGTTGGGTGTATGTATTTATTATGTTTAAAATATTCTCCTGTTACAATATTTCTCGTACAAACACTGTTATCTAATTATAGTGGACTATACCTCCCGAGACTAATGAATACGTATCACCTTATTTTAGTGTTAAACCGATAAGTTTAAACAGCAGTGTCCCGTCTATGACTAAATTGTAATATCTACTATGCGATTTGCTAACGTTTGTACTGCACAAACTTAAGGCATTGTGCAGACATGAAGCATTTGAACATAATACTAATCCGGGCTAATGAAGATAGGAAAAGATCAAATTAAAAAAAAAATAACCGCTGTTTGAAAGCCTAAACCGACAAACTCCGTAGCGTGTTGGGTGAGTTGCCAGCTGGTGGTAGGATATTCATATCCGCCCGGATAGCGACCACCGTACACAGGGTGTAAAACCCGCCATATCGGCACACGCAAGTGTGTCGCGTTCCGGGATCAGCCAGTGTACATCCGGTTTTGCCGGAGGTCTAGAGTTGGGGTACGATGTTTGGCTGTGTTGCAGCCTTCTGAGTAGTCTGACACTAGACCGTCGACCGCTTCTTCACTTCCTTGCCCCACGGCGTAGTGTGAAGAAGCCACACAGCACGCCGGCATGATTGTGTTGAGTAGCGAGGGATAGATTGTCTCTCGATACTTGGTACTCTGACTGGGCAGCACTGCACCCACCATAAGGTACAGTGTGGTCACTTTGCCGTGCCAGGTTAAAAAGAATGCTCAAATGGCATACACCTTTGACTTTTCTAACATTACCTGTATATTAATTTTTTGCTCGAACGGCGAAGGAAAACACCGTGAAGCAACCTGCATACTTGATGTTTAATACAAGGCTCGAATTATTATAAAATATAGACTGCATTAGTCGATATAATGGTCTCGAGGTAGTGTATATCTCACCTAACAAAGATAGGTGGCGTATCGTATTGTCGGCAAATAAGTACTTATTGCCAGTCATTAGTGCGTAAATACTCGTGTTTAAATAAATATCCTACGTCCATTACGCGGTGGCTAGATTACCACATTTACCGCGGGGTGACCATCATAAAATTGCAAAATACTAAAGATTATGTATAAAATATTTAAAGAAAATTTCTTTATTTCGTACGTATCAAATTAGATAATTTTCGCTCAAAATTTTAGAGAAATATAGTTCATTTAATAATACTAAATAAATATTTTAAAGTTCCAATTCACGCATGATTCTAACCCTATTTGAATAATCGTGATTGAGGGTGTTATGAGCTACGTTGATCTTATAGTCTCACAATCCTTAGATCTGATGATTATTATATAATTGTCTCATCATTCAGGCATCACAAAAATGTGAATTATACATAAATTTTCTTAGTACGAGGGTCAAATCCATAATCTCTGCATTTACAGCCGGCCACTCACCCACCTCGCCAGAAATTGCAAAATTTGTAATCATTTAGATTTTAGTGTATTTGACTACCTCGGTGGCGCAGATGTAAGTGTGCTTTGCGTTTCGACTGCTGTACTGAGGTCTCGGTTGGATCCCCGGGTCGGGTAAAGTAAAATTGGGTTTTTCTATTTAGGAATACTCAGTATCAGCCCGGAGTCTGGAATTGTGCCCAGTATGGCGATAGGCTCTCTCCCTATCATAAGATGAAATTTGTAATACTAATAGTTTCTACTGCATTGCTGCAAAAATATTAAATTAATTTATTAGTTGATCATAATTTTATATTAAACACAAATGTGAAATAGTAAAAAAATACACTAACAGCAAAGACTTCTTATATGAAATACGCTGCCAAAACTTGCTATTATAAAATACCGAGGTTCGTTTTGTAAGTAAAACGCACAGACATTTTAGGACACAGTACCAAAAATCTTTTGACAGCTGCGGAGAGACTTCGGGTCTCTCTGCTTGTTCTCTGGTTGTTCCACGGGGAGTGCTCCGAGGAACTGTTTAAAATGATGCCTACATCACCATTTTATCATCGCACTACCCGATACCGCAACAGATTCCGTCTAGCACGGTTCGTTTCCAGCGTTCATTTTTACTACGTACGTGCCAGCTCTGGAATAAACTCCCTGCTGCGGTGTTCCCTGAGCGCTATGACATGCCCTTCTTTAAACAAGGCTTAAAAAGAGTAGTCCTTCAACGGTAGGCAACGGCTTTGCTGTGCCCTGGCATTGCAGAAGTCTATGGGCGGCGGTGACTACTTACCATCAGGTGGCCCGTCTGCCCATCTGCCTATGAACGCACTAAAAAAAGTTTTAGAAATACTACTACCATTATAAATGTCGCACATACGTCACTCATAAGTAAAGACGTAGTAATATTTTTATTACTATAAGTAATATGCTTTTTTGAGATGATTATGATAATAATACTTAAATTACTAATAATGACACTTAAATTATTTGATGTGACACTAACACTGAATATCATATTTACTGATTTACTAATAAAAAGTAATGGTACATAATTGTGTCGTAAACAAAATCAATAAATAAATAAAAATCCATCACACCGGCTCACACTTCGCAACTACACTATATTCCCAAAAATCAATACAATATATGCAAACGCGGCCACACTGAAATATACATTCGCTGACGATTAAGCGCTACACACAGTACATCGCTCGCAGCTACTGTCACGCATCATTTTCTATCATTATCAATTACCTCGCGAACGGATCGCGACACCGCAATATTGGCTGGGAAACAGCGCTTCGTGTGTCGGTGTTGCCAGCGATGCATTATGAAATTACCGCACGAGCGAAATATTTTTATATCCCTTTTTTTAACATGGTGCATGTGGTGCTTTATGGTCAGTGTGAGACTTAATTATTTAAGTGTTAACTCTAGATAGAAATAAAATAAAACATAAGTCTTGAACATCGATAATGTTTTGATCTCTTACATCATAAAATACTTTTTCTTGGTCATATAATACGATAACAAACTAATGCAGAATATTTTAGTGGAGATATTAAACAACACTCATAAAGTTTACACGGCTGTCTATCACATAAATAGAGAATTTCTCATAAACCCACGCTAATTATACTAAATACTGTTGAGACGGTACACACAAGCGCAACTAGGAATCTTTAGGGGGCCATATAAAGGGGTTATAAATCAACGGAGGGTCGCATTAGGTTGCGTTCACACCGCGCGTTCTTATTTCAAAAACTGCCATAATTCTTTTATTCTTCTAAATAACGTACATGTTTGTTATTAATTTATCGTTTCCTGATAAAAATTATGCTCTAGACAGACTAGATTTTTTATACACATATAATTTAAATTTAGATTAATAAATAATAAATAAATAAATAACACCCAACAGCCACATACATAGCCCCGACCCCACACTAAGATACGAGTCTTGTGTTGTGGGTATCGGGGACTACGAGAGACTTTCGGTCTCACAACACCCAGACCCCGGACACAAATATCTGTCTGTGACACAAACATTTGTCCCGGTGTGGGAATCGAACCCACGGCCTCTCGTTTCACAGCCGGCTACTCGCCAACTGCGCCACGGAGGCTGTCATATAATATAATAGCATTTTATTAAGCTATCTGCGTCATGTCAGATATAATATATAGACTAACAACATTATTGATGTGTTGCATAATTAGGATCGTAGACTTTTCAAGCTATGCAAATATGTATGTGCATAAATTATCACTATTGATATCATACTAAATTAGCCAAATTTTCTATTGATAGCTTAAATTCATTATTGTTTGCAGTATGCTAAGTTTTTTTTAAATTAATTAGCACCGTTTTGCGTGTCATTCTGGTTTCTGCGCAACATACTAAATAAATGCGGTATGAGAGTTTGTGGACTAACTTGTTCTGATCAATTCGTGTTTGTTTATCATTTACAATAAGTACTCAAAAGTTTATAATGAGACTTACATACATACATACATACATATACACTCACGCCCGTATCCCATGGGGGTAGGCAGTGACTATTGACTGCCACAAGCTACGATCCTGACACACTTCTATCGCCTCTTCCACAGTCATACATCTTCTCATACATTTTCGACGGTTGGAGGTACTTCTGATATGCCCTTTTAGGAGAAGATCGTTTATTGAGACTTTTACGAGGTATTTAACTATTCTGGTTAAAAAGGCTTCTGAAAACTTCTATCGGCGTAATGTCATAAAATAAAATTTACTTAACAATCAATACAAGCAGATTCAAGTTAATCTTTACCATCTTCCGGTACTTTATAAATAGCTATTGGTTTGATGAGAAATATGATATCATCAGCATAATTAATTACAGTGTATTTAGTTTCTATCCCAGATTCATAATCACGTGCAGGTGCCCTTATACTGCGCGTACGCAGCTCGAGGCGAGATCTCGTTAGCATGTGTACGCGACATTTCACATGGGCTAATTGCGAGCATTTAGCCATCTTGATAAACTGCCCCGCTCTGCACGCATCGCGCACACAATGATTGCACGGTATAGTGTAGCAGATGCGTTAGTTGATTCATCCTACTAATATTATAAATGCGATTGTTTGGATGGATGTGTGTTTGTTACTCAATCACGTTACACGGCTGGACGGATCTGGTTGAAATTTAGCAGATATAGATTATAGTCTGAAATAGCGTAGGCTAGTTTCTATCCCGGAAAAATTTACAGTTCCTGTGGATAGTATAGTTTTTCACAGAGCAAGGGATCGACATGATTTTTTGCATAGTGGCAGTTTAGAGATCAGAAAATGACATAGGCCACCTTTTATCCCGGAAAAATGCAAGCTTCCTATGGGATAGCAAAGTATAGAAAGATGTAATAGTTTAAGATGCCTCCATGGATTGTATACCATTTTTTCTAATAAAAGATTTTTAATTCATAAAAAGTACACCGATTTCAATATAAAACAAATTATGCGCCAATATAAAATTTGAGGGTTTCTCTTGATTTTTCTGAGATCCCAACATCAGATCCTGATTTGGTGCCAATGGGACCACCTGGGAAGTATACCCTTTTAAACAAAAAAAGAATTTCTCGAATCAGTCCAGGCGTCTTCGAGTAATCGGGTAACATACATAAAAAAAAAGATTCTGACGAATTGTTAACCTCCTCCTTTTTTGAAGTCGGTTAAAAATAACCTCCACGCGGGCGGAGCCGCCGGTAACTTCTAGTATATTATATTTTTAACTTAAAATGTCCATGTATGTGTATATATATATTTGTGAACATTTTGATTGGTTATTTTAGAATGTGAAATTTATGTTTTTTCTGCTATTACATACCTAGATATGTATTCGCATATCCTACTGCAGTTTTATTGGTTTGGTGATTTCAATATGGTAGTTGGGCGGTTTGACACATTGAGTGTGGGCAGAGAAGTATTTAATCATCAACATAACATAAGCTCATGCCTATGTCCTTAAAGAGTTGGAGATGATGATCCGAAGATGTGATAGGTGGCGACCTACATTCCCAATGCCAAACCATATCAAGCAGAATGGCTAATAATAGATTTCCGAGTCAAAAAATTGTGAAGAGATTTCAATTTAGAATCTCATTGAAT
Source organism: Laothoe populi (assembly GCA_905220505.1). NCBI lineage: Eukaryota > Metazoa > Arthropoda > Insecta > Lepidoptera > Sphingidae > Laothoe > Laothoe populi. The sequence continues at coordinate 5,872,708 of HG992151.1, read as the reverse complement.
TCTTTGTATTTGAATTAAGAACCTCATTGCCACTAGTCAAATGAGAAAAAATGTTAAGTGCCTTTTTCTTTTTATGCCTAACGTCGCGTCTTTTTGTGATTGTTCTATGTCGCCTAATATCTAGCCGATCGATTTCCTTCCATTAGCATTCTAAACACTCTCTTCGCGGTCTCTGACGATAATTGAAACACGGCTATAAACTTCTTGTGCTGTGACACTGTTTACATTTACATATTGTTACTTATGTCCATTTAGTTTTAATCAGTTTGATTGGAAAACTTATTTGTGCATACTTTGCTTATAAAATATTGATAGTAAAAACTATTATGAAAATAAGTTTTTAATAACTTAAATTCTCATTCAAATCGATAAAGCTCTCTTGCCGTATGTGTGATGGTATTATTTAGTGCCCAGTTATCGTGTTAAAATAAATAAGACCAGCCTCACATGGAATATGAAACATCCTTAGACGGGGACACCTTAACATCAGCTTCTTCTATTTCAATTTGAAGTTCTTTCCGCTTAGGTCATTTTTGAATACGGAGAGACGTTGCGTCTTCTTTGTTTAGCTGCTGAATTCCACCATTGCCAGATGCGCTGTGAGTTGAAATTGTAAAAAACGTACACGCATATCGGCATTTTTCAAATGTTTCTTCTAAAAAGTTTTTTAATTCATAAAAACTACACCGACTTCAATAAAAAAATAAAATATGCGTCCGTATAAAATTTGAAGGTTGCCCTCGATTTTTATGAGATCCCATCATCAGATTCTGACTTGGTGCCAAGAGGACCACCTGGGGGATATACCCCTTTAAACAAAAAAAGAATTTCTCGAATCGGTCCAGGCGTCTTCGAGTAATCGGGGAACACACATAAAAAAACCGACGAATTGAGAACCTCTTTTGAAGTCTGTTAATTAATGAATGAAAACATCTGGAATGATGACACTCCACAACTGAGCGATTCGTACAGAATTTCCTTCCTTGCAATCGCCTTTAGAAATCAGCCTAGACTAGTAGCTTATGGCGCTCTGTCACTATATTTACAAATTGCGTTTCGAATAATAAAAAAACAAAAAAATTCTCATCCAAATAGTTTTATATCTACATTAAAGATAATAAATTACTGATAAAGTATGTGTGTAACATATGTGTACGGAGGGTATTTGCATTTATCGCCAATTGATAACTCAAACGGGCTACATCATTAAAGAAGCTGAATGCATTTTATCTTAACCGTCGGATACATATTAAATTACTTAGTGTTTATCGTAAATGTACTGAATCTAGAATATATTATGAGTAGCTTTAATGGCAATGTTGGCTTCAATGTATTGGAATATTTATCTAGCGATTAGTTCATAGCAGCGATAGCCTAGTTGGGAGTGGTATGGACTGCCGAGACTTAAGTCGCAAGCTTCAAACCAGGCTAATTACACCTCTACCTTTCAGAAGTTACGTCTGATTGTTAATTGATCGCTTGATTTAACGAAGGAACAAATTATGAGGAAGCGTATGCCTGAAAAAATTAAATAACAATCTCAAATATAATATGTCACATGTACCAATACGGATTGCCAGCGTGGTGGACTAAGGCTTAATCTTTTTGGTAAATAGAGGAGACCCGTGGCATACATTGGCATATACAAGGCTGGTATTTATTAGTTTCTATATATAGACAGCCACCGTAACGCATCAGGCCTCTGTGAAACGAAAGGCTGTGGGTTCGATTCCGAACAGATATATGTTTCGGGTCTGGGTATTATGAGACCGTAGTCCCTCGTAGTCGTTGATACCCACGATACAGGTTTTACCTAGAATGGGGTCAGAACTATGTGTGAGGCTCTTGGGTGTATTTATTTATTCCTATTTCATAAATATGGTCCTCTTATACAAAATTCTTAGTAAATTATTTCAAAGCGGTAGTGCTACGCCATATACGAAATTTGAGTATCGTTTAAACAAAAAAGCTCAAGTATTTTCTTATAATTTTTCATATTCAATAAACACATGTGAATTAATATTTAGTATTCTTTGATTATATAAAGCCTGCTTCATTAGTTCATTTCATTCTCATCTGCATTAACTACTAATGATCACAACAAAAATGTGAAATTAAGAATATTTCTGATGCTCCTTACGGTTCCAGAGTTGGTTTGTATGGCTGTTGGGTGTCTTTATTTTATCTCAAATAAAACAATACAATCTGTGAAGTACCATTACTTTAGCTTTTAAAGTTTCCATGTTACAAAAAAACAAGAAGAAATATTTCATTCATTACAGTCATGCCGCGACTAGAACTAGAATGTATGACATGTTTTCTAGATGCTTTCCTGGCAATTAGCTGACTGCTCCGGCACAGGTCAGATGAATCTGCGTGATTTATGACAGATGCTTGCATACCACGCGATTCACTGTTGATGAATGTATATAATGATTGAGGGGATAACAAGGTTACATTCTAAAAGGTATTATGGTTTGCAAGAATTTTCTGAGGAGCCCTTCGAGTAACTGTTTTATAAAAATATCTGAAATCGATGCATAGTTTTATAAATTCTTCACTTTCAGACTTGATAAAAATTCTAAGCGTTTTTTTTATTGTAGCACGGAAAAGTGACCACACTGCACCTGATGGTAAGCGCAGTGCCGTCCAATCAGAGTATCAAGTAGCGAGAGACAATCCATCCCTCGCTACTCAACACAATCAAGCCGGCTTGAACCTTCTTCATACTACGCTATGGGACAAGAAGGTGAAGAAGCGGTCGAGGGTCTAATGTCAGAGTATTCAGAAGGTCGTTACACGGTCAAATATAACACGGTCGTACCCCAATTCTAAACCTCCGACAGAAACCGTTTGAATAATGCAGAAAAATTTTTAATAAAGGAAAATGATACGAGTTGATATGAGTTTAACCACGTGGGTCACATACTAAAAGCAACTTAATAAAAATGAGTCTGGTTATATTTTCAAGGTTACTAACAAAAATGAAGGAAAAATCCATCAATACGAGTATAACGCTGCATCTCGGGCGTCCGAAACCTCAATTGCAGCGCCGCTTTTTATACGGGGCTGTTAGCGCTCAAATAGTCAGTCACTGGCGCAGGTTATAGTTCTTAATTGCTCTTATGGCTTACAGTACGTATTTAAGATGTGACACACTTATTCTTTAATACATATTGACATATATGCGATGTCAATTTACATCTTGGTATCTATTATAGTATTTTACATAATCACGCCTGTAATCGCCGAAGGGGTAGGAAGGGGTAACCAGTACACCCACTTGTCGCCGAATTCATTACGGTCCCATAATGTGATAGAGTGCGAGTCTATCGCCATACCGGGATCAATTTCAAAACTAATAACACTTTACCAGACCTGAGGATCGAACCCGAAACCTCAGCACAGCAGTCGTAACGCATGCGCAATTACAACTGCGCCACCGTGGCAGTCGATACGAGATAGTATTTTAATATCATAATAACAAATGATAGTAAATCATACCGCTCGCTCGAACCCGGAACAGAAAATTTTAAATTAATAACTGTCTTGCACAAAAAGAACTCTACTATGACTCATAAAGACTTTATTTAGCTAGTTAATATATACATATTAATAAATGGTTACACGAGTCCAACATAAGGTCATGATCGCGGACAGGACACGGCGTAATTTGTCAGTGGCGTATCTATTGTATCTATTCATCGATAGATTTATCATGTCAATCGATCTAATTTCATCAGTTCGCCCGGTGAGCGATCGGCCGCGTGGTGGGAACGCCACTGCGTGTGCGCAGTCATGCCATAGATAAACGTCATTAAATGTAGAGCAGACAGTGAACATTTGTTTACAAAATGTTGATCGTGTTCTCATTGAGAGTAATTTAATGATATATAATAAAAAAATAGGTTAATCCTTATTACAGCAGAATATAACAGACGTTATACACAAAATTATATTCTATAGTTTGACACTGAAAACGATTTAGTCTTGGGTGAATGTATAAGTCGCAAAAGCTCAAGCCTGAATAGTCAAATGCAACTAATACACCCATATTAATAAATATATCCATGGTTTGATAGAAGGCAAGCGTATTGCCACATCGGTTACAGATTTCAAAATTGTGTACCCCACACAAGTGTGATTTTTGTAAATTCAAACGTAAATTGTGGTTACTCGACTACAATTTTCGTTTTGCGTTTGAATCGGATTTGAAGTCTAAACCGGTTTCCCAGCCTGTATAGACTATAGTTTTAATTAAGCATTGGACTTAGATATACATTCTACTTCCATCTATCGCTAAAGGTAGCGACATTGTCTCTAAGAGACTTTAATTCCGTAGGTGTTCGACGGTTTCAATGTGTAACAGAAATCTATGTAGACATTTTATTATTGCGACCACCAGCGAGATATCTGTCTGGACACGAGAATATTTGGATTGTGGTTTAATTACCTCCCATTGTGTTCAGTGATTTGACTTCATTGTACCACCCGACGACTCTATACCTCGGCGTCTAACACAAATTGCATTGTTTAAGCATCCTTGTAATCGATTTGAAAGTTCACTAACATTTATTAGGTGAATGACATGTTTCCGATCAGGTTAGATTTGCTCCTAATATTTAAGCTTTGGTTTTAAAGTTTTGGCCTTGTAAACTTAGCAGTGCTTGCTGTTTATCTATTTAGGTGTTTACTAAATCGTTCAGTTAATTATGAGAGACGGGATCTTTTATGGCAATTAAAAGCTGTAACCTTTTTCGATACTTAAACTTTAATACGAATATATAAACGGTGACCTCAAGATTTCTATTTTCTCGGCTTTTTTCACTTTCAAATCCTAGGTAATATTATGTTTTTCCCTTATTCTTTGGTATATGGAAAATTTATAAAATATATAACGAATTATAACAATCGTAAAAATATATTTTATATTATTTCATCAATAGGTACATTGTATCTCTATTCTATAGTTATAGACTTCTTTTTAATAGTTTTTATTTTTTGTGCGAATCGTCCCAATGAAGTTAATCGTTTTGGTAATATCGCTTTATTTCTACTTAATTTATTTACAAGTCTCTTCACTGTTTTCCGGAATTTCCTGACCATAGTTTTCATATGATCAGGGGAAAGAAATTTCTGTAGTTTCAATTGATTTAAATAAAACTAAATTATCGCTTGCCCATAGACAATAAAAACGTAAGACTGTTCTCGCAAGCGAGTTCCAAGGGCGGAATTGTTGAGCGGCGAGAAATTTCAAATTTGGAACTTCGGAATTCGAAATTGAAAAAGCTGGAAAATATAGTCGCGCGGTGGCGGAAGCGGGCGGGGGCGGTGGGCGTGCCGGGGCGGAGCCGTGCGGGCCCTAGCGAGCCGAGCGTTTCATCGAATAGGTGTTTTATCGTCGCGACGCAATAACACGCGTGCCTATCATTGTTATGTTTTGTAACATTGACATTCTGTTCGCGACATGATAAAAGACCTCGCTGAGTAATGGGTTTATGAATGAGTTGGCATGCGACGTATGTGGCTTGTTTGTGATGCTGTGAGCAATTGTCGTAATAATGCTGTTAGAATGCACCAATTTAGAGTGTACTTTGAAAGTAATGTTAACAATTACTAACTGTTTGTATTAAATGATTAACTTTAGACTAAAATCACTATCATATCCTTCTTCTCAAACATGCCTCTAAACAAATTACATTACATAAAACATAACCGACGTACACAAAAATACTCAACAACTTAATAAAATAATTAAATTAAAACCACAGAACCCAACGCGTCGATAATACGCAAATCATCCATACTCGTCAAGATCACTTTGTCTCAAACGTCAAATGACGAGATGTGGAGTGCGCTGATAACCATCATTGACGATTGCCACACTTATACTTGCCGTCGACATTCTGACTTTATATGACGATGACGAACAACATAAGTTGTCGAACAGCAGAGTTAACTTTGCCAGAGCTCCCCCCAGTCATTATTGATAATCATGTCAATCGGGTACCCGTGAGAAATATTTTAAATGGAAGATCCAAACTATTAATTTATACGATATTATTACGATTATTATGTAATTGTACGTTTGTGTTGGTGTAATTAATTTTTGTATGAGAGCGTGCTGTGTCATCGCTTTTTGTTGTGATTCGATATTTAAATTGCAATATTGACGGCGTTTAGGCACTTTTTAGTATTTTAGCCTCCGTGGTGCTGTTGGCGAGTAGCCGGCTGTGAAACGAGAGGCCTTGGGTTCGATTCCCACACCGGGAAAAATGTTTGTTTGACAGACAGATATTTGTGCCCGGGGTCTGGGTGTTGTGAGACCGGGCGTCTCTCGTAGTCCCTGATACCCACAACACAAGACTCGTATCTTAGTGTGGGGTCGGGGCTATGTGTATGACTGTTGGGTGTTTTTTATTTATTTATCTTCTATGTTTTAAATTGATCCGCATATTATGTGTTAATACTTAGCAAATATATACGGGTAAATAAGAGTCAACGTTCAGAACATGTTTGGGGAAAAATTAGTGGCACAAGAAAGATAGCAAAGTCCTGCGGTAGTGATGCGTCTTTTATGAAGAATTGTTATGATCGCGTTATGCTTCGGCATATAATTAAATCGACCAGGAGGGTTACTCTTGACACTCGATGCCAATTTGAAATTGGGATCGGGTTCGAAAACTGTACAATTGGCACTCTTGAACGCAACACCAACGCACGATTTAACTGAATACGGCGAAAATTTAAGTAACTAAATGAAATAGAGTATTTACTATCGCTAGTTTGTAATTACTCTATTTCATTTAGTTGAGTGAGTTAGAGTTACAATATCTTCTGGATTGGAATTGAAACTGTATTGAGTTCAAGATTGGAATTAATTTCAAGAGTAGTCCTACTGACCTTCAAACCGAATTTAATATTTTATCTATTAGTTGCAAAGACTATCAACCTTAAAAATATTTTTATAATAATGTGTTCCTAGCAGCGATAGCCTAGTTGGTTGCGGTACGGACTGTCAAGACGACAGTCGTAGGTTCGAAACCCAAATGGCATACACCTCTGACTTTTCTAAAGTTATGTGTGTATTAAAATGTTAATTATCGCTAGCTTTAACGGTGAAAGAAAACATCGTGAGGAAACCTGCATATCTGAGAGTTTTTCGAAGGTATGAGAAGTCTGCCAACCCGCATTAGGCCAGCGTGGTGGACTAAGGCCTAACCCCTCTCATTAGTAGAGGAGGCCCGTGCCCAGCAGTGGGACAATGTTTAATACAGGGCTAGTATTATTATTATTATTAATGTGTTCCTATTGTTTTCATTGAATGTTGTCAATGACCATTGTATATATAATATATTTTTTCCTTTTTCGTTTATTTATGTGGTTGCTGTCGGGCCAAGGCCAATCCAGTAGGACTACTCTTGAAATCAATTCCAATCTCGAACTCGATACAGTTTCAATTCCAATCTAGAAGATATTGGAACTCTAACTCACTCGACTAAATTAAATAGAGTAATTACAAACTAGCGACTCTATTTCATTTAGTTAGGTACTAAAATTTTCGCCGTATTCAGTTAAACCGTGCGTTGGTGTTGCGTTCAAGAGTGCCAATTGTACAGTTTTCGAACCCAATCCCAATTTTAAATTGTCATCGAGTGTCAAGAGTAACCCTCCTGATGGTGTGTGTTCCTGGACGGTCTTCGCCTGAGAGAAACCCAATTGTGTGTTGTGAGGGAAGGGATGTGTACTATTGCCTCTCTTGAAAATGGACCGGTCCGCATGTGTTTTCCCGGGCGGTCCCTCCTAAAGAGAGGCTTAGGCTTGTTTAGGATGGGATGGGGGTATTCTGGGGTGGGATGGGATGAGAAATCTTGACCTTTTATTTATTTTCATACAGGTTTTTCAATTTTTACATCTGTCACATCGGATAGTTTGTGTCTTATACATTTTTTAAGTTTACAAGGTTTAAAATAACAATAATGAAAATATAAAAATACAAATGATATTTAAAAAATAAAGAAATAAAGCTAATTGGAAACACTTTCATCAATCAATTAATTTTTAACGATAACATTCGTGATCCTTAGGGTATAGTATTAATTCAATTACATGTAACATGTAATCAGTGTTTATTAGTAAATGCTTAGAGATTACAATCTCTATGATTTGTTTAAAAAATTAATAAATCTAATTAGAAACGCTTTCATCAATCAATTAATTATTCAGATGACTGTCGCACTTTTTGAATTGAACGGATCGTAACATTAATTTGTTAAGATTTCAGTTCTTGAATGGACCTAGCAATAGGGAAATAGCAAGTTCTAAAGTCTATCTACTTAGCGAAGGGATTCAGTTGCAAACGGGGAATAAATATACGTCATTTGTGAGGTGTGAAATCCCAGTGTAAATTCATACAGTGATCTCTTTGACCAAACTGTTTATTTATGTATTAAACCGGCGAACGTTTGAGCACATTATGCATACATTATATACATATACCTAATACCTAATGAACAGTCACAATTAATTGTTGTAAAGCAAATGATTGCGTTAAACAGTGTTGAATTACATTTGATTATTGTTGTACATACATATACATATACACTCACGCCTATAATCCCCGAAGGGGTAGGCAGAGGTGTAACCAGTACACCCACTTTTCGCCGAATTTCGAACCCATAATGTGATAGGGGGCGAGCCTATCGCCATACCGGGCACAGGTTCCAGACTCCGGGCTAATACTGAAAATTTCTAGATAGAAAAACCCAATATCACTTTACCCGACCCGGGGATCGAACCCGAGACCTCAGCACAGCAGTCGTAACGCATGCGCAATTACAACTGCGCCACCGAGGCAGTCCGATTTTTGTTGTTTTTCTTATTAATACTTTTCTCGTACCGACTATGTTAAAATGTCATATATGAATAGTTATTATTGGCTAGAAAATTTAAATTCCTAAATAATTTTCTCGGGGGTCTAGAGTTGGAGTACAATGTTTGGCCATTTTGCGGCCTTCTGAGTACTCTGACAATAGACCCTCGACCGCTTCTTCACCTTCTTGCCCATGGCGTAGTGTGAAGAAGCAGGCCGGCATGATTGTGTTGAGTAGCAGGGGATAGATCGTCTCGAACTACTCGATACTCTAATTGTACCGCACTGCGCTTACCATCAGGTGCAGTGCGGTCACTTTGCCGTGCCAGGATAAAAAAAAATACCCAATATTGTAAAAAGCTGAAACTATTCTTCTCAATAAATAAAATAATTCTTACGGTAAGTTGAATTGAGAACGTCAGCACTTGTTCGAAATTTCATGCAAATGAAACTTTTCTTGATTGGAAAAAATATTTGAAAATTGCTCGTGTTTGAAGTATTTGTACCCTTAGAAAATAATCTCGCAATGGTTTCTTTTGAAATTGCGTTAGCTTATATTGAAATAATAAATTATCAATTTATATACTTAACAGGAGACCCCAAATACTGTTCACAAAAAAAATACAAAGTAATCCAAAATATTTATTTAATTGTCAAGTTCATACACGCAATTAACGAAGGATTTTATAGAAATTTTTCGTTATGATATATGACTTGTTACTTATTCAAATTCAAATTCAAAATTCTTTATTTCGGACATGAGCCCATAGTGTTAGTAACAAAGTAACTTAAAGCCTAGTGTTAGTAGCATATAAACATTTATAAATTATTACACAATAGTGTTATTACATAATAAAATTATCAATTTATGTGGATCCTAAACCAGTGACGCAGCAGAGGGGAGTCCCACCGGTCTAGGAACACGCTCAGGAGACCGTTGGTGGAATGAAATATCGCCATGGAATTTAAAAAGAAATTTATTTTGCCTATTACAAGTATAAGACGGATGTTTCCTCGAAAATCCCACATAAAACGCCGATACCCACAATTAAGACATAAATCCCTTAACCCATTTTGTTCATACTATCTAAACATTGCTCATCAACATTATTCAGTGTAGCATAAACTAACACATACTAAAACATTCATAAACTAAATAAATTTGTGGTTGAAATGAAATGGATTTTGTGGATTTTATCGCGGTTTTTTTTACTTATTAACACGACGTTTCGCAAGTTTTACGGTTTTTGGGGTCACTGGTGGACTATAAAGGCTGTAAAGCTTTATATAAAGTAGGAAAGTATAGTTTAATATAATATATAAAGTAATATAACTTAGTTTTATTTCAATTTTACAAAGCATAAATCATTAAATATGTAACTACTAGATGTTGCCCGCGGCTCCACCCGCGTGCAGTATATTTTTGGAAGAAAAGGTATACAATCCATAGAGACCCCTTTCTATATTTTGCTATCCCATAGGAAGAGTACATTTTTCCGGAATAAAAAGTGGCATATGTCATTCTGATCTTATTTCTGATCCCTAAACTGCCACTATGCAAAAACTCATGTTGATCCCTTGCTCTGTGAAAAACTAAACTATCCCACGGGAACTGTACATTTTCCGGGATAAAAAGTAGCCTATGTGCTATTTAAGACTATAATCTATCTATGTGCCAAATTTCAACCAGATCCGTCCAGCCGTTGTAGCGTGATTGAGATATAAACATCTAAACAATCGCATTTATAATATTATATATTATAGTAGGATTACAAGCGACTGGCCGCACTTTTCGAATCCCCTAAATGTAAAATGATAATGGAGTTATTCGTGGTATTCTAATGTTTCATAACTGTTAATCAATTTAAATCAAGTAAAAAAGCGTTGCTTTGAAGTAAGTTAATTAATGGTTCATTCGAACTGCCATTAAATATAAAAACTATAACAACATTAGTAAACTGAGGAGTCCACTTCCGTTCATAAAGATATAGTTTATGGCGATTATTCTCACTTGCATCGACCACTTAATGTTTGTAACCGCTGATACCACTTTCCTTTTTTCATTCAAGATACGTTAAGAAATTCGAGGAAACCATTAGAAGTGTTCCGTTTTATCGTTCAAGAGATGTTTTCGTAATAAATATAATTTTACAGCCGCCCTAGCCGCGACGCGATCTAGGTTCATTTATTAATTTTATCACATGACACCTCGTTCACGTGCCACTTATCTGCTACTAAACCTACACAATTTACTTTCAAAATCACATTAACGTCAAACGTAGTTCGGAACTTCTGCTTTGTGTAAAGTGCATTGATAATAATCTGGTCCATTCTCAGCCGTGCGAGGGAGATGGAGATTTGCTTTTGTGCCAGCGCGATAGGGATGGCAGGTGGTGAATAGAAACATCAAAATTTTACAGCATTTTTATTGCGCTCGCGTCGATGCGTGTGTTTACAAGACGCGTCCGGCGCGCTTTACAGCCAGTAGTTGGTACATGGATACTGGCCGAAAGCCACTTTTTCGGATGTCTATAAAAAATGGAATATTAAACAGTAAGATACAGGTGTTAATTAGCGTGTGAAAATACTAATGTAAATGTTAATAGAAGATATGAAAATGGATTAATTTTGAAAATGTTTTTAACAGCTTAGATGGGTTTTTTACGATCTATTTATTGATTTTAATTTCATGGTATGTAAACATAATGTGTCAATTTCAATGTAACTTTTAGATTTCTTCTGCTACAACTAGTACCTGATAATCAGTAATTATAGTTGGTATCAATAAGTATGCAATACCTGACTGAAAGTTTAAATTTCGAATGAGCACCTTAAGACGTGTGCTGAATATTATCAGAATCATATAGGTATATAGATAATTGACTGAGCAATGTCCTCACAAAATTTACCACTTTGTAGAAAGAGACAAAGCGACTGTGCGGCCAATACCTGGTACTTTTCGCTCCTGCATATCTGTGACATAGACTAAACGAAATTCTAGAAAAAAATGCACGATCGCTTTATCTCTTTCACATCTGTCCGTATTCACTTTATAGCTGAATAGAGACGCTCAGTCCATTCTCTATGTCTATGGCCAGAATAAGAAAGAAAGAAAGAGTTTATTTGGCTTTTCAATAAAATAAAACAAAAAAAAAATTACACTCGATAATAAGTAAGTTTTTTAGAAATAGAGTGTGGCTTTCGATACTTCGGTAATTATGTATTATGTTCTTTTTTGTTTTTTGTTATTGTAGCAGTTAATTTTGTTTTATTTTTTTATTGTATTCAGTAATTAATGGGATCAAAAATAGATCAAGCTGAAAATCAGCGCTGTAGTAAATGCTGCAGCATTAAGCTGAGCTTGATTCTTTTTGGTTTTTCACTGTAATGTGCATTTTCTTTTATGTAATTTTTTTTTGTTTTGTTTTTATTGAGCTGCACACGTTAATCCAACTCTGAGATATGCGCCATACTTCAATGTACGCCGTTCATCCTTAGCTAGGTTACAATAGGAAATTACTACAGGATACCGAGCAGCCATCAGGAGGGTAACTCTTGACACTCGATTCCAATTTAAAATTGGGTTCGAAAACTGTACAATTGGCACTCTTGAACGCAACACCTGCGCACGATTTAACTGTATATGGCGGATTTTTAGTAACTAACTGAAATAGTTGAGTGAGTTAGAGTTCTAGATTGGAATTGAAATTGTATCGAGTTTAGTCTATTTCAAGAGCAGTAGGCCTACTCTTGAAATCAATTCCAATCTCGAACTCGATACAGTTTCAATTTCAATTTAGAAGATATTGGAATACGTAACTTACTCAAATAAATGAAATAGAATATTAACGAACTAGCGATAGTAAATACTCTATTTCATTTAGTTACTATAAATTCCGCCATATTCAGTAGAATCGTGCGCTGGTGTTGCGTTCAAGAGTGCCAATTGTACAGTTTTCGAACCCAATTTTAAATTGGAATCGAGTGTCAAGAGTAACCCCTCAGGCCTACAGTTCTGAGCTAGGTGATGTAGCGTCTAAATCACGGGTCACTTAGGTAATTATAGGCGTTACATTGCGTGCGAGAAGGCGGGAGTCTTAGCAAGCGAGTAGTAGTTGCAATTTCGTTATTAGGCCTAGGATTACAAACGGAGTTTACTACAATAATAATAATAATCTACATTAGAAACATCAAGTATTTGCAACGCTTGTTATGAGCCATCGTATTAAATAAAAATAAATAATATTGTTCACAATACTTTTTATCGAAAGGGTTCAGCTTTGCTTACTAATCGTATAGAGCGATTTATCTGGTGGTAGATCTGCAAAAGTCAATCTGGGTCCACCGGTCTGGTTATTTCTGGCGCCACATTGTGTTACTTTTATAAGCACTGGTATTTACCATTTAACAGTGAATCAATTGGGAATTAAACTTACACTGTATTCAAGAAGGATTTAATATAAGTGAGCTCTTTGCCATACGTAGATTTCGATGTACATAATTAGTCAGGTTTTGTTTCACGCCAAAAATGAACCAATGAGAAACACAGAAAGTCACTCATAGAAAAGAGTTCTTTATCATTCTTGAATATGGACTGTAGCATATTCCGTAAAGGGGGAGTTATTTAAAGGTCTGAGCTGTGATGCTACTGTTCAATCCAGTTTATAAGATATTTTTTATTGTTTTAATCAAATATTTATGTTGCCTGAAACCAATTAACGAAATAATGAAAAAAAAACGGTTAAAATACTTATACTTTAAATGTAATTAAAATAGTAAGAAGCTACCCAATTCTGGTGGAAAGGATAACTGTCAAATGACAAAAAAGGATGCAAGATATGTTTCATGACGTCACAGCTAATGGATATTACTGTATCGTGTGAGGGAGATAGTGAGATATTCCGAATACGCACTTACTTTTGCTCATATTAAAATTGCGGCCTCATTTTTAATCAATATCCATCCTATTTTTCCAAATGGTTCTTATTTTGCATAATTTTTAGTTGTATATCACATAATGTAATGTCTTTCTCCATTTCTTATATCCATCCTATGGTTGTCTGTAAGAAATTGCCTAGAGCGATAAGACCGCCATTTGTACTTTTAATATATAAATGTAATCTTTCTTTATTTTTTAATCTTAAGTGTACAATAATGAGTAAATAAATAAATAAATGTACAAAATTAAATACAGAAAACTATATGCCGACGGAGTTATTGTTTGCAAAATAAATTATAAGTACCTACCTTATTGGAGACGGAGGCATTGCCTTCAAGTAAGCGAACTGCTTCTCTCGTCATTTAATTACCTACTGTTTCAATACTTTATGAGCCAGTAAGATGATAGCGATATGTAAATTATCCATAGCCGTTATTCCAGCGGTAAACATAGAATCAAGTAAAACTATTATAAAATTCATTCATATGTATAGTGCATGTACATACCTACATAGAAATAATAAATATACTTCTAATAATATGCTTCTTCTCAGACCAGTAGGCATTTCCGAAGCACCAGTAGACTTTAACATTATTATGACTTGTAAAGTTTCCCTAGTGGCCTAATTTAATAATAATTAAATAAAATTTATAATTTGAAATGTTTATTTTCTTGATAGTTTTTTTACCTGCATCAAAAGGGAATATCACGAATAAATAAATGAAAGTCCAAATAAAAAAATATACAATGATAATCCCATTAAAAAGATAATTTAAAACCAAATAAACAGATTATTTTATTACATACAAGCTGTCACTTAATCCTATAAAACGTACACATTGGACAGGATGGAAAAATTAAAATGTTAATGTGGTTAAATAAAATATTAGGCAAATAATGGAAGGGAGACCGAAGCGCGACGAATTCGGCACGCGGTAGAACATTGTGAGAAACTGTGAACTGTGGTTGGGAACTCGGGGAATATTTTTTTATTGTTGAAATACGTGTCCCGACTCCTTGGTGCATGTTTATTAGGATTTTTTATAAAAAGAATAAATGTTAATGTCTGTGTTAGTGTTGAAATATATCTTTGTCCAAGCAACCGAATGTTAGGTAAAATCATATAGGAATTAATCACTCGTGTCTAGAAGGATATTAAAAAAAAAGTAGAGAGTACAATACAAGCTTTTATTTCCATAGCATTAAAGTTAAAAATAGCATGGAAGAACGGCGAGTGTTGCTAGTGTTGACGCACCGCCGGCGAGCTTATGAGTCATGACTGGTTAAAGAAATCAGATAATTTATCTATTAAGTCATTACTGCGAGCCCTCTCCACCAATGAAAGGTGTCACGCACTTAGTCCACCATGCTAGCATAATATATTTTTTTCACACTCAACATTTACACATTTAGTTCTGACCCCACACAAGGTTAAACCTGTATCGTGGGTATCAAGAACTACGAGGGACGACGGTCCCACAACACCCAGACCCAAAACAAATATCTGTCGGTCATATAATTTTTTTTCTCTGTGCAGGAATCGAACTAACGGCCTCTCGTTTCACAGCCGGCTTCTCGCTCGCTGCGCCACGGAGGCTGTTAAGCTATGAAATATATAATACCTATAATAATATAAACTTTATGAAACTAAAAAACCACAACACCAAATAATTAGCTTAACCTAACTTCATAATTCATATGAAGAAGAAGAACTCTCGTAAGGTTTACTCCCGAAACTTTTTTCAATTAAAGTAAGTATATATTATTAATTATATAAAAAATAATACGTAATTTACCTAGCTAGAAGTTCAATTTTCGTATTTAAATGACATGTAACTGAATGAATGTCTGAATGTTGACCGAAATGAGATTAGATCTTAATTTAATTAAGAATGAATACCATCATATGTATGTGTCACCTTCTTGCCCATGGCGTAGTGTGAATAAGCAGGCCGGCATGATTGTGTTGAGTAGCGGGGGACAGATCATCTCTCACTACTCGATACTCTAATTGGACCGCACTGCGCTTACCATCAGGTGCAGTGTCGTCACTTTGCCGCGCCAGGATAAAATAAAATGCACTTCATTTCGAGCAAACCTCCTTTACATTAAAGTACCTAATAACATAGTCATAATATTTTAGAATGTAGGTAATTACCAATAGGCTATTTGACTAATTTTCGAAAATGATTTAAAACTATTATTTATTACATAATAAGCACACTATATTGATATTTCCGGGAAATCTACTGTATTTTTAATAAAAATCAATGTTAAAGTTTAAATCTCCAAAACCGCGGCAAAAACGCTATTTCTGTAATGGCGCTGATCATATGACACGTGTGACGTCACATGCAAGTAAACAAGCTAATAATGATAAGCAAAGCTAAGTTTTATGATAATTGTTTTATCAACAATTATCATAAAACTGCTTCAAAAATAGATCAACAATGGAATTTATCACCCATAAAACATAAAACGCGAAATAAAATCACCCGAAGAAACTATGTTTACTTGCGTGTGACGTCACCAGAGTTGCAACCAATCATAGAGTGTTCACATCTCATATAAATTTTTAAAAAAATGTTGTACTTTATTTCGTTTAATTTGCAAAAAATGTACATTCTTTTGTTTAAAATTAAGTGAAATATGGTTTTTTAAGCTATTGTCTAACAGGATGACCACAATTTGCAGTGTATTTTCAATGTTGTCAAATAGCCTATTATTCTATATGATACGTCATTATATTTGATACGTCATATTTTAATTACGTATACTTGAGTATGGACCTTACTTTTGTCTGCAACTACTAAGCACTGCTGGTGTAGTGGTATCATGCAAGATTCCCATTCTTGCGACCCGGGTTCGATTCCCGGGCAGTGCACTTACTTTTTGTAACTATAATTTCTTTTTTAAATTTACGGACTTTATAATGATACACATAGAGAGGGTAAATAACTACAATTTTAATATTTTAATTAAAATTGTAAAACAGTCGGGTACGCTTATCTTCCGAACAATGTTTAGAATAAATATGACCCATATCTAATAAAATGCATCGCTATTTCGTTTTATTTGTCTTGTCTAATTATTTGAACAAGATGGACCTTTGCCAGACAGAATGCCAATCATACTTCGGTGTGAATGCGGTAGGTTGATGGGAAACATAACTGAGCGCCAAGATTCTCATGCGAAAATATTTCTAAAGGCCATGGGAATGGGACAAATTATACAAATTCGCGTTCGTATCCCGGAGAAATGCGCGCAATGTGATGACGCATCGATGAAATCATGTTAGAAAGCGAATTTCGATATCCAGAGTAAGTATTTGAAATATTCAACATTTATCAGCAGTAATAAATTGAATAAAATGTCGAAGTCGATTTACGATAATTAGACCCTTGTGGAATTTCTCAATCCACTCTCTTTTAGAGTGTATTTTAGTGTATATATAATTAATAGATGTCTGGTTTATTTATTTATTAATATCCATATGTTGCAGTACCTACATGAAGTATTTGGTTTTAAAATTTTCATGAACTTGAATGAAATTGAAATGAAGCAAATTATGAATGTCACCAACATTTTTTTTTGAGAACAATTATGTCTTTTAACAGAGTTATGCATAATACCCTTTTTATATTGATGTCTATTAACCTTTAAATGCATTGAAATTAGTTATCATAGTTCTGTCCAAGGACTACAAAAGTTGAGAATTGTCGGCGCCAATAGATGGCGCTATTTATGAAAAACGGTTTTACATCCATCGTTTCCTCCATAAACAAAAATATTTTAAAGATAACTCATATGAATCTTTTCTCGTCATGTGTCATTAAATTTAATACTAACTGAGCTTTGTAATTCAGAACGTATAGCGAACAAAAGCGAAGAGATCCGTGTTTCTTCGAAGTTAACGTCAATAGCCCATAATGAAGTAACTATTAGGGAGAAAAATCGTGATTCAGAGCATAATTGTAAGGCTTTTTTATATAAATGATTCAGGTAATGAATCAGCGGGTGGGAAAACCGCTACGCTGTGGTCCAAGACAATGATGACCACGTTGAGTCTATTATTTATCGAAATATGTGTTTATAGCACTTCAGAATGCATTAAGAACTATGTATTAAGTTATTATAGTAATGAGATTGGTTTTCACCCTGTGGTGAGGAAATACCGTTGCCAAAATTGTACAACTTTTTTACCATATAGAGGTGAATAAATGTACCCAGTGGGCAAAAGGTAGCAGCAGCTGCCTTGTGGATTCTAAATTGTCACCCCTGAGCCGAGTACTGCCATATATATTTATGATTTAGCTTTTTAATTTACCCGACCCGAGGATCGAACCCGAGACCTCAGCACAACAGTCGTAACGCATGTGCAATAACAACGGCGCCACCGAGGCAGGCAAGTGATATTGGGTTTTTCTATTTAGAAATACTGAGTATCAACCCGGAATAATTGTGCCCGGTATAGCGATAGGCTCGCCGCCTATCACATTATGAGACCGTAATAAATTCGGCGAAAAGTGTGTGTACACTGCCTACCCCGCGGATTACAGGCGTGAGAGTATATTTCTATGTTAAAACTAATATTTATATTTTATCATGGTTTTCTTTCAATAGTATCTAGGGACAAACAGCAACTTTATCTTCAATTACAGCTACTATTGTAACTAGAATAGAAACTATCCCGCCCACACACCCGCCATTGTAACTCCTGTTTAGCCTGGATCGACAATGGTACGCATTTTTTCGACACCGGGTAATCAAACTCGGCGAGTTTCTGGGAATGCTAAACTGTATTTTATCCCGCAACGAAGTTAATCAAATAGAAATATATGGAGGAGTTAGAAATATAAATTGTCCACTTGTTATATGATTACACTTATATGACTAGAATAATGAAAATGCTAGACTAATTTATAAACAAGCCGTCACTGGTAGTTTATCCAGCTCTACAATTATTTTCTCAGCTATTTTACTGTATCCAACGTTACTTAAACACTTTCAATAAACCAATAAAAGTACTACTGATTTCTATTACTTAATAATACTGCATAGCGCGAATCAAAAGCAGTGGGTCAACAGTACGTTTCTATAAATACAACTAATTAAGTAACGTCATTTCGCCGCGAACTGGCCCTAATAAAATATTATTTTATTAAGAAACTGTTGTTAAAGTTTGTTACAACCGCGCCGTTAAACACGCGCACATTGCTCCTGAACGATTTGTGTGGACACGCAATTTTTATTTCAATTATTTAAGAATTAAAGAAAAATATTTTAAGTACAGATCAGCGGTGATGATTCGTTTCAGTCCTGTGATAGGGGTAGGAAAGTATCGCCATATCGTACATAAGACTAGTTCGAACATGGTATTATGTTGTTCCTATCCATATCTTACAAGTTGTATAATTATTGACAAGCAATCAATAATTATATTAATGAATAGTAAAAGGCGAGGCTTAAGAAGAGTAGTCCTTAAACGGTAGGCAGCGGCTCTGCTGTGCTCTGGCATTGCAGAAGTCTATGCGCGGCGGTGACTACTTACCATCAGGTGGCCCGTCTGCTCGTCTGCCTATCCATGCAGTAAAAAAAAACAACAATTACACAACATAAACAAAAATTTGCTACTCCAGGTACGCTCTTTCAAAAAAGAACACTGTAATCCCAAAAGTTTATGTTTTCTTTTCTGACTTTTTTTTTGACTGCCTATGTTTTTTGATGTAAAATTTTATCCAAAATAGGAAGATTGTACAACTATTATAGATGCATAAATTGCATAATAATGAGGTAATACACCAGCCTCAACGCCTCATGGCTTTCAGTAATCTTTAAGTAAATATCAATTTCAAATCTCCAATATTCTTTCACTCGATCAATGAACAATAAGTCGTAAACATTTATCATGCGTTGTAAATGGGCATTTTTCAAGGGGCACTAATTATTTCCACATCTCGGCTTCAAGTCGCCAACAATTGATTTGACGCCGCTTTTCACTTTGAAACTTTACAATCATAATATGTTAATGGTCATTATGTTACAAAAAAAGGCTACCACTTTTAACGTTGCGTTCAAAATTAGCTGTACGTTGCGAGTTATGCAGTGCGTTGGTTTTTGGAATATACATTATTTAATCCTGGAAGCTCAAAAATTGAGAATAAAAAAAAACTTACTAGGCATTTTGCGTACGCCGTACGACTACTGTGCTGGTCTCAGTACAGGTCTCAGGTTTGATCCCCGGGTCGGATATTTTTTTGATATCCCGGCACGACATAGTGACCACACACTAAGCGCAGTGCCGTCCCATTAGAGTATCGAGCAGCGAGAGCAGTCTATCCCCCGCTACTCAACACAGCCTGCTTCTCATACTACGCCATGGGAAAGAAGGTGAAGAAGCGGTCGAAGGTCTAGTGTCAGAGTACTCAGAAGGCTGTAACACGGCTAAACACCGTACCTCAACTCTAGACCCCCGACAAAAACTAGATGAACACTGGCTGACCCCGGAACGCGATACAATTGCGTGTGCTACTATGACGGATAAGAATATCCTACCACCAGCATGTAAAGGTGTATATACTTAGATATTAAACGTCTAATATGACTACATAAATATAAGATAAATAATATGAAAAGGCACCAATAACTCTGTATGTGTAAGCATTAGTAAAATCATAATAATATTAGCCCCGTATTAAACATTGTCCCACTGCTGGGCACGGGCCTCCTTTACGAATAAGAAGGTTAGGCCTAAGCCCACCACGCTGATACGTGAGCCATATTGTACTAGGATTCCATAAACTAATTTAAGAGATTAAGACATGAACTAATTTAAGGTTATAAAACTGTAAAGTCTTAGACCAATAAATAGATTCAACAATCACAAACATCGTTCATCCAACACTAGATTAACCTGTCCTATCCTATCATGTCCTCGCAAAAACTACGAGGGACTTAGGGATCCACAACTTCTTCTACTTCTTTTTCAGGTGCCTCTGCAATTACTGTAGGTTGGCCACCAACTCCGGATATTTGTTTTTGTCCTTTGCAAGGTAGAACAACTCTGTAGCACTCGTGACTTCATCCAAAATAAACAGACGAAAAACAAAAAAATGTAGATCTCGCCAACATTTGTCTCAGAGCGGGAATCAACCCGTGATCTCAGATGGTTACTGCACACTGGGCCTCGGAAGCTGTCAAATTTCATAATTCAACGCTCAGTTCCTCAGTGCAAATAGAATATGCAGAATCACTATAAGATTGCCATTATTCTAAACTTATACAGATAAGAACTATTAGAAAATTATTAAATCATAACCCGGCCCAGCCTTCACATCACTTTGTCAAAGCCTTTCTACATGCGTCATTATAGTCACAATTCATTAAAATTATCGTCAAGCTCATGATTTCAATAGGGATGTCCATCGACCGCTATTGCAAGACGTTATCGACGTCGACATCTCAGATCTATATCTCGACATTCCTGCACAGTCACTTGACTGGGGTGGCATCACGTCTCTTTGTGTTACTGCTATCTAGTACCACATTAAGCGTCTAATGTATGGAATTTAATTTCTAAAATCATCTACGTTATGAAACGACAATATAATGAGTGTTTTTAAAGGTGGTTAAGACGTTTTGTATAGAGCAACAACTTATGACATTGCTCGTAAGTTGAAAGCTAATCAAAATGTTTTAATCGATGATGCGATAACATTAGTGACGTGAGTTTTTGTGCCGTGTCGCGCTGTGTGTATCGATGATTTGTGTTTTATTCATGAACAAGAAGCTTGGGATAGTCTTAAAAACAAGTTACTGTATAATGATGAGAGTCATCTTAAAATAGCATAGTCTTTTTATTTCAAATAAATAACATTCACAGTATTTCATGTTTATTCTAATTACGTATTAATTTGATTTTTAGTGCCACATAAAAATAAAGAAACCAATTTAGATAATTGAATTAGCTTGTACCTATATGGTATTATGTTGTGAAGTGAATAATAAGCTATAAATTATTATTGATTTGCAATAAAATTAATATATGTAAGTACTGTCATTAAATAAAATTTAATTAATTTATGCCACATTTCTGAATAAATACATAAATTTTTTTACAAATTAAAATCTCACTTTGTTTTAAAATATTTTATCCTTGAGTTCTAATGCAAGCATTCATTTAAAATTCATAATATCATGTATTGTACTTAAGTATATTATGAATAAACTAAGATTTTTTTGATCGTAGTTAATTACAATAAAGTTTTAGCTTTCAACTTTAAGCTCTGGGTTATATTAATCGATTTCATTCGAATTCTGCTTACCCTTTTGCAGACGAGAAAAAATACTTAACTATAATAGTTTGTTTTTTAATGACAAACTGTCTTGATAAAGATAGGGAAAATCTCATTTTCATCCATTGGCATAAGTATTACAGCAATAAGACTCATAATGAACGTCATACAATCTAGTAACAATAACAATTGTAATTATAATCTAGGTATCCTTAAGTCAAGAGTGAATGGGTATATTCTAGGCAAGCGTGCTTCACCGTAGACCACATTATCACTTACCATCAGGCGAGATAGTGGTAAAGCGCAAGCCTGTTTATGTAAAGTACCTGCTACTTTTGTTAATCATTTATGCAAACATTACATTACTCATACATATTTAATTGAACTTTGCAATTAGTTCAGACATCGATATAGCCAACACTTACACCTCACTAAAGGTAATTGAATTCCTTGCATTACTTAATTGATTTGTTGAATATTCTTGTTGAGGGGATTCTAAGAGATCTATACACTCGTAGGACCATTAATTAAATTTTTACTCTTATAGAATTGTAATAAAACTTTTTTTAAATATTAAATATACATTATTTACTATTTATGTTTATTTGAATACATACCACGATTTTTGAATGTTGGTACATGTTTTTGTAGTGTGAATCTTAATACGTTATAGAAATGTATTTTGTAATGTTCGAAACCGGACCAAAATGGCATACACCCGTAAATTTTCTAAAGTTACGTGTGTATTCATTGTTAATCATCGCTTGCTTTAACGGTGAGTGAAAACATCGCGAGGATGAGAATTCACTATATGAATTTCAAAGGTATGTGAAGTCAATTCGCATTAGGCTAGCGTGTTGGACTCAGACCTAAAGGTCACAGCTCATTAGATCCACCTGGCATCCGACCCGCACCGCCTCACCTCGTACGGTTAGTATTCTTTATATGAACCTTTATGAATATGCCATCACTACATCATCTCCGTAGCGTCACATCGCCTCGGTCGTAAGTCGTCCACGCGTGAACGGCGAGTTGACCACTCGGTGACAACTTGCTGCTCGCATGCTTGCCTTGCGTTGCTGCGCATTACCAACTCACAAGTCCCATGAGTCGCGACGCGACGTTTACTGGTGACAACGCGGCTTCTACCCGTGGACCACCTGCCGACAACGAGTGGACGCCGAGCGACGCGGCGGTACAGCCGGGTCCCTCTCATTAGTAGAGTTAGCCCGTGCCCAGCCGTGGGACAATGTTTAATACAGGGCCTGTATTATATTACTAAGCTTAAAAAAACTTTTGTATATATATACAAGTATTGCTTTACTCTTTCCAATTAAAACTTACTATAAATTCCATTAAAAAATCCTTTTTACCAATTTTTGTTTAATACACATCTTTTAACATATTTTCTACACGTGTTGACCAAATATATAAGAGTACATTATTTAGTCTTTCCATTATTTTGAAATTAAAATTTAAAAGGGTGCAATATGATAGTTTTGATTTAATTAGGCATAGCTATAATGGAATTATAAAATGTAACCAAGGGAGACATTTTAAGTTTTCAGACACGGAACCCTAAACAAATCGTAATTCCATAATGTATTCTTAATTTCAATCAATTAAAGCACTATACAAATCGTAAAAGAAAACATTTGAATATCAAAATATTAGCGTGTCATAATAAAATTTGTTCACAAATGGCTCATTTTATTCGTATTTTATTGTTATTTTATAGTGTCACTTTACAATTAAATAAACTAATGAGGTTTTTTGTTCGCTCGTAATATGTGAGCGTAATCTCGACATTACAATTGTGGAATAAAATTATATTTTCTAAATATAGTTTTTTATATAGCTTAGGCCAAGAAACGAATAAAAGGCTTACCTGTTGTCAGGCGATCGTGATCGCACATTAACAAAAAAAAAATCAGTAGAATTATACATACATACATATATATATACACTCATGCCTGTAATCCCCGAAGGGGAAGGCAGAGGTGTAACCAGTACACCGACTTGTCACCGAATTTCGGTCCCATAATGTGATAGGGAGTGAGCCTATCGCCATACCGGGCACAGATTCCAGACTCCGGGCCAATACTGAGGTATTTCTAGAAAAACCCAACATCATTATTGTATATGCTTCGAAATAAATAACGTTCGGCCTCAAGAAAATCGTATAATCCACACGTCACCAAGTTGACAATCATTCAAATTAAAAAGCTAGTTCTATGAAACATTGTAAAATACCAAGTAGTATTTACTACCCGGGGATCAAACCCGACACTTCAGCACAGCAGTCGTAACGCATACGCAATAACTACTGCGCCACCGAGGCAGCCTTATGAATTATTATTTTTGGTAATGTCTATTATCTGTAAGCGTTTAGACGCCACGAAGAAAATTCTATGCAGCGTGAATATACGGGTCGGAAAATATTAGTCGAATATTTTGTTATATCACATAATTGGACGGAAATAAGCTCGGCCACCTATAGGTGCACTGGTTACATCTCTACGCACCCTTCGGGGCCACAAGCGTGTACTCATGTAGTACCTGTTCAAACTCACTACTATAAAATAGCTCTATTTTTAAGTGCTACCGTTATATCAATAATATTAATAGGTTTTTGAAGGGATAGAGCCGAAACGCTCTGTGACCGGACATCGGAATCGTTTTAGCCGCAGAGTGCTCTCGAGTAGTTTGTTTGGACTAGAGTGTCAACCCTATCCCCTCCCGTGGAGTCAAGTGGTCTATTCGGTTTGCCGTGACAAGTGCCCTGTGTATACTGCGACTTGTTAAATAAGGATGTCACGTGTAACTTTTAGATTTTTCTAAAATGTACTAAACTACTCGGTGCCTCGGTGCCTCGGTGGCGCAATTGTAATTGCGCATGCGTTACGACTGCTGTCCTGAGGTCTCGGGTTCGATCCCCGGGTCGGGTAAAGTGATATTGGGTTTTTCTACCTAAAAATACTCAGTATTAACCCGGAGTCTGGAATGTTGCCCGGTGTGGCGATAGGCTCGCCCCCTTTCACATTATGGGACCGAAATTCGGCGAAATGTGGGTGTACTGGTTTACACCTCTGCCTACCCCTTTGTGGATTACAGGCGTGAGTGTATATGTATGTATATGTACTAAACTAGAAATATTTAGTAATTAAGGACAAAAAATATATTATAGGTATAAAAAAATTATAACAATGCGTACAACGGAAGCTGATAAATTCAACTTCTTAAATTAGCATAAACAGCTAGAAAACTGAGACAAATCTAATATGCCTAAAACCCGGAGAAGGTAAAGATTCTGCCTATTACAGATAGTTCCGGGATTCGGACTTAAACTTGTCCAGTTGCATAGTGAAATGTTCGTGTTACGTCTCAATACACCCACGGATACAAATACGCCAATAGGGTAGTTGACTCGATTTTTTTTATTAATTTAATCAACAAGTCACATTATCTAAAACCTATTATCAAAAGAATTTTATGAATCCGAACAAAAATAAGTAAATTAGACACCACTCAAATCTGCTGGAAGGGGTAGTTGTCAAACAACAATACAAGGATGCATATCTGATACCGTGACGTCACGGTACCATGAATCACCTGTACTGTACCGTTGTGCGAGGGAGATAGCGATATGTTCCCAATACGCCACCGTTTTCGCTTATGCCTGTGAGTATTTGCTCATACCAATATTTAAAATAAATATTGTGACCTCATTTTTCAAGCAATTTGGATTCTGTTTTCGCAAAAGAGTTTCTTTTGCGTATTATATTCGATTGCGTAGAGAATAATGTACAAAATTAAACACAGGAAACTACCCTATTATGTTAATAGCGGTCAATTATCACAACCTGAGTCGTGTGTTGCGGTAGGCGTATGCACAGCACGCACAGCGGTGCTCAAACTTAAGTATAGTTTTTAACTTTCTAAAAGCTCAGCTTTATTTTAGGCAGCGGCTTTCCTATGCCCTGGCATTGCAGAAGTCTATGGGCGGTGGTGACTACTTACCATCAGGTGGCCCGTCTGCTCGTCTGCCTATCGAGGCACTAAAAAAGCTCAAGTTTTTTCATATTTTGAATAAACACCTACGAAGTAATATTCAGTATTCATTGATTATATAAAGCCTGCTATTGTTCATTTTATTATCATCTGGATTAACTATAAATAATTACAACAAAAATGTAAAACTAAGAATACCTCTGGTGCTCCTTACGGTTCTAGAATTGGTTTACTCCTACATACCTTCTGTTGGATGCCGTAATATCAATTTAAAAACAAATTACTATTGGATTTAAGAGTAACGATGTCATTGACACGTGTAAATATATTATTCTTTTCATATATCCATCCCATGGTTGTCTGTAAGAAATTGCCTAGAGCGATAAGACCGCCATTTGTACTTTTATTATGTAATCTCTTTATTTATAATATTGAAATGTAGAATACAGAGTAAATAAATAAATATACCCTGTATTCTTTTAGCCATTTGGTGGTAAATATTCATAAACTATATCCCATAAATAATCATGGGTCATATTTCGTATAATGTATTTAGTTCTGTGCTTATCCCTATTGTAAAGAGCGTAGAGTAAGGATAAGACGATTTAATAATAAAACCTAATGCGTGGGTATCAATAACAGCGAAGAATATGGACCCTTAATACTCAGACCCGAAATAAATCATTGTAGACCACACAAACATTTATTTCGGGGATCGAGTTCGTGGTCTCTTGCTACACAGGCTATTCGCCCGCAGTACCAAGTGTCTGTCAAGTCTTTTAAAATAAGTAAAAGTTTTTTAATTCATAAAAAGTACACCGAATTCAATAAAAAACAAATTATGCGTCACTATAAAATTTTAGGGTTGCCCTTGATTTTTCTGAGATCCCATCATCAGATCCTGACTTGGTGCCAATGGCACCAACTGGGAAGTATAACCTTTTAAACAAAAAAAGAATTTCTCGTATCGGTCCAGGCGTCTTCGAGTAATCGGGTAACATACATGAAAAAAAAAGATTCCGACGAATTGTTAACCTCCTCCTTTTTGAAGTCGGTTAATAAATAGGAGTGAATTTAAAGAAAAGTTTGAGAACCGTTTTTGTCTAAAATATTGTGCTAATGGCTTCGGTAATTATACTTGTTAGAAATAGTTTATCAATTCACAAATATTTTGGCAGCGGCAGGTTTCGCAAGTGTAACAGACAAGTGTAAAGGAATTTAACATGTTATATTAAACCAAAGTGTCTACAATGACTCACACAGATAAATGGCTGTAAAAGAGAAAACGGTTTGCATTTAATAATATGAGTAAGTTATTGTGGTTAGTAGTTTAAATAATAAAATTGTCGGACTTTGAAAGTTATTTATCTGTATGTTAATAAAGTTATTTTTCCTTTTCAATGAATAGTTTGTATGTTTACAAATTTGCATACTATACATTATCGTGTACACCTACATATCTAATCTAAAAAAAAAACTAACTTTCTACCCGACTACGGCGAAGCAAAAGGGAGGTTATGTTTTGACCGGAATGTCAGTATGTATGTTCATCTGTTCTCTCATAACGTATAAACTACTTACCAACATTTGCCAAAAAACCCTAAACAGAAACAATGTTATGTGGCTCTACAAAAACCCCAAAATACTAAATAAAAAATAAGTTCAAAAGCTAAAACCCGACTACTGAAAAAACGCTCTTAAAAGTATGAATGTTCTTGTTTTATACTTTCAAGAGCGTGATTTATCAGTAGCGGTTATTAGTTTTTATATACCATACTTTTTTTAAATGGGGCATAAAATTAAAAATAATTTTTTTTTTTCAAAATATTTATATAACATAAAAATTCTTGCAAGAAACATTCTAAAATCACTCTACATCCAATAACCGGTGCGAAATGTGAGGAGAGCAATAAATACACAATTGTTTATAATTAAGAAGCTCTTCTAACTTTAATGGCGTAATAAAAGGCGCAAATTACGCCTGCGATTGTTTTATTAGAGTAAACTTTTTCAATGATCTGATAGCATGTTTATGCCATTATAATGATCAATGTGGGCTAGGGGATTTAATGTATGTTAAGAAACGTAATAAATCACTTCAAGTACAAGGTTCTAAATCACTGAATACATTTATACGTTTACGGATAAGTGGTTTCGGTCACTCAAGTGAGTTAATTAAGTTCGTATGGTTAATACAACAATTGAAACGATATTAACATTTATTTAAATTTTATTATAATTATTTTACTAAATATAAAACCAGCAGATTATTTTATTTTATAGTAAATTAATATGTAAAGTAAGTAAAAATCTGTGAATGTCATATGACGAAGACGTTTAGTAGCAGGTGTATAGGTACACAAGATTTGTTTGCTTAACACAATTAGAGTTTCGCACGTGTACTCTAATAATAGAATGTGTTCCGAACGCTCCTCGCTGTCCATCACTCGGAATCAGGCAATGTCTGGTTCATATTAGTGCTGCCCTATCGAAAGCTAAACAGCTGTGCTTTCACACGTAAAATATATGCAGTTCTTTTTTAACTGACTTCAAAAAATGGAGGAGGTTCTCAATTCGTCGGAATCTTTTTTTTTATGTATGTTCCCCGATTACTCGAAGACGCCAGGTGACTTTCCAGGTGGTCCCATTGGCACCAAGTCAGGATCTGATAATAGGATCTCAGAAAAATCGTGGGAAATCCCTCAAATTTTATAGGTACGCATAATGTGTTTTTTATTAAAGTCGGTGTACTTTTTGAGGCATAATGCTTGTTATTAATAAATTCCAGTAAATTTTAGTCATATTATGTAACGTAAAATCAGTTTATAGGCCACTTACTGACACTTTGACAAGTATTTAATTATTGTGTAACTGGATTAAGCATCGTAAGACGATTAATCATTAAGCAATGATTTATTAAATCGCCCACACAAGTTGTTAACATAGCGTACTCGTATCCCCACCTTTTATCTCTAATCACGCGAAGCCTAATCTGCTAAAATCTTAGCCAAAATAGCGCGAAAATCGTTTTGCGCTGCGCGTGCGGCGGGGTGGGTACAGGTGAGCGTCAGTCGGCGCCGCGATCTCTTACCGACAGGGATCGACGCACGCGACACGGCGCGAAATTTCGGTACTGTTTTGAAAATTCAACACATATCAGTTGTAAAATATATAAAAAAAACGAACGAACCGTAACAAAATTGGATAGTAAAATTTACAAGCGTAAATATGGGTCTGCCGGCCGCGATATAGGGGACTTGCTTTTTCGTAAAGACATGGTTAAAGAGAAGGTGCTTGGGCAGTGATGTCCGTCGAGAGATGCGACCTGTTGTCATCGCCGCTTGTCTGCTGGTGCTTGCGCCCATCACCGACTCTTGGTGGTGAGTTCTTTATGTATCAAACAAAAGCTCCGTGTAGCCACATAACCTCATTGTCAAATTAATTAAATACTTCTTGAATTAATGCAAAACGAATATAATTCCTTATTATATCAACCGATTTCTGTCCGTCATGTACTAGCCACTATTATTTCTAGAAGTATTTAAGCCTCAGTAAAAGTTCTCCGTTGGCTGAAACAGCTGTTCGGTAGAGCTTTGGTTATAAATTCAAAATAGGAATAAACTAAACAAACTTTGCGATTCGGCGGCTTCTGTTTCTGTCTCAGTGTCTTGTGTTTGTTTAATATTTATTGCTAAACGCCTATTGGTAAACTGGATAAGGAATCTTTAAACGCATATCCCTGGCGTTCATTTAAAAGAAATAATTGGTAATTATCGTGAATGGTTTACTAACAAAACCAACTTAATAAAGTTGAACACTATTACGTTCAAGTTAAAAGCTATTGTGTGCTATTATTTATGGGACGGTTTGTTAAGAAACAGTAATATTAGCCGGCGCATGATTAGAAAATCATCAATTTATAGAACACTAGCTGTTGCTCGCGGCTCCACCCGCGTGGAGGTTTTTTACACCTTGGGTAACATTATTGTAATTTTAGTAGGGATCCTTATTTTTTCTTGCAATTGAAATAGCATATATTAATCATTTGAATGCTACATCAAATGGTGAAAGAATTTTTAAAATCGGTCTAGTACTTTTTGAGCCAATTCGTTACAAACATACTTACATACAAATCTTTCCTCTTTATAATATTAGTATAGATGACTGATTATAATTTCCATTATAAAACGTTTAACTATAATTACTTCAACTAGCATTTAATTTGTTTCTTCTTTATTTTCATATACAAACTTAAACATTAATGAGATTTGTTTACTATATTATAAAGAAAAGTAAAATGAGTTAATACAAAGAAAGTAAAATGCGTTAACCAATACATAAATAAATTACCAGTTATAATACTCTATGCATAATACTTTATTCACATACTATAACAAATATTTTTTGTTCATTGACAGCTTTAAAACCAGAGAATCGATTAATCGATTATAAATCTACTTTAATGCGGAATAATAATCGATACGAATGACGATTGTAAAAAATTTGACGAGTTTCAAACGTCGCGTGTCGAATTGACCAGGTCCGGCCACAAAAAAACATTGAAATAGCAAATATAATCGCAGTGTCGAATTTATAACTGGGAAGCGCAATAAAGCCGATTATAAACTACCTGATCAGTGTGTAATTTTGTTACGGAACTTGTCTTACAGAAGGAAGTTCGTTCGTAATTTGAATACGAAACGGTATTGTATCATTATAAAAATAGCCACATGTTATTCCGGATGCAGATTTAATGAACTCTGTACTTAATAATTCTGACGTAGAAATATTGGCTTCTTCAAAGGACTGTAAGCTACAAAATATCTGATATAATCAATTGACTTATACTTTCTTAAACTCAATTACAAATTGATTTTCAAAGAAATAATTAGTTAGAGATTATAAATTATAAAATATGGTCCACATTAATGCAATCTCATCTGCCTTTAGGACCACTGTACATTTGCTGTAACGCTTTGAAAAGTTATTTCATAATTGATATGTGGGCTAATATAAAAAAGATTATTTTAGGTGATCCGAATTGTTGATATATATAAACAGAATAGAATATTTTAAAGTAGAGTAAAAGTGAAAGTTACAAAAATAACAGCCACACAAGGTAATAATGTTGATACAGATCTTCACAAGAGTCCTGCTCAAGCATACAAATGATGCACAACGCAATAGGCTTTTGTTTTTCAAATCATTTTTGAATAATATAATGAGTTCATTTCCTACACATATAATTGTTGCCTATACTACCCAGGCTATACGGTGGTTCGTAAGCCTGGAAACCAAGCGATAGCCTAGTTGGTCGCGGTACGGACAGTCAAGACGAAAGTCGTATGTTCAAAACCCAAATGGAATACACCTCTGACTTTTCTAAAGTTACGTGTGTATTAAATGTTAATTATCGCTTGCTTTAACGGCGAAGGAAAACATCGTGAGGAAACCTGCAGGTACCTTAGAATTCTCCTACGAATTTCGAAGGTGGAGTCTACCAATCCGCATTAGGCCAGCGTGGTGGACTAAGGCCTAAACCTTCTC
The DNA here is from genome assembly GCA_905220505.1 of Laothoe populi. Taxonomy (NCBI): domain Eukaryota; kingdom Metazoa; phylum Arthropoda; class Insecta; order Lepidoptera; family Sphingidae; genus Laothoe; species Laothoe populi. The sequence continues at coordinate 5,841,045 of HG992151.1, read as the reverse complement.
ATTAGTAGAGGAGGCCCAAGCCCAGCAGTGGGACAATGTTTAATACATGTTTGTGTTTATTTTATATTATTAAGCCTGAAAATTAGGTAAACGCGAAACAAAAATGTCCAATAACCAATAATTGAAACAAAAATCATAATCACATATCCACTAAACAGCAATTGAGCTGTTTTCAGCGGACGTCTTCAATGAAAATAAAGAAAATAAGCTAATGAACGTTCTTTTTGGACAACAAAATATAATTTCCCATAATAAAGGTCTGCATGAGAAAGCGTCCATAATCGGCGCCCATGAACACGATAATAATAAATTAGTTATACGTTGCATAAATCACGGGGCATGAAATTCAATAAAGTCATATTCAACGGCGTACCACCTCTGTGGGGACTTTAATTTGCAATTAATCAAGCCTGTTCTTAAATTAGGAGGTTCGATGGAGGTAAAAAAATGATTTGATCGAAACGTGCCGCGTTCACACTGTAACTACCTACGTTATGTTTGAATGAATGTTGTATGACAAATATGTATGTATGGAGAGGATTTATTTTTCATTTTAAATCACATATAAGATTAAATTTTAGCATCCAGAAATGAGAATCAAATTAATATTGCTCGATTATAGCAATATTATTTTTCATCAAACCGTACACCCTAATGCGTGTAATAATAATAATAAATCTGGTTCACGGAGTTGTTGACATGTGGGATGCTGATTCGCCTTTCATTGTCCCAATCGTTTCTGCTAACGGGCTGATACCAAAGAGCTTCGACCAACATCTCCAAAGGTCTCAATCGGTCGTTGGGTCAAAAGTACTATTCGAGATGGCACGTATGGTGAGAAGGTTCGCCTCACCATTGGAGAATGAATGAAACCATTTTATATTTTTGAATGTTTTTTTTTATCTACAAATTTATATTTAATAAATTTACCTTTTTAATTAAGAGTATAACTGTACATTAAGCATATACATACTATTGATACAGTTATGATAATATGATTCTGATCAAAGAAATTATTATGAATACAACCTTATAACAATTTACGGATACCAGTAAGTCAATGGGGTTTGACGGGACAGCCAAATCACCGCTGGTCGCTCGCTCACTCGCTGGTGTTGAACAATGACTCAATTTTGCCAATTTTAAGCCCTAACGTGATGGATCGGTTTTAATGTCGGTTGATAGAGGTTGCGCTCATTAGTTTTTGCGCAGTATAATTATTGATAACATATAATTTAGTTTATATTGGATTTAACTTTATTGATGCCTGCACTAAACGTTTACGGATAGTTAAATGCCATAAGTTACGTAATAAATTATTTGTATAAAGTAATTTAAAACACATAATATAAAACATAAAGAAATTATGTTGGTTATTTGTTTGAAGTAGGTCACTTTGCGGTGCCAGGATAAAAAAAAGTTTGGAGTTATTGGTACACTCATCATCAATAATGGAATAGTGGTGCAAAGTATGAGAAATGTTGGCTCTCCAGCAGCGAGGTGGGCAGATGATATAGTTTACACTGACACTAACTATATTGAACGCGGTTAGTACAGAACTATAGATAAAAAATATATGAGCCCAGTAGTGGGATGGAAAAGCATTTTTTTGCTGTCGCGGGGAAAAAGTGGGATGGAAAAGCCTGACATGATGATCATGACCATGATGAAGTTATTTAACCTCTCAGGCTTTGCCCGGTCGAATATAGCCGGACCAAAACAGGTGAAAGTCGCCCTTATTAACATGCATTAAAGTCGTATTTAAGTAATGGCCGCCGACTGTTTGTTTACATTACATGAATATTTTGTTTCATGTTTGTATAAGTGCGGGCATACTTTTATTGAAGACTAGCTGTTGCTCGCGGCTCCGCCCGCGTGGAGGTTACTTACGTTCAAAATCCAGAACTAAATAATATAAGACTTGGTTTCTCTTTAACCATCGACTTTCACGTGATGGTATGAAATCTTTATGATATTTAGGCCAAGCAATCTTCTGTGGCTTATAAAAATTTATTCAAATTAAGGAAATAAACTGCAATAACAACATTCTATGACAGCACTTATTGCCTAGTGGTAAGTATTACAGACTGTTAGGAGAAAGAGACGAAAGTAGCCAATTCGCTAATAGCCGAAAAGGCACATAACTCTATTTTTTCGACGTGTATTGACTGTCATTTACTCTTATTTTAACGGTTCTATGTGGGAGGTGATATCAGACCTATATTAAACATTGTCCCACTGCTGGGCACACTCTAATAATGAGAAGGGTTGGACCGTATTCCACCACGCAAGCCAAATGCGGTTCGGTGGACTTCCCATACCTTTAAAATTCTTATGAGAGTTCTCAGATAACGATGTTTTCCTTCATCATTAAAACAAGTTATAATTAACAATGTACACATTTAAATGTGTATGTAAATATAGAAAAATCAAAAGTGTATGCCATTTTGAATTTTCTATTTAATTTCTTTAATTATCGCTTATTTCAACAATGATGGAAAACATCGTGAGAAATCTGCTTACCTGAGAGTTTCAAAAGAATTTTAAAAGTACGTGAAGTCTACCAACCCGAATTTGGCAAGCGTGGTGGACTAAAGCCTAACTTCATTAGCAGAAGACGCCTGTGCTCAGTAATAGGACAATAACATATTGTTGATATTATTATATCACTTAATAATATTCTACTATTGCTTTGAAAATGGCCACCACGAGAAAAAGCAGCAAGAAACCAAGCCGTAGGTATTTTAATATTATAATTATTAATAATTCCACTAGGATTTAATTTTCCCTTGGCTAGGTAGGCTTTGTTCCTATGTATGACTGAAGTAGTTGACAAAATGAAATTGTTGCATCTCGGTATAAGCAAGCTTTAAATGTTCTTTTGACCTTGCTATTCCAAATATACATAGTTACTAAGCCAGTACCTATAGATATGTCTTAATATATTTCAATATAATAAAATATAGCGCAAGTAGTTTTTTTTCTTAACGTCGACATTGATTACTTTATGTTAATGTACTGGTATACGAGTAATCCAATTAATTTGCACCGCATTGATGACGTAATGTAAATGTTAGTGTACCTACAAGCGCATGATATTGATGGAATATTTTAAATCATGTACAGCTTATGGAATAACATAGTTCTCTCATTATTACTTTAATGTTAAGTTTATTATCTGGGAAGTGACAATCTCAAGTCATTAAGTACATGGAAATATTAAAGGCGATATAAAGGCTTTAAACTCGAACTTCATCTATCCCAGAACCTGCAGGTATAAGAACGAAGAAGTGATCCACCAGCTCATACTACGCCCACGTGGTATTTTTCTTATTTTGGCACGATAAAGTAACCATACTGCACCTGATGGTAAGCGTAGTGCCGTCCAGTTAGAGTATCAAGTAGCGAAAGACAATCTATCCCTCGCTACTCAACACAATCATGCTGGCCTGCTGTGTAACTTCACACTACGGCTTAAGGACCCTGGATCAAAGGAAATTAATCAATTGAGCTGAATCAAACATAAGCTGGCATTACCTTTCAGTTGGAAATGGATGGTCCATTTAAAAAAGTGGGGTTAGAGAAATCAGTCAAAAGCTTGATGTCATTATAATTTATTTAAAAAGTTCTAGTTCATTCTATTTAGAGATCGTGAAAAGACCACTGATTAAAGGAACATAAATGATTTACATAGTGCTTCTTAGTAGTAAAGAATTTTATTTCTTAGTAGGTACGAGTTTATTATATAATCGATTAGCAAGACGAGCTGGTTGATTCTTGAAGGTAAGTGCTGAATTATGAAAAATGACTTAAACAATAGTCATATATTATATTATATTACATATATTGGATTAAGGTTGAAACACCAAGCCACTGGGTCTCTTCTACTAATATACTTTGAGTACATAAGGTGCCCGATTCGACTATTGAATGTATTAAAAATGACACGTCCTAGTAAGAAAGAAAAATAAATAATTTTTTTAATATTTCTATCAGTCCATCGACGCTCTAAGGCCCAACATAACTTCTTTAGATCCAAACAGCTACCAAGTAAGGCAGTAAGTTGCTGATATGACTCAAAAACTTACACAATATTAATCCTACATCACCAAGACCAAAAAATATCAAAGCTACTATAATTCCTATAATTATCTACACCATTTAGATATTAGGCAACTCCGAATTTTGAGTGACCTTTATAAAACTAAGAATGATTGATGAATATCCTAATAATGCTTGTAATCATTGCTTCTATGTTTATTGGATCAGAGTATTTTTAACCAGTTGTTTTTAGGTTGCCATAGTGGTTGCAATTAATGAAAATCTCTCAGCTATTGTTGATGGTGAGTCCAAAAACTGTCACTTCAGGTCCTCAGCATATTGCTGTATTGACCCCATCCATACAATTTTTAGAGAAGATTCAAATGAAGTCTGAGCCTTTTTTAGGGAATATTCTAAGAGACGCCTTTCAGGTTAAGTCGATATGCAACTGATGCATGTGACACCCTGCGTGGCATGGCGGGTGAAATCTTTGTGTGACAGAGAGATATTTGTTTCGGGTCTAGGTGTTGTAGGACCGTAGTCCCTTGTAGTTCTTGATACCCACTATACATTGTTGACCTAGTTTGGGGTCAGGACTATGAGTGTGACTGTTGGCTATAAAAACGGTGTTATTAGTCAATAGTTCAAAATAAAAATGCTGTTATATTTTATGAGGCCATTTAAAACCAGATATTAGCGGGTACTTCGCAAAAACCGTCAATTAAACGAAGTAATGCACGTTAGGTATTCGTAAATTGATATTACCGAACTTAGATGGGACATCATGATAAGTTGTTTAAATCGTGGGTTGGGACGTTAATATAGTAGTGGGTAGACAGTTTAATTGAATTATTTAATTGATATGTTTTGATTTTATTATGATTCCATTATATTTCAACAAAATAGTAGATCGTTAATGGATAGGTGGCTTTAATTCTACATCTCGAAAGATTTACGATGCAATTAATTTATTTATTTCACATTAAAATACTAGCTACCTATCAATTATGTTAAGGGGAAGGTATAATGCACATTTAAGTGACAATAATTATGATGTTATTTGAAATAAAAATCATGCTATTATTAATGGTATGACGCAATTGCAGGATATAAATTAATTGTGGCTATTTTATTAAAAATAATATAATATACACTATTTGTAAAAATAATCTACTTAAGTAGTTTCAATTTAAACAAAGTATAATATAACAGATATAAAATTTCCTCAGAATATAATAGAAATGATACTTAACTATCCAGAACAAAAACGAGAATTGGTCTGGATATTTTCTTTTATTATTAGTATTTTTGCTGTGACCCTGATAATTTTATATTAAGTATCTATAAACTACTATGCTACCACCTATTGCTACACTATTTGCTGGTGGTAGGATATTCATATCCACCCGGATAGCGACCACCACCGTACACAGGGCGTAAAACCCGCCATAGTGGTACACGCAAGTGTGTCGCGTTCCGGGATCAGCCAGTGTACATACGGTTTTTGTCGGGGGTCTAGAGTTGGGGTACGATGTTTGGCCGTTTTGCAGCCTGATTCTGTTCTGATTTTTCTGACACTAGACCCTCTATCGCTTCTTCACCTTCTTACCCAAGGCGTAGTGTGAAGAAGCAGGCTGGCATGATTGTGTTGAGTAGCGGGAGATAGATTGTCTCTCGCTTCTCGATACTTTAATTGGATGGCACTGCGTTAACCGTCAGGTGCAGTGTAGTCACTTTGCCGGATAAAAAAAAAATAAAAAAAACTACATACGTCTGAAAGTCATCAGTTACGTGTTTTGTATAATAGAAAATGTTACTTACCAATTACGAGTAAATAAAACATATTATGTAACTGTATTAGAATGAAATCCCGTAAAAAAAACACTTTCAGTTTTCCCTGATTTGTAAATTTTCTGGACAACTTTTCAAATTTTCTTTTTTAAAAGTAAGTTTAAATTTTAGCCTATTACGAACCATTAAACAAAAGCCAACTCAGTCTAGCCGTTTGCAAGTAATGCGCATACCAGCGAACAATATTTAATTTTAATTTATATTTCATTGATTTTGATTTGACAGCCTTTGTAGCGCAGTTGGTGAGTAGCCGGCTGTGAAACGAGAAGCCGTGGGTTCGATTCCCACACCGGGACCATTTTTTGTGAGACAGGCAGATATTTGAGTCCGGGGTTCTGGGCGTTGTGAGACAGTGCGTATCTCGTAGTCCCTGATTCCCACCACCCATGACACAAGACTCGTATCTTAGTGTGGGGTCGGGGCTATGTGTGTGACTGTTGGGTGTTATTTATTTATTTATTATTGATTGATCTACACGATAGAATGCTGTAGATGATCATGATGATACAAACCTGTGACTAACGGGGTATGTGATCTTACAAACAACTAGTTCAAGCTACTTGACCAATAATTTGCTTTGCTGTGCCCTGGTATTGCAGAAGTCTATGGGCGGCGGTGACTACTTACCATCAGGTGGCCCGTCTGCTCGTCTGCCTATCGAGGCATTAAAAAAAATGTACTGTCCGGAACCAGCGCGCCTATATCTAAAAATGTTCACTGCTTCTGCTGCTGTAGATATCGTTCAAGAATAGGTCTTGAGCATATAAGAAAGAGTCTTACGAATGTCCTTGCATCTCTTTTTTAACTAAATTGGATGATGATGAGAATATGTATGCTGTACCTAATTAAATAAAATAAATAAATAAAATTTAGAGAAATAAGTCAGACCAATGATGATAAACTACCCTAATTTCAGCCGAATAAGTACATAAATGACATTCTCCTTAATTTGTTAATTATAAATGGAGTTATATCCGCTTTAGTAACCACGAGTGCAGTCACAACACTTGGATTCCGGTTCTCGACGACAATAAAACTTGATAAATAACTCTTACTGAGATTAGGGTTGTCCAACGTATCGTCTTCATTTGTATTGATTGCCTTAACAAATAGTGTAAAGACAAAAAACGTATAGATGGTTTTATTATGGAATTTCTTTAATCGCTAATCTCGTTATTTGTGGTCAAATTAATAGAGGAGGTGATACAAGTTGCTTTTATTGTTTTAATGAATAATTTGCGAGAAGTAGAACAATAAAAAATGTATATAATTCCGTTTAAAAAATAATTTATTCAATGCCTTTCAAATCTAGTAGAATTAGAGGTATTTGTCAAATGACATGAAAGGGATACACGATATGATTCATGGCGTCAGCGCTCAGAATTGCGATTACGATGGAGTAGTCCGAAGGAGATAGATATTCCAACTATGAGCCCACTCACCAATAGAAGAATAATTGCAGTGTCATTCTTGAATAAATTTTGATCCTATTTTTTTAACCGACTTCAAAAAAGGAGGAGGTTAACAATTCGTCGGAATCTTTTTTTTTATGTATGTTACCTGATAACTCGAAGACGCCTGGACCGATTCGAGAAATTCTTTATTTGTTTAAAAGGGTATACTTCCCAGGTGGTCCCATTGGCACCAAGTCAGGATCTGATGATAGGATCTCAGACAAATCAAGGGCAACCCTCAAATTTTATAGTGACGCATAATTGCACAAGCATTTATTTTTTATTTGTCGTTTGCATATCGAATAATATTCTAAATGAAACCCAGGAAACTACCGTTTTAATACACTATACGATACACTGTATAGCTAACATAGAAATCATGTTTGCCTAATAAACTCAAGACTTTAGGAACTCCGAAATCGGATTGTTCACTGCGACACAATGCCTGGAGGAATCAATAACAAAATCATTTGGTTTTTAATAAAATTTACAGGAATCGTCCGTGATTTACTGAAGCAACTATAAAGCTAATTTGAAAACACTGTTAAACGTAGAGTGACATTATATTTCTAAAGTTTTCCACGTAAAGTTATCTTCAATGATATGTGTGAAACACTCAAATTAGTTTCCAATCATACTTAAGACAATAAATTTGTGCAAAAGTAATAATATTTTATTTTTGACTATTCAAAATCACACCTCTTTATTGGCGCCATTATTAAATTCTGTTGTCCTCCAAATTCCCTATTCGTTGTAAATTCATCAAGATTTTGAACGTTAATTTATAACAAACACTTGCACTGTAATAATTTCACGTAGTTTTCTTATTAATTATGAGGATATCGACCTATTTCTGTTTAACGCGTTCAGCTTTTTATATAACGATGAATGGGTTTGTATACAATCATTGTTATAATTTTATTCATTGCCTCATTGGTATGTGGTGGTGTATCGGCCATGACCCTTTATGTATTAGGTTTCTTTCTCAGGTCAGGGTTTAAGTGATCAAGTCTATGATAGGCCTATGTCCAGCTGTGGACTGCTACAGGCCGATGATGAAGTGATCAATATGTTGTATACCTGTAGCTATAAGTATTTTTTTTCACCAAAATCATAGTTAAAAGGAGTGCTGATAGATTAGAAAACTAGACTAACGTTAATGACTTAAATAAAAATTTTGATACTGTATTTAATTTGAAAATCCAAAAATATATAGCGATAGTCAGATTTGATTGTTCTTTATTTTTATAACAAATAGTCACAATAGTTAATGACTATAGTTGTGATAATGCGATTACGTTATATTTAACTATGACAAAAGAATTTAATAACAGTCATAACTTGACTACGGCGGAAAGCCAAATATTAACTAAAGTTTACTTCAGCTAATTTAACAAATTTTTAGTAACAAACCTTAGCATGACTACGTAATTTTATCGAAAGGTAATTTTTGTTTGATTTTGTCCTTATGATATATCTCGTGGAATGTATACTAGGCCGGAAATAAGTAGCGGCTTTATAGATACAGGCTGAAGTTTTATGTCAGCCTTTTATTGACAGCCTCCGTGGCGCAGTAGGCGAGTAGCCAGCTGTGAAACGAGAGGCCGTGGGTTTGATTCCCACACCAGGACAAATGCTTGTGTGACAGACAGATATTTGTGTCCAGGGTCTGGGTGTTGTGAGACCGAAAGTCTCTCGTAGACCCTGATACCGTACATCTGAATACCTGATACACAAGACTCGTAACTTAGTGTGGGATCGGGGCTATGTGTGTGACTGTTGGGTGTTATTTATTTATTTGTAGTAGTTACAAAAACCTTTTGTAACATGAATAGGGTAGCCCTAATTGACATGTAGTTTTTTCATTACACACATCAAATTGAGAATTTATTCGTAGACATGCATTTCGACATACAACTGCATGTAACATGTGCCGTGTTTATTTCAAGATGCGTAGAAGTGGGTTTGTTTATAAATTAATTAGAGGAAATGTTGATGTAGCCGTCTGTAACAAATTCGTAAGAAATTTCCTCATAAATAATGCTACAAACCTGATTACAGATAAAGGTGTTGTTCTATACATAGGAATAGCAGCGATAGCTAACGTATTTTTGATTGCGGTACGGACTGTCAAGGCGAAAGACGTATGTTCGACACCCAGCCCAAATGGCATACACCGCTGACTTTTCTAAAGTTACGCGTGTTCATTGTTAATTATCGCTTGCTTTAAAGATACAGGAAAACATCGTGAGGAAACCTGCATACCTGAGAATCCTCAAAAGATACATACATATACACTCACGCCTGTTACCCCCGAAGGGGTAGGCAGAGGTGTAACCAGTACACCCACTTTTCGCCGAATTTCGGTCCCATAATGTGATAGGGCGCGAGCCTATCGCCACACCGGGCACCATTCCAGACTCCGGGTTAATACTGAGTATTTCTAGGTAGAAAAACCCAATATCACTTTACCCGACCCGGGGATCGAACCCGAGACCTCAGCACAGCAATCGTAACACAACATAATCCTCAAAAGAATTTCGAAAGTATGTGAAGTCTACCAACCGGTATTAGTGCAGCGTGGTGGACTAAAGCCTAACATACAAGCCCTCTCATTAGCAGAGGAGGCCTGTGCCTAGCAATGGGACAATGTTTAATAGAGCCAGTGTTATTATTATTTATGCTCCAGAAGTTTGTGCCGTAACGCCTTAGCCTAAATGCTAAAATGAATTGATTTATTGTTCTTTTATTTCACATAATATATTTAATTTGAGAATGTTTAAATCTGTGCTAGCGTCATGTGCCGAGTCGGTCACTTCACTTTAACATGGTTCGGAAAGTGGTTTTTTTTCTAGTTCCTCGATCAGCAGAATAGTAGACGGGCCACCTGATGGTAAGTATTCACCACCGCCCATAGACTTCTACAATGCCAGGGCACAGCAAAGCCGCAGCCTACCGTTAAGTTGATAAATTGCACACGCTTTTTGAATGGGCTGGTTGGTCTACTCAAGCATTTTAATTGTTTATCGTGAAGTTCTTATTTAATAGTTCTTATGATATGCACAATACGTAGATACTCTAATTAAGTTTTTTATGTCATTATTTTAAAATATTGTATAAAATAATTTAATATTTTCAAATATAAACAAGTTAGTTTCTTGGCGCTTCTTCTCAGTTTAGGTTGTTTTCAAATCAGACGTAGTCTTCCTATGCAATGATGTGTCCGAAATAGCTTATTTACTTAATAAGTGTAAGGGGATTTTCTAATATTTACCTGTATAAGCTCAAAATTAATTTTCTATTATAAGCTAATTTCAATGTTTGTTTTTCATTATAATAATACTACGACTGCCTCGGTGGCGCAGTGGTAATTGCGCATGCGTTACGACTGCTGTGCTGAGGTCTCGGGTTCGATCCCCGGGTCGGGTAAAGTGATATTGGGTTTTTCTATCTAGAAATTACTCAGTATTAGCCCGGAGTCTGGAATTTGTGCCCGGTATGGCGATAGGCTCGCCCCCTATCACATTATGGGACCGAAATTCAGCGAAAAGTGGGTGTACTCGTTACACCTCTGCCTACCCCTTCGGGGATTACAGGCGTGAGTGTATGTATGTATGTATGTATGTATAATAATACTAGCCATGTATTAAACATTGTCTCACTGCTGGTCACGGGCCTCCTCTACTAACGAGAGGAGTTAGGCCTTAGTCCACCACGCTGCTTCATTTTATATTAAATTGAAAAAAAAAATTGTTCAAAAGTCATAGTAATAATCGTTACTGATAGGTATCTATTACGCGAAATAAACAAGGATTTTTTCCTTAGTGTCATACATATCCTGCGGTAAGGTGGATTGCCGACTAAATAAAAATACGCTTTCGCAAGGAATTAATTGCGCAGGACCTCATACTTAGTCTCAGTACATGAAGTACACTTGCGTTATCTGTTTCGATCTATGTCTATGATAGCACTTAAAAAATGTTAAAAAGCCCTAGCCTAACATGTTATAGAGTCACATTTTCGTATAATATGCATTGAATTTCATTTTCGATAATTGTTGCCAAAAAACTGTTCTCGACTCAGCTAATCATCTATCCACCCTTTAACACAAAAGCACGCGAAAATTATATCTGACGCAACAGCTCAGTCATGCGTACACAAAATATGATGAAAAACAGATTTATATCTCATACACACTCATCTGAAGTTAGTTTTAATTGGCGATTTGTTTATTATTTAGCCCTCAATCAACATCACTGTGCTATTGCAACATTTTTATAATTTATTCGAGAAATTTAGAAACAATAGTTCGCGTCCTGTTTCAATGAATTCGAAACAGATGCAGATGTTTATGTTACGCCTAGATGTTTTGTTGAATGAAATGTACGGGAAATCTAGTAATCCAGTAGTAAATGTAAAAATACAGAAATATTGTTTATTATTGTATTGAGCCGGCTGGTTATATTTGGAATGTAGATCTTACCGAATTTCTTCTGCTATATAACTTACTAGCTTTTGCCCGCGGCCCCGCGCGCTTGGTTGTTGTTTTTGAAAGAAAAAATCATCTTACATCTACAACACCTTTTTATATTTTGCTATACAGTAGGCAGTTTGCATTTTTCCGAGATAAAAAATAGCCTCATCATCCTCTAATCTCTAAATAAAATTCATGTCGATACTTTGCTCTGTGAAAAACAAAAAAACTATCCCACGGGAACCGTAGATTTTTCTGGGATATTTTTATCCTACTTTTGTAACTGATGTGCTATTCCAGACTATAATCTATCTCTGCCAAATTTCAACCAGATCCGTTCAGCCGTTCTGTCGTGATTGAGTAACAACAATCATACATCCAAACATTCACATTTTTAATATTGGTAAGATTTTAGCGTATTTATATAGTGGTTTCATATGTTTCTGCTGAATTTAAACCTTTACAAATAAAATTAATTTTAGTTTATTAATTTCTGTATGTATCTTAGTAAAAACTTACCAGTGGATTAAATATTGTGTACAAACGAATTTTATTTTCACTTAGTATGTACATCTATTTGAAATATTGTAAACTGAATTTAAAACTTCTAATTATTTTAATTAACGCTAAGCTACATGGCTATTTGGGGTGATACATCTCGTCTTTATTTTAAAACAAAACGCGTCAAAAAATAGACATTGAAGTGGAGTTTGATGTCCAAGCGTTTTAGCGTCTTTGAATATTTTTAACCGACTTCAAAAAAGGAAGAGGTTTACAATTCGTCGGAATCTTTTTTTTTATGTATGTTCCCCGATTACTCGAAGACGACTGGACCGATTCGAGAAATTCTTTTTTTGATTCAAAGAGTATACTTCCCAGGTGGTCCCATTGACAGTTGACATTTGTCAGGACCTGATGATGGGATCTCAGAAAAATCAAAGGCAACCCTCTAATTTTATAGTGTCGCATAATTTGTTTTTTATTGAAGTCTGTGTATTTTTTATGTATAACAAGAATATCGCTGATCGAATGTCGATGATAAAGTGAATGGGGATGAGAGAGAAAAAGTAAAAGAGAGGCGGAGTTCTGCGTCCGAAATCACTCTCCAAAGCGCAACAGTAAACTGTTGTAACCGGGTTTCTGTGAAAGAGTGGTAATAACGCGGTCGAACTGTGACAAAACTGAAAAAAAAATTACGGATTTTATCGCGATTTATTAAACTTTTCTATCCCGACGTTCCGAAAGCCTTCATGGTCCGTCGGTCAGTCCGCCCCGTGACCAAAACTGTCTATAACAGGGCTCTACCACTTTAAAACTCTACATGATTCTATAAACTTTATGACCTCACGTACATCGAATCATACACATCGTACATCGAAGTTTCATATTAGAACTTACAGCTCGGTTCGCTTCAAGCACCGCTTTTTTTTCTTGACGCAGACGTAGAGTAGAACAAGTTTTATTTCATAACCTTATTTGCATGTTTACTGCGTTCTTTTTTTGTCTAGAATGGAAGGAAAACTAGGTCCTAAGCTCACTAAAGAGTAGCTAAGTATGTACTTACTAAACGAAGATTATTATAGTTACAGTTTAAAAGTAATTACCATAATTATTACATGTTGTCATAAAGTTCTTAGGACATGAAATGCTTAAAGCTGCATCTGAAATGCGAATATTATTCTATACATAAATACATATGTATCGGTGTGGGAATCGAACTCACGGCCTCTCGTTTCCGACCGGCAACTCGCCTACTGCGCCACGGAGGCTGTTATATTACACATTGTCTATAATGTTGCGTCACTACTTTAAAAACACACGTACTTATATAACAACTCACGCACACACAGTGTAGTGTAGTGTATATACACTCACGCCTATAATCCTCGAAGAAGTAGGCAGAAGTGAAACCAGTACACCCACATTTCGCCGTGATTAATACCATCCCACGATGTGATAGGCGCCTATCGCCATACAGGCCACAATTCCAGACTCTGGGCTAATAGTAAGTATTTAGCGGTGGTATAACCCAATATCACTATTATCCGACCCTGGGATCGAACCTGAGACCTGTACTGAGACCAGCACAGTAGTCATACTTAATTCTATACCATAATGTCTTCCCAAGTTAAAAAATGCATCTAAAACGCTGTCGCTATCTTCTAAGTTTAACATATTAGTAATATTAAAATCACACGACAAATTTTCCTGGGCAAGACTTCGAAATAGAACTGTGAATGATAAGTAACAAAATGTCAACACAATTGAAACATAATAATGCATCCATAATTTAATACACCTGCATCATGATGTTCGAGTAAAGCACGCAGTAACTAGTTCATTTAGCACCGAGAGTAGTCCGGCTTGTGTTCAGTTGTGTCGCGACCGCCCGCGCATGTTTGCGGTGCGCTTAGCGGCACAACGTTAACTGACTGTCGTTGCGTCAAAGAGTAAGTCGTAGGTAGGAGAGGCGGGGCCATGTTTCTATTGATTTGATTCCCGTGTTTATTATTCATAACCGTGTGTATTCATTGTTAATTATCGCATGAAAAGGCGAAGGAAATCATCATGAGGAAACTTGTGTATCTAAGAATTCTCATAAGGATTTCGAAGGTGTGTGAAGTCTACAAACCTGCATTAGACCACCGTGGTGGACTAAGGCCTAACCCCTCTCATTAAGAGGCCCATGCACTGTGCAGTAGGACAATGTTTAATACAGAGCTAGTATTATTTTTTATTATAATTTTATTCATAACCAAAGACAAAGGATTGTGCGATCAACAAATATTTATATCGGGTCTAGGTGTTATGAGACCAAAATTCTCTCATAGTCCTGGTACTACTGGGTGGGTGGGTCTCCTGGTACCCACGAATCTCTCATAGTTCCTGAGACTATGATGACTATGTGACTGTTGAATGGATTTGTTTATTATTATTAAATCAATATCGTTTAATTTCTCAAGCAAAAATGCGTCCTTTGTTTTTATTTATACATAATCACACATACATAGTTTATCAAACTAAATTACTACATTTGTAATGAATTTATCAAATTGACCATATTTGTTTAAACAAACTTGCATATATAATCACATTTATATTCAAAATTAATTTTTAAACAATAGCCTCGTTTGTAAGTCCAGTGTCGTGTATAGGTTAAGAAATTCATGAGATCCTGGATTCTAATATCGGGTCTGGCAATCCAAGTATGTGTTTCGAAAAATCATATATAATTCACTCGGGATTGCAAACTATATCTGATTTAGTGATAGACAGGTATCAACACCAGCTATCAGCTATCTTCCCTTAAGCAGCAATAAAGTTGGTAAACGGGGATACAGACATTGGCTTATGTTATATTAATTTATTTACAAAGTTAGTTAGAATTTTAAATACATATTATGACGTCTTTGGCCTATAGAGATAAGCAGAGACTATATATTTCCACTTTGTCTGATCCTGAAACACCACATTAGCTTTATCTAATTTCGCCAATCTCTTCATGCATTCACGTTGGATAAAAGTACTCCTGACTTGTCCTTTTTCTTACATTCTATAGGTAGAATTGAGATTTTGGAATTTCAGGTAGGTTCTCATCTATTTCGATTTATTTAGTCTTTGGTCTTGTAACATTCAGAGGACAGAGCACGTCATTGTGCGTAGAACTTCACCAATTATCGCATCGAGCCCCCATTATGGTTGGGCACAAACTGTGGCGCTAAAACCAACTCTACAAAATGTATTTAAAAAGCCCAATGAGTTTGGAAATTCACTTTAATTGGCAAAACGTGTAAAAATATCTTTGCAAGTAAAAAGTTTTGTGCATTTTGAAATGTGTAAAGTAGAAACGAAACTTGTTATATAGATAAATGAAATTATAAAATCATTCAGTGCTGAGACAATGATACAGACTAGTGATATCCCCTATATGTATTTATCTTAAAACACAAACAGATTCCGTCACGTCCTACTTTTAGAGCTTTTAATTCCCGCATGCTTTTAGTACGGTGACAATAAACAACGTTGAATGACGTTCAAATTATAATATATCTAGTGTAAACCGAACATTTACGCGCCACAACGCTTTCGAAAGCGTAAAAACCCTTTACAATGCATACGCGACCATTTCAGACCCAATTTAAACGACACTGCAAACAAAATAACACGATGCAGCCGCCATGAGCGTCCATGATGCGACCGCTAAAATCTTGCGACAACACACATAAACTTTTAAAAGTGTTTACTCGGATACAGTGACAGGGCTATCTAGTCTGACGATTGCGGACTGTTGACAAATGCCTTTGCTGTACTGCGCTTATTTTCAACTTTATATATTTACGTTAAGGTTTAAAATTATTTGTTAAAAGGATGTATTGGACAGTGCATAGGTAATGGTAATGATGTTTACAGTTAAGTCGTCATGTAGTCGCTAATCGCGACGAACTCGCGCGTTAGCGCCTCGCCCGGTGTCCGCAAACATTGTCATTCATTGTCACCCTCGTTGAATGAGAATCAACCCTTCCTGGTGACTCGAAAGGGTGGTTGACCAAGCTGGTAAGGAATTCGTTCATAAATTAGTTTTTTTTAAGTTACTACTTTGTGTAACGATACTATGTATTAAACTTTAAAGAAGGCCGCAGAGTGTTTTTTTACTTGGAGAAATGAATTGTCTTCCAATTTGAGTAAAGCTTGGATAAAACTTTTAACACGACAACGATTTTTACCTCGTATTTTGTCTCTTTGCCTTTGAGGAAAATGATCTACAAGGAAGTAACAGGCATTCAAGTAACCTTGGATAAGAAGAAAAATTGTTGAAGCCAACTTTTGTTCAAAACTTATGTATACAGGTATGATAATTATATATGCGTCAAATAAATGACAAAGAGAGATTATGATATGAGATTAATTTGTTCAAGTTAATTCGAGGTTGAGGTACGGACTGTCAAGACTAAAGTCGTATGTTCGAAACCCAAAGGCATACACCTCTGACTTTTCTAAAGTTACGTGTGTATTAATAGTTAATTATAGTTTGCTTTAACGGTGAAGGAAAACATCGTGAGGAAACCTGCATACCTGAGAATTCTCAAAAAGAATTTCGAAGTCTACCAACCCGCATTAGGCCAGCGTGGTGGACTAAGGCCTAACCCCTCTCATTAGTAAAGGAGGCCCGTGCCCAACAGTGGGCCAGTGTTTAATACAGTGCTAGTATTTTTATTATTATTAATTCAAGCATACCATATTATTCCTACATGTTGTACATATAAAAGACTAGCTGTTGCTTGCGGCTCCGCCCGCGTGGAGGTTATTTTCGGGAGCAGAAGTATACAATCCAAGGAGTTGTCCTCTGCACTGAGGCACCTGTAGCGATTGTTCAGCCTCTCAGTTGTTGTGCCTGAATCTTCACTCACTCACTCTCTCAATCTCTCACTCTCTCACTCTCTCACTCTCTCACTCTCTCACTCTCTCACTCTCTCACTCTCTCACTCTCTCACTCTCTCACTCTCTCACTCTCTCACTCTCTCACTCTCTCACTCTCTCACTCTCTCACTCTCTCACTCTCTCACTCTCTCACTCTCTCACTCTCTCACTCTCTCACTCTCTCACTCTCTCACTCTCTCACTCTCTCACTCTCTCACTCTCTCACTCTCTCACTCTCTCACTCTCTCACTCTCTCACTCTCTCACTCTCTCACTCTCTCACTCTCTCACTCTCTCACTCTCTCACTCTCTCACTCTCTCACTCTCTCACTCTCTCACTCTCTCACTCTCTCACTCTCTCACTCTCTCACTCTCTCACTCTCTCACTCTCTCACTCTCTCACTCTCTCACTCTCTCACTCTCTCACTCTCTCACTCTCTCACTCTCTCACTCTCTCACTCTCTCACTCTCTCACTCTCTCACTCTCTCACTCTCTCACTCTCTCACTCTCTCACTCTCTCACTCTCTCACTCTCTCACTCTCTCACTCTCTCACTCTCTCACTCTCTCACTCTCTCACTCTCTCACTCTCTCACTCTCTCACTCTCTCACTCTCTCACTCTCTCACTCTCTCACTCTCTCACTCTCTCACTCTCTCACTCTCTCACTCTCTCACTCTCTCACTCTCTCACTCTCTCACTCTCTCACTCTCTCACTCTCTCACTCTCTCACTCTCTCACTCTCTCACTCTCTCACTCTCTCACTCTCTCACTCTCTCACTCTCTCACTCTCTCACTCTCTCACTCTCTCACTCTCTCACTCTCTCACTCTCTCACTCTCTCACTCTCTCACTCTCTCACTCTCTCACTCTCTCACTCTCTCACTCTCTCACTCTCTCACTCTCTCACTCTCTCACTCTCTCACTCTCTCACTCTCTCACTCCCTCACTCCCTCACTCTCTCACTCCCTCACTCTCTCACTCCCTCACTCTCTCACTCCCTCACTCTCTCACTCCCTCACTATTTAACTTCGTGTAAAAATGTGAAACACGTATTTCTTTATTTCCTACCAAAAGCCTAAATATGAATTTACAGACCCCTAAGTCGAGGAATTATGGATTTCCCATACATATTTTGACCTCCTATTTGACCCCTTTCAAGGTTGTTTTTTGAGAAAAAATATAGCCTATGTCCTTCTCCAGGATATAATCTATTCCCTTACCAAATTTCATTACAATCCGTTCAGCCGTTTAGTCGTGAAGAGGTAACAAACAAACAAACAGAGTTACTTTCGCATTTATAGTATTAGTATGGATACACTTTTACTTCACAACATGTACGCATAATAGATTGTTTTCTTGCAATAATTCAACAAGGTATTCGAAATAATTTAGATACTTTTCACGAATTTAAATATTACTTTAACGAAATAGTAAGAAGTTTCAGCCAAGTTGCAAAAGCTTGTTCTTTGTCAAGTTTGTTGAAGGTCGGGTAAGAGTAACACATGAAAATTACTTTTGTTTGCAACTTGAAGCGAAAATCAATATTGACTGCCGAGTTTTACTGAAATGATTCCATTACTTATTTCTGAATCTTAGGCTTGACGCACGCAGTTATTATTACAAAGTACACATGTTTAAGTACAGCCTTTTTTTTTTTGTTGTCGCCGGGAAAGCGTTTTATTACTACCGCCCGCTCCGAGGGGAAGCGGAATAAGAATAAAACGATTATGCTGGACTAGCCGGTCTTACGACCCAGCATCCCCCTTGCCCGGATGATGGCTATCCGGGCAGCCGCTGGGCCGAGTCCCTACCCCCTATGTACACCCCACCCGACACTACCAGCTAAAACCCCGCGGTGGCCTTCTTCGGCGCTTACGGAGCGATCCCGGGGTATTCTAAGGAGTGCTAGAATTGCTGCCGGAACCGCCCCTGCGCGGTGCTGCGTAGCAGCCCATCTCCATGGGAGGGCTTAGGAGCCCCCGCGCACCGAACAACGACAGCGAACGAGGCCTTACCACACGCGCTGCCGTCCATCTCGGGGTCGCACGATGCTCCGAAACTGGGAGTGCATCGATTCGGGCTGACAGCCCCCCGCTGCAAGCCCGCGACCCCCGATGGCCCCAATTAGTCGCCTCGTACGACAGGCAGGGGTTACCGTGGTGGAATTCAAACGCCCCCGTTCCACAGGGCGTCAGTCGTCCACCCGGCGCCTCCTACGTCTTCTCTGGCGGCGGGAGGGATCATTTCGTTCCCGATCCCTCTCGGCACTCTCCTTCTGCGAGATGACGCTCTCGGAGAAGTGGGCCACCGCACGCCAGGACCTCCGGCTGGCGACCATGGACGACACCACGGCCGGCAGCGAGAGGTCTCCTCCGACGACTGCTCTGAGAGCGCTGCGCTCTTCGTCCCAGGCTGGGCACTCCTCCAACGTGTGTTGGGCCGTGTCCTCGTGGCAGTTGCCACAATGGTGGCACACGGCAGACACCTCCTTTCCGATCCGACACAGGAACGAACCGAAACATCCGTGGTCCGTCAGTACCTGCGTCAGACGGAAAGTTGTCTAGCCATCTCTTTAGGACAGGACGCACTGCCGCGACTGTCCTCAAGCCCGCAATTGGGCTTTCCAGCCTGGTATGCCACTCCTCCACAGCGGTTCTGCGAAAGCGGGCTGCAATCTCCCTCGGGACCAGTCTCACCTGACGGCGACTGGACGCCTCCTCCCGCCAGAAGAACGCGGACGAGTTTTGCGTCCAACTCCCAAGGGAGGGTGCCAGCCAATACGCAGGCCGCCTCGTGGGAGACCGTGCGGTAGCTGTTTAAGTACAGCCTAATAGTCTAATACCTCATAGTAAGTAAGTAAGTAAGTAAGTAATTAAACTAATAGTGAACTATTAGTTTAATTCTTAAAATTCTAAAAGTACCATATATTATGAAATAATTGTCTGATTGAACTAGTAACAGCGAAAAAGCTGAGCCGTTGAGACTCTGCGTCCAAATCCGAGGTCAGGAAATTTTTACTTTTGAGTTTCTAATACAAATGAAATGAAATGAAATGAAAATAAATTTATTACCACAAAATATACAATTCACAAGTTATACAAGAACAATAATAAAAAAAAAATCGCTTGACAATGTATTTTGCTGACATCAAAATGTACAAAAAATTATAATGTCCTTTGATTTCCTCACTAGGCAAGCCTGTATCGAGGAAATCTTTATACGGGAATACATTTTTGATGTTACATAGTACCGATATTACAATAGTAGCTTAACTTACAAACTTACAAAATAAATTGAATTACTTAACTTACAAAATAAATAGTGAACATTGAAGGGAACAGTTTAACTAATTAATATAAAGAAATTACATTATAAAATGTTAAAATAATTAAGGTGTTGGCATTTTTGTATTGCAAAAAAAAAAATATGTATATAATTACTAAATGATATATATAAATACTAATATATATTACAATGATTATTATATTGGGAATAATTTATTATATTGTATATATCTTGTTCGGGAAGGAAATAAATAATCTCGGCGAACTGTAAGTGTATTAGTTTGCAACTTCTGTACACACACACACACTTCATGGATACACACGTGAGCATAAGTAATATGAAGCAAATGTTCTCTCTGATTTACATACATACTCACACGCCTGTAATCCCCGAAGAGGTAGGCAGAGGTGTAAACTAGAACACGGACTTTTTGCCGAATTTATTACGATCGCATAATGTGATAGGGGACGAACCCATCGCCATACTGGGCTCAATTCCAGACTCCGGGCTGATAATGAGTATTTTTAAATTGAAAACCCAATATCACTTTACCTGACCCAGGATCGAACCCGAGACTTCAATACAGCAGTCGTAATGCAAGCGTAATTACAACTGCGACACCGAGGCTATCTTCTGTCAGTCTCTAATTTAACATATCAAAGGTTTTATGACGTCTGAAGAAATAAAAAATATATTATAAATTATTACATTTGATCATACAAGCTGAGCTTAATTTGTTTATTCATGAAGGCATCACATCAATATCTAAAAAAAACATCACTGAACGCAATCTTATGCTCTCAATCAGTAATACCAACCTTTCAACTAGAATAATTCTAAGTTTAAACGTACAAAACCCCTTTCTTTGTTCATTGAACAAACGAACCAGCAATAAATCGGAGACTAGTTGGTGCCCGTAAATATCTCGTGTTCTAATAAACAGTTTGAATTGTGTTCGTGCCAAGTGTAACTCTAGTCTGGTTGTTGACATAGGTCAGGGTCGGAGGACTGCTTGTTACGTCTCCACACATTCAGACATAAATGAGAATAGCCGTTATGTCTGTGATGAATGGGTGTTACAGAATGATTTCTTGGTTACAAACATGCAACGTCTCTTGTTTTCATTATTAATAAAGTTCGGTTTGCTGTTGTAATGAAATACAGAGCATTTGTGACAACCCTAGTCTTTTATCGGATTCAATAAAATAAGTAAAACGTGAGAATAATAATACATACATATACACTCACGCCTGTAATCCCCGAAGGAGTAGGCAGAGGTGTAACCAGTACACCCACTTTTCGCCGAATTTCGGTCCCACAATGTGATAGGGGGCGAGCCTATCGCCATACCGGGCACATGTTTCAGACTCCGGGCTAATACTGAGGAATTTCTAGATAGAAAAACCCAATATCACTTTACCCGACCCGGGGATCGAACCCGAGACCTCAGCACAGCAATCGTAACGCATGCCCAATTACAACTGCGCCACCGAGGCAGTGAGAATAATAATGTTATAAAATATTTTTTCTGAATAAAGAATAATTATAAATAATTACACCCAACAATCACACATATAGTCCTTACACCACTAAGGTCACACCTGTATACAAAACTACGAGGGACTACGGTCTCACAACACCCATACCTGAAACAAATACCTGTCTGTATCGCAAAAAATTGTCTCAGTTCGGGAATTGAACGTACGGGGTCCCGTTTCACATCCTATTCGCCTACCATGCCACAGAGGTAGTTTAAAAATACAGTGTAAACTCTATATAGCGACACTGAAGGGACTGTGCATTTTATGGCGTTATAGAGAGTTGTCGTTAAATGGAGAGAAGAAACATCAGAATTAGAAAAATAAAAAGTTTATTTCTGACTATTGTTAGTAGTTATGTGCATAAAAAAGAATGTTATTTGAACGCTATTGAGTATAGTCTGTTATTTTTGTCTGACGTCTTTTGCTGCACCAGTAATTTTGTTGTATTTTTTTAGTTATTTTATTAATATCTAGCAATACTGAGGCATCTTGGTTATAAAGGAAATATTTTTCCAATAATTTTGCTGCTTCCAGAGCTTCTTTAATGCTCGGCGGAAGCTCAGGCTCATCCGTCTCATCTTCTTCATCACCTTGTTCTTGATCCTCAGTTTTTCTCACTGAATCTGAAACTGAAAATTTCTTCGTCTGTGAGTGAAGCCGTTGTAAGCAGGCGGTCGTCCACTTCAATGTAGGTTTGAAGATTTACCGTATTTCCTGCCATGTTGAATTGTTGAATCCACTCAGTTAATGGAAGGTCGTCGTCGCTTTCAAACTCAGATTCTGTTTCCACCTCATCACTCGTAGAATTGGTACAAAGTCCAGCATGTCGAAAAGAGTGCTGTATAGTTGTGGGTGTCACTTCTTCCCAGGCTTTAGATAAAAAATTTACTGCATGCAGCATATTAACAGAAGTTTTACCCTCAGATTCGACTAGCTCCATCAATAATTTCCTTCTGTAGTGACCCTTGAGGCTTTTAATCACACTCTGGTCCATTGGCTGTAAGACACTAGTCGTATTTGGAGGAAGAAATGCCAACTCTATGTTTTGAAGGTTTGATATAAAAGGGTGGGCAGGGCAGTTGTCAACAAGAAGTAAAATTTTTCGTCCCTTTAATTCTGCATCCCACTTTCGCACTTCTTCTTCAAAAAGTTGACTGGTCATCCAAGCTGATTTATTAGCTTTATACGTCACTGGCAATTTTTTGATGTTCTTAAAACAGCGCGGATTTTTCGATTTGCCTATTATTAGTAGCTTTTTTTTCTCTGTGCCATCCATATTAGCAGCCACAAGCACCGTAATACGTTCCTTGGAAAGCTTTCCTCCCACACACTTTTCCCCTTTAAATTTCAGAGTTTTATCTGGAGTCAACTTATAGAAAATTCCTGCTTCATCAGCATTGAAAATGTCACTTGGGGCGTATTTTTCTATGAATTTTGACCACACTCTGTTAATCCAATCATGAGTCACATTTGTATCAACACTTCGTGCTTCCCCACTTATTTTACCATAGTTGATATGATGACGCTGCTTGAATTTTCCGAGCCATCCTTCTGATGCTTTGAAAGAAGTTAAACCAAGTTCAGCAGCAAAATTCTCCGCCTTAGCTTTCACGAGCGGCCCCGAGATAGGCATATTATTCTGGCGCTGTCGATGAAACCATGATAGTACAGCTTTATCCAAATCTTCGTATATAGGTTTCTTTAATTTTTTGGAAGATTTTCCCTCGCCCGCAGCGTGGAGGATTTTTTCTTTATTTTTCCATATTGTGGACACGGTAGAGCGACTAAATCCAAAGCGTTTGCCAACATCACTTATCTTCTCTCCCGTTTCTATTGCGCGTATCAGTAAAACTTTTTCGTCAATACACAGTGATTTTCTTTTAGTAGCCATGTTTACAGTTTGCAAGTTTGTGAGCAACTAAGAATATGATAAGGTATAGATAATCCATGACTCCTAGTTATGAATCATGGTCAATAACAGTCTACACGTGCAAGCAATCCCAATTTGTAAACAAAAGAATGAATTTCTTAGAAAGTTCGGTATGCATGATGCCGACAGTCGAGTTTATTGCGGGCTAGGATAATAAAGCGACAATAGATCGTACACAGCTGCGCAGTTTTTACTAATTTTAGCAACTTAATTGTTGTCGTTATTGAGAGTGGGTGTAATGCTATATAGAGTGAAACATTGTATGAAAAACAAGCTAAACCAACCAAAGCCAATTGATTTCGACGCTTAAGAGAGTTTGTCGTTAAATAGAGTGACGTTACATGGAGTTTACACTGTATCTATCTATTATATAAAATAATAATAAAATTCTCTAGCAATTTGTTTGCTTGAATTATTTTATTAGAGTTGAAAATCGCCAACCATAGCAATGGAAATAAATTACATGAAACATTTTTCTTGGTTCATTACACCAAAGTGATGTAAATCTAAGAGCTACAATACTGCTTTCCATTTAATTGTACACATCATAAATAAATTTAATGGCACGGTCTATAATAGTCAGTAATTAAATGTCAACAGGTCTATTCTTGCGTGACATCATAATATTTATTATGTATACATGGTTTGCTTCTTCTATATAGGTTTTTATTAGTATGCTCTTTTTGTTTTGTTTTTTAAATGTAATAATGACTATGTATAGTCTGCCTTGAAGTACCCTTCCACACTATACCATCTACTTTTGGATATACATTTAGTCCCTTAGTGACGTTCTACAAGCTACTGCGAGAAATGAAGCACTGATAGATCAAAGACTACTACACCATCTTTTGGGTAGTTTATCAAGCCAATTCTTTCCATGATATCAGAACGCCTCAGCTCTTTAATTAATTGGCTAGAGGCGTGGCGGGCAGTGACTAGAGTGGAGAGAGATGGACGCCATTAAAGTGGCCGATCCATAAAGCCGCGCTAGGGGAATTGCAAAATCGGATAGGTCTGAGGGCTACCGTGGCAGATCGCCTTATTTTCTGCCACTACGATATACCGGCTGACAAAGATGCTCACATTAGAGCCAATCATGACAACTATCCTCTTGGTTCAGTCCAATATATTTACAAACATGCATGGCCTGGGATGACCGCAGTGAGTTTATACCAGTCACTCAAAGATACTCTCGCTGTCGGCAGATGTACAGTGGTCTCTTAGAGTAATCTCGTCGAAGTCCCGAGTGGGATAGAGAAGAATTGGATCTCCCGTGCTAGAGAAGACGTAGCAGACGCCAAAGTGAGGTCTGATCTATGTTTCCTATCCTATATATAAACCACCGGGCTTTGGAGATTTCCCCTGCTTGTATGATGACTAATCGGACCAGTGGGGTTGCTTCTGAGCATATGATTATGAACCACTACGAGATATCGCGCTGGTTCCAGTAGAATCCGGAACACTTCACCTCGGACACCAGGGGGCTTCCCTTCCATAGGGACCACTGCAGAGTGTTTGTTGGTATTCCAGTGAGCTCATAACAGTAAAGTTTAACTTAGATACGAGGCCTATAAAATCAAAGGGAGCTAAACGCCTTAATGTTGTAAAATGAGTTAACAGTTGTATTACAATAATTTTATTATTTTGTAATTTATAAGGAATAAGGCATGACAGCTGTATAGGTTATATAAGTATGTATGAGTAAAAACATAGCCGGCGTTTTAAAAAGTCACGTAAAACTTACAGATAAATCATATCTTGTAGCTAATAAATCTAGTTTTTATGTTCTAGAGCAAGTTTTGCAAGAAAATAAGAGTTCAAAATATATTTAATATACATTTCACACGTTTTACGTCTGATGTAAATCGGTGGTGTTTATAACGGCGTCTGAGATGCGTCTGTGCCTATCCTTTTAAATGGAGCCGTGATTATCTATCGTTTACCATCGCAAAGTAAAATATGGTTTTGTCGACATTTAATTTCAAATGTATTGTATTTTATATTAACATTTTACATTTATCTCGAGATCAGATATAGATAAAAATATTTGAATTTAGGAGTCAAATTCTTTAAAAATAATTTATTAAGTTATTTGTCGCGTAGTATGTGTAGTATATGTGGGCTAAATTTCGTCAAGATAATTTATAGTAGCTAATTTATTTCAGACTAGCTGTTGCTCGCGGCTCCCCCGCGTAGAGGTCATATTTGGGAGAAAAAGTATACAATACAAAATACTAATTTTCATGCGTTTAACTACAAACATGACTGATTTTCATACAAACTTTCTTCCCCTATTTTACCCCCTTAGGGATAGTATTTCCAAAAACCCTTCCTTAGTGGATGCCTACGTCATAAAAGGTACCTACTGTCAAAATTTCAAGTCTCTAACCTCCGCCGTTTTGGCTATGCGTTGATCGATCAGTCAGTCAGTTTCTTCTTCTATATATACAGATAATTTAGCTTTCGAGGCGTATTAGAAGTTTGTAGACGACTCGTTTATTTCAGTGAGAGGCGAAAGTTAAGAAATCAATTCTTGCTCAAGTCTCGAGTGTAGAAATTTCGCTTAGGCAAAGTTTGTGATTCTCAGTGCTGTCATTATAGATACTTCCTATCCACGCTTAGACGAGTTTTCACACCACATGGTGCTTTGAAGAATAATTAATTGACATACAACTTATCACAGCTAATTTATTCGTCTGGCTATGCATAGGTGTGTCGCCACTTTGGCAGTATTCCACTTAACCTATCCCGTTCAAATACCAACCTTAAACCCATGACTGAAAGTCTATATTTGAATATAGCAGAAATACAGTCTACTTCAATTTGCTAGTTAGTAAGAAACATCTAAATTGTAGCCAAAATAAATTCGAAGCTGTTCAATGACGTATTTCGTAACAGTACTCCATATAAGATTGTCAAATAAGTTTATATTGCAAATATTGAATGTAAATAATACTTAAATAGGCAGAGGTTACATGCTATTTGTCAAAATATGTATAAAGTATACCCAAGTCGCCCACTATGAATGCCTTGAGTTTATTGTGTTAATTTGTTATAAAATCGTATTTATTATAGTATACAAATTGTTGAATGACAGCGATGTACATAATAGGTTTCATTAGCATGTTATCTGTACAAATCAGAATATAAAACATCGTGATGTTTCTTTATTTGATAGATTTAGAAGTATTTTTTTGAGTTAAATAGTCACTTTAAATATTATATGTTTACGGCAGTTTTACAAAAGATGATTTAAAGAGCGTTTTTGAGACACCGCTCTTACATAAATGACTAGTAAGGCCAATGAAGGAGTGACATCGACGAGCACAAAAATCACATATCTGTGTGATGCTTAGTGAAGAGTTACGTCAGTGGCGTCGCTCACTTCTATGTAATATCACTTGTTTGGAATGCTCCAAAAAATTGTTTAATCGTATTCCATCCTCCACCTTCCACTATCTTCCTTCCACAGTAGAACCACGCGCGCTGGCTTGCGAGGCCACAGCTTCGTGATGTCTACTACCCTGGCAGAACCAAGAGGTTCGCAAATTCGTATTTTGCCGCACCATCAAGCTATGGAACAGTTTCCCAGCTACCGTGTCCCTCCTTCCTATGATCCTGGGTCCTTTAGGCGTAGTGTGAAGAAGCAGGCCAGCATGATTGTGTTATATTGCGAAGGATAGATTGTCTCTCGTTACTTGATACTCTAACTGGGTATCTCTCACTTACAATCAAGTGCAGTGTGGTCACTTTTCCATGCCAGGATAACAAAAAATAGTAAATAGTTTTCCTCCAGAGATTACGGTCGTTTAATACCATCTGCAACATAATATTAACAGATATTTATTAAGACCCTACTGTTTTAATTTATAGATAGTTTAGGCATATTCATTAATTTGAAATAACAAACCAGAGTATACTTTACTTTAGACTCTTTTTATCACCTCATATTGCCCTGATACCGGAATCGAGCGTCTTTTCTTCCTTCAGACACGGAGGTCGTCGCACCATAAAAACAAAAATGCAGTCGTGCCATTTTACGAAATTAAAAAAAACACCCACTTTTTATTAACACGTTGATATAATGCGAGAAACACAACATGTGAGAAAAGTCAGTAGGACGGCGGACGCCCGTCCAGCGATGTCAGATCACGCGCATTCAACCGTCATTCGCCAATTGATTGATTCAACTAATGCAAGCGCGAGTAATAATGATTCGATCGTGCTAGCCTACTTAATTATTTTATAGGAGCCGTGTGCACTGGATTTTGAGGTGCGTTACCAAGTCAAGAATCAACATATGACAGAAATAACAACTCGTTGTTGCGTTTCTACTGCTGTATAAAATGAACCGAGGCCCATATTTTCTTCCCCTTATCAATCCCCATTTCTATCCTTTACGACCGGCAACACATTCATAGTCAGGTGTTGTGGATGACCATAGGCGTTCATAAATCACCATCATCATTGCTCATTTAAACAGCGATAGCCTAGTTGGTTGCGGTACGGACTGTCAAGACGAAAGTCGTATGTTCGAAACCTAAATGGCATACACCTCTGACTTTTCTAAAGTTACGTGTGTATTAAATGTTAAATATCGCTTGCTTTAATGGTGAAGGAAAACATCGTGAAGAAACCTGCATACCTGAGAATTCTCATAAGAATTTCAAAGGTATGTGAAGTCCACCAACCCGCATAGGGCTAGAGTGATGGACTACCGCCTAACCCCTCTCATTAGTAGGGGAGCCCCGCGCCCAGCAGTGGGACAATGTTTAATAGGGCTAGTATTATTATTACATTGCTCATTTGTGAACCTCTGCAATCAAAATGTATTGGATACAAAGCGGATATTTCTCTGATTCACGTCGCGCTTCCTCCCTCAGTCGCGCACTTTAGTTTTTCCTGATATTTATGAAACCTTTCTAGATCTGCTCAAAATACAATGAATACATGCGTTCCTTGGTTTGTCATGTTTAACTTTCGCTGTCAGTTTGCGGTGACTAAGTGCTAATTGATTTCTATAAGTGACCCAACCATGAGTCATACCGTGTGGAACAACTTAAGAGGTCGTGAAGTTCAGTATTTATAACTATCGACATTATCATTTGTAATACATATTTGCTTTATATAATCAAATATGATTTACAAGCTGCTAGCACCAAACAACCATGCTAGCTATATTAATGGTTTTTTTTTCACACGCAACAGTCACACACATAGTTCTGACCCTACACTAGGTCAAACCTGTATCGTTGGTATCAAAAACTACAAGGGACTGCGGTCCTACAACATCCAGATGCAAAACAATATCTGTCTGTCAAACAAACATTTGTCTCAGTGTGGGAATCGAACCTACGGCCTCTCGTTTCATAGACGGCTATGCGCTATCTATTTCGAGAATTATTTATAATGCCAATTGTATGAACAAGTCGTGAGATACTTTCACGTATAGAAATAATCAGGTCTCCGGTCTAATAAGAAAGATAAACTGTGAAATGCCGATGTAATGGTGTATGAAGTATTATGAAACACCACGTTACCGAAATGTAAACATTGAGTCCAATCTGCGGGGTTAATAAAATCATTCAGACGCTGTAAACTAGTAATTCACGGGCGCTGTTAGCTCGTAACTTACCAGAATTTCGACATTTACTGTTGTACTCTCATTTTTACTGTTGTAGTAAAACATCGAAGGTCAATCACTAGTAGATTCAGTTAAATTCATGAATTATTTCGGTGTACCTGGAAATTTCTGTTCAGTTACTCACGTAGGTAGGAGATGTTTAAGTTTCCGTTGTTTTTTAGTCATAAAAATTGAAGAGTCGTAAAATCTTTGTTGATTTTAGAACAGCATCGCGCAGTCAATTTTTACTTGCATCATGTTTTCAATGATTTATTAAACTTAGTACTTGCGAATGTCTGTTTTCGTATCATATTTTTATTACTTTGCAAAAGAATTGCAAGAAATTGCAAAGAAATATCAAAATTACGAGTGGGTGTATAAAATAATTTCCCGGAAACTCATGTCAACTTGAATACTTGCTTAGGTTGTTAACTTATCTATACTTACAATAAAGTAATTTGCTGTCTGGTTGTTAATTTGAATGAAATTTACATAAAAACAGCTGAAGATTTTGATATAAATTATATTAAGAGAAACTTCAAGAAACATAAACTATAAAAATATTATTTATCTAGCAAAAGAAGAAAAAAATATTAAAACGGGAGTGGAGGTTAATATCTAAGTAAAAATAAAGTAACCTCTCAATATTCACATTTTCATAGTAAATGACAATTATCGCACATGAAGAAAACGTCGAGGGAATTTCTTAAATAGGGTAACTAATGGTCACCACTAAATTATTCGCAAAATATTATTCATCTCGCAATACATAATTCGTGAGCATTTGAAAAATTGAAACCATAAACAATGTACACTAGAATAATGAAGATAGATTAGATTCATAGAGCGACCTAGCTACCGCACGCCGCGCCGTTGGAAAGATGATTCGCATAATATAATTTAAGATTTTAATAGCACAGGCCAGAACACACAAATTCATAACAATAGAAGAATCGTAAAAACATGGCGTGCTTTAAAGGAAAGCAATAGGGATTAGGGAGGAGATGAGGAGTAAAGCCTCCGGAAATATCACACCGACTATTATAGAAAATATTGGAATTAGCCATATTATTGCTAAAAAGTAGTTCTATTTCACTGTACTACCGATAGCAATGATTGCGAGTACTGTGGGGAATATCCAACATTGGGATATTTTTCAGTAACATGACAATAAGCAATATTAAGTAACTCAGATATTTTTAAGCTATATTTAGAAAGTCCAAAATGTAATGTTTGTATCTTGGTGATATAGTTTTGTTATTTGGTGTATAAATTAAACTTAATTAGATTTTTTTAATTTAGGACTTAGGCCTTACCCATCTCAAAGAGAGAGGAAGCCCGTATTCAGCAGTAGGTATATAATATGGGGCTATTAAAAACTAAAATTTTTAGTCATAAATCGATTTAATAATATTGGATAAATACTTAATCTTTTTTTTCGTCTTTTATTCATCTGTAGGTATCGCAGATAGGATTTGTATACCAAAGAAGACAGTGCAACAATCCATCCATCAAAAATAATGCTATAATTTGTGTTATTTTTAGCTAATCTCATCCTCCCACTTAAAAATGACGTTTCCAAAGAATTGCCCATTTAAATAATTGTAAACAAAAGTGTTACAACGAATCGATCCCGGAATTTAGTCTACTGGCGGGTCTAAATTCGGAGTAGCTTCGCACTGGCATCGGTGATCTGACAATGAACTCGCATCGGATAAACAATGGATCACTCAGCGCGCCCTGGCGCTGCTCCGTCGACGCTCGCTGTGGCGGATCGTAAATCGATACTTATTTAAAAAGCACAACACTACTTCTCTTCAATGAGTGTGTTTATGGATGTGTCTTTGATTAAGTTGATTTGTGTATAATCGTGCGTGCCATCTTCATAAATCATTGACGTGTTTTTTTCGACACTTATTTAAAAAGCACAAGACTATTCTCCTCAATGAGTGTGTTTATGGATGTGTCTTTGATTAAGTTGATTTGTGTATAATCGTGCGTGCCATCTTCATAAATCATTGACGTGTTTTTTTCGACACTTATTTAAAAAGCACAAGACTATTCTCCTCAATGAGTGTGTTTATGGATGTGTCTTTGATTAAGCTGATTTGTGTATAATTGTGCGTGCCATCTTCATAATGCATTGACGTGTTTTTTCTTAGAAGTTGTTGGATTTTAGAACACTGTAGTGTGTATATTAGTGTATGGTGCGTATATTTATTGTTCATGCGATATATCCCAAGACCCTGAAAAAAGCATCTATAGCCTAGTTGGGAGTGGTACGAACTGCCAAAACGAAAGTCATAGTTTCGAAGGCAGGCCACAAACCCAATTCACCTTTTTTATTTTCTAAAGTTATGTATGTATTCATTGCTTTAACGGTGACGGAAAACATCGTAAAAGTATGTGAAGTCTACCTATTAGCATTAGGCCAGCGTGGAGGGTCCGTGATGGAAGTCCGTACCCAGCAGTAAGACATTGTTGGAAACAAGGCTGGTATTAATAATAATAATAATACTAGCCCTGTATTAAACATTGTCCCACTGCTGGGCACGGGCCTCCTCTACTAATGAGAGGGATGATGATAATACATGTATAAAGTAGAGAAATCCTAATTTACCAATTTCTTACATTGAATTTTCTGTTATCTATCATTATCTCATATAAGGTTAATGCCTAAGAAATTACTAGCTAATATAAAATTGTGTCAATTTAACACGTTCTTCATAACTCGTTATTATCATATCATTGTCCCCAGGGCGTCTGGCAGCGCCGTGATTCTCGACCCTAGGATGGTGTGCAAGAAGAACAGAAGGACGAGAGGACGGCTTGCGCAGATCTGCCGCAACGAGACCGGGCTTATCAAGGAGATCACGAAGGGTGTCACCCTGGGCGCTACTGAGTGCGCTCATCAGTTCAGGAATCGAAGGTGGAACTGTACTACACAGAGACGTAGCATGAGGAAGATCCTTATGAGAGGTGAGCTGGTATTTGCATTGTATAGATGGAGGGGAAATCAGTAAGAGTTATCGATTGGTATCAGAATGGGCTCATCTGTCTAGGAACCGCAGGTGGAACTGTACCACTCAGCGACATAGCATGAGGAAGATCCTTATGAGAGGTGAGCTGGTATTTGCATTGTATAGATGGAGGGGAAATCAGTAAGAGTTATCGATTGGTATCAGAATGGGCTCATCTGTCTAGGAACCGCAGGTGGAACTGTACCACTCAGCGACATAGCATGAGGAAGATTCTTATGAAAGGTGAGTTGGTATTTGCACTGTATAGATGGAAGGGAAATCACTAAGAGTTATCGATTGGTATCAGAATGGGCTCATCTGTTTAGGAACCGCAGGTGGAACTGAGATGAGGTTGTGTTTGTATTGTATTATTGAATGGAAAATTATCGAAGGCTTATCGCTTAGTGCACACTGCCCTTATTCGTCTAGGAATCGAAGATGGAACTATATCACTCATATTAAGAATGCTTATAAGAGGGTTTTAATATGTATATTGTATACAACGGGGAATCAAAGGCGTCACCAACCTCAATTCAAACACTGAAAGGGTAACTATATCAGCCAGAGGCATAGTACGAGAAGGATTCTTATTATACATTAAAAATTCAGTTGTGTGGAATTAAAACTCGTCTCCAATCCGTTCGTTCTGAAGTACTATATGAGTTTTATAGAATTTATCTTGTCCATCACAGCTTTTGTATTAATATATTTGATACAAACGATCAAAAAATGAGACAATGATTTTAGCTAGTTTTATGGTTTCAAAATTCATATTTCATGTTCGTTGTACACAAAAAATCATATTTAAATTAATAATAGGTGTATATTCAAAAATGATAAGAAGGTAATCTTGTCGCGCTGAATTGCATATCATAAAGCTATCTTCGGAAACATTAATATATCATTAAGGAATTTTTGTTATAATAAAACACATTGGCGACAGGTATTCGAAATCATAAACTTACTAAAGGATTAACCAAAACAAAATTCATACATCAATATATCACCGGGCGTCAATTAAAACCCATTAAAAGTTTGCACAATAACGCGAAACCGAGTTTTATTATCTGCGAACCATTAGCCCAGTGAATCATGCGTTCCGTGGTTCCTACACGAACGTTCGACAAAATCGACAACCGATAGATATATTATCGAAATGGTCGCAATGAGTTCATCAACATTTAAGATACAGTAAAATGTGGGACGAGTCGGGCTACCTGCTGCCTTTATTAGTCGATGGACAAAAGAATGCAAAACGTGTTAAATCGCACAGATGGATATCGCAACCTAATTCGATTAGGCCAAAACAGTTGATTTTTATTCGACCGCTCGTTTATCTAAATGCGCCCGGGGTAGTGATGTGCGCTTGGATATATCGATTAATTTTTATTTCTTTGCACATTTATCCCAAAAAAATATATGATAATTAATTATGTCAAAGTCTTGGTTACGTATATTAGAAAAGTTTATGATTTACAAGTAGATAATAATTCAAAATATACAGTCAATTATTAAGTGCAGTACAACACGCACGTTTGACACACGCACACCAGTATGTATATTTATGATTTTTACGACGTTGTTTTCATATATACAAAACAAGATTTATAAAACATTCTGACGGCACCCACGTCTTAATTGCGCCTATTAATGAGCGCTCAAATAGAATTTTGAATTTTCTCCATAACAATATTTTACACCTACGCAAGTTATCGACTCGGGGCAGCACTAAGGGCCGTTTCGTCCGTCGTGCATTCATTTCGGATTCATTAGCGTAAATTAAGTGGTATTTGTCAAAATTTCGGACGCACACAAAATATTTATATACCGAACCACCCTGGGGGCTTTGGAACATTCTTCAATAACTTATCCGCGATTGTGCCCACACCTTTTTATAGCAGATTATCAAAAAAGAAACCAAATTGTTTATTGAACGCACGCTACTATAAAGTATAAAATACTCGTGGATATTAAACGTCAACGCTTGCTTTTACGACTTTGTTGGGTATCGACAACCGTTTTGCTAATGTAAAAAACATTAATTAGATACTTTATTACTGGGCATGATAGCTTAATTTGATACTTTTGTTTCATGCTCAACGTTTTTTTAGCGAAATAAGACTGTATTATCGTATTTAACGCATTCTCGGGCTTCTAAATCCAGGATTAAAATCCATTTTTGGAGATAAGAGCAAACGTCGTCTTAATATAAAATTAATTATTAAAAAGGTAAAAATAAAGACGCAGTTGCGTGGGCGGTGGATCCCATGGGGAGGCGAGCGGTCGTTGGCGGGCAGGGGGGGAAGGTACGGTCAACAAATTAGGTTAAAAGCCTATAAATTGATGCGAACAGCTATGGGTGGCGCGGGCGCAACGGCCCTACAGAGCTGAATTAGTCCCGGACTTTTTATCACTTGGTGACAAGAAAAAATATTGGATACAGGGTGATCTGTGGCCCTTCTGATCTGCCAGATATCGGTATTTAATTCAACGTATGAAATTTTAATTAGTCGCGTATATCATGATGTCAAACCCTTCCTTGCAAGTTGTGGGTTTGATTCCCAGTCCAGAAGTATTTGTTTATGGAGGTATTTCTCTTCAAGATCATGTATGTCAGGGAAATGAAAAAGAGTGATTATATTTGGTAATTTATTTTATTAATTATTAATTAGAGTAGTAATTACAGTAATCAGATAATAGGTTTTAAAACTCAACATTTAGTTTATGCAACCAAGTTTTTAAGACATTTTTTTTAAACCCATTCTCTTTTTTATAAAAAAGAAGGCAAAGGTTATCTACCATGCAGCCTTGTTAAGACATGTTTCTTAGCGTAGAAGTTAAAGAGTATATATACATCTTTGTCGCTAAATTGTAACTATGGCTGTTGACAATCGTTTGAGCGTCTATCATATAAGACGATCATAATATATAAATACATATAAACTCACGCCTGTAGTACCCCAAGGAGTAGACAGAGGTGTAACCAGTACACCGACTTTTCGCCGAATTTATTACGGTCTCATCATGTGATAGGAGGCGAACCCATCGCCATACCGGGCACAATTCCAAACTCCGGACTGATACTGAGTATTTCTAAATAGAAAACCCCGATAGCACTTTACCCGGGCCGGGGATCGAATCCAAGGCCTCAGAACAGCAGTCATAACGCATGCGCAATTACAACTGCGCCAACGAGGCAGTCAGTCACAAAAATAATAAAATAACTTTTCATGTGGTTGGAATGACCTTACATACTTCTCCAGGTATAACATGTTAGTAACAATGCAATCGTAGTTACTTATATACGAGTAGAATGTAACAAGTTGAAAGACTTTTTGAATTCAAAATATGATTGTTATGGTGTTGTTTGAAGCTAGGTAATATGCGGTGTTATTCATTTATTGATATACAATAAAAACTTTATTTTCGTTTTTTTACCTTCTTGATATAAAAAAAAGAATAAAATAAATCAAAATATATAACCACCTGTACACACATCAATACTCATGAGAAAAAATAATCATCGTTAATTGGTCCCTTTCATTAGTAAGTCCCTGGTCGGTGCATTCCTCTCCTCGTTGTTTTTTCGGTGTCAAATCCTTATCAATGAAAAAAGGACTTCATTCTTATTTAAATTTCTTTATCAGTAACACTGTCCGATGACCGGCGAGTTAAATAATGTTCCACTTGCCTACTTAATGATATTTTACCGTTAAATATCCTTTAATTGACAGGAACATGTGAAATTGTACCGTTTTTAATTGTATAACGACAGTCATTCGTGCTAACTGTACACCAGTATCAGTGAATAATTCACATCAAACTTGGTGTGTTAATAGTTGTGTTTATTGCCTCGCGTCATAGTGTAAACACACAAAAAGTTATAGCCTCAGTCACAAATAAAACAAAATTAAATTAAGATAAAGTGAATCAAAACAAGGAAGCACATACATAAACTTTCAGCGGGGCGATATCGAATCGTAAATACCTCGACACCTTATCTAGCTAGAGTCGACGCCGGGCCTGATTTCCACTTAAACAGAACAGCCTAATTAAGCTATAAACAAAGCCACAAACACGGACTCCGAAAATATTGGGATTCGAGGCACTGTACTAATCTCATACGGCCATTAACTGCCGACAGGTCGCCGCGAGCAGTCCACGGGGGCTCGTAAAGATTACCAAACGATAACCTGACTACTGGACCCGGCGGACCTCACACATGCCCCGACAACCCCATATAAATACCAAAGAATGGCTTCATATCGACAAAAACTCGGCGATAAATTTGGCGCCCCTCAACACGTAAATGTTCTTAATTATAGTGTAATATCCAGGACGTATTTGGTATCTAATCTCAACTCTTAAGGCCGGTCATTCGGACGAACGGTTATGTTCGAGATGGTATCGATTTCTGTTAGTTTTTATGAAAGTGTCTATTATTTGTGGATCATATCAGTCGTCAAAAGATTACTGTAATAGTAATCTATTGGATATACCTATTTTTACTTCACTGTATTACCAAAATGTCGCCACTTATGCAATAGTAAAGCTGCATTTATAAATAGATATAGTAAGGATAAAATGTTCTTTTACTTTAATTGCAAAAGGCATCATTCATTAGTAATACGCTGTACGCGAAACAGAAAAAACTTTACACAAAAACACAAATTATACCGAAGCGTTAATAAATCTTTAAAATCCACCATTTAATTTTATTAAAGCCTTCAAACGTGTCTGACAAACGATCGCACAATACCTTATAAAGGCAATACTACATATTTATAAGATCCCGATATAGTGTATGTCAGCCTTATTGGCTCATGCTGGATAAACAATAGGCCCTCTGAGTTATTTGAAAGTCAAACATCAGCCGAGTGGTAATCGACGTCTCAACCACGAAAATGTTCGTACACCCATATATCTATCGCCTCCATCTACCAGAAAACTCACAGCATCCGCGTATGGTGACATTTAAACCTCCCTTTCACTCTCGAGGTGCTGTAGATAAGGTTATCTCACTCTCGACTTAATGCCACTTATTTTTTTCCCTTGTCCGAGGACAACCGGCCGTCTGTCAGACACGAGTGACAAGAGCGCGCGACACACCGACAGCCCGCTTTTGTCACTGCTCGCCCCCACTTCCAAATTAAAGGAAATACCTGTGTGCACTAAAATAGGAGCTGCACTCTGCAATAACGTGCACGGAAATTTGACTTTACAACGCCGCTTCAGAAATAACTGTGGGGTAATAAAGTGTTTATTTTGCATTTAATGGCGAAAAATAAGGGAAGTCGCTTGTTGACGAGGAATTCAGGATGGACGATGCGATTACTGGCCGCTATGACAGTTAACAGCTTGAGTGATTGCGATGTGCCGCGCGACTTGTGTGTAACACTGTATCGCGTCACCGCTAGGTCTCCCCACGCTATCACACTACCGCTAAATCGCGAAACCGTCACACTAGGGATGTCAACTTGGAAGTGACGCGAGGGAATACGCATCGACGCGCGCCATCACCAACCCACCTCCAATAGCGCTAATTAAGTGTTAACTAGCTGAACAAAACGAACTAGCACGAACCACTCTACATAGTAATTCCGGCGCGCTGGTCCATAAGACGCACGCATTAACACAGCTAATTATTCACATTAAACGAGCACAATCCATTTAAATTAGCTATCGGACGTGGTTGAATAAAGTATTCGCGTTTTGTGCGCGGCTGAATGACGCTCGGCCCCTTCCGGTGGGTGGTTGCTGTCACAACACGCAATGCGCGTCGCGGACGCACCGCACCGCATAATGAGACGCTTACTCGCATTAGCTAAAGAAATTGACAAGTGAACAATAGCGGGCCGAGGGAAAAAACGAACGCGAAAACTGCAGAAAGAGCCGGACAGTGTCGTATCGTATTACCCGACGTAAAATATCTGGGGGAGACGAATGAGAAACGATCGTTCGATTTAAATACGGGCGAGTTCGCGTGCGTTCGGTAGCGTGAGAATGCGTTTTGTTCGGCGACAGCGCATCCCGCGCCCGCTCGTACAGCGTAGTCCTGGAGATTTGCCGGGACGTCGATAAATCAGGTGAGCTCTGTGGCGGGCGCGGGAGCGGTAGCGGGCGCGCTCGTATATTGGCCACGGGGTTTACAATGGCTGCGCGGTGACACCGGTGACACTGGTGACACTGACGCAATTACTCGCGTGCGCCGTCTACCGTCCTCCGTCACAGTGAGCGGCGACTATCCTCTCCGCACACTCCGCCCCTTCCCCCGGCCCGTATTTATTGCGCTAAATATTTGAATTAATCAGATGAGATAAAATGCTCGTGTTCGTTTAAACATTCCGATGCGGTCGCGGTGACAACTCGATGTATTGTCTTTGCGTTGAGTGAAAGAAGCTATTTCATGTTTTTTTAAGCGATGCACAATTTATTCGTACACGCGACTATAGTAAGAATAACTTGCATAAAAGACATTCTAATCAATTGGGCTGCGTATAGATATCATATGTAGGCCTAAACACGCATTTATTCTTTTGAAATCTTAGCTTCTTTAGGTAAAATTGCAGCATACATTGTCTATGCTCCATGAGTGCAAAACATAGATACATAACAGTATACAAATAAAAAAATAATAACGTCCTTGCCCGGGAATAGGTACCTATAGACTCGCTGGTAGCCTAACTTGAGGGTACATGAAGCCAGTATTTTGGGCCGAAAATTAATTTCAAAAACACTAATGAACGTACGAAATTGATACGCACAAGTACATATACACTCACGCCTGTAATCCCCGAAGGGGTAGACAGATGTGTAACTAATACACCCACTTTTCGCCGAATTTATTTCGGTTCCATAATGTGATAGGGGGCGAGCCTATCGCCAAACCGGGCACAAATTCCAGACTCCAGGCTAATACTGAGAATTCTAGATAGCAAAACCCAATATCACTTTACCCGACCCGGGGATCGAACCTGAGAACTCAGCACAGCAGTCGTAACGCATGCGCAATTACAACTGCGCCACCGAGGCAGTCAACATTACGAAATTGATTTCTACTAAATACTAATAATCTCTAATAATTATTATAATGTTTTTAGTAGGTTTACGTCTGCAATAAATTCAGTTGTAAACATGCACGTAAGTATCATAGCCATAAAATAAACATTTGGAAACAAACTGGTACTTAATATTTACGAAGTAAACAATTTTATTGAAAATTAGTTTCTAAAAGACACTACCTGTTAAAATTAATAATCGATATAAATATTGCGTTAACGTCCACTTGAGTTATTGAATACTTCAGCCTATTGCTAATCAAATTATGTATGTACATAACATTTCTCATATTCGTTTAAATATCTAGTATGGTTTAGTGTTGCTATTCAATAAAAAATAATATCGACAGTTAGCAGGCTACTTGAATTAAGCGTCATTTTTAAAAGGTACAGGAGAGAGGTTTAATGTTTTTTTCGTTTTCCGAAAAAAAAAATCACTATACAAAAACTATTGCGTGAATTTTAGTAAAATTAATATATTATCTATGTAACACGTACTGCTTGACTTATTTTTAAGGATTTATGAGCATTATTCTCTAAATTAAATGTATCCTGAAAAAACTCAACAATGCATACATATACAACTCAATATCGCAAAAATGTCGCTTAAATCAAATACCGTCCCCCAAACGTTGATATTCTTATATCTTAAACTAGCAAGCCCGGCAGACGTCTGCAGCGCCATCTGCCGAATGGCGCTGGCCAATTTGTGAATCTAAACCATCCAGGGCGCCACCCGAACGCATACAAAAAAAAACATTCAAATCGGTCCAGACGTTTAGGAGGAGTTCAGTGACATACACACGTACAGTAGAATTATATAGTATATAAAGATACCATTTCATGCGCCTTATATTTCATTTTATAAAAACGAAAGTAAAGACTCGCTGCACATTGCGCAAACAGGCCTCGTGATGCAAATTTTACGGGACTATTCTATTTAATAACTCATCACTGGGACATCTTTAAGTTTTCACGATCATTTCTATTACTTCAAAACATAAGATCGAATGCGCTATCCTCATTCCATTATATAAAATGATAACAATGCATTCCATTATATAAAAAAATGCATCTCTATGCTGGTATTGTTGTGTGCATTGATAGCCTCCGTGGCGCAGCGGGCGAGTAGCTGGCAGTGAAGAGGCCGTGGGTTCGATTCCTGCACGGAGACAAATATTTGTGTCACAGATAGATATTTGTTGTGGGACAGTAGTCTGTCGTAGTTCTTGATACCCAGGATGCAGGTTTGATCTAGTGTGGGGTCAGGAATATGTGTGTGACTGTTCGTGTATTTATTTATTGTGGCCATTTACCACCAAAAGATCCATTGGGCAGTTGGCCGTCTGCTTGTACTATGTAAAATACCGATTACATGATACATTCTAACGCGATGGATCATATACAAATTTCTAAAATATCTAAATCAAGAACTGGTTCCAAATATGAAATCACAATAAGAACTGTATTTTATTATGACATGTGAAGGCTTAAAGACATCAAATGTTTAATATAATTAATATAAAATCCAAAATTACCTCTGAATATCGATTACTAAAACATCAATGGACCATTTTCCATTCATAATACGATTAAGCCTCTCATCGATCGTGTGGCAACCCCCTAAATGGTTATAAAGGTTATGTTATGATCTTTTTATGATCGGCCTTCTCTCCCTGACGTAGGTAGCTGTGACATACGTATTTATTGCCCCTGCTCCGTCTGACACACGATACTTTGCAGGGAAGTGTCACAGAGCATGTTCTGAGCTATAGGGGTGATGGTCCTACGTGGAGGAATTTGCAAAGAATTTATCTGTTTCGTTATGAATTGTTGCTCTTTCTATTACTTTAGTACAGTCTGGGAATATGAATTTCAAAGATTTGTATTGCCTTCGGAATTTACAAACTCGAATTAGTTGAGGCTAGAATTTTTTTTGGACATTGTAATTACTTTAGAGCCAATTAATTATTAGACATAGATAACATATACATACACACTCACGTATAATCAGTGTAGTACATCCACTTTTCGGCGAATTTATTACGGTCCCATAATGTGAGGGGGCGAGCCTATCGCCATACCGGGCACAAATCCAGAGTCCAGGCTGATACTGAGTATTTCTAAATAGAAAAATCCAATATCATATTACCCGACCCGGGGATTGAAATCGAGACCTCAGCACAGCAGGCGTAACGCGTGCGCAATTACTACTGCGCCACCGAGGTACATTACTTTTAATGATATACTAAAGCAGTATTTATTAAGATGACTGCGTGCAGGCATTTTGATTTAACAGGATTTAAAGATGATTTTAACAGTATGACGATATGAGGCGAAACAGTGTTTAAACAATTTATTTCGGACGCAAGAAACTCGTCAAATTTATATGAGTTCAGACTTCAGACGCCTTCGTAATTATATATAGAGTACTCTCAGGTATACAAGCTTACCCACAATGTCATCGTCGTTAGACATAATTGATAATAAATACACATATAACTTTGAAAAGACACGACGATCTTCTCCTAAAAGGGCAAATCAGAAGTACCTCCAACCGTCGAAAATGTATGAGAAGATGTATGAATGTGGAAGAGGCGAAAGAAGTGTGTCAGGATCGTAGCATGTGGCAGTCAATAGTCTCTGCCTACCCCCATGGGATACAGGCGTGAGTGTATATGTATTTGAAAAGAGAGAGTTAGGGTCCGTCGGTTCTGGGTTGAAATCCGCAACATCCATCTTAACAGTCTCTTACACTCCGATAGACTATCACAGTTTAAATCAATAAATACATCGTTGAAGTAAGTGCTGACATTTATCGAATGACAGTCAGTCGGTTCATATTAGTGTTTAACGACTGTTTAGCAATTAATAAAATCTATAGGTCTTGTTTGGTGGGTGTTATTCACTTCATTCAGAAAAATTGTATCACTAAATGTAATAATGATACTATGTATTGAGTACTGTCCCACCGCTGGGCATGGGTCTTCTCTAGTAATGATAGGGGTTAGTTAGTTAGTTACCACCTTAGTTCACCACTCTGGCCTAATGCGGGTTGTAATTCTCATGAGAATTCTTAGGTATGCAGGTTTCCTCGAATGTTTTCCCTCACTATTTAGTATTTGGCGGTGAAGGAAAATATCGTACCACTAACTTAAGAAAATTATTATTACATTTAATTTTTCAAGAACTTCTTATCATCTGTTAATAATTTAAAACACCACTAGCCACGTATCAGCGTAATCTTTAGAAGTAGAGAATTTAATATACAGTGTGTCTATTTAACAGGGCCTGTGTGGGAAAATAAAAAATAGAATAAAACTGATCGAGATACATTCTCAGATTGCTGTTTTTATGCAAAATAATTTAACATTACCAAACTATTTATCACGCGTAAGTTGTTTAGGGAAACGGATAAAAGTGATCAAAATATGTTTGTTTGAATCGATTCATAATATTGCTAGTATTGTGTTATTGTATCGGAAGAAAAAAACTGGACATATATATTTTTGAAGTTATACTTCTTTAGGCGCGTTATGAAAAAATTGATGTGAGTGAAATTTTAAGATGCGCGTGACACAAAAGTCTCACCTCTGAAGTTTCCCTGAGTACCAGGCTAGCAGAAATGTAAGGATACCGTTTGATACCGTTTTTATACAACTGATATAATATTGACTTCCTTAAGAGCTAGAAGCTTCGGAATTTAAATTCGGAATATAAATGTGGCCAGTACGTTATGGTATTATGAAAGACCGAATTAGTACTATACAGTAATATTATTTAGGTCTTTCATGATACTATAAAGTACTGGCCATTAAAATATTTTGTTGTTATTCTTTTTTCACTTTATGCACCAGGCTTCCATGAAATGTAAGGAGATTTGCCACTCGTGACCAGTAGGAAATTAAAAATAAATAAAGGAGGGAGTAAAATCATTTTTATTTCCATAACATTAAAGTTAAAAATAGCATGTAAGAATGGCGAAAGTGGCCAGTGTTTGAGCGTATAGTACATGACTGGCTAGTGAC
Source organism: Laothoe populi (assembly GCA_905220505.1). Lineage (NCBI taxonomy): Eukaryota > Metazoa > Arthropoda > Insecta > Lepidoptera > Sphingidae > Laothoe > Laothoe populi. The sequence continues at coordinate 5,797,323 of HG992151.1, read as the reverse complement.
TTCTAGGTAGATAAACCTTGCATTTTCATTGGAGTTATACTTGTTTAGGCGCGTTATGAAATTATATATATATATTATCATATTTTTAATGAGGCCAAAGAAGTATAACTTCTCACGCGCGTACATAAGTACACACACCCATTTTTATTTTAATATTTATACACCCAACAGTCATAATTCTGACTCCACACTAGGTCAAACCTGTATCGTGGCCAATCGTGGGTATCAAGAACTAAGGCGGACTGCGGTCCCACAACACTCAGACCCAAAACAAATATCTTTGTCTCACAAACATTTGTCTCGGTACGGGAATCAAACGCCCGGCCAATCGTTTCACAACCGGCTACTCGCCCAATGAGCCACGGAGGCTGTCACAAAGGGATGATAAAGTATTATTAAAACTTTTTCACGTGGTACTTACTATATTGGCGTCATAAAAAAAACTCCTAAAGCCAAAAGTGCCACATATGTATATGTCTAAGGGTACTGAAGCTGTTCAAAAACGTATTATGCTTATATTCAAGGTCTCATAAAAATGTGATGCCATATTATTTTAGCATCAACATTTGTACAAAATGTATCAAAATATTTTTCCAGAGAAAAAAAAATATTTTTTTAGCACTTACTGTTGGCCAGATTTCATCTAGTGATACAACAAAATAATTATGACATAAAACTGAGTCAATTAACATAATTGAATCAGTTTTATCCATTACTATGTATAACTCTTGCTTGACCAATATTTTACTTATGCAAGTAAATGATACACCCAGCAGTCACACACATGGTTCTGACCCTACTGTAGGTAAAACCTGAATTGTGGGTATCAGGAACTAAGAGGGACTACGGTCCCACAACACCTAGACCCGAAACAAATATCTATCTGTCACACAACATTTGTCTTGGTGCAGGAATCAAATCCACGGCCTCTCGTTTCACAGCCGGCTATTCGCCAGCTACGCCACAATTTTCCTGTATATTTTTTGGCTAGTCCCCGTAAAAAATCACACTGTATAACAGGCCTAGTCGATAAAAGCGTAACTATAATTCACGTCAAATAAAACGCAACCACAGTATAGTAATGAAGAGTTTATTATCGGATGTTCGGCGACAAGTCGATCTGCACACACTCGTCCATCTGAAATCTAAAATTCCTGAACAGAAGTGCGTGAACGGTTAATTTAAAGTCGCCTCAGTGGGGGAACGCGACTGTGATCCCTATCACGGAGCGAGTTTCAGTTATCAGTTTCTAGCGGGAACGTCCGCCCGATATGGGACTGGGTCTATGTGGTGCGATGCAGCGGTAATGGAATAAAATAATAATAAAAAATTACATCGTTTAATGAAATGTATGCAAATTGAAGTTTAACAAATCTTTAGTAAATGTCATCTTACTTATATTAAAATTCGAATGTTTGGATAGATAGATGGATAGATGCTTATTACTTAAACACGACAGAACGGCTGAACAGATCTGGTGGAAATTTGGCACAGAGATAGATATATGTAATATAGTATAAAATAGCACATAGGCTATTTTTTATCCCGGAAATATTTACAGTTCCCGAGGGATAGATTTGTTATTCACAGAGTTAGGGATCGACAGTATTTTTTGCATAGTTATAGTTTAGGGGTCAGAAATTGACAAAGGCTTACTTTTTATCCCTAAAAATACACGGTTCCTATGGGATATCAAAATATAGAAAGATGTAATAATAGCTTAAGATGTCTCCGTGGGTTTTATACATTTTGTTTCAAAAACAACAATCACGCGGGCGGAGCTGCGAGCAAAAGCTAGTCTTAAATAATTAAAGTCAATTTATATTTCATTAAAAGACAATTATTAGACATTTTAAAGTACCACTTCCCTCTGTACGCTCAACGTTTGCTAAACGTTTTCAACCATTTATATCTACTTTTACATATAATAATATATCAAAGCTAAATGACATTAAATTGACATCAGTTCCAGAAGCAAGACAAAAATATATAATTTGTTAATAAATCTAACATATGAGGAAGCAGAGAATTTATTGCGTAACATATTGTAATGTTTACCTCACTTATACCTGTGTTTGACAGCGGCAGATCTAGTTGAAGATCTTTTTAACCTGGGACCCCTCGATACAGGCTAGCCTAGTGAGGGGACCACGTACAAATCTATCTGTATAAGCAATAAGATTGCAAATGTGAACATTATTTTTCGCAACTCTTAATTCCATGTCATGCATGTAACATTTGTAATTTTTAAATAAATAATTTTCATTTTTCATTAAAAATTATTATGATTTTCAAATTATTTCTTGTCTTGTGGCTCTGCGGTTGGTTCAAGGTATACTCATATACCCGGTTGGTGAAAACCCCAATATAATAGCTCGTGTCGATGAGTCGCGTTCCAGGGTCAGCTAGTGTATAACTAATTCTTTCGGTGCGGCTTAATGTAGGTGACCGTCTAAAAGCATGATGTCTATTAGGTCAAGCTAAAAAAACACAAGTCAATCTATTTGACAATAGACCATAAACAAACTGAGTTTGTGGTTCTCAAATAAATGTCTCTATCGAAATCAAGGATCTATGCTTTCGCCATCAGTATTTGCTCTATAGCCTTCTGCTAGAGGTTTCGATGTTTTTTTTCTAATAATAAGAATTTTATCAACACCTATTTTTAATGACGTTTCAGCCGTTTTAGCTTAACCACGCATTTCCCAATCGCTTTCACCTCAAACCTTAACCAATATAGTTATAAATAAAATTAAAATTGCAAAATTCTCAGCAATTTCACATATGGGCTTGGCTGGGATGATCTTGCGGATCTTGCGGCTGCTCGTGTTATCGGCTCAATTTGACGCCGCCCGAGGCATTCTCACTGTTTTATATCAATATAATTTATGTTGTTATTACTCGTGATTAATGTTGTAATCGGTAATTTATAGTGCGACAGGTTATAGTTTCTTCGGTGATAATTATAATAAAACGATCCTACCTGGAGATGTGTAGGTATAAATGTGCTCAAGTAAATTGCTCGTTGAATATTTTATATGTGAATTGAAATGTAACAATATATAATATATTTTTTTATTTGCCAAGTCTATAGATAAAAAAATTGTGTTAATATGAATTATTATATTGACACTTTGCGGGCTACTTGATTAAAGCGACATTTTTTACAATATAGTGTTACATATTCGGAATTGGCAAATTTTTCTGCATCTTTTGAGCCTAGTTTCAATTGTGTACTTTTTTGGCGCTCAAATCAACTTATCGTCAGGATCATTTTTTTCAGGGCACATTTATTTTTGGAAATAATGCTCATAAATGCATGAAAGAGTACTAGATAGAGAAACTAGGTATTAGGTATAGATATAGGCAGATAACGTTGGTTGAATTTTCTGAAATACTAGATGCACTTATACTTGCCTTTTTAGAATCTGCTTCGACGTTATTGTAATGGGGTCGAAATTAAATGTTTGTCTTGTAACTGAAACGAGTTGATAATTTAGGGTGCTTTAATATCCTTGTAAAAGCAAAAAGATTATATTGATTATATTAAGAATCCAAGTGCCACTTCCAGCATATTGAAATGTTATTTTCTACATCATTTCTTCGTCATGTAGTTTCATATAAAGGACCATCGCGAAGGTGATGTAGTGAAATAGCGTCACAAAATCCATAATAGACCAAAAACATTGCAATTTTATTACTATAACATTTTCCAGTAAAGATATTGTATACATCACATTTTTATTGACAAGTTTGACAAGGGATAGTGATCTATGAGCGACATTACGAGAAAAAGTTTTTGTGTATTCCGCTAGCGAGTTCCAAGTTTAATTAATTACACATTTCCTACAAGAACTGGTCGTGCGGTTATACACCGGTACAGTGTGCACGCATCGACCAGTGTGCGGCACGCTCGATCATACGCGATCGGCTTCCAATTATCCACGACGAGAAAACCCTTCGCAGCATTTTCATGAGACGTCTGCTATGAAATAGCACGTGCGATTGATTGACTGGGCCTCAGCGGCGGAACGACTTCCAAGTATTTTGAAGCTGCAAAAACACTCGAGTTATTGAAGCCGTACAAGCTTCGAGTGTGAATCAATTTGATTCCATCGCTTTTATTGATCGATCGACAATTTTACTGAATAATTCAGTGAACACGAATACCGACATTCCACGAGCGCTCGTGGCATCGGACGCAAAAAGCTCAACTCTCGAAGTAGCCGAACATAATCGGTGGCGGACGTCGTGGGAGTGGCTCGAAACTGGACATATTTTGAAGGCAAGAGACGCATGAAAAAAGCAAACGGTCGGTGATGAGAATGTCATGTCCCCAGTTCCCGACGACATATTTGCGAGTCGGGGCCGCGTTTTGCGATAATTACAGCGCATAACGCGAGCGGAGCGCGTGGAATGCTCGGCTGTGAGCTCACCGCCGCGGATTTATAATGACGAGCGAGTGTCGCAACCGCGCTGCCCTATCGACAGCGCACCGCGACAGAAAAACACAGGAGTCCGAGGCATGCGCCATCGCGGGGCGGACCTGTTCCCATGCGTCCCGACCGCTGCTAGCCTTCCTACTGCCACGGTGGAAACGCATTCTTATACCACTAGCGACATGTCTAGAAATTGTCATTCCGCGCATAATTCCAGAGGACGCATCCTTGTCTGGAGAAATTTAATCAAAAATGCCAATGAAAATCCCGTGATGACGGCCGGTGACGCGGGGTAATTACGGCTCGAATTCTTCAGCGGTTGGGTGTGCACTCTCGCTTTTTTGTCTCACGTCAATTATATAAATTGTTCGTGCAATAAATTTTGCTGTATCTCTGGGGACGGGTGGCGGGATGGCGGGCTGGCGGGAATGCGACGACGATACGCCCGTCGCGGTGCATACGGGCCCAATTAGCATGGGATCGATAGGCGCGGACGATGGCGATCTACTGTCAACTGCACCGCATTGCGCAAGCACCGCGGTTATCTAATCTCAACTTAATGAATGCCACGCTACTATCATCGGACTAAGCCTTCCACTGTTTGTTAAATCATATGGTAAATTTATTAGTGCGATTATAATTGAGTGCCTCGGTGGCGCAGTTGTAATTGCGCATGCGTTACGATTGCTGTGCTGAGGTCTCGGGTTCGATCCCCGGGTCGGGTAAAGTGATATTGGGTTTTTCTACCTAGAAATACTCAGTATTAACCCGGAGTCCGGTAGGCACGCCCCCTATCACATTATGGGACCGAAATTCGGCGAAAAGTGGGTGTACTGGTTACACCTCTGCCTACCCCTTCGGGGATTACAGGCGTGAGTGTATATGTATGTATAATGTATATATATATGTATACGTATGTATGCAATTATAAATACTGCTTAGTTCGAACAAACTTAAATCAGCTACACGTCAAGAAATTATAATATATATGAAGATTGACGCTTTTATAAAAATAACTTATTTTTAGTAATATTTATACATATACTAAATAATTTACTCATGAAAAATTCATCAATTTTACGTTTTAGATTCTATCATACTTGCACAAACGTAAGTGAGCCAGTCCAACAAAAAGTCAATCTTGTTCATGATAGCAATAAATTAATTCCACTTGTAATAAACGGGTGCAGGTTTTACCATTTAATATCTATACATCTGCAAAACCATACGTATTCTTTAGCAACTTTCATTTCTCACTTCAATATAATGAACTCAGTCAGATTAGATAAATAGCTTCACATTAAATTCTTGTCAATGCCAATAATTATGCATTTAAACCTATAAAACGACTCTTAATAAATGCATTGGCAACAGGCAACTAACGCAAAGGTACCATTACGTATCGTGCACAAGCAAAGCGATAGAATATGAGTTTCTTGCCACTTGCCCTAATTCCACTCTTACGTAAGATTAGCGTAATAATACATTTACAATTATTTTGTTACGATGTAAAGGCCTGAAATAAATTGATTTCATTGTTTATTGTTATTTTTTTAAAGACAAATACAAAGTACAATCGAATGGTAAATAAGAGTTACTAAGTCTGATTTAGATTGCACTCCATCATCTGTAGTACCCAAATCAGGTGTATTACATAAAATGAACAATACATAAGAAAAAAAGAATTGTATGTTTTCAATCTATTTATTTACATATAGCCCAGGATGTCCCAAGGTATATCATATCATTTACGTCAATGTCTCTGAGCAATATATATTTAGGCTTTTCAATTGAAACTTGTGTTAAAATAGGCCAATTTTGATTCTATTATCAATATATCGTTTTCGGTTCTACAAAAAAACAATAAAAACAAAGTAATTTTTTTTTTTATCCTAGCACGACAAAGTGACCGCACTTCACCTGATGGTAAGCGCAGTACGGTCCAATTAGAGTATCGGGTAGCGAGAGACGATCTATCCCCCGCTACTCAACACAATCATGCCGGCCTGCTCCTTCACACTACGCCATGGGCAAGAAGGTGAAGAAGCGGTCGAGGGTCTATTGTCAGAGTACTCAGAAGGCCGCAAAATGGCCAACATTGTACCCCAACTCTAGACCCCCAAAAAACCGGACGTACACTGGCTGATCCCGGAACGCGACACACTTGCGTGTGCCACTATGGCGGGTTTTTCACCCTGTGTACGGTGGTCGCTATCCGGGCGGATATGAATATCCTACCACCAGTGAATAATAAAGAAATATAAAAATAATATAATAATAAAGAAACAATAACTTCAATAACAAAGTTAGTCGAAATCTGAAGGCTAATCGACGGATTTTCGTACGCGTTTAAGATACGTAATAGGGTTACCAGTCGTGTCGAAACAAACGCATAACAATCGTTAGAGATGACTAACTCGAATGGTGTTGTTTTGAGTAATGGTAAAATATGAATAGGTTCATGAGTACTTGGCATTTATTTCGAAAACGGTACCGTTTATTGGAAATATCCTATTTAAAGACAGACATTTCATCTATACTATAATAAAGCTTAGCTTATAATAAAGAGGCACTTTGTCTCTGCATTAAATATTTTTGCAAAATTTTGATTGTAACGTGTAATAATTATCGATATAGAACCCAAAACAATTGTTTTTAGAATTATTGTCTGTCTGTTTTGTTGTCTTGTAGGGCATCACGTCGAAATTACTGTATTACGACAAAAACTCGTCAATAAAATCATAGAGTGTATCTCGAGGTAACATTTACTCTTCGTTTCATTTAAATCGGTGTATTCAATCAAAAGTTATACCTGTTTGAACGAATATCTGTATTACGAAAAGAGTAGTTGTGAGAGATGAAATGATTTTAAAAATGGTATACATAAGAGAACTTCCATGCGGGCGGAGCAGCAGGCAACATAGTAACATAATATAACATTTTTAGTTTTCATAAATATCAATAAGTTTGACTGACTTTCTGTCTCACAACACCCATACCCGACATTAATATTTGTGTCAACACATTTGTCTCGGTGCGAGGATCGAACCTGCGGCCTTCGTTTCATATTCGGCTACTTGTTAAAGGAGTAGACTAGTTGTATATCGTGTAGAGTCAAAATTGCGACTATGAATGTTCATTGTCATACCGAGTTGTCGTAGAAATGACGAAGCAAGTTTAATTTTTAATAAAAAATCCTGAATAGTTTCATCCAGGGTAGCACCATAGAAATCCGCTGTAAAACCGCTCATTCTTTTTCATACGGTAAGTAAGATTTCCGAAGTCCCAAATGCACTAATATTTCTGAAACTTTTCTTAAACAATAAAAAGGAAATTTAATTTTTAAAAAATTATCCCTATATTGTTTTCTCTGCAATATAACTTGTAAAATATTTCATTCTAAATTATTCTATGATAAATATGATAATTCTTATCCTCAAATAGCTTTGCAAATTCGCATTCATAATAGACACGGATATGCACTAATGTTTTGCATAAACCACACAATAAGATCTCGCACACAACAGCTAACTCAAAGGGATAACGTCATTAACGTCCTTTATAATGACTAATAAAAGGCTGTATTGAAAGGCATCAATAAAGTCATCGACCCATAACAAAAACATAGCTCGCGCCGCGATGTCCGGCGCATATTCAATGGTACTGGTGCAGCAATTTTCACATTATTCATGCACTCTGAATATTCATCCAACATAGTTTGACCTCCCATTAATTGTTATAGCCAGGTGCCTGTTAACTATGGTGACATACGGGCGCGGCGGACAACGAGCTATATGATCCAACTATATAGTATTTAGTGTGTCCGTTATATTATTTGAATAATGTGAATTAATGACTTCTCTTATGCCAGACCGACAATATTCTCCGCTATATAAGTTTCCAATAGATAAAATAAATATTTGCTTCATCTCTTTATAAATTCGCTTTGTACAACTAGATTTTAGTGGGAGCAAAGTAGATGATGACTTACAACTGTATCGACTTGTATAAATACCCAAAAGTTAATAAATCATTTTAGAAAGTCCATAATACAAGTAAATTATACAAGGATGCATATACAGTATAAAATAGAGTTTGGATGCGAAGTTTGCCCGTTATGCGGGCTTCTGAGTACTCTGACATTAGACCTTCGACCGCTTCTTCACCCTCTTGGCTATGACGTAGTGGGATAGGGAGTAGGCCGGCATTTGTGTTGAGTAGCAGGGGATAGATTGTCTCTCGCTACTCAATTCGACGGCACTACGCTTAACATCAGGTGCAGTGTGGTCACTTTGCCGTGCCAGGATAAAAACAAAATGCTGGCTGACAAGTTCCTCATCCACCCGCGCCGTACATACGTCCAAATGTTTTATGGATGGACCTTCGATTCGTGAAGCTCATCGAGTTTTATTACAAGACTCATGTGAATATTGATTTTTGGGTCAACAGCTTCACTTTGTATCGTTTGCGTCTGCGCTTTATGGGCTAGCGTTTATTTCTATGCCCTAAGATGACCGCGTCGAATGAGACACTCGGCGATAAAACGGTCGTGATGTGTGAAATACTTACCTGCCATTGTTTAACTTATAAGCTATAGTACATATTTGTTTAATGGCTAAGGCGGAACCTTAAGCGAGGCTTATGATAAAAATAATTTGATTAATGTAATTTCATTACAGTTGTGTTGCAAAGTATTTAAACCAAACACAGTAACCTATATTTAAGTGCATAAATATCGTATAGTTTTATTTTTACATTTCTGAAAGATAAATATATTTTTTTATCCTGGACTGGCAAAGTGACAACACTGCAAGTGATAGCAGTTACAGTATCAAGTACTCGGAGACAACTCTTGACTTACTGTTTAAAAAATGAACATTGAAATTGTTCTCAGTAAATACAATATACTTAAACAAAAAAGATAATCATGAATAACTTACACACAGCAATAACACCTTTGAATTCCCAGTCAATCTATTGGTTCCGAAAATAAAATTCTAAATCGTAATATATCCTTTATTATACATGCTTTAAAGATTAAAATTGATTCAATTGAAACTATCTTGTCTCACTACTACGTATTCTGTAGCCGATAGTCTACGGGTCGTAGCGTACGTAGCTGGCACGCGGTTCCCCAGTTATAAAACAATGTCAAATTAGATGCAAGAATGTAAATACAAATCTTTAAAATAGTCTGAGGTCAGATTTTTTAAGCGAGTTGGAACACATAAGAAAGGTGTACAACATTTATGAAAGATTATGGTCCTGGGCCTGAGCCCAGGACCATATCTGAATATGTCTACAGAAAATATGTTTTTTTTTTCAACTTAATAAGTAGAATGATAGACGAAAGGGATAATTGTTATAACCTAAATAAGATAATGCCAACATTATTCCACTTTGTGTTGATCCTAAAATTAGGAGTTGCTCCTAGAATAAATCGTCAATTTTATTATTTTCATTTCTTAGAAACAGCTGTTATAAGACGCTCTTCCTTAGCATTAGGTGTAAACCTCCTCTTTTTACATTTAGTATGAGGTAAAAACCTTCCACCATATTATAAGGATCTACTATTTACAACCTGATGATGAGGATCTACCATTTAAAACAACACTGATAGCTATTTTGTATTACAAACTGTTTTAATGATAGAAATAATTGTTCCATTTGTCTCCAGATACAAGAGAGACGGGCTTCGTGAACGCCATCACGGCTGCAGGCGTGACCTACTCCATAACGAGGGCATGCACTGCAGGATCTCTACTCGAATGCTCTTGTGAAAAGGTAGAGTATTTATGGACGAACTTTATAAATTAAAGCATATGAAATCATTTACCTTTAAGAACTAGTTACTCAAAATGTTAATTCTAAGACCTAAATTATCGATACTAAAAATACTGCATTAAACATTGTCCCAGTTGTTGTGCACGGGCCTCATCTGATAATCAGTCAGACCTTAGTCCAACACGCTGGCCTAATGCGGTTTGGTAGACTTCACATTCCTTTGGAATTGGTATAAGATTTCTCAGGTATGCAGGTTTCCACACGATGTTTTCCTTCACCGTTTAAGCAAGCGATAATTAATAATTAATGCCATTTGGGCTGGTTTCGAACATACGATTTTCGTCTTGACAGTCTGTACTAGGCTATCGCTGCTGAGTTATTGATGGACCTTAAAATTCTACTTTCCCTTTATAATGCTGTTTCTTAAAGAATCAACAACACACATATATGCTAATTAAAGTCTTTGTTATAACAGCTTTTATTGCTTCAGTTTACTTATTAGCTGTTATAATATAGGGCGTGCCGAAGCCACGTCGCGGTCGTGATTCCACACCGCCACCAGTCCCTGACTCACAAGCATCCACAGACCGATGGCAATGGGGAGGTTGCAGTGATAACGTACGATTTGGCCTTAAAAAGTCAAGGGAGTTCATGGACAGCCGCTACAGGAAACGAAGCGACATCAAGACTCTTATCAAACTGCATAACCATAACGCTGGGAGGTTGGTTAGTAAGAATTTTGCAACGACGTCTATTATATGAAATAATGATCAGAATTAAAAATCAAAATAAAATTACATGGTATTTAAATAATTCTAGATTCATATGAACATCTATGCGTTGGTAATATTTTAGATTAAGGCAAGGAATTAGGAATGAGTGGCATGAACAGAGAAATACTTATTCTCAGCAATGTAGTCACGGGCTGAAAATTATCTATCACTCAATCAAATTCGAGATATATTATTTAAAAAAACACTTGTACGTTAAACTAATCAAGGAGTCGACCAATAACATTTATTTAATAGTTTGAATCTTTGTACAGGCTATCAAGAATAATATGAAGATAGAATGTAAATGTCACGGGCTCTCAGGCTCGTGTACCCTACGAACATGTTGGTGGCGAATGCCTACGTTTAGAGAAGTCGGCGACAAACTGCGAGACAGATTTGAAGGAGCTGCTAAAGTAAGACAGTAAATATGTTTTTGTAGTAAATAATAATGACGGGGATCGGCTGTTTTGTTATGGCCAGTAACGTTTGTACTATAATCTACCTCTTCTTAATCTGAATTCTTTTCTTTAAAAATTATTAGAGCACTCTAGTTTCTCATTTCGGATGTTCATGAGCGGTGGTGCTCACTCGTCATGTAATTTACTTAAACGTTTACATGTTTTTTTCTATTAAAAAAGTGAATCATGGTACTAGCAAGAGCTCGATTGGTGTCCTGTCAACTGAACTTAACTAGACAATGACGACTATTGTACATTGTGACATATATGGTATATTTAATAAAAATGTTTTGAGATCCAACGTAGGCATATGCAGCTACATCATAAATGAGTATTGCTTTTCCGAACGATAATATTGAAACTTTTGCCGATTATCGTAATTTAATTGCAGTTGTAGTAGAAGTATAAGATATATCATCTAAGCGTAGGCTTGTCAAAATCAGGATAAACAAATAAATTAAATAAACAAGCCACCAGTTTGGGTATTTATAACCTGATCGGATTTTTATTAATAATACAATTTACAATATAATTCAACAAATTACAAAAGTAATTGCTATACAAAATAAATATTTTACATCGTTCACGTTCACTTACAATTTTATTTTATTTGACAGGTAATCGCAAGTAACGATGGTGATAGTTTTATGCCAGAGAGCCCTGGTATAAAGAGGCCTGGCAAGAAAGATATCATCTACTCGGAGGAATCGCCCGACTTCTGCCTTCCCAACATGAAGACTGGCTCCCTAGGAACCCAAGGTCGTCAGTGCAACATTAGTTCAGCCGGAACTGATAGTTGTGATCAAATGTGCTGCAGAAGAGGATACGCAGAAACCTCCGTGACGGACACTCAAAATTGTAATTGTCAATTCAAATGGTGTTGCGAAGTCATATGTGAAACATGTTACGTTAAACGAAACATACAAACATGCCTATAATGTGATAGATAATGTATTAAATGTGTAATAATAAACTTATTTACTCTTGGTAATTTTGCTTTAATCAATTTTTGGTCGTCTGGTGGTTTTGCGTCCTTTTTCCCCTGGTTTCCCGAAAGCTATATATTCGGGTTTTGATTTTATCTTTACATCTTCATTACCAGATTTGTAATCGGATAAGTATGATAGGGGATCTTTTTGTATACTAACTTGATTCTTTAGACTTAAAGGTTTTTTTGTTGGTTGATCATCACTGCCATATTCATCAAGATTTTGAATAAGTTCTTGGTCTTCGTCCTTAATAGGTCTGGATACATCATCTATGTCTGTTTTTTCTTGTTGAGAATCTTCTTTTTCTAAAGTATTTAAAGTTAAAGTTTCGGATATTTTGTCATCAGCACTGTCATTATTTATACCATTAGACTGCCCTGTATACTTATTTGGTTTTTTACGAGGCAAAACATTAACATTATTTGGTTGATACCTGTTAAAGTCACTGCCCGGTTCAAAAACTGTGTGACATTCAGAAATATTTTGTTTCTTCTTTGAGATAAAGTTATAAAGCATTTTAATTTTTAGAATATCTTTTGCGCTGAAAATCTTGGTCTCTCCAACAGAGTTGACACGGTATTTCTCCTGAAATAATACATCATGTTTTGAAATATATCATTATAAAAATATATGAAATAAATAACAGGTATTCATAACTACTTACTTGAATTTCAATGGTTGCTTTGCCATTAATCGAATATTTATGAGAATGGTAGTGGCCAGCACTCGTAAAATCATATTCTATGTCATGGAATAGCCATTCATTATTGTTTAACTTCGAAAACAGATGTTTTTTGTCTGAAATAGTTTGACTGAGTTAGTTTATATTACCAAAGAAGTATAAAATGAAAAAAAAATGCAAAATATTTTTCCTTGATGACTTCTGGTGATTACATCAAGTATAAGTCGTGAGCTACATGTCACATCTGAATGTTTATATTGATCATTACATAAATTTATGGGAGACTGTTCGATGGTTGCGTCATCGGTGCATAGTTCAGTGGTACCTTTAATGTTTTTAAAAGTAGACGTCGCCAATACGAATATTAGAATTCTGCCTAAATCAGCAAGCAACATTAAGTCATGTTTTGATGATTTTAAAAATACAATAATCTATTTTATCGAATTACCTGTAAGGATATTCTGATCTAAAATACGTATGTATTTATCTCGATCTGGAGAATTATGCTGTGGTGGAACACCGACAATGGCTAATACTGCTTCCGGTAACTCCGCTCCAGTACTCACACAATCATAGCCTAGAGTCACTTTCTGTAAGTGTAAGGTACACGTATAAACTGATTATCTAGTTATCTAGGCAGAGGCAGTGGTTCCCAAACTTTGAAGGTCATGAAATACTAAATAATTCCTTCGACTTTTACTTTACCTAAACTTTGTTTGATTTGAGCCCGAGCTATTTTGCTATTATTTGCATATTGTGTATGTTTGTATACACCTTTACACATATCTCTAATTTCTGGAAGCTGCCTACTGTTTTTTTTATATATTGATGATGAATTTATTTATGTATAAACATGACGTGAAAAAGAGAGAACTTTTTAAAGGAGATCCGCATGTTTCCTATGTAAAGTGGGCTAGGTGGTGAACACAAATGGGGTATGATTTTTAACAATAATCTTGAGCCAGGTCATAGGATTTCAAAGTTTTATCAACTTAAAGGTATACATAATCTACTATTTTCTACCATCTTCATGACTATGATTTTCATCAGATATGATCTCCTTAATGATTATAATTATAAATAACGATGTACCTTACCTTACCGTACCGTACCACTAATCACCTTTCAAGATGGGAATACATTGTATGAAGTGTATCCGCCAATAGAAATAATTATTCCGTTATAATAGCCAAGGGTCGTCGTAAAATATAAACACCAAATAACCGGCAAAACACATTGCTCTCGCGACAAATCACATACCACAGATTAAGTATTAGTAGCAAGCTAGAGATTGAAAATGGACAGCTGTTAAAAACTTGGAGTGTCAATTATCATTCGATCAATATTACAATAATAAAATCGATGAACCACCCGAGTCATTTTATTTTAGTGTATTTTCTTTTAATTAATAAATGTTTGAACAAATGCCTTTCTAATGTACTTGCAATGTTAATGCTTCTACAGTTTTTGCCCACATTCAATGTCGTTTAACAAAAATTGAAAAAATATCGATTATCGATATTAGTTTAATTTGAAAATCGATACAATATTTACAAAGGCTATATTAGCAACCCCACGATCATTTACAATGAAAAAATGGTAGAAATATTTTTGTGTTATCGTTATATTTCTTCTAAATCTCATTGCATCGGTGTAGGATGAAATAAAAATAAGAAATAAAGTCTAAAAAATACAAGTGATTTTTTGGTTATTAAGAATATCTTGTTCATGCTGTTCCAAATCTGCCGATCTCCTTTCACTAGGTGCTACATTTGTAAATTAGGTTAAGTTAGTAATTTTTAAACGATAGTCGTGTCTACTTTAGATCATTACAGATTTATCCCTTTATTCCTAAATAGAGGAATACACATCTAAGCATTAAATTTTTCGTAACCTGAACTCCTTTGATGGTGAAGTTTTTCGTAGAATGATCACCACAACCAAGCAATCCCCGGCGGTTGATAAAGAACACCCATCTACTATCATCTTCTTTAGGTGGACTAGGCAGCTCCAAGAAGTTCAAGCTGGTGATGCCGCTTACTGTATTAAGGAATCCCCGAATTCTATCTCGAAGTACCTTGTCTGGAATAAGTTCATTTTTCACACAAACTGTATTCATGTTTTGATGCAAAAATGTAATGCAATAAAAGCAAATTCCACATACAAGTTTATGTTGATTAAAAGAAATATAAAATGTACTATGAGAAAATACCCTAAATTACACATTATCTTCTCTAAAAGATATTACTCCAGCTATGTCAGTTTTAAAATATGGTAATATATATGAACTACTAATACTTTTGTGTATTTGACAACACCACACCACCACCACATTTATTGTAGTTTTTAGATGAATACAGTAAATAAAAAATCTTTTGCATAGTTATTCTTCTTGGCTTTCTCACCTATGGTCTATCCACATCATATATAATTAATTACTATGGCAAAAATACCATATTCAAAAACTTACCGCTATACGAGTATACATCGATATAATAAGGTATAACGCCTTGAGGCCAAAGCTTAAATTGAACAATTTCTTCGTCAGTTAGATCAAAACCTGGTTCATCTTTGGTTGTTTCTACTTTGTCTTTTACTATAGACTCAATATTGTCTAGAGAGAACTTAGATTCTAATTGCACAGATGGTACATCAATATGGACTACAGGTTTTAATTTTTGTATTGTTGGTACAGCAAAATTGGACCCTGAAATAGATGAATAAAAACCAAAATTAATTTAAAAATAAATTTACATTAACCTAGTATCTCATAAAAATGAAGTTAGCCTCTGTGCTAGTGTCTTGGCAAAACTCTATTTTGAAGGAGATTTTGATAATAATATGTGCTAGAAGGATATTGTTGGTTTGAAACGCAAAATATTAATCCGTTATTATAATATCTAGCTGTCCTATCCCTGCTGAAATGTCTTAATAGTATACAGCGAAATATGTTATAAAACCTAAAGATTCATTTTTATCATCATCATAATCGTTATGTTTAGATTCGTTTACCGTATAATTTAAATATGATCATTATTAGTGGCTATGAGATTACTACAATATATGACGTTGCACTAGGATAAGAGGAAAAATTGCCAGAAAATATTGTATTCTCAAGACGCAAATTCATTTAAATAGAAATAAATAGTTCAAAAACGTGTATAATCAGATTTATCCTTCAAATTATCTGTATCCGGTGTTAAATGACGATATTTGTGTTAAGACATATTGTCAACTGTGACATTTTGTTTTTCCTCAATCTTGGGTATGTGGGTGTTAGTTGATGACAATCGTGAGCTTGCTACATCGTACGTGTTTAGAATTAACTTTAACGCCACGTATTCCTAAACGTTGATGACATAAATACAAAAAATGGTCCAAACACCAATTATTGTATTAATTACCTATTTGTTAAAGACACTGCTGAATAAAAAGGTAAAGATACCAAAGTTATCCTTGATATAAATAGCATTAAATTATTTATTGTTTGTAGTAGCTACAACACTACATATAAAAATATTACATAAACATGTAATCTCGGATCTCAAAACTCATCTAAAACAAATAAAAAGTGAAATATCCGTGATAATATGTATACTTAAGCTAAGAAATCAGTGAGTTCCTGATGTGATTTAGTATTTCATATCGAAAACATCTGACTTTTTAACCGACTTCAAAAATGAGGAGATTCTTAATTCGTAGGAATTTTTTTTTATGTATGTTCCCCGATTACTCGAAGACGCCTGGACCGATTCGAGCTATTCTTTTTTTGTTTAAAAGGATATACTTCTCAGGTGGTCTCATTGGCACCAATTTAGGATCTGATGATGGGATCACAGAAAAATCGAGGGCAACCCTCAAATTTTATAGGGGCGCATAATGTGTTTTTTATTGAAGTCGTTTTATTTTTGAGGCTATCGTAATGGTTTTGCTCGAAACAGTACTTTCTGTCTGAAATAGTAATATGTCACACCTGTCACATAGCATGGGAATTAGTTCGGTAAACCATACGTGTACTATATGTTCATCATTCCAATATAGATGTCCACTTATGATATAAAATATAAATTATTTTAAAATAAATAATACTAGCCCTGGATTAAACATTGTCCCACTGCTGGGCACGGGCCTCCTCTACTAATGAGAGGGGTTAGGCCTTAGTCCACCACGCTGGCCTAATGCGGGTTGGCAGACTTCTCATACCTTCGAAAAACTCTCAGATATGCAGGTTTCCTCACAATGTTTTCCTTCACCGTTAAAGCAAGCGATAATTAACATTTTAATACACACATAACTTTAGAAAAGTCAGAGGTGTATGCCACTTGGGTTTCGAACCTACGACTTTCGTCTTGACAGTCCGTACCGCAACCAACTAGGCTATCGCTGCTCTCTAAATTATTTTACCATATAATTATTAATCAAAAATACTTACGCCTCGGACACATCATAAAAAACCCAATCGCAATCAAAAATTTCCGTAGTAGTGCACTCCTTGCCATTTTGGATAAAGCTAATATTTTGAAACAGTTATTTCTGTTTTATTGCCTTATAAACATAAAACGTGATAAAAACAAATAGCCTTACGACTTCGATAAGACACCTACGCGAATTACGTGGAATAACTTGTAAGAAGGACAGCTCAGAACGAAAAACATATAAAGTGTTAAACTAGTCTTTCGTACTGTTCGCTTCACAGACTCATTTATCTATTGCATATATAATAATAATAAAACAATACTAGCCCACTGCTTGGCACGGACTTCCTCTACTAATGAGAGGGGTTAGGTCTTAGACTATCACGCTGGCCTAATGCGGGTTGGTAGACTTCACATACCTTCGAAATTCTCAGGTATGCAGGTTTCCCCGCGATATTTTTCTTCACCGTTTAAGCAAGCGATAATTAACAACGAATGCCATTTGGGCTGGGTTCGAACATACGATTTTCGTCTTGACAGTCTGTACTAGGCTATCGCTGCTGAGTTATTGATGGACCTTAAAATTCTACTTTCTCTTTATAATGCAAGCGATAATTAACGATGAATACACACATAACTTTTCACACATAAAGTCAGAGGTGTATGCCATTTGGGCTAGTTTCGAACATAAGACTTTCGTCTTGACAGTCCGTACCGGAACCAACTAGGCTATCGCGGCTTCATTCACCATTGCCTTTAGTTTTGGTTTTTTCTTACAAAGGATAAGACTGATTAACATACAATCTTTTTTTATTCGTAAAATTTTTATAGTTGCTTACATTTTTATTTTTATCAATATTTTAAGCCTTTTATGTGTGATTTTTCTTGCCAGACATTGAGTATGCAGTAATAAAAGTTATTCTAGCGCAAATAAAATGTAATGCGTAATTTATGTATTATTTTGTGATTTATCATGAAATTTATATTGATTTCGTCCAGACCATTGCAAAATGTTACAATGTATAGATAATGCGTATCATCCGGAACGCAAAAATGGTTTCGCGCGAAAAATTATTCACGGCATTTCAGATTCAGCCGCGCCGTACGTATCCTTTATGACAGATTTCTTAGTTCATAAACATAAATTTTCCACCGAGGCCGATATTCGTGGGAACGCGCCTGCGGCCTCCTACGACCACCTACACTGAACGAGTTTTCACTTTCGATTGCCATTTCTACGCGAAACTACTCCTTAAACTCTCATACACAAAGTCTCTTTTGCAACACCACTATCTCTTTTGTGAGAAAATGAAGAGATTTCAGAATAAACGGACAGTCGTTTAATATGGCGGACGTCTGGCAGTTTAAGGTTTAATAATATTTTACTTATGTTTACATCTGGGAAAGGCATTATATTGTTATGTATTTTCAAAGCCATTACGTCACAGCCAATTGTGTACCAAGTATGGTAGTATATACCCTGATTACCATTTTTCTTATAATCGTAACTGGTAATAAAATTACTTGGAGACTTCTTCCGGGCTTTAATAAATATAGTGGTAGAAAATCGAATGAATTTATAAAAAAAACATTATTGAAGTCAGTTTGTCAAACTCCTTCAAAATCAAACAAAATGAATCAAAATTCAATGATTATACATATCTACGTGTATAATGATTGAATTTTGTTCTATTGCGTCAAGAGCGAGCGTCAATAAATACGTCATCAGTGATGTTGTGTATCTAAAATTGGCAGTATTTCAATTATTATATATTTATATATTTGAACAATGAATGTTTTATTTAATGTACCGGAACACATATCATATATAACTTTAGGCTTACTGCAATCTTTCTCAGAATATAACATTCCTCCGAGCGCGCAATTTGCTTTAAACGTTGTACAAAGTTTTCTCTTTACGTCTTTTATATAGAATATTATATCGGGCGAGTCTTGAGCATGAATCAAGAATGTACCTTACTAGAAGTAAAAAATTATGCTGTTTTTGGAAACTAGCATAATATTGATGATAAAAACAAATGTAGATAAATAAATAAAAATAAATACATACAAAACTCGCCATAGTGGCACACGCTTGACACTTGACACGCTTGAGTTTGACGTGTTCCAGGATCAGCCAGTGTACATTCGGTTTTTGTCGGGGGTCTAGAGTTGACGTTCGATGTTTGGCCGTCTTGCGGCCTTCTGAGTACTCTGACATTAGACCCCCGACCGCTTCTTCACCTTCTTGCCCATGGCGTAGTGTGAAGAAGCAGGCCGGCATGATTGTGTTGAGTAGCGGGGGATAGATTGTCCCTAGATTGTAGTCACTATGACGTGCCAGGATAAAAAAAAACGTGTGTGGAGATGGGATCTATGACAGAAATTGAAATGGAGCGCTGTAGACGAAGACCGCCGATAAAACCAAAAAAACACCAACCATTCATTTTCTCAATTCCATGTATTTCATTAACGTAACAGACGTATTCTTTGTTTGATCTCTTAAAAGTTAAATGTAAAGTGAAAGAAGTAATATATTTTTTATCCTTAAGTAGGAAAATGAAATAAATAAACGTTACGCACTGTTAGCTGATTATCTTAATCAGTTATCACCAATAATTCCACAAGAAATACATGTGTCATGGCTCCATCAATGAGCTCAAAAACCACACGCAACACACCGCTATGTGTGGCACCACCATTATATTATTGTAATAAAAAAATTTAGCATTTTCGAACAGTTCAATTAAAAAGCTATTTAAAATGAAACATGATACGTTTCAAAATCTGTCACTGAAAAAACTGCGTGCGCTTGTATAGTGCCCTAAGATATTATAACGGCGTTTTAAAAAACGCCAGCGTTTAAATGCGGTACTCACTTGGCCTAGGGAATCTAAATTGCAT
Source organism: Laothoe populi (assembly GCA_905220505.1). NCBI lineage: Eukaryota > Metazoa > Arthropoda > Insecta > Lepidoptera > Sphingidae > Laothoe > Laothoe populi. The sequence goes on along the minus strand of HG992151.1, from coordinate 5,776,879 downwards.
GAGTTTGCAGAAGTCCTTTGGTCTTGTGATATTATCAATGAAAGATGTTATCGTTTATTATATATACATTATAGAAACACGTCCATTTTAAGCAGGATTTATACATAGTTGATGCTGACTAAACAAGACTGTACTACGATTAATATAGTTTTAAAAGCCACCATTGGTAAGCTTAAAGACTGGTTTTAACCATGTATCTGCAACACGGGTGTCCCTACGTTTTGAGAGTTAACACCCTTAATATTATAATATATTATAATTATATTATATGTAAATAAGTAGAGGCGATGACGTATAAATTATTACTTAACTAATACTCTTCATATTTTTTTACAATACGCAAATCTGGCTACGCTCGTGATCTACAGTAACTAGACAATGAAGCAATAGTTGAACAAGGCCGACGTTGACTGCGGCGCGGAATAATACGAATCTAAACTTGTACGCGCTAAACCAACGTGACTTTGAAAAACACGTCAACTGCGTGTTATTCACATGTAATTTGCATGTTTTTAAATGCAATTACATGCGAATAACATGTAGTTAACGTAACGCGCCTCGTTACGCGTTTGTAAGGAGATAGAGAATAATGCCAAAGGTGCTCAATAGGGTAGTTTGTTTCCGGTGTTTAATTTTGTACATTATTCGATATGCAAACGAATACAATACACCAAAAAAACTCTTTTGCGAAAACAGAATCAAAATTGCTTGAAATATGAGGTCCAAATATTTATTTTAAATATTGATATGAGCCAATACTCAAAGGTATGAGGGAACATATCGCTATCTCCCTCGCACAACGTAAGAGCAATGGCCATTCTGAGAGGTGACGTCACGGCTCATATGTTGCATCCTTTTACTGTCATTTGACAATTACCCCTTCCAGCAGCTTTGAATAGCGTCTAATTTATTTATTGTAATGTAACTTGTTGATTCAATTAATTAAAAAAATCGAGTCAACTATTTGTAAACACGCCAGCGTGTGCGCCGCAGTGACAGTGTACTGTCTATTTAACGTTTTCCATTTTATTTTAAATTAATTTTATTTATTTAGACTGTCTAGGTGGCGTAGTTGTAATTGCGCATGCGTTACGACTGCTGTGCTGAGGTCTCGGGTACGATCCCCAAGTCGGGTAAAGTGATATTGGGTTTTTCTATTTACAAATTCTCAGTATCAGCTCTGAGTCTAGAATCTGTGCCCGATATGGCGATAGGCGCGCCCCCTATCACATTGTGGGACCGAAATTCGGCGAAAAGTGGGTGTACTGGTTACACCTCTGCCTACCCCTTCGGGGATTACAGGCGTGAGTGTATATGTATGTATGTTTTAAGTTTATAACAAAAAGATAATTGATGTCATAATTTTATCAAAAGATATTTTGATTCAATTATAAATCGGCTGGAATAGTTTTTGTTTCGCTTCGTGACACTACAGTGACTTGATTTAAGTGATGTTGATTTTGAATTATGACTGACAAATTAACGCAAAATAAAGTACTTTGAGAAGTTGATGGAGACAGCCTCCATCGCATAGTGCATTGATCGCCGCACCGAGACAAATGTTAGTATTTATAGTGTGTAATATTTGCCTGGGTGTTGTGAGACTAAAAAGCTCATGTGGTTCATATTACCTTCGGCACAAGATAATCATATCTTACTATATCTGTATCTGTATATATAAAAGAAGAAACTGACTGACTGACTGACTGATCGATCAACGCACAGCCTAAACGGCTGGGGTTAGAGACTTGAAATTTTCACAGTAGGTACCTTTTATGACGTAGGCATCCACTAAGGAAGGGTTTTTGGAAATACCACCCCTAAGGGGGTAAAATAGGGGATGAAAGTTTGTATGAAAATCCGTCATTTTTGAAGTTAAATTCATGAAAATTAGTATTTGGCACTTTAGTTAAAAATAAAAAATATATATTTCAGGATTTTTGGAAATTCCGCCCCTAAGGGGGTAAAATAGGGAATGAAAGTTTGTATGAAAATCCGTCATTTTTAAGTTAAACGAAATGAATATTGGTATTTTGTATTGTATACTTTTTCTCCCAAACATGACCACGCGGGCGGAGCCGCGAGCAACAACTATATACTATAAAAGAAGAAACTGACTGACTGACATATCAACGCACAGCTTAAACGGCTGGGGTTAGAGACTTGAAATTTTGACAGTAGGTACCTTTTATCACGAAGGCATCCACTAAGGAAAGGTTTTTGGAAATTCCACTCCTAAGAGGGTAAAATAGAGGATGAAAGTTTATATGAAAATCTGTAATTTTTTAAGTTAAACGCATGACAATTGGTATTTTGTATTTTATACTTTTTTCCCAAACATCACATCCACGCGGGCGAAGCCGCGAGCAACAGCTAGTGTTGTATAAAGTAATACATCTGATTCAGCTTAATTGTGGTAAGAAAGAAAAAAGAGTCACCCGCGAGCAGACATTCATTATTAATATGTAAGTGTATTTTATACTATATTTGACAGCCTCCGTGGCGCAGCGGGCGAGTAGGCCCGGCTGCGAAATGCAAGGGCGTAGTTTCAATCCCCGCATCGAGACAAATATTTTTGCAATCCACAAAAAATTGTTTCAGTTGTGGGACCGTAGTTCCTCGTAATTCTTGATACTCACTCAGGTTTGACCTAGTGTGGGGTCAGGGATATGTGTGACTATTGTATGTAAATATTTATTAATATATGTTGTGATATTTGTGTATTATAGTGTGTTTATTGTATACTATATTGAGGGTATATTCAAAAAGACAATCATCATAAAAATATATGGGTGAATCATAAATAAAACAAGTTCATAATCTTTTTTTGATCAATTTTGTATTTTTAGTAACAACTAATCAATATTTTAATTATAAATAGATACTGCTAATGTACAACCAATATGTAATAATAGTGTCAACCCCCCTCCCCCTGCTTCCACTAAAACGGCCCATGGACGATATATTTATATTTAAAAGTATATAAAATACAACAATAAGATTTGAGATGTAGACGGTGTCAGCTGATTCCATTTGTATACTTTACCCTATATTAACAAATTTAAAATGCTACATTCACATAAATAACTTAAAAATATCGTATAAAGGTATATTTACATGCGTAAAATTGATTTTGAAATGGCTATTAAAATTTGATGGGACTAAAATCATTTAAAACTCGGAAAATGTCAGTAGTAAAAAGAATTTTTCAACAGTAAAATGGCACCGATTCAAACAAAAATTAACATAGTTGATTTCAAGTAACTTTAAAATACTTTTTATCACATTCATTAACATGCTAAAATTCAAAACAATTCCACATATCCAATCACGGATATTACACACTACGAAAATTAAAAAAAAACTTCAGTCTTTTAAATCCGACGCGGTATCAGTTCTTAGTACTGGGACTTTGTCACTGAGTTTTATTATCAGTTAATTGTGTTTTTTTAATAAGTGACAAAAAAAGTTCAAGATACCTGTTTTCGAAACACCGATTGTTTTAACATCGGACTTTTCTCTAAAACTAAATTACTTTACTTTAAAAACATTGACGTTTTTAAGTAAAATAATATAAATTAACTTAATGTAGTTTTAATAAATATTCACTTAAACACACATTATGAGTTAGTAGGCATGTTGCATATAATACATATTTCAGCTCAGTATTAGGCTACCTAGTTCTTAGAGCTAACTATTCTTATATCACATATGAAATATCATTTTATCTCGATATAATGTTACCATTAATAAAGCTTTCCTATATTGGCAAACTGTCTAATTTGGAATGTCAAAATTGCGTCACATTTTGTCGGACTATAATGCCAAAGTATAAAGCCAAGTGAATTTTCGTCTGTAATTTTGAGCGAGGGCTTGAGAATATGAAGATGTGAAAACTGTTGGGATTACCAGTCACAAGTCAGTTTGCGACACGTTATGTATAACAGTGTATAAATGTGTTGGATACAACACTAGCTGCACATGGCAGCAAGATAACATGCCCTTAAAAACTAAGATTGGGCGGACGAGGCATAACAAGTGTCGAGTAGATTCGCGTGCGGCGTGCGTCCTTATCGCGGAATATCGGACGCGACACGCATGCATATTATACGTATAATACTGATTATTTAATTCGTTTAATATTTAATTAAAATTCTCGAGAGCGTTTATCTCGTAATGTGGGACACTTTTACGATGGCGCTACTGGCTTACTGATAAGGGCCAAACGCAACCTCCGCGGCTGAACACCCAAGAAGACACTTTATGCAAATGCCATTAAGCCACAAATTCCATTAAGCGGCTTAATTGTAATATGAAATTGTAATTACAAGATAATTTTGCTGTTGATTCTCAAAACAGTTATGCGACCACGCATCCGACGCGCTCCGGCATTAAATAGAAAGTATTTATAAAACTCAAATGATTATGGCCGCCGCTGTAGATTGCGAATAACTTCTTCGAAAACAATATGAACTTTGGAATGATATTATGAAATATCATTTAAAGTCTTGAACTTTCATAGGAGCGTCTCCTCGGAACGTTCAGACGGACGTTCACAAACACAAGTGAACTATAAATAAATTACAAAGCTGACTCCGAATGGAAACAAATAAGCCCAATTTCTTTATAAAACGGCGATGACAGCGCGACATAAATAAATCGTCGATAAACTGGTCTCATTAATTTCCAAACGACAGTGTCTACAAAAAAAATAACTTTACTAGATCACATGTTCGCACTTAATAGCCAAATAAATTAAACGAACGAGTGGCTTACTTTAATTTCACGCCGGATCAATTATCGCGTAGAAAAGAAGAAATAAACAGTGATACAGAACTATTTACATACGTCAACATGATATACGATTTCGACGACTCCGATAGATGAAAAAGTGAAGTGATTATATACACGGTCCGTTATCTCGGAGTACAAAACAGGTCCACTCTCGAGCCTGCGTCGCAGTCACTATCGTCCAGCACTAGAATATCTCTCGTCGATCACATTGGCGTCCGGTACCCTATAAGCACGTATGCACCACTTTTTCCGTGCGGCACAGTTTACATTTAACTTCGCAACACCAATGGAATGTACAATTACATCGTTCCACCACGAACATGGTCTCCGTCCGGTAGCCCCGGCCGCAGCACATGAGGTCGCATCCGTCGACGCCGATGCTGGTGTCGTTGCAAGCGCGCCCGTGCGTACCCGGGATGCCCAGACGAGGGTTCTTCTCGCAGAAGCCCGGCGACGGCTCTAGGTACACGAGGTCCTTCGACCCAGGAGACTTATGGTCAGGGTTGTGCGGTCGCAGCTGGAATCTGTAACGGTCTCTTCGTGGCACTCTGTGCGGCGCCGCGTCATTCCTTTGTGTGGGCGTCTCTAAGTCAGTGTTGGACACCATGACGCGAGACGCGCCGTCGAAGCGATCCTTCAACGAGTCGCCGACAGAGCGGAAACCTGGAAGCCTCATCCAACAGGTCTTGACTGTGCACGAGCCGGACATGCCGTGGCACTTGCACTCTTGTCTCATCTCCGTCTGCACGTGCTGCCAACAAAAACGCACAATAAACATCTAATATTCTAATACATTTGATCGCAGACGCGGGTCTATAATGATGTCCAAATATCTTTAAATTCCTTCGATAAGCGTCGATACGGTGTGATCGATGATCTTTTAAGCGCACCCCATCGATCGCATCTCACGATCGAGCAAATTGTTACAAATCGTGAAGTGGTGGGCCGGTCGTCACCGCGCGTGGACCCATCATAAATCATACTCCATGGACATTCATCATTCTTAGAAGGTAGATAAATGACGCGAGGATAGGAGACAGTAAATATTTTCGTATGAGAGCGCGGGCACAGTCCGAGGCGCATCGCAAGCGCTTCGTAGAACGTCGCCGCACGTATTTATTCATGCGCATGTAGATAGACGGTCTCGCTGCACAGTCTAGTGTCCAAATATGTGTTAAACAATCGGTGGAATGTCGTGAATATTCATCAGGTGGACACCCACCCAGTCCGTCCGCGTGACAAGAATTAACCGTTCGGGTTAATGACGCGGCCGGGTGGCTCGAGGCGCCTGACGTCCCTTATTGATGAATTTAAGGAAGGAGCAGACGGTGGGTATGCAAATGTATGTGTACGGTGGGAGGGAGATGCGCGAGCGCAACGAATGAGTGCGTGTTGCGCAGTCGCCGCGCGATGGGCCGATCCGTCTGGCGCATAATAATTAATATCACACTCGGGCGACATGTCAAGTAGCCGGCGATCGATCGTCACCCGTAATGGTAATGTAAACACGGCCCGACGACAATAGCTGTCATTGGGCGATAAATAATCGTTTGAAGCCCCGATAAACTGATTGGAGGAGAGATGACACGACAGCCTCCGCGGCGCAGTTGGCAAGTAGCCGGCTGTGAAACGAGAGGCCGTGGGTTCGATTCCCACACCGGGACAAATGTTTGTGTGACAGACAGATATTTATGTCCGGGGTCTGGGTGTTGTGAGACCGAAAGTCTCTCATAGTCACACAACACAAGACTCATATCTTAGTGTGGGGTCGGGGCTATGTGTGTGACTGTTGGGTGTTATTTATTTATGACGAGTGGACGATAGCCTATCTCTCGCTACTTGATACTCTATCTGGATGGCACTGCGCTTACCATCAGGTGCAGTGTAGTCACTTTGCCGAGCCAGAATAAAAAAAAGACTAACCGCTCTGCCGGCCTCGTTGTTGTGCAAGTTCATCTTCTCCCTGAGAGTCTTGCCGCGCTCGCCGGTGTCGACGAACTCCCTGCTGAACCTGAAGCCGAAGCCGATGTTGTCGCTGCAGCCGCCCCACTTCCAGACGCGCACGTTGGCAGCGGCGGCGGCGCGGGTGCGGTGCGGCACGCGGTCTATATGCGAGTAGTCGCAGGTGCATGACTCGATGGAGCCCTCGGCACACGCGCGCGCCACCGCATGCGTCACTCCCGCGCTGGTTATCGCGTAGATAAACGCGGTTTCACGACAACCTGAGTGACAATGGAAAATGTTTTATTGATTAGCTGTTGCTCGCTGTTAACCGACCTCATGCATCTTTCATACGAACATAAATATTGAATAACAGATGGTTAGTTAGTTAGCCTCTCACACATAAAATATTATACACAGAATTTAGATAGTTTGACAAATTGGCGGTAGCCTAGTGTGAAACGAAATGTCGAGGTAGTAGTTGTGGGTTCGATTCCAACCACCTTAGCACGCATCTCTGGCTTTTCGAAGTTAAGTGTGTATTCATTAATTATTGCTCGCTTCAAGATGAACGTGAAGAAACCTTGCGTAACTAAGAATTCTAAGTAACAATAGTATATGAAGTCTACGAAGCGCCTTAAGCCAGCTTGATGGTAGATGAAAGCCAGCACGTCTTAGTAGTAGAGAAGCCGTGCCCAGAAGTCGGACATAAATACAGTATAAAACAAGGTATAAATCAACAATTGTAAAAACTATTATTCAACTGGTTATTACATTTGGCAGGTATAAATATTTTCCGCTGGCATGTTTGGTATCCGTATAATTAATTCATTCCAACAAAGGGGTCCATATTTTAATCAAATTTTATTATTGCTCCGGGTATAAGGAATAAAAAATCTCGAAGGTTTTAAATATTTTAGGTATTATAATTCAGACACGCAAAACATTTGGGCTCATCAGCGAAGTGCAATCGGAGGGATCGAGTTGGATTTGATTGCATTTTTTCGAGACTGCATCAAGACCAACAACATTATACCGAAATTCCTCTAATACAAAAAAACATTACTTATCTTCTAATAGCTTATCTGGACACATTCTTTGTTTTAAACGGCTTTTAAAATGTACCCGGTATTCATAAAACCTAAAAGTAAGAGCTCTAATTTTAAAATAACGTATAATCAACGACCAAATCCTCAAATCATATTTTTTTACTCTTGCATCGTAAAATCGAGGCGACATGTAGGAAAATTATTTTTTTAAACTTAACATTTAAATATGGCGTATTCTTTAATTGCTGGAAAATCGTGAATGAAATATAATCGGACAAATGGCATTATCGCGATCACTAGGGATCTTAAAAGGAATTTAGAAATCTAATTAATGAGCATTGTACATATATGATGGTTAAACTGTTTGTCTGGCTTTCTCTAATGTTTTATGTCACTGAAAAAAGCGAGACAAAATACATAGCATTATTACAGATGTTAAGCAGCGATAGCCTAGTTGGTTGCGGTAACGACTGCCAAGACGAAAGTCGTATGTTCGAAACCCAAGTGGCATACACCTCTGACTTTTCTAAAGTGATGTGTGTATTAAATGTTAATTATCGCTTGCTTTAGCGGAGAAGGAAAACATCGTGAGGAAACCTGCATATCTGAGAATTTTTAGACGAATTTCTAAGGTATGTGAAGTCTGCCAACCCGCATTAAGCCAGCGTGGTGGACTAAGGCCTAACCCCTCTCATTAGTAGAGGAGGCTCGTGTCCAGCAGTGGGACAATGTTTAATACAGGACTAGTATTATTATTATATTATTACAGATGTACGTACACACAATGTTTATTAAAGGTGATAAGTCTAGAGTACTTTGATCATGAATTGGGCTTTGTTTGATTTGGCGATAGGCTCGCCCCCTTTTACATCATGGGACCGTAAGAAATTCCGTGAAAAGTACTAGTTACACATCTGCCTACCCCTTCGGGTTTTACAGACCTGAGTGTATGTAATTAATTTCACAAACCGCATAGTTGTGAATACAAAACATTTACATCAAATAGGCACGTGATTACTATAAGTAAAAAAAAATCCGTTACAAATACACTGTTACATATTACAGATCGACTATCCATCAAACATTGCACAGATATTTCACACGGGCAAATAAATAAATCCATACACGCATCCGTATCGAGCACTATAAATAATTAATGATCCGACATTAGAATCAAATACACATAAAATACAATAAAAGTATATCTCGGTGAGTGAAAATAAAAGAAATGCCCCTTACCTACCAGAGAGATTATAAATTTGATCATTACAAGTGGTACAGCGCCCATCGACTTCTCTCTCTTAATATCGATTTAATAGCCGGTGTGGTTTGACGACTAATATCCAGTCTTTGTCTACGCAGGATCGATCTCGCGACGAGACGATATTATTAACAGATAAAAGTCGATACACAATAATGAATTCAAGCGAGACATGATTAAATTAACATTCGTTTAAAAATCCTTATAAAAATTCTTACTGTCGCTAGAAAATCATGATACGCGAGCGTATGCTTTGTAATTTAATGTTATAAATTGTCTATTGTTGTAGAAGCTAAACTTAAAAATAAAGCTGACAATAAAAGTGAATCTAACATAAGTGTAATAAGGTGTCACCTCTACGGCTAATACCATTCATTTAGTAATATACGGCGACTCGGGCGTCTTAGGTGGGCTTCTGGCCACCTCCGGTCACTACGCCGAGTTCGTTTTAAAATCGAATCTGAAAAAACGAACGGACCCCGCCATGGACGTAAAAATAATAAGAAACGCGCATTTGTTGTTATTTATAATAATAATATGTGGAACAAGCCCGGCGGGGACCGGCGGGACCCGCGCCAGCTTTATTAAGGGCTCAATAAGCAAATGAAATCATTTTTTTATTGAGTTGTCATCGTGCACCGATATAAATTACGGTGCGCACACACTGCCGAGGCCTCGCTCTCCGATTCGCTTTTTGTACTTCCCTTTGGGATGTTATACAAAAGTATTTTATTCAGCAATTACTTGAGACGTTCGACTGGGAATTTTAATGTCAATTTTGCCATCATTCAATGCTTGGACGAAATTAATTCAGCGTATATAATGAACGAATAGCGTATCGTGTATTTATCTTGACAATGACTTGGAAATATTATCTGTTCTGAATGACAATTAAAATGGCGCACGTACATAAATAAAGGCCAGATTAATGTACCGCTTAATTTGGGCTTTTTGGTTTGTTACATCAATGCTTTAACCTCATCCTCCGTGGCGCAGTTGGCGAGTAGCCGGCTGTGAAACGAGAGGCCGTGGATTCGATTCCCACACCGGGACAAATGTTTGTGTGACAGACAGATATTTGTGTCCGGGGTCTGGGTGTTGTGAGACTGAAAGTCTCTCGTAGTCCCTGATGCCCATGACGCAATACTCGTATCTAAGTGTGGGGTCGGAGCTATGTGTGTGACTGTTGGGTGTTATTTATTTATTAGGTTGAGCGAAGTTGAGGTCGGGCTGTGGGTCGACGGGGCGACGGGGCGCCTTGCGCAGCCAGGTGGCCAGGTGGACCGCACCAGCCCCGACCACGTGCTGCGAGACTCATAACCCGTAGATAACTGTCGTCACATACTCCACAGATGTGAATGAATGCCCGCTGTGATTCCTACATCGCTACTTTTACTTTATCACGTCAATGATCTAACGGTACGCCGTCGCCGGTTCTATTAAATACATAAACAACAACTGGAAATAATTTTTAATTGGTCTGTGAGAATTTTAAAGCTCGTCCGATGATTCACGAGCGGGCCTAACCCGTTCCACTGCGTACAGTAGTCGTTCTTTGTCTCGATTTTAATATCAAAAATATTTGCGTAACTACATATAAATCGTTTCAATATTTCATTGGTGCGGCCGACCGTCGATTCCTCGGACAACAAAGCCGATTGTCGCGTTATGCGAATAAATCGCGACGTAGAAAAATTATGACAGATGGAAAGAGGCTTCGCGTCCGAGAGGGTGCATTAGTCACAGCATTAAATAAAATGTAAATTCCCATCACGGGTCTAATTAAGCCCGAACAACGCTCATCCGACGCGAGTCGCGCGGCCACCTCGCCCGCTGCCTAATACAAACAGTGAATTAGTTACCCACTCGCACCAATACAACAGAGCGCATGCCATAAAATATACATAATTAAGGCACGCTATTATTTTATTGAGGCAATTTTGCCCCATCAAATCGCAGTCAAATAAGAACAAACATGAGTAATGTGGATCTATAAAAGTAAATTATTATTATAACTGATAATAAAGTGCCGTCTGTGGATTATCTGTGCAGATAATAAATGGTCCCGTAGTGGGTTTACAACGCGAGCACCGAGCGATAATTCCATCCAGACGGATTGGCAGTTAAGGCGAGGCGTTGAGAATTTATAAAAGTCAAAAAGTCGTAAATCCAGCGAGGCACAGTCGTCGCAGCGGAGGAGCGCCCGTAACCCCAGTGACGCGCTCTGGTAATATAAAACTTAATCACTGTTGACATTTGATGAACACCTGGCCTGCACTTTGCACGCTGCTCGCTGCACTCCGGGGATGGACTCCGACATCACCAGTAAACAATTCAATATTAATATACTAATTAAATATGTTACCACCCGCGCACACATCCGCGTTGAGTCATCACGCCACGTTTCGTTTCCAAAAGATTAATACGAAAGATTGACTTATGAGTTTTTCGCGCGTCGCGCCTCTCGTGCCTTATTTATGACGACTTGCATTATTCAAATTTGATGAGACGTAATTACTCAAAACATCCATAAATCACTCGTTTTATAATGCGCTGTTTGGCCGGTTTAGAAATCACGTCGGCTCAGCTTTATTGTAACACGATGAAGTCATTGACGTCTTGTTCCTTCTATCTAAACACGTCTTTTACGAGAATATAATGACATTTTATCTACTCAAAGACGAATCGCTTCTATTATTAAAGTGGAGATATTCATCTTCCGTTAATGAAATAAGAACAGAGTCTATGCTTTACGAACTGAGAAATAAAATAAAAGACAATTTTGACGTAAAAGTACAACGGCAAGGGGCAATAAAATGCAATAACTCATTTTCGTTATGCCATGTATGGGTGATAATTTCACATTGAGTCCTCGGCCCGAGAGGCCCGGGCGACAATTCAAAATTACGTCGGTCGTATATCACTCATTGTGAGTGGCACAAAGCGCTCAACTACCAACGGCTACCAGCCACCGCTGCGACGTCCATTCACACTAGGACCGAACGCATTTGTTTTCAAACTTGACAAAAAAACACCGAAAATAATTACGTTTCGAGTGAGCTGTCCATCGATAATAAAAGCGATCGCCACTAAAATCCGTACATAAATACTGCATCGGACGGTCGCTGAGGTTTAATCGCCTCATTTCAGTTTCACAAAACGCGCATTACCCCAAAAAACAATTCAAACGACACAAAAACCCAAAACGCTTATCTAATTGAGCTTTAAATATTTCATCAAGGGCATTTTATATCGGCTTTATTTTCGGTGTCGATCGTTTTATACGTTTTATCCACCCACGGCGTAGGAATTCGGGGGCGCACACGGTACGCATCAAAACAGGAAATATATTGAAAAAGGCCGGATTTTATCGGCCGAGTTACCTGCCATTAGGAGTTGTGTTAGGTGTAAACGTGGCTTCCGTGGACCTCGCACCGGTACATCGTGCATCGGAATCGCTAAACTACACAGCAGGGGGCGCGCAGCGGGACCACCGGCCATATATTTTTCTATTCTCGCATCGACAATGACGCTACGAATATAGGTCTGGCATTGTTCCGTTGTCATCATTTGTGTTAATACGATCCTTGAGGTTTACACCACAATGAGATGAAGCCGTCCCGCTGACGTGTCAATGGTGTGTCAACGTGGAAATTAGTTGTTATTCGTGTTCCATCTAGGGGGGCTTTGTGCCTCTCGCTCCTCATAATCACAGAACGACACCTTACTATTTTGAGATGTTTAGGTGTTTTTTTAAATATAAAGAAATTTTCGGAAGTCGTATTAGCGAGTCTCGAGTAGCGTGGCGCGGACTCCCGTGAAGCGTATGCCCGTTTTTATGCGTTTCTCAAATGAACGTAATTGCAATGTATTAAAAAGTTTATCGTGGATATTTGCAGCGCAGCCTGTAATATACCGGCCGCGTGATGCGCCCGCCATGCCTGCCCTTAATAAAGTAATATGCTCTAAATGCACACGCATATAACATAAATTTTGTATTCTCTTTGGTCTTTTTATCATGTGAAATTATTACTATGGTGGTCCGGTGCCTGCCAGTGCTATATCTGGCTTTTAATTTAGAAAAATGGTATTGGAATTTTATAGTCTGTGCGCTCGAATTAAAGATCAATATTTATTTTTGCTCTAGGCGTTCCGTTTTATGACTTTTAATCGTTTCATATTTCACGTGAGTGGTTTAATATATTCTGAATTAAGACTATTAATCGATATACAATGAATATAAACTTAAGAAATAGGTTTTGTGCTTTAGGCGGATTATTTCTATTTCGGCAGTTAACGTTATGGGTGTCGTAAATATGTTGGCTAATAACTTGTGTTTTTGTGTCTCGCAATCTGCGCTAGTGTCACCCGCCTCGGGCTAATGACGACCTCTACTTTTTGTTCTCGATAAACAAAATGTTAAGTAAACACAATAATTTGTTACCAATTCATTTTTAATCGTTAATATTTATATCATAATAATCGTGTTAAATCCCGATATGATAGATCGTTTTTTTTATTCAAATATTAGATATAAATATGGAAAAAGTGTTTTTATAAACTAGATAAGAATGTGATCTGAATATTTATAGATATGGATCAAATAAAATCGGTCTATAGCTTTAAATTCGAGCCTTCAATGCAAAGCAACTTGTGATCGTAATCGCATTGGACATAAAACTGTATATGGTTTTTTTCTGTTGTTGAATAATTCCTTAGCAATCTTAATATCAATTTAAAAAAAATCTATCTTTATTTCCTTATTATACATCCATACGTGTAATTCTAAAGACAAAGATCCATTTATTTTTCGAAAAAATGTCAAGGAAATTCAAATGAGAATGCATAGTAACTTTAGAAGCGCCCTTATTTACGCAAGGAACATTTAGTGTGGAGAGCGAAGGCTAATAGAAACATCTCACCGAAAGGTCGCTTGCACAATTCATTAACATTGAAAACGTAAGGGTCAATAACCGGAGCTCTGGCACTCGCCACCGACGCACGGAATCCCGATATAATGCCGAATTCGAAATGAGATCGAATTAGTCCGAGATACGGGAGCGAATGCTCTTAGTATCCCCGATAACCCCCTAATGTAGCGCGCTGAACTTCGATCCACCATAAAGCTTTTTTTATTTATTACACTCACTTTTATCCACATCAAATTGATCAATGCAATGTTTATTTTTATCACAAAACAACTTGTTATTATGAAAAAACGAATATAATGAAAACGAAAGAATTGAATCACAAAACTGCCTTTTTTGCTATTATATCGTGTGATTCTTGTTTTGCAGAACAGATGTGCGCGAACTCATAATAAGGCGTATCGCGTACAAAGCATCGAAATCGGACACCGGAGATAGGGCAGCTCCGATTCCTGAGACAAAGTAACATTTTACCGTCCATAAACTGGTGCTACGAATCATTTTAAACCTTAATGTTGGTGCCATTGACGATCCCTGTTCGATATTCGAATGAAAAACGGAATGCAATAATGCGCTTTAAAAACATTTTAATTTAAACGTACACCTTTGTCCAGTTCTTATTTTATTTTACAGATGTATACTAATTACGCGGACACTAAAATAAACAAGTGGTACGGAGTGAATTTTAAGTTTTATATCCTAAGGGTCACATTGTATACACTCCTGTTGAATGTTGCTTGACTGGTACTGTTGGGCTAATGGCCATCTATTCGCCGATATATATCTATCGATAACCATCTACACCGACTCAATACGACTAAATGGATTCAACGCTCGCAAACCGATGTATATGGAATGTAAAAATGCATTTTTAATTTTCATGTCATGAATGAGATCAATCGAAGCGGAATCTATATCGGATTAAGATCTTAATCAGTGCTAACTAAAGCAGGATTGTGTCGAATACAGAAACAATGTAGGAAATATATTAACATTTAGTACAAAAAGGACAACGGGCTCTCGAATTAAGTTGTTTTTTGAAAAAGGAATACATTTAGAATAAAAGGAAAAAAGAGAATCATCGACAAACGGGATCTCAAACGTCACTCGGTCGCATGTAATTGATCCAGGATGTTTTATCTTGATGAGCCCTTTTATATGTGCCCCCGACGCGCTACCCTCCCGTTGAATGCTGATAAAATCTTTTAAAAAGGGTTGCCAAGTAAAGATATCACTTAATTTGTAGCCTTTCTTTGTAACTGGAATTAGGGATTTATACAAAACACATCTCTTTGTCCGGTGATGCCTTTGCAGTTTTCAACTGTACACTCGAGGATACATCCGATTTTTTAAAGATTAGTTTTTTTAATGTCTCAATGCTCTGTAATCTGTATCCTTAGTTTATTTGAACAGCATTTAGGGCTTATCCTCTTAACTGTTTTTTACCTTTTGTTCGTTTTGTTCGGAGATATCAAAATTAAGACAAATGAACGACGCGTGTGCCTAAAATCGCCTTGGCGTTTATCTTAAAGGTTTATATACAATGCAAACGTGATTTGAGTATTAGGTCGACAACCCACTTTTAAATTAATCTAATAAATCGGACACTTACCTCTGTCAACGATTTTGCCAAATAAGTTCTTTCCTCGTAGGAAGTTTCTTGTCGAACAGTTCCATCTTCTGAACTTGAACTGGTGTTGGCACTCTGCTACTGCCATACTGGCGCCCTTAGCCACGGCTGCCAGGACGCCAGGGTTCTCTCTGGCTAGTCGTCTCTGTTTCCGCCTGAGCGTTGCATGAACCGCGGGGTCCATGTACAGAACTCCTGGCGATATCGGCGATAAATTATTTGGTTCTCCCGCTTTGGCTATGCCCCTGTAAAAAACGACAGTCTTAGGGATTGCAAATAAAAACGTTTAAAACTGTTCGTTGTCCGAACACGATAAGGCTGAATTCTGTCAGTGTCGCGAGAGACAATGTGTATTAAGGGGTTCAGTAAAGGAGGGCAAAAAAGGACAAACAGAACCCAAACGCCACTTAAGGCAATGGGTGCAACTCGAAATGAAATGCTCATTTGAAAAGGTAAAGACAACAAACAATTGACGACCGAACTGTCAATCCGCAGACGTTTAGATAAATATTTGCGTCGCGCATTAATCCTTAAGGGCCGAGCGAGTAAACGTTGGGCACTGGCTGAGAGCGATCGAGATCACGGCGTGTTGACTCGGCCGCGGCTCACTATTCGGCCTATAATAAAAAAACGACTGCGTGCACTCTCGCACTGCGGCCAGCGTCCTCAGTTTGGAACTCTGGAAATCGTATTACTTTTCTGTTTACCTTTCTTTGTAGTCGAGTGTTACGTAAATATAAACGTGTTCGTCGGAAATTCTCATTTCCTTAGAGAATTCATGGAGACGTTGTGACAGTTTTAAAGTTTTATGTGGGCTTAAACTACGCGCCGAGACCGAAAGTATCTTAGATCGTGGTGGTATTAATGCGAACGACATCCAATATGGACATAAATATAGATAGTCGATTTTACTAATTATAGGTTAAGTAATTATAGAGATTACGTCACCTGAGCGTAGGTGGACACTCGATAGCGTATTTTTCGAGCGATTGTCGATCGTTTATAAATAAATTAGCACCTATATTAGCTTATTCTATATTCGGCGACACTGCGACGGCAACTGTTAACACATGACGACGTGACTTTATCAATATATATTAAACATATCGAAAGTTTTTATGGCATTATTATTCGAGTTTTATATTTTTTTTCTACAATCCTTGTGTGGTCATGTTATATTTGAACATCCAATGGAGTATAATATAAGATAAACGACTTCATTTATCATTATTGCACATTATATTTCAAGTTTTTAATATAAATTAACTCGTTATTCGGACTATTTGTGAGAGGAAGTAATTTTTGTCCGTCAACCCACTAATAGAAGTCACCGCCTATTAATTAAATGGTCGAAATTTCACACCCATCTAGACAGATTTATTGATATGGACGTGTGGACGTGCAAACAAATTGTATAGGTGTGATTGTATATAAATTAATTTTCAATTTAACTCGAATGACATAAAATTGACTAAGCTATCTGAGTAGGTTAGTGGGTGTCATAAATTAGAAGTGCGTCATAATGACACCTACGATTTGAAACAAAAACCAAGGATGTCCATATTTGCCTGTCCATAATATAAGGTCCTTTGCACTTGTCACGTTGGTAGAAAACCAAATAATGGTACAGACGCGAGATCCTCGGGAACGAATCCTGAATGGCTTTCACGAGCAAACGTGATGTTTGAACAGCGATAAAGGCTGTGTGAATGTGTCAAAATAACAAATATTGTCTTTGCCCGAGATGTGTCTTGTTTGGGCAATTAAGCGTCATTACTGTGGCATTTTGATGAGACTCCGATGGGTTTTTTCTCCGTATTTCTACCGATGCGGTACGAAAGCGGGATTTTCAGTTTACAATGTTATAAATAATAATACCAGCCTTGACGTTTAATACTTGTCCCGACATTTGAAATGCCATTTTGTTAGTCTACCACGGTGCGCTAATGCGGGTTGATAGACTTCATATGCTTTTAACATTATTATGAGTATTCTCAGCTATGGTTTTCCTCACGATGGTTTACTTCACCGTTAAAGCTGGCGATAATTAAAAAAGGATCCACGCGAAACTTTAGAAAAGTCAGAGGTCCATTTGGTTGGTTTACTACGACTTTCGTCTCGACAGTCCGTTCCACTAATTCACTTTTACAAAGTTATACAAGGAAAATTTTAATTAACGCCGAATTGTAAGGAATAAAACTTTATTTTAAATTTTATCACATTTAATTTATCCGTTCAAAGTCCCTTTTAAACATATCAGCATCAAATCTACTTCCTTCAATACGACTTCACAACACTTGAACTTAAACAAGTATTCATTCTGTCCACGGCCTCTGCATACAAATAAGTTCTTTATTATTTAATTTGTTGACTTCTTACAAGGCGTCAAAATATCAAAACTCTAGATCCAGCTAACAAAGCTCTGCGTTTTAGTTGCGCTGGTATGGAATCAGGAGTCATGATATTCCAGTTAGTTTATCTCTTGGATCGTGAGGCCGGCACGCGATTTTGGTCGTAATGTAATATGGGCTACCAATGATGAATACGAATGAAGGTGAGGTGTGGCGATTTCTTTTGTGCTCGAGGCGATATGTGTGGATTTTATGGTGCGCTTGTCCCCGTTAACGTACTTCTGGGCCCGTGGGCTTAGTGAATCAGTTTCCGTGTCTATGAGGTTAATGTGACGCGTAATTTTTACATAAAATGTTATGTAATATGCATGTAGTTCGGTGTTATGTACTGTTTACAGGCATACTTTGAATATATTTACAAATTTAATAAATTGCGCTTTTTGCCGTTCCCTTGGTAAAAATGATAAGATTTTCATTGAAAGGTTGATATTATTGTTTTTTTTTTTAAACATGGTATATATTATGAAGTAATGAATTAAATAAATAAATAACACCCAACAGTCACACACATAGTCCAGACCCCACACTAAGATACGAGTATAGTGTTGTGGCTATCAGGGACTACGAGAGACGCCCGGTCTCACAACACCCAGACCCCGGACACAAATATCTGTCTATCACAGAAACATTTCTCCCGGTGTGGGAATCGAACCCACGGCCTCTAGTTTCACGGCCAGCTACTCGCCAACTGCGCCACGGAGGCTGTCAAGTAATGAATTACATTTTAATGAGTGAATTTTACGTCCTCTATAATTTAATGTCAACATCAGTGGCGAAGTGTAGAATACTTTGAAATGAAATCGAATAGCTGCTACAATAAAGATGTTATGCATATTTTTTTATTGTAATTTACATTATCAAATAAGATAATTTTTGCTCGAATATATGAATAAAATAATGATAATAATAATAATAAATAATAACACTAGCCCTGTATTAAACATTGTCCCACTGCTGGGCACGGGCCTCCTCTACTAATGAGAGGGGTTAGGCCTTAGTCCACCACGCTGGCCTAATGCGGGTTGGCAGACTTCTCATACCTTCGAAAAACTCTCAGATATGCAGGTTTCCTCACGATGTTTTCCTTCACCGTTAAAGCAAGCGATAATTAACATTTTAATACACACATAACTTTAGAAAAGTCAGAGGTGTATGCCACTTGGGTTTCGAACCTACGACTTTCGTCTTGACAGTCCGTACCGCAACCAACTAGGCTATCGCTGCTATCATATATATATATATGAATAATACTTATGAAATTTAATTCGTAGTAGTTTCCTATTATTAAGTTTTTAAAGAAATAAATAGTGTATGGTGCATTCACCACGGCCTAAGATAGTCGTACCAAAAGTACACCGACTTCAATAAAAAATAAGTTATGCGTCACTATAAAATTTGAAGGTGGCCGTTGATTTTTCTGAGATCCCATCATCAGATCCTGACTTGGTGCCAATGGGACCAACTGGAAAGTATACCTTTTTAAACAAAAAAAGAATTTCTCGAATCGGTCCAGGCGTCTTCGAGTAATCGGGTAACATATATAAAAAAAAAGATTCCGACGAATTGATAAACTCCTCCTTTTTTTGAAGTCGGTTAAAAAAGATTAATAACTATAACAATAATATATAACGTTTACCATTGCCCGTGGCTCTACCCGCGTAGAATTTATGAAAGGTATACAATCTATGGAGGTATCTTAACATATTACATCTTTATATATGTGCCTAGTAGTGAATTTATAAAATACCTAATATTATCTGGGATAAAGCATAGCCTACGTATTAATTCAGCTAATAAACTATCTATATGCCAAATTTCGTCCTAATCCGTTCAGCCGTTTTTGCACGATTGAGTAACAAACTTCCAAACATACAAACTTTCACAATTGTAATATTCGTAGGAATAACATTTATGAATGAAAGATAAATCTTTAAATTACATTATTTACTACCTTGAGAGTTTTCTTAACTTAATCTAAGTAACAATTAGCTGATGGTCATTAACTATTTTAAATAATAGTTACTCTCAGAAATAACATTTGGTCTTTACTTCACATCGGACAGCCTTCGTGGCGCAGTAAGCGAGTAGCTGGCGAAAACGAGGGGCCGTGGGTTCGATTACCGCAGCGGGACAAATGTTTAGCCAGACAGACATTTGCGTCCGTGGTCAGATTGTTGTGAGACAGAAAGTCTCTCATAATCCCTGATACCACAACACAAGACTCGTATCTTAGTGTAGGATCGGGGCTATGTGTATGACTATTGGGTGTTATTTATTTATTTAACTATCGAATTTAAACTTCGAATTTAAATTATAAAAGTATTATCGTTTTTTTTATTTAGTGGGTATTAAAACACCAAATACTACCTACCCTCATAATAGATTTTTATAATGTGTTATAAATAGATAGATACATATAGCTCATAAGATAAATACCGACTTTTCTTTGAGCTAATATAAATATGTAAAATACCCATGTTCTAACAAAATTAAATTGTAGAACAAATGCGGGAATCGAATCTACATCCTTTTGACTCTCGGTCCACATAGGTCGACTGTTACACGATAATATAACTATTTATAAAGCATTAAGTGCACTACTGAAGTATCATATGGTAAATTGATTGACAAAAACTTGTTTCTTCCGGCAGCTGGCTGTAAGTGGCGGGACTTTAATGCTTTATTTAATTTGTATATTTCATTATCATTATACTTAGGTATTCTATTGCATTATGTGTAGGAAAATTATAAATAATATGGCCGTACTATTATAATAATTAAAAAAGTAATCATTAATACATTATTGGTGAATATAGCTTATATACTTATTTTAAATTATATGTGCTTTAAAATATTAAAAGGACTTTAAGAATTGTGTTTGAAATATAAAACACCTAAAGGGCGAATATTATTCAATTTTAATACCTATCTGTTAATGAATATAGTTTAATTTAGCATAATAAACTCTGTAAAACTTGACAAAACATAAAGCAATTGTAAATTTATTATTTCTTGTCATTTTTTCAACTACAAATCTTTGGCGCGTTTGTAAAGTGAGTAAAAGTATTACATTGTAAACTTTTTAATAATAAAAATAATAATCATTATAACTTTGTATTAATAACAAAATTATAATTAAAAGTAACCCACTGACATACTTTTCATAAGTTTTACAACAGAAATATTGTAGAAAGTTGATGGGTTTGTACAAAGAATTCACGCGGCCGCGGCCGTCGGCTCTCGGAAAAGATTGTATCACGGTTTGATTACTGTTTTATAAGAGTTTTAATATTTTGTAAAATGTAATGGACATTAACTTAAAAGATTAAATTTTTCATAATGTTATTTATGGCATAAATCTTTTGTTAATCTTTGTCGTGAAATTTATGTACAAAAATCAATTGAGAATTGATGTCTGTTTATGGTAACCAAAATAGTGAAAATGCTTACATTTTATACTATAACTAAATTGTTTAGAAAACTTTTTATTTTATTAAGATTAAAGAATTAATAATTAGAACACTATTTAAAAATATTATAAACGTCTAGTAAATTGCCGACGGCGGCTGCGGTCCTACGTTTCACTATTAGTAAGATATATGATTTTTAATTATTAATCATTCCAAGATTTTAATAATAATAATAAATCGTTTATTAGCAAAGTTATTAAAACTAATGAGTACATTCGTCGAGTCTTGAACTAAGCAAATGCTTGTATCTCAGGACTTACAGGATTAATTATATGTTATTATTTTTGGCTATCCTAATGGTGTCATATTGAATGAACCAAATAAATAAATAATAAATAATAGTTAAATGGATTATGAAATGTAAGAAATATGATTTTTAATTATTATTTATTATTAATGATGTGCTACATTTTTCATGTATTCTAATGGTGTAATGTTGAATCAAATGAAATTTGATTATTGAAATTTTAAACTTTTCTATAAACATGTTTCATCAAAATTAATTAATGATACAAACAAGTGAAAAGTATATTTATACAATGCAGTAAGCACGCGCCACTGTATGTTTGCTTTGATAACACAAGTTTAACAGTGCAACATAACTTATAGAAATGACAGTAACAGCTGTAGCTAGCTACCTCTTCTTTGGCATAACGCCCGCGTTCATATAATTATAAATTAAATAAACTTTTCATTAGTTTCAAGTGTTTAGATCCACGTTTTGTTTATATAAAGCCTATAGTTATTAAAATAATAATGTAAAGAAACCTATAAAAAGTTATTGTAAAATTTTGAATTCGTTAAGAAACCATTGCATAACATATTTTAATATTGTCACCCAAGTTCACAAACAATTCATAGAAATAAAAAGATAGGCGTTATAACTAACAGTATTTTTGACAATGTTATCTTATTACATAATAAGCGTTTAGGATTAAAATAAACTAACTGATTACAGCCACCCATAGTTAAATTGTATTAGGAAAGTCCCCGGTTTATTTAGGTAGCGCTTATTTTGATAATAATTAAATTAATGAATCTTACATAACATAACCCGCATTAGGCCAGCGTGGTGGACTAAGGCCTAACCCCTCTCACTAGTAGAGGAGGCCCGTGCCCAGCAGTGGGAGAATGTTTAATACAGGGCTAGTATTATTATTATTGATATGTTATGCAGCGAAATAAAATTGTTTATAAGTAAAATTTACACTAATCCGATCAAAAATAATAAAAATTTAACGTTTGTAAATAATTTGCGTCGGCTTCCCATTTAAAAATATGTGCTCTTCCCCACTCCCCTATTCAAGTTCCTAAGATGATGAAAATTATTTTTTTCTTTTCCTTGAGCAAACTTGCGTGCCATATTACAAGCATTTTAAAAGCACAAGTACATTATCGGCGAGTTGAACCGATGTTAATAATAAACAGCGTAAATTTCGAAAACGACTACGCTATCATGATCTTAATTAAAAATTTACGATCCGGCACACGAATGAAATTCTTCGCGCATCAGCGTTTACAATTTGCCCGAAATTAATGTTTTGATACATAGCTAATTAGTGTAGTATTTATGCATTTGATGCGACTTAAAACATTCTGTGTGAGTTATGAACTGATTTCGAACTGTTTTATTTGTTTTACATTTAAATTTTATATTGTGAGTTATTTTATTGGGGGCAGTTTGGCGGTGATTGAGATGGTTTTAATTTTATTAATTATTGGCTGTTTAAGTGTCGATAAATGTCGGCATAATTTCTGGAATATGTTATATTTATATCCTATGACCATATCAGAAATCATAATAACACTTTTTATTTTTATTTTTATAAATCGTCACGTAGATGTTTATTTTTTATCAGTTCTTTTTTTTTACGTAGTTTTTATGCTTTAATCTTTTATCGCAATGCGGTTTTTAGCTGCTTAAAACGCGATTTACAATTCCATTAGAGTAAAAAGTCTATATAAAAATAATAAGGCAGGTCGCATACCAGAAGCGATAATGCGTACAAATACAGAGTTGATGCTCCCGTCAGTCACTGGGACGAGTGCGTGCCAGCTTCCAAACACGAATGATAACAATGCGTCTTACGTGTTGCGAGATAAAAATACTTCGTATTAAAATAGTTTTATTGCATGAAACGGCTGATTGTGCTAATCAATCATTTTTGTTTTCATTTTGACTTACGGTTTATGGTGAGCCTTAGCAAGTTAAGTTCAAGTTTTAAAACGACTAAAAATGGTTCTTACTAATAAATTAGAATATGTATGTTATTAATGGAAATACGTTTTCGATGAATTATTTCGTGTGGAGAAAGATTAGATGTTTTGTATATTCAGGCGACTTTTAGTTATGTTGTAGTTGATAACTGTGTCTGCCAGTATATTAATAATTAAAAAAGATGACTAAGGTAAAGCTAATATCAGAAAATAATAAATAACATAATTTATTGAAAATTTTACTACCGAATGAAGGATTCAAGACAGATACCGAAATGTAAAACTAGTACACGTTTTAGTGGTTTTGAATGGAGTAGAGGAATCATTACAACTATTTGTTTTTATTATCGGAGTAGTAAATGTCGTGCATTAACACGAAGATTTATTCCTGAGGGAACAAACAATAGCAGTTGATATTTATATTCCATTTTTACTAAGATATACTGTTTGTATAGTCTAGAAAAGAACAGATGGTTATTAATTTTTTATAGATGTGTAACACGTTTGATGGCTTTGGGCAGACTTTTGCAAGGTAATATATGTTACCAACAGCAAGACAAAGCTATAACACATATATCCAACAAAGACGCAACACTAACAATGGATAAACAAAGTACTCTTACATAGTTACCGCTATAAATCATAACTTTAAGCCATCAATAGGTACAAAGATTACTCTCGGCAACGTAAGTTTTTAATTCGTATCGAACATAAAATTTTAGTGCGCCATTATCGATCTCACACGGGTACGTTTACATCGTTAAATGATCCGCTAATCACTTGTACATGTGGGAATATTTTTACCATCTGTCAGTGCAGAAACATTGTATAGTTATTGCGGAAGAGACATGCGCGGTCAGCTTTATTTGATGTAAACAATGCGGATTGACAGACTGCGAGTCTTTTGTCAGCTGTGTAGTTCGCAATACGCAGTTTTGTATGGCAAGTTATTTGTGTGGATTGTTTTTAATAAAATATTTTTTTTGAATAGTGATAGACTCGCCCCCTATCACATTATGGGATCGTAATAAATTCGGCGAAAATTGGGTGTACTGGCTACATTTCTGCCTACCGCATCGTGGATTACAGGATGTAGGTATATGTATGTATGTATTTTTTTAATATTAGTTATAAACGTCTCCGGTAAATACGTGTTTACTACGGATATTTCAATATTCTGATCTGATACGAGAAAGTAGTTTTTTACATTAATATTTAAAATTACATTAATATTTATAAAATTGAATTTTATGAATTTAGGTCAATCTAAATCCGTGGACAGATGACCCAGAGATAAGATACAAATCTTTTCAAACGTGGAAACACTTTTTATAAGATCGTCACCTGATTGATAACATCGTATCCTGACATACTATTTGCATCTATTGAGTTTATGACTCCTATCTCAATCGCATCTTAACAAGTATAGAAAGCGATTGTTAAAGTACAATGCCACCATCTAGTGAAATAATGCATTTATGTATTACACCTACTATACTACGAGAAATAAACAAGACAACTATGTGCAGCACAAATAAATCTATGTCAAATTTATGTGAGCTTTTGTCAACTTATCTATTTATACATTAATTAATGAGATACGTAAAATTGTACACACTATAGCCTAAAATCAAGGAGTCATATTTTGAAAATTGGTCCTAGGTAGAAAACTGAGTTCTTACCACCACATACTGCCTCGTCCTCTCCGAGGCTTGTTGGCAGCTTCGCACCATAAACACAGAACAAGGATCACTAACAGCCACAGACAGTTCATTCTGCGATGGGCGGAGCGCGTAGTTCACATGAGCGCGATCGTTCGTGGCACAGTCACGTCTGGCAGATCGGCGCACGACCGAGGCGGGGTCGATGGTGGGAGGCCTTACCTGCAACCACTGCACCGCCCGATTCGTCTCGCACTTTTTTTATGCTCAACTCATTACGATTCTTAGGTAATGTTGCGATTGTTGAACGAAAGTAGATTGTTTGAGATTTTTTCATATTCGTGTGTCTATTTGATTGAGATGGCTGGTTTGTTTCAATTGCTTCAGACACAGTGTTTATTTAGCTAATTGTTATTCAGTATGTGCTATTGTAGTTGTATAAAATGTTAGTTTAATTAACTATTAAATAACAAAATTAGAATGGTTACTAGAACAAACCACTATTAAATTAATGAAACTAAATTTTTACTTGCAATAAAATATAACGTTCTTCACGGTCATATAAAAATGATGCTAGTTTATTTATGATTTATATTATTTGACGGTTATAAATTTTCTAAATAATATTGATATTTATTCAGAAAAAGAACTATCATCGCATGACGCAATCAAGACATTTGACGCCGATATTAGATCTTTATTTATATACTTTTAAAAAGGACTTGGGTGGAAGTACGTTGTACTGTTAAGTAATATTTTAGAAGAAATTTTAGGAATTAGACATTATCTAATTAAATCAATATTATAATACTTGTAAACTGTTTTCATTAATGTCTTAACTAAGGCAGCCGCCGCAAATATGCGTTCAAGTATGTTCCATGTTTCCTATATGGATAGCTTCAGTTATACCAGATAAAGAAAGCATGAAAATAAAAGAGTAATTATTACTAGTTTTATCGACTAATATATTAAAATATTTTATTTTCTGTTAAAATATAAGACGCCAGTTGGTCTACTATGTAATTGCCGCATAATTATCTAGTTATCAGCAGAATTACCAGCGCTTTGCTTTTAGGAGCAAAGCATTATACATTAAACTCTACAACTACAAGTAGTTTATAGTTATTTTATTTATTTATTTATTTATACACTTCATATACAATGTATATAGGCGTACTTAATGCCAAAGACATTCTCTCCCAGTCAACCTTAGGGTGATGCAGAGATGAACAAGGTAGGTTATTTCTGTATTTTTTTTAAGCTAAGTTTAATTGTATATGCATTGTTGCCTTAATAAACTGTTTATCTATCTATCTATATATGTAAATATAATTGTTCTAAATACTAATAAAATATGTTTTTTTTTTGTTTCGAAATTTTTACCAATATCGTGCTTTAATATTATAGATTGATAGATCCCTTGAGAGGTGCGCGTGAGTCGGCAGTTTGCGGCGCGCGGTTGGGACGCGGTGGGAGGGGCGAGCTGGCCAATCAGCGGGCGGTTAGCCTGCGCGCGCTCACTCGTGCTGCGGACACGTGGGCACGCGCTCGTGCACCCACGCACCACGCACCATGCACCACCGACCATTATATATAATAATAATAAAATAAATAATAATACTAGCCCTGTATTAAACATTGTCCCACTCTGGGCACGGGCCTCCTCAACTCATGAGAGGGGTTAGGCGTTAGTCCACCACGCCGGCCTATTGCGGGTTGGTAGACTTCACATACCTTTCCAAATTCTTTTTGAGAATTCTCAGGTATGCAGGTTTCCTCACGATGTTTTCCTTCACCGTTAAAGCAAGCGATAATTAACAAAGAATACACACATAACTTTAGAAAAGTCAGAGGTGTATGCCACTTGGATTTCGAACATACGACTTTCGTCTTGACAGTCCGTACCGCAACCAACTAGGCTATCGCTGCTGCTTGCTGACCATTATAAATGGTAAAAATTGAACGATTTAGAGAAGGAGCTTTCAGCCCAAAAATAATAAAATAGAATAACATGTACAACTCTATCCACATATAAAGTTTATATTTCAGTATATTTCGTAGTATTTTTTCATTAGTCATAAATAATACGACATATATTTTAAACAAATAGTTTTCTAATAAGTGGTACAATTTATTTTATAATTGACGGCAGCTAAGTAACCGACTAAGTAGAACGCTATACTACGGGTGTATACTTATTATTATATGATTTAATATCTTCGAAGTAGACAAAATTATAAGCGAAATCCACAAAATAAATACAGAAATTGATATTAGCTGCTACGCTGTCTACGAACTTGTATGTTCCCTTATAAAGACATCAACGCGGGCGGTCTTACGCATGCACAAACATTATTACTAAACATTACTTAAATAATTATAACACTAATTTTAGAAACATTGTTTTGAGTAAAAATATTATGTTTCGGCACATTTTAATATCTGCTCAAAAATAATGAGAAAAAAAATATTTTAATTTTAAATATTCGAAATATATAGCGCATAAAATACTGATTGACCAGGTGTAAAACAATATAACATCTTACATAATGGCCTCTATATATCTAAGAGTTGTTAACACTATCAATGAGATTTAGTCGCGAATTGTCCATACAACATTCAGCTTACCTTAACAAACGTAAATATTACTACTGTAATCAGATAATTTTATGACTCCACGTGTTACTGACATAATTAAGCGAAAAATAATATTCATAATTCATGATATTAATAGTAAATCTGAAATTCGAAGCGTTTTGCTAGTACATTTATCATGCGCACCGCTAGATAGTGGAACTCTTTGCAAGAGTCTATATTTCCCGTAAATTATAACCCGGGTATCTTCAAGTCAAGAGTGAATAGGTATCTTCTAGTATCCACTTACCATCAGGCGAGATAGTGGTCAAACGCGAGCCTATTTTAGTAAAAAAAAAGCATAATAGAAATTTGTTATCATTTATAATTGACCACTATCGCATCATTTTTGAATTACTTGCCATTAGCCACTGGCAGGATTGCACAAGCAAAATAAACGTGACGTAATCATTATCACTATATTCTACACCCTATATATTCTATAATACTTGAGTCGCTAATGAGCCGCATCGGGTGTTTGAGAGCCTTATATATAAGCCGGTATATACGAAGTGCAGATGTACCCGAATAAAGTGCTCAATATCTAAACACTTATTTTCGAGTAAATATAATGTATAATGTTATTATAGACTTCCAATCATCAAGACAGATGCGGAAAATTACGCGCAATTACTGGTCCTTGCTATTAATCTCTTCACCTTTAGCAAGAAATTCAGTAAAATGCGCATCACTAACGCGAGCGTCAGTCGCTTGTCGCGTTGTTCGGAAACCTATCTTAACTTCTCAAGTACAGATCAGGATTATGAGTTCCGCCTACCGTCTGAACTAAAGCGTATCAAATGTTACGGATGTTTTATTTTCAAATTTCCCTGCACAGAAATTTGAAAATAGAATACTGAAGACGGCTGATACGCTTCAGTTGTGTTTATGAGCAGGCATGATGCCTACCTTAAAGCGAGCAAGTTGCTTGTTATATATATATATACTCACGCCCGCATCCCATGGGGGTAGGCAGAGACTATTGACTGTCACAAGCTACGATCCTGACACACTTCTTTCGCCTCTTCCACAATCATACTTGTTGCTTGTTGCAGTATTAAAAAATATATGTACTAAATAAATAAATCCATTATATCATAAACCTACTGCTTCAGTGGCGCAGTTGTAATTGCGCATGCGTTACGACTGCTATGCTGAGGTCTCGGGTTCAATCCCCGGGTCGGATAAAGTGATATTAGGTTTTTCTATCTAGAAATGATTAGCCCGAAGTCTGGAGTATGTGTCCTGTATGGCGATAGGATCGCCCCCTATCACATTATCCGAAACTTTCTAGAACATTTCTAAGATTACAAAAATAATTGAGTCCAGTCATATGACTTATAAGCATATGCTTCATTCATACAATAAAACCGGTCAAGTGTGAAGTCTCGTGAGGGTTCCGTGTTGTTAAATATTTTCGAATAAAACACTTTTTATAATAAGCTTCGTTTGTAGGTTTCTTGTAATATAGGAGTAATTGATATAGTCTTTCTAATACTTTCCTAACACCACAAGACCGCCTTTTGTATCAATATAGGTCATCAAAAATAATTTATATAAGTCTACTTTTATAACAAATTCTCTTTATAACATTACACTAGAAACTTGTTTTTATCACTCCATACGAAAAAGGTGATTCTGAAAAAATACCAACTAAACACGAACAAACAAATAATCGCACAACAAAATAATAATAAATATATAAGGGATTTTTTTTATTCGGACATACAAACTCTTAGCATACACGTTTTTATGAAACAGAAACAGTTTGTACTTAAGTGCCACTGAAAAAATGTACGAAAAACCCGCACGTGCCCTGGCAATGTGTTTGTCATGTGACATTTCGAGTTAATTGCGTATCCGTGTATTAAAAGGGCAGATGTTGAGATATTGATTTTTAGAAGATATTTTTATTTATGTATGTTAGGGGAATTTGATGGGTGTTGTATCATTTGACAGCGTTGCAAGCTACGACAGACAAGAAACAATAGAGAATTTAGGAAATATTTTTTTGGCTTCCATATTGACTATTTCTTTTATTTATTTATTATTTGTAGGGTGAAAAACCCGCCATAGTGGCACACGCAAGTGTGTCGCGTTCCGGGATCAGCCAGTGTACATCCGTTTTTTGGGGGTCTAGAGTTGGGGTACAATGTTTGGCCATTTTGCGGCCTTCTGAGTACTCTGACAATAGACCCTCGACCGCTTCTTCACCTTCTTGCCCATGGCGTAGTGTGAAGGAGCAGGCTGGCATGATTCTGTTGAGTAGCGGGGGATAGATCGTCTCTCGCTACTCAATACTCTAATTGGACCGTACTGCGTTTACCATCAGGTGAAGTGCGGTCACTTTGCCGTACTAGGATAAAAAAAAAATTGATGACATGACACATAGATTTATGCAGTCGTAATTAATGAAAAGAAAATAATTTTATTACAGCAAAACACACACAGGATATAATTATAAAACAATAAACAAAATCAAAATGGCAGTGTATTTAGCTGGCCATCAAAATTTACTTTAAATGAAAATTTCCTTCGATTTCCTCACTACGCAAGCCTGTATAGAGGAAATCATTATACGGGAATACATTTCGTATATATACACAATACAGATGTTACAATAGTAGCCTAACTAGCAACGAGTGATTAATATTTGGAAATTTAAAGTTGTTGTAAATGTTTTGTTTGATTTCATTTCAGTTTTCTTTTATTAAAATCGAAAAATATATATTCGAAAACGTAGAAGCTCCGTTTACGAATATATACCCAATAATATACCCAAAAATATACATAAAGTACTAACTACACAGTCAATAAAACCAATTCGCATACCATCTATCTAAATACAATCAATTGTTTACACAAAGAACATCGTGTTTACGCATTTACTAAGACACTACTGAAAAAAACAACAGCCACCCGCTAAAAACAAACCTGACCAACAAAAAATAACTTATGATTCATAGCTCACTTCCCATCCCTCGCTTATCTCTTACGAAACGCAAATATCACTCCTCTAAGACAATACAAAACTTTACAAATAAGTTCTATAAACGGGCAACGAGAGACGGGTAACACAACCTTATTATGCAAACTGAAACTGAACTTTATATTTGGATACGTAAGGTATAAGATTGATTTGGAGATCACTTGGACATCAACCTGGTACTTGTTCATTGTATCTTTATTGCTCGGAGTGAGCGTAAATATTAAAGTTTTATTGTGTTTAGAAATAGGCGCGGTAGTATTGAGGCATCGGTGTGGTCGCCTCCCATAGTGATAGGAAAAAATCCATCCGCCCCTTACAGACGGTTTATGGCAATGACAACTAATAAGTAGCCGTTCATTTTCCTCCGGGAATTGTGAAGGCACCGCCAAATTCAACACCAACCGGCAGCCGATGATTTATATCTGACTGAGCATTTTAGCCTTAATGAAAATATACGGTGTCATCTCCCTTTAATCCTCGCGTTATTTCATGGTGATTGGAATATTTTTAATGGTGACGATTGGGTTTTGACTTTTTTCGGTCCTGCTTCTTCATTGTGTAAAGGTTTATTGACTTGCCGAGAGATATGAAAAGGTTGATATAAAATGATCTATTTTTTATTATTTTATAACACTTCACCGTCCTTGGTATGAATAACATCTAGGACAACTCAAATCACATAATCTATTTGCAGTGCTGATAAAACCACGTCATAGTATATAATAAAGCAATTACTAAACCAGCCAGTAACAAAAAAATACGTCAATGACTTCTATTAATTATTCTAAATCCAATCCAAAAGAAACGAGTCCATTAGACTACCGATCTAATATTATATTTTAAACGAATACTACCTAGGTGGTACATGAATGCCACCAATAAACATACAAAAATCGCGGAGGTCTATTCCGGCAGATCCTAGCGTGAGACAATCAAAGATCGCACATAAACAATCATAAGAAATCTCGAATTCATTTCGCATCAACGCAACATAATGGCCGTTCGAACATTGTTTTCGGACTGGCAAAAACCGCAAGTAAAAAAAAATTGAGACATCGAAATTCTTGTCCGCATTTAGCCGCGATAAAATCACCGCCCTACCGACACTTAGATGATAAAGGTGCAGATGTGACACTTTGTATAAAGTGCCACATCTTATGGAGAAGCCACCTAGCTAGTTAGGTAATGTTTCTGAAATTGTATACAAGTTTATATGTATTATAGTTAATTTATTTCTGTATACTGCAATGACCTACGCCTAAGTTTCTTGGTATTTCTCAGGCAAGCAGCATTTTGAAGCATAGGTAGAGTCTTTCTATGCAATAATTTATACAATTGACGCGTAAAAGCGCCTACAGACTTACATAATATATTTTTTTAATTACGTTCTCCATACATTTGTGTTTTTGTTAAATAATGCTCCAGTAATTTTCAGGCATGATCTCGCACTTCATTGATGGAATGGCGCATCTGTGTTTTAATCTATCTCACGAATGATATATCGAGCGCTCATCTAGACTAATAGCGTTTTAATAATCATGGGTTAGTCATTGAGAATACGGCACCGGACAAAAAGGCGTGAGTGATCCCTGTTCGATAGAAAAAAATTGTAAAAAGTGTTACCTACCTACTGATTCCATAAAATGCCATTTAGGTACAGTCGGCATTAGTGTTAAAATTAGAAATACACATGTTGTTGATAACACTATGATAAATGGTACATCTAAATGTAGATGTAAATTAATACACTTATGACGATAAAAAGCACAGTTTGTATAAATATAAATACTTAGCAACATTTGACTCCACCTAGGTACTCACATTTAGTAGGCGAAAATGTAGGATCGTTTCGTGTATCTGAAAGCGGGGTCAGTTTTTTTCTTATACTGCAAAAGTCCCTACACTCAAAAAGTCACTAACACGTCATTTAAGCCAGCCTATTGGACTGCATCGGGGGTCGCGGGCGCGCAGCGGAGGGCTGTCAGCCCGTATCGATGCACTCCCAAATTCGGAGCATCGTGCGACCCCGAGATGGACGGCAGCGCGTGTGGTAAGGCCTCGTTCGCTGTCGTTGTTCGGTGCGCGGGGGCTCCTTAGCCCTCCATGGAGATGGGCTGCTACGCAGCACCGCGCAGGGGCGATTCCGGCTGCAATTCTAGCACTCCTTAGAATACCCCGGGATCGCTCCGTAAGCGCCGAAGAAGGCCACCGCGGGGTTTTAGCTGGTAGTGTCGGGTGGGGTGTATATAGGGGTTAGGGACTCGGCCCAGCGGCAGCACGGGTAGCCATCATCCGTGCGAGGGGGATGCTGGGTCGTAAGACCGGCTAGTCCAGCATACCCGTTTTATTCTTAATCCGCTTCCCTCCGGAGCGGGCGGCAGTAATAAAACGCTTTCCCCGCGACAAAAAAAAAAAAAAAAAAAAAAAAAAAAAAAAAAAAAAAAAAAAAAAAAGCCTATTGGACTGCCTTGAATTAATTTAAGTTTTTTTTTATTATTCTGGCATCGCGGCGTGACAACATTGCACCTAATAGTAAGGGCAGTGCCGTCAAATTAGAGTATCAAGGCGAGAGACAATTAATCCCTCGCTACTCAACACAATCATGCTGGTCTGCTGTGTAGCTTCTTCACACTGCGCCTACGTTAAAATAATATTTTATTTACTGACCATACCAGCGTGAGAAGTTGTGATCATTATAAAGACAATAAGAATACACGGTTACTTATGTAAGTGCTAAATGTAACATTATGTCAATCATGCAGACAGAAGCTGTAATTCTAAATGTCATGTACTAATTATGTAATGTAGTCTCACCTTGAATGTCTGGCTTGTAATTGATTTTTATGTGTTCTAAATGTTTTTATGAAACTTTTTACGTACGACAGGATGGGTATTATTAACTGGGTATGTTTTTAATTTTGTTTATACTAATTGAAAATCATTTAAAGCTTCTTTTTTTGAACTTTGATAAAGCTGTAATAATACCTGACTTTAAACATGAATTTATCAGTCCTGTCTTGTGTATTACTAGATATATTCAGAAAATAAATTATGTAAAAAGAAAACCATTTTTAGTTAGACACGCAAACTTCTGAACGCGAACTTTCTGGTGGTATGCTATTCATATCCGCCCGGATAGCGACCACCGTACACAGGGTGCAAAACCCGCCACAGTGGTACACGCAAGTGTGTCGCGTTCCGGGATCACCCAGTGTACATACGGTTTTTGTCGGGGGTCTAGAGTTGGAGTACGATGTTTGGCCGTTTTGAAGCCTTATGAGTACCCTGACACTAGACCTTCGCTCGCTTCTTCACCTTCTTGCCCATGGTGTAGTTTGAAGAAGCAGGCCGGCATGATTGTGTTGAGTAGCGATGGATAGATTGTCTCTCGATACTCGATAATCTAACTGGACGGCACTGTGGTACCATGTGGTGCAGCGTTGTCACTTTGCAGTATATAAAAAACTGAAGGACAATGAACTTAAAAAAACTATAATAGTAAATTCTTCAATTAAACCAGTACAGCCTAGAGGTTTCTAATGATTTCACTTTCACCATTTCGTGTGAACATGTTCTTCTATAATTGCTATACTGCTCTGTTCCGTAGTGGTTCAAGGCCGTAAATCCGAGACTTGTCTGAACGTGAAATAAATCGAGCATTATTACAATAGTAGCACTTGGTGTTTCGCCTTTTCGCTTACTGCGACGTTATGATGGTGGTTTTTTCTCCTGTCACGGCTAAGTGACCAGACTGCACCTGATGGTAGGCACAGTGCCGTCCAATCAGAGTACCGAGTAGCGAGAGACAATCTATCCCAATATATCACATCATAATATTAAATTCGCGGGCTGCTCACCTGATTTTATGAATCGTATATAAAATTGACTGCTTGACCTGAGGTCGAATCTAGGACCTAACCAGTTACACATTCTAATCACTGATAGACTCATAAGATGATCAGACAACTAAATGCTAGTTTTAACTAGGACACGAAAGAATTCCACCAGAAGTCCACCGCCACAAAATGATATCACCTTATTTCCGAAATGTTGGCGTTAAATCTATACTAATATTATAAAGAGGAAAGATTTGTATGTAAGTATGTTTGTAACGAATTGGCTCAAAAAGTACTGGACCGATTTAAAAAATTCTTTCATCATTTGAATGCTACATTATCACTGATTAATATAGGCTAGACAACTCCTTAGATTGTATACATCTGGTCCCGAAAATAACCTCCACGCGGGTGGAGCCGCGAGCAACAGCTAGTTAACAATGAATAAATATGGAACACTCGCTGACTCATCCCAAAGGTCATACAGACAAGGTCGTACCCACTGCCGTGATTAGGTCCAAGGCAACAGCCGTCTTAGCCTGGAGCTAAGTTTGCCCAGGCGGTAATTAAAGTCACATTTTTAGAATTCACATGGCACAGACCAAATATGATTTGGATTCGTATAATGCCCAGCCCGAGGATAATTTATCATGTCCGTTTGTTGTATGCTTATTTTAAATTTTATTTGCGGTTATGGAATTTCGGTTTTCTCAGTATACGTAAGTTCTTTAGTAGAAATAGTTGGATCTACTGTGTCTAGAATGGAAACATACAAAATATTTGCGTTTTCTAGAAATAATTTAAGATCACATTTCAATAATGAACAGGCTTGGCTCATCGCGCAACGCACATAATAGATTAGTTTCCTAAGCAAGTCCTGGCACGGCAAAGTGACCACACTGCACCTGATGGTAAGCGCAGTGCCGTCCAATTAGAGTATCGAGTAGCGAGAGACAATCTATCCCTCGCTACTCAACACAATCATCCTGGCGTGTGTGAAAAAACGGTCGAGAGTTTAGTGTCAGAGTACTTAGAAGGGCGCAAGGCAGCCAAACATCGTACCCCAACTCTAGAACCCCGACAAAAACCGGATGTACACTGGGCTGACCCCGGAACGCAACACACTTGCCAGTGCCACTATGGCGAGTTTTACACCCTGTGTCGTGGTCGCTATCCTACAAGTAGATGCACAGTGGTAATATCTCACTGTCACACTCTCTAGCCTATTCCGGGTATAATTACGTGTCGGTTACGTATGAATCATATGATGCATTCTTTCCTGTCATGTGACAATTACCTATTCCACTAAAATAGGTTCTAACACACTTATTTAGAAACAAGTTAATTAATAGAATTCTTTCGATTATCAGCTTAAGGCGACGTAACTTATTGATTAAAAAAATAAAATATATCGTCTCAACCACTATGCACTGCTTTAATGAACAACGTATGTTAGTACATTCTTCCTTCTTTCCAACCCTTAAGCAGTATGAATAATCCATTCAGTAAGTGTGCAGACAGGATGAGAGATCTCAGCACGTCAGAGGTGGGCCAGAGAGGGCAACACAAGGCAACAATAAAGTAATTGATCCGTCAAGCGCGCAGCCTGCGGTCGGACCACACCGCCGCAACTTAAACACGTTATTTTGCGATATTCACAGCGCGCAGATTTATGAAATTATAGACAGAACTAGCGACCCGACCCGGTTTCTCACGGGTGAAATTTATGGCCTACGTAAGCCATGATAGTACATTTTTGGCGATTTGATACGAAATATCTTTACTATTTACCAATACAACAATTCGATTAGGATGTACAGTCAACAGCAAAAGTAGCTTAACCCTAACAATATTCCACAAATAGTGAACTATTGAGGCATCAAAGTCACTGATCAACTCTGGCAAAATAAAGCAATTAGCACCTCAGAATTACAAATGTCGGTGAGCGTCATAGAAACTAAATTTGCTGAACACGCACGTAGTACAAAATTCGGCGAACTTTCATAAGATTTGAGCGCTATTTCTTGTTCACGAACTTTCGTTATGTAGAAGTGTTCATGACATTTTATGATATGACTCTAGTTTTTCAAAGACAAAATTCCGCTCACGGAATAAACGACAGACATACATTATTTATTATTTTCAAATCTAAGGCCAAAGATAGAGATAGAGAAAATATTTAAAATGATTTCATATTATTATTAGAAACTATTAAAACAAAAACAGATATGCAATGTATTCCACCAATTCTGTCTTTCTACTGTGCGAGGGTCTTGCTTTTTTAAGCAATTTCTGATCCTTATAGGCCTTAATCCTGTTTTAGCTATGTTCACATACCTTCAAAATTCTTATTAAGAATTCTCAGGTTTCTTCACGGTGTATTACTTCATCTCCATTCAACCGGTCGTTAATTAACAATAAATACACTCATGACTTCGAAAAGTTATGTATGGCCTACGTCTCAATAGTCGTTTCTATGCTGAGCTATAGCCGCGTAGCTGATACCACCACCGTGACGTTAGCTAAATCATAACGCAAACATGGTATTTCTAAATAGATTCATATTTCTATATCGTTGGCCGCAACATGAAGACGCGGTAACAACAAAACACATTTTAATATAATTAAGACGTGTCCAAGTTCGCGCCGGTGGGCCGCCCGCATCCAACACCGCTTAATTTATTACAAGACCGGGGTTAAAATGTTGCCAGATTACTATATTAATAGATATATTAGCCGTAAATCTCGCAAACTGGCTATATTAATGTCGTTTGGCTATTATGATTTTTTACGCAAATGAGACGGATGATTAGCGATGTTTTTTGTGAACAACAAAGTAAAGTTTATTTTTTGGTAATTCAATTGAGGTTATGACACGCATGACGCAGCGGGTGTGTCGCTGAATGTAAACGGTGGGCTGCGGATTCGATCCTCGCACCGAGAGAAAAGTTATTGTGATCCAGAAATATTTCTTTCGGATCTGGGTTTTCTGGGATCGTAGCCCCTCATAGTTTTGATACATGTTTGACCTAGTGGAGTGTGAATTATATGTGTGGTGGTAGAGTATTATTTATTATCATAAAACATACTTATATAAATTTTCAGAAGTTACGTATGAGTATTATCTTGAAATGTAATTTTTATTTGCGCAGAATTTAAGATTATGAAAATACTTGTCTTACATGTGAAACCGTAAAATAGTTTTTTTAAAAACTTCATTAGATACATTGGGCATTTTTTGGGATGGGACCGTCACGCTCCGGTTATGTTACTTTTTACATAAAAAATCCTATGAAGTTCTATAATTATTGACAAGCAATAATAAACAAAAAAGTTACTACTTCATGAATGCTGATTCCAAAATGAACGCAGTAATTCCAAAGTTTAAAGTTTTCACTTATGTCGTTAGTCCCCATGACTGCCTATGTTTTATGAACTTAATTATTATTAAATTTCTTAATTTGTTAAGGGAAAACAACCATCCGAGAAATCGAAAATCATCACAATTTGCACTCTATTCTGTCACAGGTCAGTGATAAGTACTAGCAAGAACCATTTGCGGTATTTCCGTTCAAAAATCATTAAACAAGCTGCCGTAAAGTTCGATATAGATATTAGCATAAATAAAGATTTTATCTGCAACCGAAATCGAAATTAGGTAGGCATAAAGCGCGTGTGGTCACTGTTCGTAACAAAAACATTATTAAAAATCGGAATATGTGTTTATATTTAGAGCGACAACGACGCGTGTCTTTTATATTTTTTATAATTTGCCTTCAAGCATTTAGGCTTCGAATGTGATTCAGATTTTAAATATCTTATACCAAAAGGAAAATATATTTTGTGTAAATTCAATTCAATGCTTAAACAATATAGATCGAAGCAAATGTAGAAAAAAGAAGAATAAAAATATACAATTATATAAAGAGCTAATTTAATTATATAAAATACTTTGTATTTTAATTTTAAGTGTTCCCATTATAAACCTGTCAAATAACACAATTAAATATTTAAAAAATTGCCCATAGACTTCAACATAATAATTCGGCGCCAATTTAAAAAATCTAATGCATTAACAAAAAATATCAAAACCTTAAATCGTTCGGCTTCATAGGAACTAATAGCTTATTGTATCCTGCTTAAAGACAGACAGCGACAACGTCTCACTTTCGACCGTGTGAATCTTTGATCTTCGGCCGGAGGTCGAAAAAAAGAAAAAAGCCAAGATGGCCGCCATTGAAGAAATGTATCGAAATGTTAGTGTGGGAGCGGGCGCCACTCTTTGTCGTAATAATGAGTCGGTATTTCATGTAATGGTGTACAGTCGCTGGCAAATCTGTTTCATTTAATTCTAGAATAAATGTGAGCTTGGTAAAATCATGTAAGTGTTTACTAAGTTACACTATGAGATAATTATGATTAGTAGTAGACTAACATAAGGTGATTTGGATTTAATTATATTCATTTATTTGAATCATTCATAACACTATTAGCGTTTTGTCGATTTTACTCTCAGATTATTTAAAGTAAAGAAAAAGGATATAAAACCACGATAAGTTCAAAGAGTTATTAATAATATTTTTAAGCGACTAAGGGAGAAATATCTCATTGATATTTATAAATGAGAATAAAACAAACATTTAGAATTATTGCACCTTAATTAAGCATAAAGTTTAAAACTTTAAAAACAAACAAAGCAATATAACATTTGGTTGTCAAAAAAATTATTAATTAAAAAAACATAATTCCATCAAAATTATCAGGAACCATCATAACTATTATTAATTACAACATTCCACATGACATTTGAGGTAAACAGGGAATTAAATTAAACAAATAATGATGTGCATAAATTTTTCTACTTGACTGTATTTACTCGATTGACAAGTGTTAGTTGATTTAGTTATTTTTCATTATAATTACCTCGCATTTGAGCTTGTAACAACACTTGGAATTGAGCACAGGTACGGCTACTGAGATTTTTAATATTATATTAACTATCTATAGCAACGATAGCTTAGTTGTTAGGTCT
Organism: Laothoe populi; assembly: GCA_905220505.1. Lineage (NCBI taxonomy): Eukaryota > Metazoa > Arthropoda > Insecta > Lepidoptera > Sphingidae > Laothoe > Laothoe populi. The sequence continues at coordinate 5,737,026 of HG992151.1, read as the reverse complement.
GTCGAGACGAGAATCTTTTATTCGAAACCAGCGCAAATGGCATACACGTCTGACTTTTCTAAACTTACGTGTATATTTATTGTAAATTATCGCTTGCTTTAATAGTGAAAGAAAACATCGTGAAACCTGCATACCTAAGAAGAATTCAAATACAAATTCCAAATGTATGTAAATTCTACCAACCCGCATTGGCCCAGCGTGGTGGACTAAGGCCTAACCACTCTCATTAGTAGAAGATTTGATAGACCTTTAAGCCACGCCATGGCTTGGAAAGATTTAGAGATCTTCTTAACATTTTTCAAACTCTATAGAAGTCCGGGCCCGTAAGAGTAAAGGCGACCCATCATGATACGAATGTAGAAAGACAAAGCAGTAGCACTGATGTCGCGAAGAAATATTTATATTTAAACTATTCAAAACATCAATTACCGACAACGTTTTGCTTGTGGTAGGGTATTATAGCCGGATATCGACCACCGTACACAGGGTGTAAAACCCGCAGTAGTGGCTCACGCAAGTGTGTTGCGATCCGGGATCAGCCAGTGTACATCCGGGTTTTGTCGGTGGTCTGGAGTTGGGGTACGATGTTTGGCCGTTATGGGTACCCTAACACAAGACCCTCGACCGCTTTTACACCTTCTCGCCCATGCGGTTACCATCAGGTGCAGTGTGGTCACTTTGCCGTGCCAATAAAAAAAACGGGTTTATTCACAATTTATTTACATATTGTAGTATTTATAAATATATAAATCCAAACATTCCTTCTTATCCAAATAAATACGATAACAAAATTCAAGGTAATAATAAACCGAGGGACGAAAGCAGTAACCAATTCGACAAAGCAATCGACGTTTTGACAAACTAAATAAGCCTGTATCTGGGCACTCAATTTAGTTTTATAACACTCACCTACTGGCAACGTGTTATCACATCGTAAAAGTACCGGAAAGGACGGCAGTATAGCTTCGAATTTGTTAACTTGTATTACACGAAGTACGAGTTCCAAACGACTACCCACTAGAAATATCGAAGCCGCCATTAGACTTATGTAAAAATTAAAATCAAAAAAATGTATGCTGGGCACGGACCTCCTCTACTGATAAGAGGGGTTAGGCCTTAGTGCACCATACTAACCTAATGAGATTTAGTACACTACACTGTACACACCTTTGAAATTCGTATGACGATCCTCAGGTATGCAGGTTTCTTCACGATGTTTTCCTTCACCGTTAGCAAGTGATAATTAACATACGTTACTTTATAAAAGTCAGAGGTGTATGCCACATGGGCTGGTTTCGAACATACTACTTTCGTCTTGACAGTCCGTACCGCGACCAACTAGGCCATCGCTGCTATTCGTGGGCTAAATATGTATTATGCAAATAACAAATTACACCTCCTCATCCTTACCGTTAATTAGGCACTTCAAACAATATCTAGACAAAACAATTCAGACCGTACATTTCCACGTATTTCTTAACACCTAACTTTTTAACTACATAGTTACATTCTCATAAAAGCGACCATTGATGAAAACCAAACACAGAAAACACACACAAAAACTTCGTGGAAAGTTATCTGATAAGAAATCATTGTTTCCTCTAACACGTAAAATGGGAACGGGCGGCGCTTTTGTGTTATAAACACAATGGTATATTAACTAAATCCTTTTAAACTATGCCTCAAAACAAGAGCGGCGATCATCGGCAATTGCTTAACAATTCAACGCACTTCGTCGCTTCAAAGAAATACTCGAGTTGCAAATCATAATAATTTATTATTTTATCTTTCAATTTCAAATATGGTTGTCCATCTGCTAATATATTCGGATAGTAAAAACATACTAAAAGTAACTGGAAAACGGAGCACGTGCTGTCTTTGATATAACATCAAGGTTTAAATGATAAACTATAATAGAAATAAAATTCATGCTTGAACATTACTTCGTATATATTTGTCACCTGCAGTATTTAAATGATTAGAAATGAAAATCTTAAACCGAAATATCTAAATTTGTGTTAAAATTAGCATTTGTAATTAGATATTTAAGCAACAAAAAAGTTGTGATATTTTAAGTAAATAACCTTTGTTGTGTCTAGTAGCATTTACTAGCTACCCTTCGGCCTTTAAATACTTTAAAACACCCAAGAGCAGATAAGTGTAAATTGGATATTTCTAACACTGTCCTGGTTACAGTTACGTTTTTATTGCGGCCACTAGAGGCTGTAAAACTTTATTGAGTGGGTTACCTTGTGGCTCAATGTATTTTCGTTAAATTATATTTTGTTCACATTTGCACTTATTTCGCACAATACACTCCTTTATCCACATGGTTAGTTTCTGAGAAGGATTATCCCCTGAAAACAATAACTTTATTGCCCCTTGCTCTAATTGTAGTAACAAACAAAAGATTATCCTTTCTTTTTATTGCTCTGCCGTTTTGCAAATTTTCAGTTGTGTTTTATTGACGTCACGTACTGTTAAAAAATATAAAGGAATGGAACCTTCCTTAGAATTAAAGTGAATAGGTTAAATAAGCGACTATATATTGTTCATACTGTGTACATTACAAAGTAAATTAAAAAGTAGCAATACATATTTTGTAAGTAACTACGTTAATTATTAATAATACAAGCACAACACATTCCAATGGCAATCGTATTATTAACTAATAAACTTGATCTTTTCAGGCACGTTTCATACAAAAAATAATCCAATGCATTCCAATTAATCGAGTCGAGCATCGAGAGCAACATTCTTTGACAAAATAGAAAAAAAACATGTTAACAACTAATTCAACAAATCATTACGCCTCCCACGTATCAGGTACAGGCACAAAATATTAATAGAGACGGCTTTGTTAAAAATTTAATAATATTCCTCAATTAATCTTTGGAACCCACAATGAATCTGACAAACGCTTACTCATTTTGGCAAAGTTTGAAAATGGACGAACAAAAAATAACAAAGAATGATTTTAACAAATTAGGCGACAAACTCGTCACATTTTAGAAGTAAATTATATTATTTAATGTTGTTTTGTGGGACGAGAATATTGATGGGAAGGGGCGGGGCTTAGGGATGTGCAGCCGACATAATTGATATCGATGGGTTAAGAGTTTGGATACATCGATACATTAAAAGTTTTTTTATTTTTCAACCAATGAACAATATACAAGTATATTTGATTGGAAAAAATAAGATACAGACCAATTAAGAATTATGATATAAAATTTATGTTTTACGTGGCTACTAAAAATGATATAAGCTGTATAATTAAAAAAAAAGTGTTCCAAACAATATGTCTTGTTATGTAATGTTTTCAGCTTTAAATACATTGTCCCTATACTTGACACGAGCCTGCTTTACTGATGAGAGAAGCTAAGGCTCATAATATCTTTATATTGCGACCTAATTTCGATAAATATTTATAGCAAAGGTTGTAAATATTTCTCAAGTTCTCAAGTGTTTATATAAAATAATATAAACACTGAACTAGCTTTTTGATAATATAAATACTTACTTTTTTTATCCTAGCTCGGCAAAAGGACCAACCATACTGCATCTACTGGTAAGCGCAGTGCCGTCCAGTTAGAGCATCAAGTATAAGATTGACATAAAATGTCAATATCTCCTGTTACCTTACGGCTCTGCGGAGTTTCATTATTATTATAGTATACGGTGAATAATTACACCTACTCGTCCACAATAATAATATAACAATCAACGTAAAATATTATGTAACAATTATTTTTATATTTATCGACAATAATATCTCCACAACACTACGAAACCACAATTTCTCAGATGAAAATCAGATGAGCGTCACGAATAGACCCACGGGGGTGAGAAGGATTGTTCGGGAAATCGTTCCCGGGGTATTGGTCTCCCTTTCTAACACTACGAGTAAGAACGAGAGGTTGAAAAGGAATTTATTAAAACATTACAGTGTGGAGTATTCATTATCGACGTGTGAGTCCAACACTGCTTTCACGCTGCGGACGAGTGAATAGTTAATTAAACTATTTTATGTTATAATACAAACACGCCTTTGTAAGTGCGTTCTGGAATTTTTGAATGAAAATTAAAAAAGAATATTTGTTGAATTCTATGTAGTTGAAAATATTTAGGACTACCTAGTTGTTTGACTGCCCGGGTTTACGTTAATTTTGGGAACTAGCCTGTTAGCTTTTACTTCACTTCATATCTCACCACGCCTTATCGGCGTAATACTGCTATTGTGAACTATAAATACTCATTAATTTTGATTTAATGAAGCGATTCTAATGAATTAAAGACTAAATGTTACCTCAATATATGTTCTTTAGTTTTATTGCCAATCCTTTGGTAAAAACATAGTACTTTAGACGTGATTACAGACAATATTTCAAAAATAATTGTTTTGGGTTCTATATTGATAATATAACACACTACAATCAAAATTTTGCAAAAATATTTAATGTACAGACAGACAAAGCGCCTCTTTAGCTTTATTATAGTATATATAGCTAGAATCATATTAACTGACTATATACCCGTACTACTTTGTGATTGGCTCTCACAAAGTTGATTAAGTAAATTACCATTTAATTAGCTACTTTGTCTCTTAGATAAATATTAACGTTTTTACGACGTTTGCGAAACGCTAACACTAAAACTAGTAATATATTGTATACATACGGTAGGCAGCGGCTTTGCTGTGCCCTGGTATTGCAGAAGTCTATGGGCGGCGGTGACTACTTACCATCAGGTTGCCCGTCTGCTCGTCTGCCTATCGAGGCACTAAAAAAAAAAAAAAAAAAACATACTTTTACTTGAAATTTATTTGTCGAGTATTTTTATGTTCCAACTTCCATGTTGTAAAGCGCTGTGCATTTTGTTATACCATAATGGCAATATCCTGTCCATTGATTGTAAAAATTATGAATTTCGGCAATTATGTCTCACCTCCCACGCGATGTCGAAAAAAAACTAGCACCCGGCGCATACAAATTTTCTTAAAAGACCCGACATTGCTCTCGTCGGCTTTGTTCCAAATCATAAGCGATAGCAGAAGTGAATCGTGGGCATACCAACCAAAAATTGCTTTACTATATAATAAGTCACTTCATACAATTTAAAATTATGGTGTGGAAACTTTAACATTACTTTTCAACCACTCACTGGCAACATGGTTAGCAAATTATAAAACAATAATACAAGTTACGGCTTAGATCATTGCACTGTGACAATTATAATGCGCGCAATTCATCTTCGCTGGCCAGAATTTACAAAGCGCTGTCGCAACTTCATCAAACTTCAAATTTAGAAGACGGGGTACGAGGGAAATTATACTCCTCAATGAATAACAACAAAATAGGTATATTTTTTTTATAGCATAGTCCGACAAACGAGCCAGTGGGTCACCTGATGTTAAGTGATCTCCACCGCCCATGAACATCCACAATACCGAAAGTATCATATATGCGCTGTCGGCCTTAAAGGACAGGAATAGGGATTAGGGAAGGGAAGGGGGAATCTGGGCCTCCGGATATCTCACTTACCATACGAAACGCGACAGTAAACTGACACTTTACGTTGGTTTTCTGTGAGAAAGTGGTACTACACCGGTCGAGTCGGCCCATTCATGCTGTAGCCAAATATGTCTACAGCGTGGCTCTACCACTTAAAAAATTATAATAATAGGTAATTCGATTTTTAAGTTTTAGTAAATATTTTTACGATTAAAATTACTAACTTCATGTCAGTCTAGATATAATACGTTACATTGGTTTGATGTACAGAAATTTGTTTCGAATCCCGTCAGACGTTAGTTCGCAAGTCCTTATAATGTAATATCTCATACATAGTACCTACTTGTAGTTTAGGATCAAAATTATGTATGAAATTTAATACCGCTCGCTATACCTTTCTCACTGTACCACGCAACTATCGGTAGTTTTTTCCTATTTTTCCCTTTTTGTGCCTTTGTGCGAGCTAGCGCCGGCAAGAAAGCATCGCCAAAGCTGTTTCGAAGCGTAACCCCTGGACAATATATTTATTTTTGCTCTTCTTCGAGTCTTGACACTTTAATAACTGTTTTTCATATTAGGTAGTTTAATGATTTCGCGCATTCCATTTAACAATGAACTCTTGACGGGGCAGACGATTTGTCAATGAATTTTAAAATCAGTGTGTGGTCTGAAAATGGGCGGACTATACCTGTATGTACAAAAAAATTGTCAGGAAATTGTTTGCATTTCATTATATAAGTGTTCTATTTAAAATAAAATTGTTATAAATTAAATAATGTTAAGGTAATAGCGTAAAATTAAAGTGATTCTGATATAGACTTAACTTGTTTTTTGCAAATATTTCTAATATTTAATAAAATATATTTTTCGACTGCCTCGGTGGGGCAGTTGTAATTGCGCATGCGTGCTGCTGTGCTGAGGTCTCGGGTTCAATCCCCGGGTCGGGTAAATTGATATTGGGATTTCCTATCTTGAAATTCTTAGTATTAGCCCGGAGTCTGAAATTTGTGCCCGGTATAGCGATAGGCTCGCCCCCTGTCATATTATGGGACCGAAATAAATTCGGCGAAAAGTGGGTATACTGGTTACACCTCTGCCTACCCCTTCGGGGATTACAGGCGTGAGTCTATATGTATGTATTCATTAATGTGATAAACAATTTGTTCGAATATGGATTAAATATTGTAAAATATCTCCGGTTGGATAACCTAATTATCAAGCGCCTATTCTTTGTTATCATTATTTTCGCTTACTTCCTCCACACCTTCCAAGGTCGTTTCCTATGAATGAAACTTTTATTGGTACTAATTTCCTCAAATGGGAAGAAAGGGCTCACTGAATGAACTTTTTAATGAAGTCGGTTGAAAACAATAGATTTCTGGGTGATTTTTAAGGCGACTCTGTGGCGCCAGTTTCAATTGCGTAATAATGGGAGAAAATATTGTGGATTAACTATTACTGTTACCTTTTTGTAATGTTTTGAGGTTTCAGGGGAATAGAGGTCCAGTTATAGCTGTAACTTCGTAGAAATTGGAGATTTCATAAAAATGGGTTAGTACCGTTCAAAATATAAATTTACCTAAAAACCAAGACGAGTTAGTAACTTATATCGCACATTGACTCGTTAAATTCAAGAGTTCAAAGATTGTAAAACCTAAAAAAAAACATTTGAATAAATTAGTAAATCATAACATTAAAAACAAAAGTTACAGCGGTCATAAGTGACATAACATTTAATTGGATATAACGTTATAAAACTTTGTCAATTTATAATAATTAAGCCTGTCAAAATAATATTACGACAATAAAACGCTAACAAAACGTCAACGCGAAATGTCAGCAATTTTGAATGTTATAAATGCAAAATACAATCTAAGCAATCATTAAGGGGTCTAAAATAATCATCGAATAAAAAACAACGATGGCAATTAACGATATATTTAGGGTCCGGTCGTTCAATCAATTCTGCATAAAATGAAAATGTGTTTCAAAAAAATGTTTATTGAAAGCATTAGTTAACATTTTTATTTTGTAATCGTTCAGACATGTGTTGATATTGAGATCGTACGGGCTGATAGTATGGCCGTATCTACCAAATTCAAGATAAAGGTACGTGCATACAGAGAATAAAATCTAGACTACTTATTTACTAGTTGGTTGCGGTACAAGGTTGCTGCCAAGACGAAAGTCGTATGTTCAAAACCCAAGTGGCATACTCCTCTGATTTTTCTAAAGTTATGTGTGTATTAAATGTTAATTATCGATTGCTTTAACGGTGAAGGAAAACATCGTGAGGAAACCTGCATACCTTCTTCTTTTAAGAATTTCGAATGTATGTGAAGTCTACCAACCCGCATTAGTAGAGGAGGCCCGTGCCCAGCAGTGGGGCAATGTTTAATACAGGGCTAGTATTATTACTTATTTACTATAATAACTTTCTATGCATCACCGTCAGAAAGAAAGAAATTAGTAGAACACAAAGTTCTGATATCTACTACATTGAACTCTGAACCCCAATTGCTTTATGATTACCTTGAATCAACTTTATATAAGTCGCAGAATATAAAGTAAATATTTGAAGACAACTATGACCAATAGTTGCTATTCATGTATCGCTATCGACTTGAAATGAAGCCATAATAAGCAACCAAAAGACTCATATTTTCAACACATATCTCAGCTTATTGCCGTCTACTATTGGAAGTAGGCCTTCCCAAAGGCCAACAATCCCGGTCTTGGTTACCTCGCATCCATCCGCTACCCGCCACCTTCTTCAAGTCGTCGCTCCATCGTGTAGCAGGGCGTCCCACACTACGTTTGTCTAAACGCGGTCTCCATTCCAGCACATGTCTGCGACCCTGTCTGTCCATTTATTTTCAACAAACACAAATTATACAAGGCTGATATTGTTATTAAACTAGTCTATGTTTTAAAATAAGATCTTTATGGTTAGTCCACACAACAGCGATATCGTCGTCACTGTGTACACGCTCTTAGCATGTTATGAAGAGAAAGCTTTATCATTGAAATCTGAGTGTCAAACGAGTGCAAATGGAATTAAAGCAGAAAAAACGCGAGATCGGTGCAGAATTCGATTGCATGCGACGATGACGGCCGATAACTTGTGATTGAGGAGTGAAATTACATTTGATACCAAATATTTGATTCGAAACTTGTGCAATGACGTTGAAGTGTGTTTAGTATTTAACAGACTTTTAGTATTAATTACTTAACTTAATTATAGACAAGTAAATACGGAGAAATGATAAATCGTATCTTTGCCGCACCACCAAGCCGTGGAACAATAGGCCAGCTACCGTTTTCCATCTTTACTATGATGCTGAGTACTTTAGATGTAGTGTGAAGAAGCTACTCACCAGGCCGGCATGATTGTGTGGATTGTGAGTAGCGGGGAATAGATTGTCTCTCGCTACTTGATACTCTAATGGAAAGGCACTGCGCTTGCCGTGCCACGAAAAAAATATAATTAAATAATATTATTATTAATATTAAAGTTGGTTATTTAAGTTTTATAATAAATAAAGTACTATAATAAATTTTAATGACATTACTTAATATAAACAAACCTCTCACGGCCCATACCTCTTGACTACTGTTTATTTAGTATTATATATGAGGACTGGCCACTTGAAAAACTCCAACCTCTTTATTTCAAGTTAATCGCTGCTGTCATCGACGGAGCAAACCACTTTAACGCTATATTTTAATTCAAGTGGCAATGGCAAAGCAAACATTCTGCCACGTATCGAATGACATATATTAATTAAACATTTTTTTGTGAAATTAAACTTCAAATTCTTTTTGAGAACACGTTAGTATTACGCGTGTTAAAAATTACTCTTTTATGAAAATTGAGTTGGTGAGAAATAATTATACTATTCTTTTATTTCATTAGCTTAGGCTTCGATTAATATCTTATTTTTTATAAAGTTTAATACGAAACAAGCATTTAAATTTGATTAACAACTACATATATAAGCTCATGCCTGTAACCACGATGGGGTAGGCAGAGATGCAACTAGCGCACTCAGGGTTCACCAAGCTTATTGATTATAAAAACAAACATCCACCTTGGAATCATTAATTATTCTATCCATATTATTTAAATAAGTGAAAAAAGTTATTTTAGTCTAAATACACACATTGCACTTACTTCATTCAATTATTTTAAACACCAGTAAGCACATGCATAACTTATTTTCTACAAAAAAATCGTCGCATTCTTTATATTAATTAAAAATGTATATTTAAACGAGATCACACTTACGAATGCCACAGAAGATAAATATCAACGTGTGTAAGAAAATATTTTCGCACGCAACTCGCCTCTACTTAATTCTGGCCATACATTATATTTTTTAATTGAAAATATATATCACGTGAGCAAAGGTGTTAATTAAAAGGCCTTTTACTAGATAATGCTTGAGATTGAGTACGGATTACAAAGTTACATCTACTTTAAATGTGTTTGAATTTTCTGCTGCGAGATAATGATACATAGATGTATCGTTATCTGCAAGCAGATCTATATTCAACAGCGTCCGTGGCGCAGTTGGCGAGTAGCTGGATGTGAAACGAGAGGCCGTGGGTTTGATTCCCACACCGGGACAAGTGTTTGTATGACAGACAGTCCCTGATACACGATCTTAGTCTGGGATGGGGGCGTTGTGTGTGTATATCAAACACATTATAGAGTGAAGTCAAACAGCCACAGAGTACAGATATCACCATAATACAAAATGTTGCCAATACATAATTACTGACAGATTGAGTGACATACAACTTGTATGACTGAATTTCGAGCTCTGTGTGACAGAATTCAAAAAATATATGCAACGATTGTAGACTCTAGATTTTAGAATTTCTAAATTATGGACTTTTTGACCAAAGAGATATCAATAACGTTCCATTTAAAACATTTGATTAAGATCGAATTTCAACCACTTGTATAATTATACTTGTTTGTTATTGCACACAAAAATACATGCGGACATAAGAAATAACTGTCCGATAGACTCGCCCCCTATCACACGAAATTCGCGAAATGTGGGTGTACTAGTTACACCTCTGCCTACTCCTTCGGGGATTACAGGCGTGAGCGTATAAGATGTTACTCCAAAAAATATAAATTCATTGGTTTAACTTATGATCAACATTCCGCAAACTGGTCAATCATATGTGCATGGATTCAAATAGCCACACAAAAAGCATCCATATAATTTCTTCAGTTAGCTAAACAAAAACTGGCCAGCGGTTCGTCACCCACGTTGATGAACAAACACTGTTGCTATATCAGTTCTTAACCCGTCCGACCTGTCAATCCTATGTCGCTGTTGGCTGGAAAAAATATCCGACACCTTGCAAGTTTAGCGTCAGGGTTAAGTTATGAGCGTTGAGAGGGTTGAAAGTTGCGAATAATGATTCCTAGTGTCACACTCGTCACAAATTGCGGGGCTATGTATTTCACAATATACACCTAAGAACCGAATAAAATTTCATTTTCATGTTTGTTCCGGATTGGATAGTGCCCATCGTCCATAAGGTGCTAACTCATCATAGTCAGTAGTTCCGGAAAATTACGCTCTGAGTCAGCCACTGTATCCAATTTTACGCCGGTATCATTTTTTGGGGGCCGAAGAATCCCAAATCCCACGTCGTCCCAAAAAAAATCCCACGTCTCGACTCTGCATTATATTTGAATACTTATCAGCAGCGGTAGTGTAGTTTCTTCATCGTGCTAGGCTAAAATTGAAACTCGTGGTATATTGTAGCATCCTTAAAAATGAACAGAGGAGGGCTTGGGCCAGTGGAAATCTCACTTACCGTACTAATTGCAACACTAATAACACACCGCAAATTTCTGAGAGATAGTGGTACTAACCCGATAGCGCCGGCTAATTAATGCTGCAGTCAAAACTGTATATAGCATGGTTACACATTAAAAAAATAACTTAATTTTTACTTTTATAATAATAGATGGGTTATGGACACAAATATTACGCAACCACTGCGCTTGATTTATTTAGATCCCAATTCTGATAGTTACTTGTCAGTCATACTTCTGTAAAGTTTCATAATTTTTAGCATGTTTATTTTATATTTAATTATTAAATATAATGATGATGAATTAGAAGTATTTGTAGATTAGGGACTAAAGATGCCGGGCAGCTGATTGAGCTTTCTCTATCCGAATAATGTACTTACTATTATTTAAAAAATAGACTATTATGAGAGAAAAACAGGACCTGTGATCGGTGTTATCAAATACTAGGCTGTATGGCTATGCCTTTGCCTTTCCGAAAATGAAAAAATGTGATGCGCATGATGTGAGCGTGTCTTAACATTATTATCATAGGGAGACATGCTATAATTATCATGAAAATACAAAGAATATTGCTATTCATTCTTGTTGTTTGAATTGAAAGATACCAACCATTCCAATGCCAAATATAAAATTCAAAACCATTTGTTTACAATCGTGAATTACTTGAGCCGACTAAGGACCGATTTCACCATTGAACATAAACGCGATTAATTCAAACTAAACTCAGTTTACGTGTTTAACGTAGTTCAAAATTCCAAATTGCATTTCACCAACATAAACTAAACGCAGTTCAAGCTAAACCTAGTTTAACTTCTGAACCGCGCATTTTCGTCGTTTAGCTCTTCTAAAGCGTTCAAGAGCTGTCGCTGTCATCAATAAATAAAAATTATAAAATATTGTTTTGTTTACCTCAGTGGCATATTTTTCTATTAGTTCTTCGGTTTGATTTTGTTGTTATTATTATTATTGTCGACGTTTTAAAGAGGGTATCACAAAATCCTGGTGAAATCAGTTTGACGTAAACTGAGATTAAGATCGATAATTGAACTCGATTAGACAGAACTAAGTTTTATTAAACTCAGTTCTTATTGTGGATGGTGAAATCGGCCCTAAATATTAAGCACGGCAAACATAACTCGCTCTTAACGTATATCTTGTACCGATCGCGGATCGAGAGGAGTCTCTACGGGTGTCCGCAAGAAATGTGTCGAAACCCGACTAAGTGTTAAATAATACATAAAACGTTGCAATACATAATTTAAAGGAGCAATGACAAGATGGAATAATTTAATTTTATGGAATACGCGTAAATCCGTGTAAGACTTTGTTTTTATGCCGCCAATTAAAATATTTATTCAGTTTAACATTATAATGCAGTTGACGGCGACTTAAGGTATAGTAAAAAAAAATTATCAAATACTATAGGCGGAGAGTTCAATTTTAGCTTTCATAAGATATGAGAATCGTAATAACGTTACAATATCTTGGCTTACTCCCTTCCCTAAGATTTTGGTATACTTAGGCTTAGCTATAATAACGAAAAAACTTTATGAATGCAAAATTTTACTTTTAAAATAACATGTCAGGATCTTTGACATTCCTTAATTCTGACTTAGATCACATAATTAGCATATTATAATATTGAGTTAGCTGTTTTAGGCTAAGATTTACATTATGTTTGATACATAAAAGAGAATATTTGTTTCTATTTTCAAACTTAAAAACCAGCCAGTGTTATTTGTAGAAGTCATACAAAAACTCGCACCAGAAAGCCTACTATAAAATATAGAATGACTCAACTGGTCTGACGAATGAAGAGATTAAAATTATTAACCGAACGTGGCCCAGCCGGCCGTCATTCCCGATTATCAACGGCCATCACTCCACCCGCGTTTAATTAAATAATCAAAAATGAAACCTCGCCCTTAGTGTGGACGCTAACTGTGCATTTAATAATTAATATTTATCGAGCTCACTTGTCTATGACCATTGAGGTAATTAGATGATATTTAATTATAATTTGTCTTCATTTAAATACTGCACCTTTAGACTTCACACAAAATTATTAGTAACAGGTCAGCCTACCCATCTAGGGATAGGGGTCAGCTTATACAACTCTTGCATTTGTCTGGATCTATATTAAACACCCACACAATGAAACCCGTTAAAATACCTCCCGTTAAATAGAATTTCAGACTAGCCAGAATATTTTAATTTTATAATTCATAAAAAGTACACCGACTTCAATAAAAATACAAATTATGCGTCACTATAAAATTTGAGGGTTGCCCTTGATTTTTCTGAGATCTCATCATCAGATCCTGACTTGGTGCCAATGGCACCATCTGGGAAGTATACCCTTTTAAACAAAAAAATAATTTCTCGAATCGGCCCAGGCGTCGTCAAGTAATCGGGTAACATACATAAAAAAAAGATTCCGACGAATTGTTAACCTCCTCCTTTTTTGAAATCGGTTAAAAAGTAATGTTTATGAATACGATCATGCTTTTAAAGCTATATTCAAACAAACACCCTCATACATATTTTTAAACTCATACAATGGTTTCCCTGACCTAGGCAACCTAAGAACTTCGCTGCGGCAGCCATAATGGTCAATACGTTATTCATAACACGAACTCTATTAAGATTATGCGTACTTATCCTTTATATTCGAATAATAATCGCACACCGAGGAACATTCGATTTTAAGTATCGATTAAACATCTAAATACAAATGGACGCAATCCCTTTTCCTTTAAGCATAACGCATCACGAGCCGCGAATAATACGCACGTAACTGTAAATTTTGTCACAAACAAATACTTGTGTAAAAATTGAATCTGACACCATTGTGTGAGGATTATACTCGTAATGCCCATTGAAGGGGCAGGTAAGTGAGCTGTCGGGTACGTAAGTATTTTTTAGTTAAGTCCTTGCTATAATTGGTAGCATTCGTTTTGGTAACAGGCGATTGTGATCGTTTGTAATGCATCTTCAGCTTTCAACTGGATGTGTTTTTGAACAACAGATTTGTCCAGATTATTCTACGTAATCTTTTAATATATTCAGAGATATGTGTGTAATAGCAGCGATAGACTAGTTGGTTGCGGTACGGACTGTGAAGACGAAAGTCGTATGTTCGAAACCCAAGTGGCATACACCTCTGACTTTTCTTAAGTTATGTGTGTATTAAATGTTAATTATCGCTTGCTTAACGGTGAAGGAAAACATCGTGAGGAAACCTGCATATCTGAGAATTCTTATACGAATTTCGAAGGTATGTGAAGTCTACCAACCCGCATTAGGCCAGCGTGGTGGACTAAGGCCTAACCCCTCTCACTAGTAGAGGAGGCCCGTGCCCAGCAGTGGGACAATGTTTAATACAGAGCTAGTATTATTATTATGTGTGTAAAGTTGTAATTGCAGACTTTTGAGAGCCTCCGTGGCGCAGTGGACGAGTAGCCAGTTGTATGAGAGCCTGTGGGTTCGATCCTCACACCGAAACAAATGTTTATAGGACATACAAATATTTGCTTCCAGGATGTTGTGATACCTACACAAAATAATTATGTCTTATTGTGGAATCTATACTACATGTGTGACTGTTTGGAGTTATTCGACAGTCTGTTGGATTGGTTTGACAGTCTCCGTGGCGTATCAGGCGAGAAGGCTGTGAAACGAAAGGCCGTAGTTTCGATTTCCGTACCGAGTCAATTTTTGTGTTAGTGCCTCGAAAGGCAGACGAGGAGACGGGCCACCTGGTGGTAAGTAGTCACCGCCGCCCATAGACTTCTGCAATACCAGGGTTGCAGCCGATGCCTACCGTTGGATAGTATAAATGTTTGTGTGTCAGACATATATGTGTTGGGTCTGGGTGTAGTGGGACTGTAGCCTCTCGTAGTTATTGATATTACGAACAGGCTTGACCTACTGTGGGACCAGCACTATGTATGTGACTGTTGGATGTATTTATTTTATTAATATACGAGCATGCCTGTATTTTTTCTGGTTTTTCCAAGATTACCTTTTGACTTGACATCTGAAGTACTTTGGTCGGCGTGGAGAAAGAGCATGCCACTGCGTAACCCATGGCCTTTGACATCAGGCAGGGTACTGAAATTTTTCGAGGTCCAGTTCAGAGATGCCTGCTAATGTAGCCCTCGTTATACCTATTTAGTTCCTATAATTCTGCCTCGGTGGCGCAGTTGTAACTGCGCATGCGTTACGACTGCTGTGCTGAGGTCTCAGGTTCGATCCCCGGGTCGGGTAAAGGATAATCGGGTTTTCTATCTAGAAATTCTGAGTATTAGTCCGGAGTCTGGAACCTGAGCCCGGTGTGACGATAGGCTCGCCCTCTATCACATCATGGGACCGAAATTCGCCGGAAAGTGGGTGTACTAGTTACACCTCTGTCTATCCCTTCGGGGATTACAGGCGTGGGTGTATATGTATGTATGTAATTCTAATGGGGTAAATATTTGTGCATCATACCATCGTATGGCAAATTCTAACTTATAGTATATATGATCGAAAAGTTTTTAATACCAACAAATAGAAATATTTAGAAACATTTACTTACAACACTGGCTAATGCCTCTGATACTTAAACTTAAACATGGTAATTTTACGTCCCAATGAATTTCAAAGTATTGAAAACTCATTGAAAAAGCTTCTGTGGGCCAGAGCAATGTGTGAGGTTCGGCAATTACTTGCGTTCCTACTTATTGTCCATGTCACACAATAGACGGTTTTGTTTTTTAATCCTTTGGGTACAATTTTTAACGACAAAGCCTCTTCTGCGGAACATAATGTGCTCAATTATGCATGCATTATTTGTACTTATTAAGCCACTAAATGAATTGGCATAATGCTTTTGGGTAGCGATTTGTGGAATAAGCGTAACTATGATTTAAACAGCACCCCGGGAAGAATTTCAGTGTGTATTTAGATTTAAATTCCTATTTGTCGACATATTGAATTTTAATAAGCTATATTATTAAATTTATGTTACGTACTTATAGTTCAACTCTTATTTTCGATTTGCTAATTTTTGCTTTTTAGGCGCAGGCAATTGATTATGAATTGAATTAAACTACTCTTAAGATCTATGACCTTTTTAAAAAATATTGAATATATGTATGTTTTTTTTATTTGTATAATTTCTATTGCTTATACATAAAAAGACACGAAAATACAAATATTAAATAGAAACTAGTCAACTCAATAATATTTTGTGTCTGACTAATACACTTCTCCTTTTTTTCCGCGAGGAAAATCCATCTTACGCATACTTTCTGGTCCTCGGGGGAGGAGATGTGGTTATGCCGAACTAACCGACCTTCCGAATCAGTTCACCTGAAAGACTACTAGATCGGGACCCTAACCAATTTACCTACGCCAGTGTACCGACTAAAAATCCCGCGGTAGCCTTCTGCAGCACATTGTGATCTCGGGGGATCCTGAATGTACTCTGGATTGCTGCCGGAAGCATCGCTGGCTGAACACCCTCCACATTCTACAGCAGCAGCACGATGCTTCGCGCCGCCACCCACACACACATACACTCACACCTGTAATCCCCGAAGGGGTAGGCAGAGGCGTAACCAGTACACCCAATTTTCGCCACATCTATAACGGTCCCATAATGTGATAGGGGGCGAGCCTATCACTATACCGGGCACAATTCCAGACTCCGGGCTGACACTGAATATTTCAAAATAGAACAACCCAATATCACTTTACCCGACCCGGGGATCAAAAAGTTATATTCGGTTTTTTTGCTACGAAATACTCATAGAGTCTGTAATAAATGTAATAGGCTTGCCCCCTATCACATCATGGGATGGTAATCAGCTCGGCGTACACACATACACCTCTAACTAGGCGTAGAATACTACAAAACCAAAAACAAAACATGTGCCATAGTTCATAAATAAAATATCTTCTGTAAAAATAAATAAATACACTCAACAGTCACAAAGTCCTTTTTTTTTTTTTTTTGTCGCGGTGAAAGCGTCACAAAGTCCTGACCCTACACTAGGTCAAACCTGAATAGTGGGTATCAAGAACTACGAGGGACTATGGTCCCACAACACCCAGATCCGACACAAACATCTGTCTGTCACACAAACATTTTTCTCGGTGCGGGAATCGAACCCACAGCCTCCCGTTTCACAACCGACTACTCGCCCGCTGCGCCACGGAGGCTGTCAAAATGGTTTTAACAAAGACTACTGACCTTTAATATATCAAAAGAATTTAAATAATTCCCCGCGAAACATGATATCTTCAAACAATTAATTGTTTAAACCACTGAACAGCTCCGTGGTACAAGAAAAAATCCAAGAGTCAACATTTATCCATCGAGGATTCCGCGGGGAATCGACGCGTGTGATACGATATGCATAATATCACATTATTTAACATAATTAATTAAAACTCCCATCCATTGACGTATAATTGACAAGTGTGCTCATACGAAAGGTTAGTGGGACCCGTATTTTTCAAAAGACATATTATTAACTGCTCGGCAGTGCTCGGCTTTGCTCGACTGCCTCGGGGGCGCAGTTGTAATTGCGCACGCGTTACGGTTGCTGTGCTGAGGTCTAGGGTTTGATCCCCGGGTCGGGTAAAGTGATATTGGGTTTTCTATTTAGAAATACTCAGTATCAGCCAGGAGTCTGGAATTGAGCCTGGTATGGCGATAGGCTTGCCCCCCATCGTATAATGGGACCATAATAAATTGGGTGAAAAGCGAGTGTACTGCCTAGCCCTTCGGGGATTACAGACGTGAGTGTATCTGTAAATGACGTAATTTTCTCTAATATGTATTTTGAAAATGTATGATAAAAAATCACTTACATTATAATTATGCAGTGTGATATATACATGTATATGATAAAGTGTACAGTTTATATTCTACTTACCTTTATTTATTTATTCTCACGGCAAAGTGACCACACTGCATTTGATGGTAAGCGCATTGCCGTCCACTTAGAGTGTGAAGAAGCTACACGGCAGGCTGGCATGATTGTGTTGAGTAGCGAGGGATAGATTGTCTCTTGCTACTTGATACTCTAACTGGACGGCACTGCACTTACCAACACGTGCAGTGTGGTCACTTTGCCGTGTCAGAATAAAAAAAAGATCTCTCAATATATTTAGTTTAGATAGTCTTTCAAGTTAAATGTTGTGAAATGCATGTAGACTATTATGGAACTGCTATAAAGTTTTATTTTTATTTGACACGTACACACATATGTATGCTCACGCCTTTATCTATAAGTCAGTAGACAGAGGTGCAAATAGGTCTTTCATCACCGAACATATTTCTATCTCATCACGTATCGTCATATAGCACAAACTCCAATCATAGGCAACTCAAATTGGAATCGATAAATTCCATCGGTAATTGTCCGACTGAATAGACTTTTTGGGGGTTATTGTCACTCGCGTCCGTAGGCTTTACTCTAGTTCCCCTACACGTGACCCCTGGGTAGTGCTAAATGAGTGACACATCTTACTGGTGGTAGGCTTCGGCCGTGGCTAGTGACCACCCACCGGACAAAGCCGTGCCGCCAAACGGCTTGCCGTGTTCCGTCGCGATGTCCGGTGATGCCATTTAGGGAGACGGGTCGGAATAGTTGCTTAGTGCAGTTGGGCTAATCTGACGCAGGGTGATAACGCCGCATTGGGAGACTAGTCGTGGAGGGTAGCGGGATCCGAGGCACGGTGCACCGCTGGCCGACCGCAGGTAGTTGGGGGCCCAAGTAGTGTGCTAGCCACACATGAAAGGCTGCCCCGCCAACTGACGAAAAATCCCGGGATTGCGCCATCGTGCCGGTTGGCGACCGGTTGAGAGGGCCCGATGGACATTCCCGGGGGGGCTCGGGCGTCCCCGCAGTCTCCAGACTAGTCCCCCTACTGTGTGGTATTTCATCTTGTGTCTGAAGGCTAGAAGCATAAAGTCTCATTCCACTACCGTCTTCCTACCTTCATTCGCTCTTCCAAAATAACTTTTATGAAAATGGCCAAGAATAAGAGAACGTTTCCACAGCGGCAGCACTCCCTCTCACTAAAAGTGCACCTTACCAACATCCGAGGATTGCACTCAAATCTCGTCGCGGTCCATCACCACCTGGAGACTGAAAGACCCGCTCTCTTATTCCTCTCAGAGACGCAGATAAGATGTCCGTCTGACGTGGCGTACCTTTCTTACCCAGGGTTCACTCTGGAGCACAATTTTAAGCCACATGCGGGTGTGTGCTTGTACGCCCGTGATGACATCTGTTGTCGGCGTCTCCGTTATCTTGAAGATCCCAGATTCTCTGTTATTTGGGTACTGGTGGATACAGGAATTGAGAAAATTCTTTATTCCTGTGTATACCGGTCGCACAGCGGAGATCAGGAGACTACTAGGCTCACAGAATAGGTACCTTAGTGAGGCGGCGGATGCGGCACAAAGGCGGTACCCTTGTGCCCAATTAGTACTACTGGGGGATTTTAATGCCCAACACCAAGAGTGGCTTTTCCCATACCAGTGTACCGACCATGCTGGGAGAGAAACGCGGAAGCTAGCGCTGACGCTAAATCTCACTCAGTTGGTCCAGGTGGCAACAAGGGTCCTGGATGTTGACACGCACACAGCCAATTGCTTGGACCTTCTGTTGACAACTGATCCAGACCGCTACTCAGTGTCGGTTTCATCATCCTTGGGTAGCTCCGACCATTGTCTGGTGAAATCTGTATCTTCCTACTCACCGCCCGATCCCAGCCCTAGAGGCACCCGGCGGGTGTGGCAATACAAGTCAGCAGATTGGGATGAGATGCGAGCTTTCTTTGCATCTTATCCTTGGCGCCCCACTTGCTTCTCTTCTGAAGACCCTTCTGCTTGCGCGGATGCTGTGACGGATGTGCTGCGTCAAGGTATGGAGTACTACATTCCATTCTCCGACGTAGCAATGTCAGGCGGAACTCGCCCATGGTTGAGCTGAGTGCGGACGCGCTGAAGCGCGGAGGCATGCGGCATACCTGGCATGGGTTGATGCTCGAAACCGCAAAGCAAAGGACATGCGCTTAAAGAAGAGAGCATTTAACAAGGCTGCCAAATCCAGCAAGAAGGTTCTACGGCAAGCTAGATTTGACCACATAAGCCAAATCGGGAAGAAACTAGCTTCATACCCAGCGGGTAGTAAAGCGTTTTGGTCCCTGGCAAAATCAGTTGAATCGAACTTCCGTCGCCCCTCACTGCCTCCACTGCTGAGACCCGACGGGTCTTTGGCTCACTCTGCTGAAGAGAAAACAAACTTGTTTGCTTCTCTCTTTGCTGAATCTTCACGTTTAGATACTGCTGGCGAAGTCCCTCCTAGTCTACCAGTTTGCGAGACACATATGTCAGAAATTCGCATTCGTCAGACTGAGGTAAGAAGAACGCTGCGTAATCTGGACGTGAATAAAGCCAATGGCCCAGATGGGACTCCAGCAATTGTACTAAAAACTTGTGCATCTGAGCTTTCTCCTATTTTGACTCGCCTGTTTCGTCTCTCTCTGGTCACTGGGCAAGTGCCTAAAGCCTGGAAGCAAGCTAACGTGCAACCCGTGCCCAAAAAAGGTAGTCGTGCTGAGCCTGCCAACTATAGGCCCATCTCGGTTACGTCCATACTTTGCAAAAGTATGGAACGTGTACTGAATGGCAGGCTCATGGCATACCTAGAAGCGAATGACCTCCTAAGTGACCGACAATACGGATTTCGCCGAAACCGGTCAACTGGAGACCTTCTAGCGTATGCCACTCACATCTGGAGCGAGGCTGTCGAGAGGCATGGGGAAGCGCTTGCCGTTTCACTCGACATCTCGAAGGCCTTCGACAGAGTGTGGCACGATAGCCTCTTAAGCAAGCTTCCTTCATATGGCTTGCCCACTGGGTTATGTGCATGGATATCGGACTTCTTGAGGGAACGATTGATTCGAGTGGTCATTGATGGCTGCTCCTCCGATCTATTGGCTATCAATGCCGGGGTACCTCAGGGGTCGGTACTTTCTGCGACTCTATTCCTGCTGCATATCAATGATCTGCTTAAGCCCGGTTCTTTTGGGTACGCACACGACAGCACAGTGGTAGAAAGTTATATATCTAATGCACGAACCAGTGGAGTCCAAGTCCAGTCCCTCGGGGAGGCCTTGGTAGAACGCTTGAACTTGTCCTTACAGGTAGTCTCCGATTGGGGCGATGCCAATCTGGTCAAGTTTAATGCCACTAAAACCCAGGCTTGTCTATTCTCTGCTAAACGGAGTCCCTTCCAACTGACTCCTACTTTCAGAAATGTGTCCGTACCGATAACTGACCACCTAGAGATTCTGGGCGTAACTTTGTCTCCAACTCTCAGTTTTGGCTCCTACATTGAGCATAAAGCTCAATTGGCTGCCAAAAAGCTGGCTATCCTTGCGAAGGTGAGACGGTACTTTACGCCGGGACAGCTGCTCGATCTGTATCAAGCGCAAGTCCGGTCGTGCATGGAGTACTGCTCTCATCTTTGGGATGGATCGGCCAAGTACCAGCTTGAGGCGTTGGAGGCAATCGAGAGACGCGCCAAGAGGCTTATAGGCAACGAATCCATGGTCGAGGCAAGGCTGCAAAGCCTTGATCATCGACGTAAAGTTGCCAGTTTATCGGTTTTTTACCGGATACATTTCGGTGAGTGTGCCTTGGAATTACACAATTTAATTCCCCCAACCCCTTTCTATCATCGGACGACAAGAGACTCGGCGAAGCGTCATCGATACATGGTTGATATTCCACCAGTGCGCACGAAGCGTTTTGCTAGTACATTTATCATGCGCACCGCTAGAGAGTGGAACTCTTTGCCGGAGTCTATATTTCCCGAAAGTTATAATCTGGGTATCTTTAAGTCAAGAGTGAATAGGTATCTTCTAGGCAAGCGTGCTCCACCGTAGACCACATCATCACTTACCATCAGGCGAGATAGTGGTCAAACGCAAGCCTATTTAGAGTAATAAAAAAAAAAAAAAAATAATAGACCTCAGTCTGGAACTCAGGACTTTACCGCTTTTGCAATTTCAACACGCTAACCTTAAGATCACTAAATTCAAAATTTTAATCGAGTTAGAATACCTCAATATTATATTAAAATTAGTTATTTCGCTAACAGAACCCTACGAGCGGACAGTTTGACAAAACAAAGAGCTAAAGCATTTTACGTCTCTATACAAGATATCGACAACTTCATCTGTTTAAGCAAACATTAATAATCGATCATGACATTTGATTTCCTCTCCGTATTTATTAGTACAGGGTGTTGTAAATTATAGCAAATTACATTTCAATTTAACTATGAACTGACAGCCTCCGTGGCGCTGCGGGTGCGTAGCCAGTTGTGAAACGAGAGGCCGTGGGTTCGATTCCTGCACCGAGACATATGCTTGTGTGACCGACAGATATTTGTATCGCGTATGTGTGTTGTGGGGCCGTAGTCCCTCGTAGTTCTTGATACCCACGATACAGGTTAAATGTGAGGTCAGAAATATGTGTGTGACTATTGGGTGTATTTATTTATTTTATTTTATTATGAATACATTTAAAATGTATGTGTATGAATGCAATGACATAAGGTACTGTAAAAACATATATTAATAACATCAGCCACATATTGTCTATATCACTACTAAGGACGGGTTTCATTACTAATGAGAGGGGTTAGGCCTTAGTCCACCACGTTTTGGGGTTGCACTAAGGGTTGGATCCCCAGACACCTTCCTCCCTGGCTACTCCCGTGGTGCCTACAGTCTTGCAAAAAATTGGCGTGAAGTAACAGCTTGATTTGCGTTTCGTACGGTGACAAATATCCGGAGATCTCAATCACCATCAATTAGAAATAATGTCCCTCCTTCCTCACATTTATCAGTCTCCATTTCCATAACCATCCTTTTTTTTAACCTGGCATGACAAAGTGACCACACTGCACCTGATGGTAAGCGCAGTGCCGTCCAATTAGAGTATAGAGTAGCGAGATACAATCTATCCTTCGCTACTCAACACAATCATGCCTGCCTGTTGTACAGCTTCTTTACATTACGCCATGGGGCAAGGAGGTGAAGAAGCGGTCGAGAGTCTAGTGTCAGAGTACTCAGAAGGCCGTAAAACGGCCAAATGCCGG
Source organism: Laothoe populi (assembly GCA_905220505.1). Classification (NCBI taxonomy): domain Eukaryota; kingdom Metazoa; phylum Arthropoda; class Insecta; order Lepidoptera; family Sphingidae; genus Laothoe; species Laothoe populi. The sequence goes on along the minus strand of HG992151.1, from coordinate 5,713,495 downwards.
ACCCCAACTCTAGCCCAACCGGATGTACACTGGCTAATTCCGGAACGCGACGCACTAGCGTGTGCCACTATGGCGGGTTTTACACCCTGTATGCGGTGATCATTATCCGGGCAGATATGAACCACCACCAGCCTATCCTTCCCGCAACTAACATAATTTTCAAGCCCATTTTTATATTACGAGTGTTCGGTCGCGGGTGTCCGCTGGATGCGGGTGGCGCAGGACCGGTCATTGTGGCACTCTTTGGGGGAGGCCTATGTCCAGCAGTGGACGTCCTTCGGCTGACATGATGATGATGATGATGATGAGTGTTAAGTTACAATCAGTTTAAGACTAGTTGCTGCCTATTCTGTCTACTAGCTCTCCTAGCTTGAAAAACTCGGAATCAACAAGAAAGTAAAACACTTCACCACATAAAATAAATTACCCCAATAGTCAAGAGGTCACAATCGTTAAAATTTAATTTTACACCTGTCACATAAATTCCTAATGTTGCCCAACAAAATGTATCAGTTCATAAAACAAAAAGGTGGCCGATATTAAATTTAAGAGCGAGCGCGAGCACATTAAGCTATAAAGAGTTTTGTTTAATGGTCTGTAATTGGTCGGAATAACATAATTTTTATTGGCATTGTCTTGGCTAGCTAACGGTCACCTCTACTGTTGCAACTCACAGTTACTATTGGTATTTTAAAACTCGAACTTAAAATAACGGATCAAATTCATTGATTTATTTAAACGCTCTCAAAGGATTATATTATTACAAATTGATATACTTTAAATGCCATAATAAAAAATTTTACACCAGTCTCACAAAATTTATGTAATATTTTTTTTATATGTAACGCTCATTGGTTTAAAATATGTTTCAAAGTAAGAACAAATGTATATCTTGAGCTACAAAATAGACGATTCTAGTTCTTCGAAGAGTGCGACTATGTTTTAAAACCTAAACGGAACAAAAATATTATTTATTCATCTTGATTCAATCATCTCATTTAAAAGAACTTAATTAATTTAGATTAAACACAAGTTATGAGAATTTACTCAGACAAAACTAATTTATAAATCATTTTAAATTGATCTACTTATTCTATTGGCACATGTTACAAATAGGGTAACCTCTACATTTTACCAAATATTCTACATTTCCTTCAATTACAAAAACTGCAGAACCCTAAATGCGTGGATTCTTCACCATTTAAACAAAAAAATAAGTCGAATAAACGACAAAGTTATAACTAACATTCGAGTATAATCAAATAGTAGTGGCAAGTCTCGCTGCAGGGTCAATAAATAAATAAATCTCAACACTGCCGTTTTTTTAACTCATTTTTCATTAATATCGTAATTACGTGTGTTGGCATCGAAAACAAACCGCAATTTTGTGGTCGGCCTTAATGGTTTATGGGTCAATTATAGGCGTTATAATAATAATGTTGCGTTCGTCTTTAGACCAGTAATATGGTGTATCAGTATTCGTCATTCATTAAGCTGTTTAATATTAGTGAAATTTGAATGGATGCAAAAATTCCTTTTTGAGACGTGACTCATGGGTTTCCAAGTTGGTTTCTTAAATGGTATGTAATAAAGGAAGGAAATCCGTGTTGATTTAATAAACTTTACTTTACACTAAGAAATACGTGATGCCTAACTATATCTGGTATACTAAAATAAAAAAATAAAGATTAATCCAATACTGTTGGTGTATTAAATTTAATTCCAATTAGGTTTAGGTTTAAAGAACATATTATCATCATTTAGAGATACAGAAGAAATTGACTTAAATTATAATAAATTAGAAACCTAATGCTAATTTTTTTTATAACTTTAGATTCAAAATTTTTGGAAGAAGAAAAGAGAGTAAAGTACATTTAAAAAAACATCAAGTAATTCCGGTCAAATTATCCATAGTGTTGTTATTCAAACAGTACAATGACATCTAGCGGCAACTTCTTGAAACAATTTCCTCCCTTATACTCAAACCTCATAATTCAGAATACCTGTGTAATCACAAGCAAAAACTACTTACATTTATAACATTTACAAGTGAAACCAGCATATAAATCTACCAAATTAGATCTAGCACTCCCCCTGTATACATATTCAAGGCGGGACATTTCAAATATTATGAGAAGGTTGGTTTAAAGGTGAAATTATTTTTGTGCGCGCTCCCTCAGTTGCGGACCGGTCACGTCATGTACTATCATTCACGTGCGGACGGAGCCATCGTGAGCTTAAGCCATCGATTTGGTCCGAGTCATGCGAGAAAGCGGTCACACACGTCATAGGCCTTGGTAATATTTACAGTAAATAAATACAATCAGCTTTTCTTCTTGACTTCATTCAATAAATAATGAGGAATTCATAATCAGTTTTCTCTTGATGAGTTTGGAAATATGTATAGTCGTAGACAAAGAAGCATTTGTAAAACCTCGATTGTCAGTTCAGCGTTCTGTGAAAGATTTTTCATTATTATATTTTCAATGTAACTTGAATATTTTTCATTAAAAATTATTATCGACTAAAATTTAGTGACAGATAAAAATCTATAAATTGCTCTACTTGAAGATAGAAGATAATAATATATCTCTTAGGTACTAAGATAATGTCATGATATTTATTTTATCATATTTTTTCTTCATGTCATAACAGTACGAATGGTATGTATGCTACATTCTTATGGAAGACTAATTAGATATATATTTTTTTATTAAATAATACTTATAATAAAAGTTCAGAAACAAAAAACTTCTTATTATTACAATAATTATATATTCAAATCAAATATTTTCAATGAAAATAAATATGTCGAAAACACCCAAGATGCCCATAAATCAGGAAGTATAAAGCAGATGATCTCTCTTTGCCTTACCTCTGTCATAAGTAATATTCATTATGTTTTGCCAAGTATATCAACCTTTCCACGCGTATAATATTTCTCGATCCATATGCATTAAGATGATGTTATCAACGGGGCATCTTAATTCTGTTGCTGCAAAACATCCTGATTGAATCAAACTTGACTGACCCTCAGGAATTTTAAGTTTATATACATTAAAAATAAACATGAAATTCTTAAAACAAAAATGTAACCGTTTATTTTCTCTTTTATTTTTATGGAATATAATATGACGGTTAATGAAGTTCGCTTTTTAAACGATTTGAGAATAGTTTGAGGAGCGCCATCTATACAAAATGTATTGAAATATGTGTAAAGCTAATGTTTGTACGCCATAAAGATAGCTTTCCTTTCTTGAAGAGTATTTAGTTCACCAGTATTTCCATAGATGGCGTTTCAAAATGTTGTTAGAGGAGCGCCATCTATACAAAATGTATTGAAATATGTGGTACGCTATAGAGATAGCTTTCTTGAAGAGCATTTAGTTTATCAGTTTTACATAGATGGCGTTTCAAAATTTTGTTTGAGTAGCGCCATCTATACAAAATGTATTGAAATATGTAGTACGCTATAAAGATAGCTTTCTAAAGGAGTATTTAGTTCATCAGTATTTACATAAATGGCATTTGAGAATTTGCTTAATAATATTACACTTCCAACTCTTTTATATTTTGAAATGGTTATTTAAAATCATGAAACATGAATCAAAACACATTTACAACTACTTAATATTTTTTAATGACAATAAGATTTCATGATTATCTTGAAATATTTTGAAATTATCTGACTGCTTCTGTGGCGCAGTTGTAAACGCACATACGTTACGACTGCCTCGGGTCGGGTCTCGGGTTGTGATATTGGGTTTTTCTATCTCGAAATAATCAGTATCAGCCGGAGTCAGGAATTGTGCCCGGTATGGCGACAGGCTCGCCCCCTATCACAATATCGCTCCGTACTCATACGGCGAAATGTGGGTGTTCTGGTTACACCTCTGTCTATCCCTTCGGCGATTACAGGCGTGAGTGTATATGTATGTAATTTGAAATAACTTAAAATACTTTTACAATGGTTCGATGTAACACAAAAAAGTATCTGGTGATCGAATGCTTCAAAATGAAAAGTAGATAAACTACACTGGATACATTGATCGCGAAATGAATAAGCCACTATGACGAGTTTTTATTAGATCATGATAACTAACCAGGCAGCTTCAAAAACTCTACTTCGACTAAAAAGCCAAAAACTTTAGCGACTCATGGAATAAGACGAGTTTTTGAAATTATAAATTGTATCAAAGTTTCAGAAATTAATTTAATGTATTTTATTAGAACTCACAACGGTATTAATTTAATGAAATATTAATATCCAAGAATAAATTATCTTTACTTTGTTACTTCATAAGATAAAAAGAGAGCAATAGAAAATAAATATGTTAAGGCTAAAAGCGTTTGTGTTTCTGCAAATATTAGAACAATTAACGAAAGTATACAAACACAAGCTGGTAGTTATAACTACAAACTATTTGTTTTAAAAAAAATATATTGCATTACAGTATGCCTCCTGATCCCAACGATCTATTTAGGTGTTTTATACATTTTAGCATCAAGATGTCAATGAATATTGAGTATATATATAAAACATTACACGAACCATTTATTTGCAAATAAAATAATCTTCTTCGTTGACACAAGTATCGCACTTCACAAAGCAACAGTCCACCATTTTGCATCGACATCTAGAACTAACATTTCTTTTTGAGGTCACATACCCTCTCCCACAACATAAAGTTGCGCAGTTATGTCTATCTCTACATACTCTACCCTTCGTACTGATACATAAATTAGGAGTTCTTTGTAGGTATACTAGATTCTTTCTATTATTATTCATCCTCTTTTTATATTTAGTGTTTGCCGCCCTTTTTGTTGTATAATTCACGATTCTTTGTTTCAATGCGTGATGATAATGTTTCTTTAGTAATCCCATAGCTGAATTGAATGGACCGAGCCTCTTCCAACAAGTTTTTGTTGTACAGGATCCCGAGAAACCGTGGCACTTACAGACTTCTCTTAGCTGTTCTCCAATAGAATCTACTCCAACCACAACATCTTGCTTCAAGATTTCTGCGATTTGATCGGCTCCAGCGTGTTTGAAGTCTAGGAAATTTCTAGTAATTCTTTTCCCATGTTTGAAATCATCACCACAACCGCTAACTTTCCAGGTAGCATTTCTTCCAAAATTTCTTGCGCAAGGACAGCTTATAAGCTCTCCAGTAGCGCATGATTTCGCAACAGCATGAGTAATCGAAGCGGCTACTAGAGCATATATAAAAGCTGTTTCTCTGTAAATCTTGTTAAATATCCTTCTCTTTGCTTTCCTGTTATAAATGAGGGAACAATTCCATCTGTCGTATTGAAAAGTTTCCTCACAAGATGCTATTGCCTGTTCTTTGGCAATACTTAATACGTTAGCAAATCCGATTTCCCTGGTACACATTTTCGTTTGTCGTTTCGAGGATCTCAGTAATCTGCATGCTCCGGGATAATTTATTTGAGATCTGTCTGTAAATAGGGCTTCGACTGTCTTTTGTAAGGTTGGTTGAGATCTGGAAATTGTTTAAAGACCTGCTTGAAATATCTTTCAACAAATACACTATACTATAATATTAATTGGATACACACAAAAAGTTTAGGTATGCAAATACTTTTGAATCTTGTCGTAGTTTTCTTATATTGAGATGAAGTTATGTTCTCGAAAATATAAGTGTTATTTCCTGCGACAATAAGTTTACAATTATTACTGCAATAATCAAACTCAAAATTAAAACTCACCCTTCAACAGATTCTGAGCCCAAAATGGAAACTGCACAAATTAGTAAAAATGCTACAATACTACAACTAAACATGTTTGAGAGATCTTAAAAATCACATGACCAGTGCCTGGTCGGCGGCTATGGTACTCATGAGTGCAATTTGTAAATGAGCTCATATTGCGACAAGACAAAGGCGCAGTAGATAGTTTATCGAAAAAAAGGGTGGGTCTTTGCCTAAAATGGTAATAGCAAATAAAGAAATCAGTTTTCACACACAATGTCAATCTAGAACAAACATGAAATGTCAGAGAAGGTGTCTACATCTTTAAATAGATTATAGTATTTGTTAACTGGCTAAACTAATTTATAGTTTATATTTCGTTTGACAATAAGTGGTACAATGTACTGACACGTCTTCTCATAAAACAAAATAAATATATCTGGAACCCAGTATACAAAAATAAAACAGATTTATTGTATCAGAAATACAATAAATTGCAAATAAATATGAAATATACATTCAAGCATCAAGGTCAATGTGACATAACACTACAGGAAAAGGAATTTGAAAACATCGTATTAAGATCTGTAATATTCTAATATTAGCAGTACCGAGTCAAATTAAATACAGAAGAAGCAGATTCCAGACAATTCGGGTGAGTATGATGTAAACTAAGTTACTGGTGAGTCGATATTCGTTAACCCTCCTTAATCTCAAACTTTTAAAAATCTAAACAGTATGAATGCCTGACAGTTGGTATGGTTTTTTACGACTTAGGCCTCCATCGACCAACAGTTTGAAAAATACATTTTTTTCATTTACGATTCAAAATTGACGTTATAATAGGCTATTTGACAACATTGAAAATACACTGCAAATTGTGGTCATCCTGTTAAACAATAGCTTAAAAAACCATAATTCACTTAATTTTAAACAAAATAATGTATATTTTTTGCAAATTAAACGAAATAAAGTACAACGTTTTTTTTTTATTTTATATGAGATGTGAACACTCTGTGATTGATTGCAACTCTGGTCGCGTCACACGCAAGTAAACATAGTTTCTTCGAGTGATTTTATGTCGCGTTTTATGTTTTCTGGGTGATAAATTCTATTGTTGATCTATTTTTGAAGCAGTTTTATGATAATTGTTAATAAAACAATTATCATAAAACTTAGCTTTGCTTATCATTATTAGCTTGTTTACTTGCATGTGACGTCACACATGTCATATGATCAGCGCCATTACAGAAATAGCGTTTTTGCCGCGGTTTTGGAGATTTAAACTTTAACATTGATTTTTATTAAAAATACAGTAGATTTCCCGGCAATATCAATATAGTGTGCTTATTATGTAATAAATAACAGTTTTAATCATTTTCGAAAATTAGTCAAATAGCCAATTAACAGACTCTACTAGACTTTATTTAAAGAAGGACGAAATTGCAACCAAAATAAAAATCCGTAACATTAAAGCTGTCATAAACTGTTCATACTTATGTCTAATCGAAAATCTTAAATTATATGAAAAAATTAAAGCCATTACATTGAAAATGTTTTAGATTTCTATTTGCAGTACCATGTTCCAACAGTTTTTTATTTTCAAGCGAAATTGCATGTAGATAGGCGAGAAGTCGACGATAATTTCCTTTCTGCGAGCCATTCGGAATATGCAATCTGCTCGATAACATGGCCTACTGAACGATTTCAGACACTCCACTCTGTCGGCCAGGCAATAAATGGCAACTGAACTGCCTGTGGCAAATTGGCAAAGTTGAAAATGTTGGAATGTACGATGTTTTTTAAAGTTATATTTCGTAAAAACACGAAAATATTGTACCTGAAATATATCCTGGTGCACCTAAGAATAGTAATTAGAGAATGGCATGGAAAATTAAGAAGTACCTTATAGTAATGTTAATGGGGTATGAATGCTCGTAATACCAAATGAATTATAGATGCATTGAGGAAAAATTGAGGAATGGGGATAAGAAATGAGTGGAGGAGCTTACCTACCGTATAAAATGCCACAAAGCTGGCACCGCGCGCTGCGTAAGTTTTCTGGATGAACATTCATACAGAGAACTTATCTACTGCGCGAAACTTCCACTTAAAAAGAAACAAAAATAAAAAGATTTAAAGATACGGGATTCGAGTTCAGTGAACCGATCGTAAATAAAATCTTGAATCTTTGGCTTGAATCTTGAATCTTTCCGACACTCTTACCGCGAAGAAGGCCTAGTACGAGAATAAAATGAACCAAAATAAACATAAAAGCCACTGAATTTTCGGCTTCCGAACTTCTTGACAGCCTCCGTGGCGCATCGGGCGAGTAGCCGGCTGTGAAACAAGAGGCCGTGGGTTCGATTCCCACACCGGGACAAATGTTTGTGTGACAGACAGACATTTGGGTCGGGTGTGGGTGTTGTGAGACCGAAAGTCTCTCGTAGTCCCCGATACCCACGACACAAGACTTGTATCTTAGTGTGGGATCGAAGCTATGTGTGTGACTGTTGGGTGTTATATATATTAATTTATTTATATGGATTCTTCAGCCGCTTTTTGTATGGGGCTAGTGCTAAAATCGAGAGGCGAAATGTCATCTACTACTACACTACTAGCCGTTTGTATACAGCCAACATTCTTGCACAGATGGCGTGCCCGCCGTATGTACTACAAGACGAACCTACAACCAGGGGTCCCAGAATTCGTCTGCTAAAGTTTTCACACTCGCTTGAACAGCGGTATTTTAGAAATAATCATATTAGGCTCTTAAATATCCCACTGCCTCGTTATCGTATTTTGAAAAAATCTCCTAATGATTTTGAGCTATATTCCAGTATCAGTAATAGACGGTATATCAGTAATTGACAGACTACACGTTTTTTTATCCTAGTCCGGCAAAGTGACCACACTGCACCTGATGGTAAGCGCAGTGCCGTCCAATTAGAGTATTGAGTACCGAGAGACAATCTATCCCCCGCTACTCAACACAATCATGCTAGCCTGCTTCTTCACACTACGCCATGGGCAAGAAGGTGGAGAAGCGGTCGAGGTGTCAGAGTACTCAGAAGCCTGTAAAACGGCCAAACCTTGTACCTCAACTCTAGACCCGCGACAAACCGGATGTACACTGGCTGATCCCGGAACGCGACACACTTTCCTGTGCCACTATGGCGGGTTTTACACCCTGTGTACGGTGGGCGCTATCCGGGTGGATATGAAATCCTACCACCAGCAACACCACCAGTACAGGGATTGGGACTATTTCCTACTTCATATGACCAAATTTAGCGCCACTTTCATCAATCTTGTCTAAAGATGTCAAGTCGATTTAATTTGCTTGAATGACGCTCGCTTCATAATGAGTGCCATGGCAAAACGGCAAACCCACCAGTATTGAACAGCAATGCCTTGCTTTCCGCACCCTAGAACATAACATGTGAAACCCGTAATCCCCAGTAATTTCATTGTCTTAAATATCATTGAAGCTGGAATACAACAGTGCCTGCTTCTGTTGCTTGGCGGCAAATGCGCTGGTATCTACCCATACAGACCCTGACATAGGATTACCTACTGAAGTTATATTTTTCCATTTTCGATTCATAGATCAAATTACACTAAACGTTTCTTTAGAAAGACATTAAGCCGCGCTCCGATCGGGCAATACAAATGAAGGCAATATTTGCAGGCGTTCAATATTAGTTCAGTCACGTGTATCCAATATTGGAATATATGCTCAGACGAGTGATTATCGCTACACATGGATGAGGCAGAGAATGCGAATTATTGGAGGTGGTAATAGTTTATGGTCGAGATAATAATGATCATATGATTAAATACAAAACATAATTATAGTGAATACTTAAATTGGCTGGCAATTGTGAAAGAATAGGTGTACAACCTATTAAGTTTTTTTTAGTTTAAGCTGTTTTCGTAATATTCAAGAACGTAGTAACGTATTAGTAATAGATTACTTAAAAATATAAAAAAATATATTTTTAAGTAATCTATTACTAATACGTTACTAGTACGACTGCCTTGGTGGCGCAGTGGTAATTGCGCATGCGTTACAACCGCTGTGCTGAGGTCTCAGGTTCGATCCCCGGGTCGGGTAAAGTGATATTGGTTTTTTCTATCTAGAAATTCTCAGTATTAGCCCGGAGTCTGGAACCTGTGCCCGGTATGGCGATAGGCTCGCCCCCTATCACATTATGGGACCGAAATTCGGCGAAAAGTGGGTATACTGGTTACACCTCTGCCTACCCCTTTGGGGATTATAGGCGTGAGTGTATATATATGTATGTATAAAAAAATATTGATACTCTGCACTACAGCATCGATAAATATCCACTGACCTACCTAAACTACCCTAAGTCGTATCGTATTGTGTTTATAATAATACTAGCCCTGTATTAATCATTGTCCCACTGCTGAGCACGGGTCTCCTCTACTAATGAGAGGGGTTAGTCCTTAGTCCACCACGCTTTGCCTAATGCGGGTTGGTAGACTTCACATACCTTTGAAATTGTTATGAGTATTCTATGTATGCAGTTTTCCTCACGATGTTTTCCTTTACCGTTAAAGCAAGCGAAAATTAACATTTAATACATGTGGTCATTTTGGTTTCGAACATACAGCCTTCGTCTTGACAGTCCGTACCGCAACCAACTAGTCTATCGCTGCTCACTGTATTCTGGTTAAATATCAAAATGAATTACAAACTACAAGTACCTTCTCCTACTCGCAACTTTTCGCATATCGGAGCATGGCGTGGTCGGCGCGGATCGATACACCGCGGGCGGAACGCGCGTCGCCGGCCACGATAGTATTCAAGCTGACGCCGCGCGCCGGTTACGCCGGTGTGCAACTGCCTTTACAATCGCCATTGTTTACTCTGTATTGACAGGACATCAGCATAGTTTTAGAACAAAAGTATTTATTCCTGATGGAGAAGCAAGGTACTTTAGATAACGAGTAAAATCGCAGCTTTAAATGATTAAAATCCTTACACATATTATAAATGCGAAAGTAACTCTGTTTTTTTGTTTGTTGCCGTTTCACGACTAAACGCCTGAATGGATCTTAATGAAATTTGGATATGGATCATATTCTGGAAAAGGACATAAACTATCTTTTGTCTGGAATAATCTTAAAGGGGGTTGAAAGTTTGTATGGGCATGTCTACAATTCCTCAAGTTAGGGAACTGGAAATTTAGGCTTCTGTTAAGAAATAAAGAAATACGTGTTTCAACTTTTTTGCAAATCATTCTAAAGGAGGCAAAGTAAGGGGTTAAAATAATTAGGTATTCTTTAGACACACTCTCAACATTCAGGCATAACCCCTGAGAGGTAGGACGATCGCTACAGGTGCATCAGTGCAGGGAAAACTTTGGAATTTATATTTTTCTTCGTAAATAACCTCCACGCCGGTGGAGTTGCGGGCAACAGCCAGTTTAATTATATTTATAAACAAATAAATCACCGAATTACATTACTTTAATCCACATTATCACTATGTCTAATTATACTTTAAAAAAAAGTTACATTCAAGTTCAAATGAAACATCAAATATATCTGAATTTAACTACATTCGAAATAAGGTCCAATTTAGGTAACTAAAACTAACAAATCAATAGCGATATACAATCAATAACGAAGTCAAGACATCAATGTAGATGAAACAAACTAAATATTCGAGATAAAATATCCGAAATGTTATTTTTTTAAATCTAATTAACCTTCCTACTTTTACTTAATACTGGTTACTTTTTCTCAACGCATGTTGTGATATCCTTAAAATATGATTTATAGTAAGATTCTTGTAAACTATTTATATTTTAGTCCTAAGTACTGTAACAACATGTGGATGTTCATTTTAAATAAATAGTTACAATTGTATGTAACATGCAATCCTTAGGGGAAGGTTTCCACGCAAATATTTCCCTAGTGGCCGATTGCTGAGGACTAAATTGTACGTGTTCAGTAAAGAAAAAAAATAAAGCAAACATTTGGATATACTGACGTTGTATAGACAGATGGAATATTATATCATAGAGTGTATATATTTGTGTATATTGACATCCTCCGTGGCTCAGTTGACGATTAGTCGGCTGTGGAATGAGGCCGTGGTTTGGTTTCCGCACTGAGACAAACGTTTGTATGATACAAAAATATTTGTTTCAGGTTTGGTGGTGTGGGATCGCAGTCCCTCGTACTTATATCAATAAGTACGAGGGATACCTGCGATACAGGTTAGACCTAGTAGACTAAAACTGTGGTTGTGACTGTCGGAAATAAATATATTACACTAGCGGATCGTGCAGACCTGCCCGTAAAAGCAACGCCATCTGCCGGGCTGATTTGTGAATCTAAAACATCCAGGGCGCCACCAAAAAAATCATTCAAATCGGTCCAGCCGTTTAGGAGGAGTTCAGTGACATACAAACGTGCAGTAGAATTATATATATAAAGATATATCACTGTGCTGAATCTGTGTGATGATCAACCTTTGTCTTTATTGGTTTATGTCTGGGAGTGAATAGGATGTACCGAAACCTCAATACGTTAGTTTTTATCTTGATTATAATAAAATACCTGCCGCGATATTCAGATCAGTCCGGCAGTATCACTGGTGATGAATCCCATCTATGGCTGATGGTGGGATATTCATACGTTGTGCGACCGCCGTACACAGGGTGTAAAACCCGCCGTAGTGACACACGCAATTGTATCGCGTTCCGAATTTAACCAGTGTACATCCGGTTTTTGTCGGGGGTCTAGAGTTGGGGTACGATGTTTGGCAGTGTTGTGGCCTTCTGAGTATTCTAACATTAATCCTCGACCGCTTCTTCACCTCCTTGCCCATGGCATAGGGTAGAGAAGCAACACAGTAGGCCAGCATGATTGTGTTAAATAGCGAGGGATAGATTGTTTCTCGCTACTTTATACTCTAACTGGACGGCACTGCGCTTGCCATCAGGTGCAGTGTGGTCCCTTTGCCGTGCCATGATACGACCAAACTAAGAAATTTCTATATTTTTGTTTTAATAAAACATTACTGTCTGCACTTATTATTTTATTAATTGTAAATTGGGAGTGAAGACTAAAGAGATACAGCAAATAAGCCCAGGCTGTCACGATTTTCTGTTTTTTTTTTTAGTGCCTCGATAGGCAGACCAGCAGACGGGCCACCTGATGGTAAGTAGTCACCGCCGCCCATAGACTTCTGCAATACCAGGGCACAGCAAAGCCGCTGCCTACCGTTGATATAAGCCTGCCATTTACCACTAGACTGAAAATCATGAATGGTTGATTCACCAACTAATATCATACTATGGAGTGCTTTCGCAGCATACGTAATAATGATCAAGAATATTTTATCGCGAATAGTCATTGTGGGGATATTTTAAAGATGGATGACAAAGCTATTTTCATCACAAACCATTTTGATCGGACTATCATTTGATGGATTGAAAATTTCATTTCACATTCATATTTTTCCTTGATTGATATAAAAACGTCATAATTATTTCAGATTATTTGGCACTAGTGTAGTATTGATTTATCAACAAAATTATATTTGACAGAAATGTTAAGTCACAGTTTTTGTTATTATTTTTCTTATACCATGATGGTTGCAAACAAGCTTGCGGCCCACCTGATGGTAAGCGGTTAACGTAGCCTATGGAAACTTGCAACACCAGGAGCATCACATGCGCGTAACCGACCCGAAATCCTTACGAATTGTAATAATAATGTTTAAACCCAAGTTTAAATTTAACTCGTTTCTTGTTATTGCAATAAGTTATTATAAACCAGGTTTAACGTTAGTGTACGTTTAATAATAAGGTGCTAAGACAGAAAACAATCACAAAGGCATGTGTGTGACCATTGACTCTCGATTTAATGTTCATCAATACATAACTCAGTCACTACTACATAAATACGTCGACATAACTACGCGTTAGAAATCACTATAAACTAACTGTAGTTGTAACTATGTGCGGGCAGTACACCACTCTAATTTAACTAGAGTTTAAGGTTGACATGCCTCGTCGTTTTAATACGATGTGTCTACCCCTTTTGTATTGTTGTCTATGAAGTAATAATACTTTAAAAAAACTATCCTCAATAAAGGGGATTTACTAACTTAATATTCTTATTAGAAATATGCTGTGGTTTATAAAGATATTATCGATTCCCATTATTATTCCCGCTCCACACACTGGATATATTCGCTGAATATTTCATCCAGGGTAGTTTCGGACAAAACAAGTATACACGCTCCACCATTAGGTGATTTTAAGATGATGATATGAAACGGTAAGAGTTCTCTGAAAACGAAAGTGGGGTAGTCGTTTTTTGCCTCGGCTATGCCTATTTAAGAGCAGCGATAGCCTAGTTGGTTGTGGTACGGACTGTTAAGACGAAAGTCGCATATTCGAAACCCAGATGGCATAAACCTCTGACTTTTCTAAAGTTACGTGTGTATTAAATGTTAATTATCGCTTGCTTTAACGGTGAAGGAAATCGTGAGGGAACCTGCATACCTGGGAATTCTCATAAGAATTTCGAAGCTATGTGAAGTCTACCAACCTGCATTAAGCCAGCGTGGTGGACTAAGGCCTAACCCTTCACATTAGTAGAGGAGGCCCATGCCCAGCAGTGGTACAATCTATATCTATACTAATATTATAAAGAGGAGAGATTTATATGTTATGTTATTGAATGTTTGTAACGAATTGGCTCAAAAAGTACTGGACCGATTTAAAAAATTCTTTCACCATTTGAATGCTACATTATCACTAATTAATATAGGCTATTTTAATTGCAAGAAAAATTACACTCTGACATTACACATGACCTCCACGCGGGCGGAGCCGCGAGCAACAGCTATAGATAGATATAATAGCTTAAGATGCCTCCATAGATTGTATACCTTTTCTTCCAGAAATGTCTTCCACGCGGTCGGAGCTTCGAGCAACAGCTAGTGTTTAATACAGGGCTTGAATTATTATTATTTTATATACGCCTATTTAATTGTATTATATAAACTTACTGTTATGTCTCGGCAAGACATTCGGTAAGTAGTCTCGGCCAATGTATGAAGCGAGTTTGTGAAATATATAGCCTGGAGATCGCGACAGACAAGACAAGACTATCCACTCTCGCATGTAACTCTCTGTAGGTTTACCTAATGTGCAGATAAACCCACTTCATAGAATTTGTATGCTCCTCAGGCAAGGATATGTGTAAGTAGAATTGCGGTAGTTTGAATGAATGTGAAATTAGAATGTTTTATAACATACTAGTTGTCCCGGCAAACTTTGTTCTGCCTAACAGTCAATGAATGAACAGATTTCTCATTCCCGTGTTCCCTCCTTCCTATGATCCTGGGTCTTTTAGGCGTAGTGTGAAGAAGCTACACAGCAGGCCGGCATGATTGTGTTGCGTAGCGAGGGATAGACTGTCTCTCGCTACTTGCTACTCTATCTGGACGGCACTGCGCTTACCATCAGGTGCAGTGTTGCCACTTTTCCGCGCCAGAATAAAAAAAAATATGATATTAAAATTAATTCAAAATTATTAAGTTCAGTTTTTTTATCAGTATAATAAATACATATATGAATTTAAAAAAATCAAACATGCCAGCAAGACATTTGCTTTATTGGCCATGTATATTGGTATAGGTTGCACTCTTCAGTGAAGCACCTTGTGATATACTACATTTTTCGTTATTTTTGTTATCATTGCGTAGATCTTTCAATGTTCGTTTATGCGCCATTGTGCATTCGTCCCAGATGATGATTTTCGATGCTACTAAAACTTAAAATGTCGTGATTCGGATGTTTCGCCACGAAGCAATGAATCGAATGACTCAGGTGGCGGAGTCAACAATGGCAATTTCACTTTGCCACTAATGCAGCACAATCCTGGCGTTTCCATAAAACTTCAATGCGCTACAATACTCGCAACCAACGTCCATTGGCCCAATGCAAATGGAAGCATGCGAGCTGTAATCAGTGCTGGAATCGTATCGAAACAGTTCTCGATTCAAATCAGTACTTGAAAAATTTCTTCTTGCGCGTCGAAAATTGTCTTGTTATTGACCTCTGTGGTTTGCTCTACGATTTCGCATTGCCAAACAAGCTATTTATCGGGCTGCCTCACTTGCTCGGCTTGCTCTTGTGATTGAGAAGCACGAAGTCGGGCCATACTAACGCGGCGCTCTTCACGTGCAATTTCTTGTTTTTCTTCAGTAGTTTCATTCGCGATGTTTCGAATCCTTATTGCATTACGGCTTTATCGGGAAAGATTAGGACTTCTTGGTCGCGGCGTTGTCAATAATAGTATCGGCACAAAAAGATTTATTATAATATAATACCCTTAAAAACTCGTGACAATCTCACAAAACAAACACATCGACCGGTCAACTTCAATTTCAACGTTTTTCAGTAGTATTTTATTGCTCTTTGGTTTTACGGTATTTTCAAACATAGATTTAGTATATTCATTGTCAAAACAAACCGTAAACAACACACAGGTCTGACATTCCTTTTATAATTCCAAAAAGAGCAGGATGCACTTATTACGAAAAAGCTAAGAGCAATAGAAATAGACATACTATTTGCAGTCACTATTTGAGTTTCACATTTTTTTGATTGACTTTTGTTATTCTTGGTCAGATAGTCTGAATCTCAACAAAATATATATCCGTGATTGTAGAAATACATAATTATAAATTGTGTTTGAATACATTTCGTGTCGTATTTAAGTGTTTAGAACGTGTTGAATATAATACATTGCAATTTGCAGTGTTCTTGGCTGTAAAAGCCTAAATAAGCGAAAATATAATGTTTTATTCGTAAGAAGCAATTTTACGTTACTATTTATCAAGTTTATTAAAAATAATTGTAAAATATTGATAGTATACCATTTTCTAGGCATTACTTGCTGCCGAAGTAGTATAAATCTATGTAAAACCAATTTTAAATTTCTTGTATTACCTAGTCAAATGCGGAAGTTGTTTAAATGTCATTTGCCGCTGTTTAGACATTTAGCTGTGCATGACAATTTTAGGTAAATTTAACATGGCTGCATAATACACATTATGGGGATACCAACGTTGACGACATTTAATTACCTCTTATTTATGGATAATGTGTCAGCGTTTCCCAAGAGTTTAATTAAAAAATAATACAGTTTTACTAACAAAATATTAAAAAATAATACAGTTTTACTAACAAAATAAAAGTGAATAGAGATGTAAACAGTTGAACTAATTAATATAAGAAAATTACATTATAAAATATTGAAATTGTTAGTGTTGGCAATTTTCTATTGCAAATAAAAACGGGTACAGGTACACATTATGTTATTTAATTATGTATAGATTATGAATGAATTTTATATAAATTCCCATATATACATTTCACTGATTGTTATATAGGTAATAATTTTATACCTTTGGTAGCGCAGTTGTAATTGCGTACGTGGAACGACTGCTGGGCTGAGGTCTCGGGTTCGATCCCCGGGTCGAGTAAAGTGATATCGGGTTTTTCTATCACGAAATACTCAGTATTAGCCGGGAGTCTCGATTGTGCCAAGTATAGCGATAGGCGTGAGTGTATATAAATATATATGTTAGGAGTGGGCGTTGAATCGTCTGTCTGTCTGTCCGTCTGTCCGTCTGTCCGTCTGTCCGTCTGTCCGTCTGTCCGTCTGTCCGTCTGTCCGTCTGTCCGTCTGTCCGTCTGTCCGTCTGTCCGTCTGTCCGTCTGTCCGTCTGTCCGTCTGTCCGTCTGTCCGTCTGTCCGTCTGTCCGTCTGTCCGTCTGTCCGTCTGTCCGTCTGTCCGTCTGTCCGTCTGTCCGTCTGTCCGTCTGTCCGTCTGTCCGTCTGTCCGTCTGTCCGTCTGTCCGTCTGTCCGTCTGTCCGTCTGTCCGTCTGTCCGTCTGTCCGTCTGTCCGTCTGTCCGTCTGTCCGTCTGTCCGTCTGTCCGTCTGTCCGTCTGTCCGTCTGTCCGTCTGTCCGTCTGTCCGTCTGTCCGTCTGTCCGTCTGTCCGTCTGTCCGTCTGTCCGTCTGTCCGTCTGTCCGTCTGTCCGTCTGTCCGTCTGTCCGTCTGTCCGTCTGTCCGTCTGTCCGTCTGTCCGTCTGTCCGTCTGTCCGTCTGTCCGTCTGTCCGTCTGTCCGTCTGTCCGTCTGTCCGTCTGTCCGTCTGTCCGTCTGTCCGTCTGTCCGTCTGTCCGTCTGTCCGTCTGTCCGTCTGTCCGTCTGTCCGTCTGTCCGTCTGTCCGTCTGTCCGTCTGTCCGTCTGTCCGTCTGTCCGTCTGTCCGTCTGTCCGTCTGTCCGTCTGTCCGTCTGTCCGTCTGTCCGTCTGTCCGTCTGTCCGTCTGTCCGTCTGTCCGTCTGTCCGTCTGTCCGTCTGTCCGTCTGTCCGTCTGTCCGTCTGTCCGTCTGTCCGTCTGTCCGTCTGTCCGTCTGTCCGTCTGTCCGTCTGTCCGTCTGTCCGTCTGTCCGTCTGTCCGTCTGTCCGTCTGTCCGTCTGTCCGTCTGTCCGTCTGTCCGTCTGTCCGTCTGTCCGTCTGTCCGTCTGTCCGTCTGTCCGTCTGTCCGTCTGTCCGTCTGTCCGTCTGTCCGTCTGTCCGTCTGTCCGTCTGTCCGTCTGTCCGTCTGTCCGTCTGTCCGTCTGTCCGTCTGTCCGTCTGTCCGTCTGTCCGTCTGTCCGTCTGTCCGTCTGTCCGTCTGTCCGTCTGTCCGTCTGTCCGTCTGTCCGTCTGTCCGTCTGTCCGTCTGTCCGTCTGTCCGTCTGTCCGTCTGTCCGTCTGTCCGTCTGTCCGTCTGTCCGTCTGTCCGTCTGTCCGTCTGTCCGTCTGTCCGTCTGTCCGTCTGTCCGTCTGTCCGTCTGTCCGTCTGTCCGTCTGTCCGTCTGTCCGTCTGTCCGTCTGTCCGTCTGTCCGTCTGTCCGTCTGTCCGTCTGTCCGTCTGTCCGTCTGTCCGTCTGTCCGTCTGTCCGTCTGTCCGTCTGTCCGTCTGTCCGTCTGTCCGTCTGTCCGTCTGTCCGTCTGTCCGTCTGTCCGTCTGTCCGTCTGTCCGTCTGTCCGTCTGTCCGTCTGTCCGTCTGTCCGTCTGTCCGTCTGTCCGTCTGTCCGTCTGTCCGTCTGTCCGTCTGTCCGTCTGTCCGTCTGTCCGTCTGTCCGTCTGTCCGTCTGTCCGTCTGTCCGTCTGTCCGTCTGTCCGTCTGTCCGTCTGTCCGTCTGTCCGTCTGTCCGTCTGTCCGTCTGTCCGTCTGTCCGTCTGTCCGTCTGTCCGTCTGTCCGTCTGTCCGTCTGTCCGTCTGTCCGTCTGTCCGTCTGTCCGTCTGTCCGTCTGTCCGTCTGTCCGTCTGTCCGTCTGTCCGTCTGTCCGTCTGTCCGTCTGTCCGTCTGTCCGTCTGTCCGTCTGTCCGTCTGTCCGTCTGTCCGTCTGTCCGTCTGTCCGTCTGTCCGTCTGTCCGTCTGTCCGTCTGTCCGTCTGTCCGTCTGTCCGTCTGTCCGTCTGTCCGTCTGTCCGTCTGTCCGTCTGTCCGTCTGTCCGTCTGTCCGTCTGTCCGTCTGTCCGTCTGTCCGTCTGTCCGTCTGTCTGTCTGTCCGTCTGTCCGTCTGTCCGTCTGTCCGTCTGTCCGTCTGTCCGTCTGTCCGTCTGTCCGTCTGTCCGTCTGTCCGTCTGTCCGTCTGTCCGTCTGTCCGTCTGTCCGTCTGTCCGTCTGTCCGTCTGTCCGTCTGTCCGTCTGTCCGTCTGTCCGTCTGTCCGTCTGTCCGTCTGTCCGTCTGTCCGTCTGTCCGTCTGTCCGTCTGTCCGTCTGTCCGTCTGTCCGTCTGTCCGTCTGTCCGTCTGTCCGTCTGTCCGTCTGTCCGTCTGTCCGTCTGTCCGTCTGTCCGTCTGTCCGTCTGTCCGTCTGTCCGTCT
Organism: Laothoe populi; assembly: GCA_905220505.1. NCBI lineage: Eukaryota > Metazoa > Arthropoda > Insecta > Lepidoptera > Sphingidae > Laothoe > Laothoe populi. The sequence continues at coordinate 5,693,833 of HG992151.1, read as the reverse complement.
GTCCGTCTGTCCGTCTGTCCGTCTGTCCGTCTGTCCGTCTGTCCGTCTGTCCGTCTGTCCGTCTGTCCGTCTGTCCGTCTGTCCGTCTGTCCGTCTGTCCGTCTGTCCGTCTGTCCGTCTGTCCGTCTGTCCGTCTGTCCGTCTGTCCGTCTGTCCGTCTGTCCGTCTGTCCGTCTGTCCGTCTGTCCGTCTGTCCGTCTGTCCGTCTGTCCGTCTGTCCGTCTGTCCGTCTGTCCGTCTGTCCGTCTGTCCGTCTGTCCGTCTGTCCGTCTGTCCGTCTGTCCGTCTGTCCGTCTGTCCGTCTGTCCGTCTGTCCGTCTGTCCGTCTGTCCGTCTGTCCGTCTGTCCGTCTGTCCGTCTGTCCGTCTGTCCGTCTGTCCGTCTGTCCGTCTGTCCGTCTGTCCGTCTGTCCGTCTGTCCGTCTGTCCGTCTGTCCGTCTGTCCGTCTGTCCGTCTGTCCGTCTGTCCGTCTGTCCGTCTGTCCGTCTGTCCGTCTGTCCGTCTGTCCGTCTGTCCGTCTGTCCGTCTGTCCGTCTGTCCGTCTGTCCGTCTGTCCGTCTGTCCGTCTGTCCGTCTGTCCGTCTGTCCGTCTGTCCGTCTGTCCGTCTGTCCGTCTGTCCGTCTGTCCGTCTGTCCGTCTGTCCGTCTGTCCGTCTGTCCGTCTGTCCGTCTGTCCGTCTGTCCGTCTGTCCGTCTGTCCGTCTGTCCGTCTGTCCGTCTGTCCGTCTGTCCGTCTGTCCGTCTGTCCGTCTGTCCGTCTGTCCGTCTGTCCGTCTGTCCGTCTGTCCGTCTGTCCGTCTGTCCGTCTGTCCGTCTGTCCGTCTGTCCGTCTGTCCGTCTGTCCGTCTGTCCGTCTGTCCGTCTGTCCGTCTGTCCGTCTGTCCGTCTGTCCGTCTGTCCGTCTGTCCGTCTGTCCGTCTGTCCGTCTGTCCGTCTGTCCGTCTGTCCGTCTGTCCGTCTGTCCGTCTGTCCGTCTGTCCGTCTGTCCGTCTGTCCGTCTGTCCGTCTGTCCGTCTGTCCGTCTGTCCGTCTGTCCGTCTGTCCGTCTGTCCGTCTGTCCGTCTGTCCGTCTGTCCGTCTGTCCGTCTGTCCGTCTGTCCGTCTGTCCGTCTGTCCGTCTGTCCGTCTGTCCGTCTGTCCGTCTGTCCGTCTGTCCGTCTGTCCGTCTGTCCGTCTGTCCGTCTGTCCGTCTGTCCGTCTGTCCGTCTGTCCGTCTGTCCGTCTGTCCGTCTGTCCGTCTGTCCGTCTGTCCGTCTGTCCGTCTGTCCGTCTGTCCGTCTGTCCGTCTGTCCGTCTGTCCGTCTGTCCGTCTGTCCGTCTGTCCGTCTGTCCGTCTGTCCGTCTGTCCGTCTGTCCGTCTGTCCGTCTGTCCGTCTGTCCGTCTGTCCGTCTGTCCGTCTGTCCGTCTGTCCGTCTGTCCGTCTGTCCGTCTGTCCGTCTGTCCGTCTGTCCGTCTGTCCGTCTGTCCGTCTGTCCGTCTGTCCGTCTGTCCGTCTGTCCGTCTGTCCGTCTGTCCGTCTGTCCGTCTGTCCGTCTGTCCGTCTGTCCGTCTGTCCGTCTGTCCGTCTGTCCGTCTGTCCGTCTGTCCGTCTGTCCGTCTGTCCGTCTGTCCGTCTGTCCGTCTGTCCGTCTGTCCGTCTGTCCGTCTGTCCGTCTGTCCGTCTGTCCGTCTGTCCGTCTGTCCGTCTGTCCGTCTGTCCGTCTGTCCGTCTGTCCGTCTGTCCGTCTGTCCGTCTGTCCGTCTGTCCGTCTGTCCGTCTGTCCGTCTGTCCGTCTGTCCGTCTGTCCGTCTGTCCGTCTGTCCGTCTGTCCGTCTGTCCGTCTGTCCGTCTGTCCGTCTGTCCGTCTGTCCGTCTGTCCGTCTGTCCGTCTGTCCGTCTGTCCGTCTGTCCGTCTGTCCGTCTGTCCGTCTGTCCGTCTGTCCGTCTGTCCGTCTGTCCGTCTGTCCGTCTGTCCGTCTGTCCGTCTGTCCGTCTGTCCGTCTGTCCGTCTGTCCGTCTGTCCGTCTGTCCGTCTGTCCGTCTGTCCGTCTGTCCGTCTGTCCGTCTGTCCGTCTGTCCGTCTGTCCGTCTGTCCGTCTGTCCGTCTGTCCGTCTGTCCGTCTGTCCGTCTGTCCGTCTGTCCGTCTGTCCGTCTGTCCGTCTGTCCGTCTGTCCGTCTGTCCGTCTGTCCGTCTGTCCGTCTGTCCGTCTGTCCGTCTGTCCGTCTGTCCGTCTGTCCGTCTGTCCGTCTGTCCGTCTGTCCGTCTGTCCGTCTGTCCGTCTGTCCGTCTGTCCGTCTGTCCGTCTGTCCGTCTGTCCGTCTGTCCGTCTGTCCGTCTGTCCGTCTGTCCGTCTGTCCGTCTGTCCGTCTGTCCGTCTGTCCGTCTGTCCGTCTGTCCGTCTGTCCGTCTGTCCGTCTGTCCGTCTGTCCGTCTGTCCGTCTGTCCGTCTGTCCGTCTGTCCGTCTGTCCGTCTGTCCGTCTGTCCGTCTGTCCGTCTGTCCGTCTGTCCGTCTGTCCGTCTGTCCGTCTGTCCGTCTGTCCGTCTGTCCGTCTGTCCGTCTGTCCGTCTGTCCGTCTGTCCGTCTGTCCGTCTGTCCGTCTGTCCGTCTGTCCGTCTGTCCGTCTGTCCGTCTGTCCGTCTGTCTGTCTGTCTGTCTGTCTGTCTGTCTGTCTGTCTGTCTATATAGATATAAAGAAGATAAGCCACTTGTAATGATTAGGGAATCGGATCAATGTCTTCACAATAATAGATTTAATCTATTCTATTCTCTCGCATCGTAAGGCCAGACGAAATATTAGTGTGGTCCAATGGATGGTCTGAACAATGGACTCTTACATTTTGCAACTATACTAATTGTAGATATCAGCATGTTGTTTTTAATCCATAAGTGCCCTGGTTTAAGTGAATGTGATGTTTATGCATCGATATTGACTCAAGGCGACTTTAAAATCATTTTTAACCGACTTAAAAAAAAGGAGGAGGTTCACAATTCGTCGAAATCTTTTTTTTATGTATGTTCCCCGATTACTCGAAGACGCCTGGACCGATTCGCGAAGTTTTTTTTTGTTAAAAGGGTATAGATCCCAGGTGGTCCCATTGGTCCCACTAAGTCAGGATCTGATGATGGGATCTCAGAAAAATCGAGGGCAACCCTCAAATTTTATAGGGATGCATAATTTGTTTTTTATTGAAGTCTGTGTACTTTTTATGAATAAAAAAAATGTATTATATCACAATATTTGGCTACACTCTTATAAACATGCGCTCTTGTGCAAATCTGGTGTTGGCGGATGGGGTAAGTAGTCTATAAACTCTACAACTCGCTAATCGTCTCCTACAAGAATGCATGAATATGTTGGTCGTCAATTATTTGCAGGAGTTCCTCGCGATTTTTCATTCTCTTTTGATAACCACTACTTAATGCTCATCAAAAGTATTTGTAAAAACTATTTAAATGTCAGGACATACTATGCTGGAAAATCTTACGTTAATAAAAAAGACAGTATTAGAAAATATTACATTACCTATATACAAAATAAATTTTTCACTGTTAGTAAAGTTATTGTGCCTATTATGTAACTGTGAGTTTCCTTTTCAAGAAATTATAATATTATGTCTATGTCTCATAAAATTTTAAATTTTATCTTAACATGAAACACGCACACCTGAGATTTCATGAACTGGGTAAAATAATGTTAGTTGGTAGCCCCATAGAGTTCACCTGTCCCTTTCGGGTGTACGCCTATGCCTCATCTATATATATACTAAATCTATGAAACAACATTATGTGAGCTGTCAGTTGCTTTTTTTATACCATCTATATCAAATGAAAAGGAGTTTTATACAATGGTTTAAAATCAGACAAATGAATGAGACAGAAGTCTGCAGTTGCTGAACATTCAGAAAAAGGCTCCAAACATTATCTTCGATTTGATAAACCACAAATCCTTGCCAAAGAACACCGATTCCTACCTAGGATGATCCGCGAGGCTATTGAAATTAAAAAACATCCTAATTTCAATAGAGAAGATGGTTGGAAGCTAGCACCAGCCTGGGATCCAATTATACATTTAATTAAATCGGAACCCAAAAGACCAACTGCCAGACCTCATGACACTGTGAGCTCTTTCTGCGTAGATCGGACTACATCAAAATAAAAATGTAATATCAACTACATTGAGGGTAGAAACACTGCACTACACTTTCGAGATGACATACAACTCAGTCTCCCCCGTGACCATGAAGGCTGCAAAGTCTTCGAAACGTCGGGTTAAAAAAGTAAAATAAACCGCGATATAATCCGTAAATTTCGTTTTATTCCAAAATGAAAAGGAGTTTAAATGCAGTCACCATTTCCGAAATCGGCTCAGAAAGATTATAATAAATGAATGGCTAGACTGATGGATTTTTTGACAGATGTTTTTTTCATGATATTTTTTTTATTGATGAATATAATATTTTATTACTTATTATCCTATTCCCGACGAAGACAATTCCAAAAACACCAAAATAATAAAAATTGATCCAACCGTTCTTGAGTTATAAATGGTGTAACTAACACATAACTAACACGACTTTGTTTTATATATATAGATTTAGTCTAGCCTATGGTTTAGCTTTGTGGAATGGTCTATGTTTTTAATCGTTGCCTGCCTTAATCTATAGAACTTACAGAGTGTAAAAAGAATCATTTGTTTTTAATGTCCAATAAAAAAATCTTTCGTATTTCGTTTTGTATCAATGTGCTGATAAATATGTAGTCCAAGCGAAAAAGATCTGATACTCACACGAATTAAAATAATTAGACAGCCTGCGTGGCGCAGTAGGCGAGTAGTCGTCTGTGAAACGTGAGGCCGTGGGTTTGATTCCACACCGGGACAAATGTTTGTGTGACCGAAAGTCTCTCGTAGTCCCTTATACCCACGACACAAGACTCGTATCTTAGTGTGCGATCAAGACTATGTGACTTTTGGGTGTTATTTATTTAATTAAAATAATTATACCCTTAAATGAAGACATTGAAATATCATCAAATATGCTTTAGAATAAACTCGACATTTTGGATGCACTAGTTCTATCCCTGACTTTACTAACAAGGACCATGAACTTATAGTACGTTTTGTAGTCGTAACTCCGGCAAACGTACCTAATAACTACTCTATACATGAATTTAGATAGCAGCGATAGCCTAGTTGGTTGGGGTACGGACTGCCAAGACGAAAGTCGTAGGTTCGAAACCCAAGTGGCATACACCTCTGACTTTTCTAAAGTTATGTGTGTATTAAAATGTTAATTATCGCTTGCTTTAACGGTGAAGGAAAACATCGTGAGGAAACCTGCATATCTGAGAATTTTTCGAAGGTATGAGAAGTCTGCCAACCCGCATTGGGCCAGCGTGGTTGACTACGGCCTAACCCCTCTCATTAGTAGAGGAGGCCCGTGCCCAGCAGTGGGACAATGTTTAATACAGGGCTAGTATTATTATATACATGAATTTATGAACTAAAACCACTTCAACTATAAATAACGCTTTGTTCCTTACAAAATGATTTTATAAATATTCAAGTGACATAAAAAGTATTGAATTCAAGGTGGCGTCGCCCTCCTTACTTTCATCGCTTGAAAGAGTCCTTTCAGGTAAACTTGACCTAGCTTTTAAGGAAAGTGTATCTTGACTACTAAAGAAAGAAAGGGTATTGAAAGATATAATTATAACATTCACTCTGTTTTAATAGTTTGGAAAAAATCTAGCCTTGACTGTCTCGGTGGCGCAGTTGTAATTGCACATGTGTTAGGACTGCTATGCTGAGGTCTCGGGTTTGATCCCCGGGTCGGGTGATAATTGGTTTTTCTAGTTAGGCTTACTTGATGGAAAGTGATCACCGCCGCCCATGAACATCTGCAACACCAGACTGCTTGCAAATGCGTTGCCGGTGTTTCAGGAAAGAATATGCTCACTTCTTGAAAGTTCCCAGGTCGTAACGGTTCGGAAAGACCGCCGGCGACAGCTGGTTCCACAGAGTAGTTGTACGAGGCAGAAAATGACGTAAAAATCGCGCTGTTGTGGAACGCTGGACATCGAGGTGGTGCGGATGGAATTTTACGTTTATGCGCGATGTCCGATGGTGAAATTCAGCGGCCGATCAATCCAAACAATTCCTCGGAACATTCCCCATGATAAATGCGGTAGAAGATGCAGAGTGATCCAACATCTCTACGCAGAGCCAAAATACTCAGTATCAGCCCGGAGTCCGGAATTGAGCCCGGTATGGCGATAAGCTCGCCCCCTATTACATTATGGGGCCGAAACAAATTCGGCGAAAAGTGGGTGTACTGGTTACACACCTCTGCCCTTTGGGAATTACACGTGTAAGTGTATAAAATCTAGCCAAGAACGGTGATAGTCTATTAAGGAATAACCACTAAAACTGACAGGGTTCGTTCCCAGCCTCTGAAGTGACGAATGCGTTTTTGTTTATTATTGTTACTGTTAAGGGAAACAATGTGAGTCTAATTAAATTATTAAATAAATTTTACGTTTATAAAGTTTAAATATATAAATTATCTCCGTGGCGCAGCGGGTGAGTAGCCAGCTTTGATACGAGAGGCCGTGGGTTCGTTTACCGCACCGAGACAAATGTTTGTGTGAGTAGACACCACACACATAGACTTCTGCAATGCCAGGGTATAGTAAAGCCGTTGCCTACCGTTCCGTGGGTGTATTTATTTATTTATTCCCTACACCTAGGGCTGTGCGAATATCATTCAAATCGAATACGCATATCATTCGAATTTTCGCATTATTCCGAAAGTTCCCGAATAGTTAGCAAAAAATCGAATCATTCGAAAGTTAGCGAATAATTCGAAAGGAGAATGCCTTGGAGAAAGGAGACTATTTTTTGTATGGAGCCCCGTTGCTTTTTAATTTAACTTTTAAATAATTTTGGACAATAGTGAAAATTATACACAAAATATAAATATTCGATTCGAAACGAATAATTTGTAAGTTCGAATTATTCGCACACCCATACCTACACCCTTCGCAATGTCACGGTCGGTATTAATATAATTTTGTAAAGCCAAGCTAAGCAAATAACGTATTTTTTACCTCTGAAGGATAAAACATTTTGCTGTCAAATATTTCAAAATTGCTTGCCACGGTTTATTGCCAACAAACTAAATGCCTGAAATATATAAAATATACTCGAATGATACTGCCACTGTTACAATAAAAGTTTTACATTATAACTGCGCCATTAATCACTACAATTTGGTGACAAAATTGTATATAAGATATTTTATCGTGAAAATTACGTTTGGTTCTTCGAAATCTGCTGACCTAATCGCTACATAAAAATATATTTAAAAATTTTAATGATTGTTTTTTTGTACAAAAGCGTTCAAAATGGAATAAAATGTTTAAAAAGCTGCTGTTTTTTATCTGTCCTTTGATGTAATTGATATAAGTTAACGATCCTAAACCAAAAAAACCATATGGTCAAATGAAAAACTCTTCGTATTACTTATACAACATTATTAACAAAGACTTGGAATAAACACTTATAAAACCATTAAAATTTTCTGCCACCAACTGTCGTGATAACTCAGCGTCGGTAGCTTTTGTATGGGCGTACAAAGCTCAAACCTCCAAGGTCATTGCTGCTGAAAACTTTAAGGAAATATACTATCTTTCGCGTGAGGTTTTTTAGTATTAGGTAAATATTATACAATAATAGATCCTTGTAATCCCGAAATTTTAAACTTTTACTCCATAAGAACAATCAAGTCGGTAAGTAAAACTTTTCATTCACAAAAATATACAAAGACTTAAGTCGAGCAACTTTTATAAACCGAAAGAATCCAATCGCTATCCAACAAGCAAAAGTTTTAACTTAATTTGTTGTCATGTTGTGACGAAGTTGGACTTAATTCCTATTATGGGGTCGATGGCACAGGTGGATCTAATTGTAACTCCTGTTAACAATGTTTATTATATTCCAGGACTCGTGCGTGAAATTTCAGAAGTTTGTCAATCGAGGTATAAATTTCATTATTGACGATTTCAATTCGACCTTATCGAGTTCGAAATATGAGTTTATATTGTATATTCTACATACATAAAACATATTCCTTTGTTAATGTTAAATTGTTGTATAAAATAAAAGATTATTTAATATAATTATTTATGAATTGTTTCTCATCATCATATTAAATTGACTTTTGCTGGTGGTAGGATGTTCATATCCGCCCAGATAGTGACCACCGTATACAGGGTGTAAAACCCACCATAGTGGCACACGCAAGTGTGTCGTGTTCCAGGATCAGCCAGTGTAGAGCCTAGTATAGGGGTACGATGTTTGGCCGTTTTGCGGTATTCTGAGTACTCTGACACCAGCCCCTTAACTACTTCTTCACCTTCTTGCCCATGGCGTAGTGTGAAGAAGCAGGCCGGCATGAGAAACTCTAATTGGACGGCACTGCGCTTACCATGTGGTCACTTTGCCGTGCCAGGATAAAAAAAAACTTTCAAAAATGATGTTACCAAAGCCTGTTTCAGGTCATCAGATTCTGGACTATCTATAGTACAAAAATACATCTTTATTTTAAGTGAGTAATATAATAATTTAATATTATGAGAGTTCAATCGATCGTGTAAATCAGTAATTACAGTTTGTTGCTACAATATTTTGCATAAAATCTTCGGCTTCAAATAATGAAAAGTTTTGCGCCCGGATCTGAAGCTTTATTTATCGCCCCCAGTACAAAAAATGCCTGAAAAATAAACATACTATTACTCCATCAAACCATTTTATGAATCAATGAATTCGTAGCTAATTTCTTAGACATGTCCAAATAGATTTCTACGCTCATAGGCGTAAGGTCCGAAGTTTAACAATACACTAATTGCGTGAAGGGTGAAAATGTGCCCGGTCATTGACCTCTGGCGTAGCGCCAACTGTGCTACGCGTGCCTACGATTGATCAGTAATACTGTCATGTAAACAAGATTATCGGTTATATATCTTACGTGCGAATCCCCGGTGTTTGGGGATAAAGAGGTACGATCAAATATGTTTGTATACATTATTATGTCTTTATTGGCATATTATAGGTAAATAACATAATAATGGTGAAGGGTATACATTTTCGAAACGGAGGCCAATACTAGCTAATTATATATAATTATAGACACCTCATATATCTCATTTTTGTAACGGATAGAACGCTCCAAATTTGAGATCACAAAAAAATAACATAATAAGAATTTATCCATATAACACGCACCAAACAATATACAGGCTGCTACTGAAAGATGGTATTAAAATGTTCAGTTTACCAGTTTTAGTAGTGAAAGATTTATCGGTTTTGTGACCCGCCTACCTGGGTGTACGTTGCCAATCGATCGATAAAGGCATGAAACGCGGGGCTATATGCACCCCCGTAAGTCTGTAAGTACACCGTACCCTGACGATTCTTATGAATGTAGCGACACACGCCTTTAGACATTAATATCCAGAGTAACTCAGCAAATTATAATAACTATATTTTGTCTCATGATGTTTAGGCAGCAAGCCTATCTCCACATCAGGCAGAAATACTTTATAGAGAAACATAAAACAAATACAAATGCTGATTGGCTGACCTGAGGTATAAATCCAAGGTATCACTTAGCCTTAGTATACTGCTATACTTGTATAGGGTGATATTTTTCGTTGGTACCTAAATCAGTACGATGTTTGGCAAATTATATTAAATTATAAATAAATTAATTAAAATAACGGCTCTTTATCTTCTTAACTAATAATGATAACAATTTATTATGCTTTTAAATGCATTGTTTATAAAATGTGCGCGGAACGGTGGAACAAAAATAATAGAAAATGAATTTGAACGCAAAAAGTAATGCTCAATCATAATCATGTACAACATATTTGGTTACCTATGAACGCATTATATTCTTGAGAATATTTAATATTATTTAATTACAAATTATCTACATTTCCATAATATTTTACATAGAACAGATGTGTATGTAGTATTTGTATAATTCTATAATGTCTGCGCAATTAGACTGTCATAGGCAGACTAATCAATAGTCCTTACCTGCGGTTCATGGAACTCCAATTAACCGCATTCTATCACTGTCGCTTTGATTAACATCTTACTTACTTCGTTATATTAATAACATTATCTAAAGTACATAGTCTATGTATAAATATATGCTAATATGAAGTTAATTTATTCTCATTTGTAATTGCTTATAACGAATAAAATATTTCTTTCTATTATAAAACTGTAGAGCTACCAAACAAATCATATCCGTTCATTATCACTCGTGCATTTTGGCATTATTTCGAACTATTTCTACTTCTTTAACTATTCTTTAACTATACTTCTTTAACTATTTATTTTTAAATTGTAAATGTACAAACATTTAAAACTTATAAGATGGAATGTGCTACTAATGGAAACGTAGACTCACATTAGTACACTTGTGATTGTTGTAAAATGTGTGATATTTTTTTTAATTCAAACTGGCCAGTTCATTAATACGGAAACTCTCTCTCTCTCTCTCTTCCTGGCAATTCGTCCCACATGGTGGTAGGGCCAGCCTTCCACTTTGCTTCGTCTTCGTCGTCTGCGGATAAATTGCATTCCCTCATGTCCCTCTGCACTACATCATTAGAAGTGGTAGAGCCACGTTGTAGACATATTTTTCTACAGCATGAATGGGCGGCTCGACCGGGGTAGTACCACTGTCTCACAGAAAACCAACGTAAAGTGACAATTTAATGTCGCGTTTCGTATGGTAAGTGAGATATCCGGAGTCCCAGATTCCCCTTTCCCTTCCCTAATACCTATTCCTGTCCTTTAAGGCCGACTGTGCATACATGACACTTTCGGTATTGTGGATGTTCATGGGCGGTGGAGATCACTTAACATCACGTGACCCACTGGCTCGTTGGTCGGCCTATGCTATATAAAAAAAACCTTCCACCTTGCCTTGGGCCTGCCTCTGGATTAATACGGAAACTATATACTTAAAAATATTTTAAATCAACAAATATATTCATCCAATAGACACCTCATAAACAATATTAAGATAATCTATATCCTGGGTATCGGAAGCTATGAGGAATATACGGTTCTACAACACAAATATTTATGAATCTTTCAGAAGATTTTCTATGGGTCGATATACTCGCGGGTTTGTTTCACATTTGCCCACTACGCCACGGAGGTCGTTGCATATTATCAAAGTATAAAGAATAAAAAATTTGGAATAATTCGAGGACTCACTCTAGTATTTAATTAACAACATGACTATATGATGACTTAAAATAGATTACGAGTTCACTAAAAATTCATATTCATATATATGGACTCTCGCCTGTACCCGAAGGGGTAGGCAGAGGTGTGGACACCCACATTTCGCTGAGCTTATTACCGTCCCATGATGTGATAGGGGGTCAGCCTATCGCCCTTATGTGTGTCATTTATATATGCGTTTTATCTTATATCTACTTTCGATCTAAATGCAACACTGTCACGATTGAATTGGTATGCCTAATGTAACTTTATTGACACTGACACTAGATTGGAATGACATTAAAATATTTTGCATTACATAAATGTTCCGATATTCTAAATTTTTAGTTACGGGAATTGTGAATTCATTATTGTAATTTTCAAGATAACATTTAGGTACTTACTATATTGAGTTTGTCAATTGATCAAGTCAGAATAAACTTATTCATTTGTTTGAACCTTGTTGAGGTCGAAGAAAACTCGAGGGATCTTCTAAAACAACATTTTTGGGTCAGGAAGATTTCTGACATTACAAACATTTTTAATAAACTTATTTTCGGAACTCGGAATTGTAACAGTAGATACATTTAATGTATTGAAGCGTACAATTTGTTCCATCATTAACATTCTTTGATAAAATGTTTTATTCATCTTAACCTGAAAACCGAGAATATTATTAATTTTCGCAGAATTCGTCTCAAAAGACAGATTCGTCAACTTCAAGTAAGATAGAAATAAAATAATTCACAAAATCTTACGAAACATTTGAATGAGAAATATGGATTTTTTAATGAAACTGGCCGTATACGCTTCGTAAGCATTTTAGAATCTGAGAATTGGTTTTTATTATAGCGTAGTTGTAGATATGTATTATTATTTTAATCATAAAGTTACCTTACCTAAAACCTATTATCACATTTATTGAATATATATCAGTCCTATACTGTGATAGTGGGCGAGTCTATCGACATGCTGTGCACAATTCCAGACTCCGGGCTGCTGCCGAGTATTTCCAAATAGAAAAACCCGATATCACTACCCGACCCGGTGATAGAACCCAAGACCTCAGCACAGCAGTCGTAACGCATGCGCAATACAACTGCGCCACCGAGGCAGTTAACAAATAACTAAGTTAGAAGCCATTCACAGAAAAGAGTTGAAAAAAGTGTAGTTAAAGTGATAGAGCCACGCTGTAGACATATTCGTCTACAGCATGAATGGGCCGGCTCGACCGGGGCAGTACCACTGTCTCACAGAAAACCAACGTAAAGTGACAGTTTACTGTCGCGTTTCGCATGGTAAGTGAGATATCCGGAGGCCCAGATTCCCCCTTCCCAACCCTAATACCTATTCCTGGTCCTTTAAGGCCGACAGCGCATACATGTCACTTTCGGTGTTGTGGATGTTCATGGGCGGTGGAGATCACTTAAAATCAGGTAACCTACTGGCTCGTTTGTCGGAATATAATATAAAAAAAAAAGTAAAAAAACTTTAGGTTTTACATAACAAAGTTTCAGATTGAAACATAGGATAGTTTTGTACATGATTGGTGATGCTGTTGAGATAAAAAAATACGAAAATCCAGTGTACCTAGAAGGTGGCCTGTGGGATGACAACGTCTGTCCAGGGCCACTATATTCAATATTTTTTAAATATATCTTAAGCAATAACGTATGGTTAGTGCTACGCATTTTTCTTTCTAGAGAGTTCGGCGTAAATGAAGACTTTGTCATAGTTTGAATATAAACTTTGAGCATTTTTTACAAGACCACACCGTAAATTTAAACTATTTGGCACGCTTTATACATATTATAAAAATATGGTCTAAAATGTGTATAGATTTTTTTTATCCTGGTTAAGATATAAGGCTAAAGTTATGAAATATTGTATTGTTATCGGTCCTTGATACGTGCGCAAAATTTCCAGTGAATACCGTTAAAATATTAAGGTCAGGTTATAAATATTAATATAAGGTCAGAAATATGTAAATAATGTACGTATTTATTTTACTTATATTTTAACATAACAAAATAAAAAACACATGTGAGATTAATTTTACTAAAAAATAAAATATATCGTAGATTGAATTCCAATTCGCAACAGATTTTTTGTGTTATACTACGTGTAACGGTAATAACGCACATCCTCAGACACCCCAATTTAAAAATATTATAACAATCATAATTCATGTATTGAAATTAGACTGCGATGAAAATAAATATTGTTTTTTTATGAAATTAGTTGTACTAATTTTTGACATAAAGTAATTTTTATTATTTGATTTTTTAAAGTGTTCGTTTATTATTGCATTTAGAAAAGATTTTATTGCATCGAGTTACATCTCAGTTTCGTTTGTTTTGAACGTTAAATTAAAGCGTGACTATTATTTACCTGAGTGTTAATTATTTTTGGAAATAAAATCGTCTATTAAAAAATTGTTGATATCGATTCTGTCGCTTATTCTGGACAAACTACTTTCAGAATGTGCATTAATCATGTTACATGTTGTATATATGACAGAGCAACATGAAAACGGATACTCAATTCAACTTTTAAATAAATCGTTTTATTGTGGAATGTCTATACCGTCACTTGTTTTGCTATTTTGAGGGTGGGTTTGAGTAGTTAATCGGGTGATCTCGCGCACAGAGTGGGGCACAATACAAAATATTACAATAAAAGCGTGCACCTTGTCATTTATAGAAGAATTCCGTATTCAATATTGAAAAGTTAATAACTTAGAGGTCGTAATGCCGAAATACTGTTTAAAGTAATATGTTAACATGATGTAAAACTATAATTAGCATCAGTTATAGTAACTTAGATTGTGCTGTGTTTAAAAGAGCAACCATGAGAGTTTCTTGCTAGATTCTTCTCCATGGATGACTACATTCCGAACTGGCAGTAAATTAATAAACTCTGAAGTCTGAAGTGTTAATCTTGAGTTTTACTACCGAATACCGGACGATGTGCATCCTGACTATATCTGGAGATCGGAGAGGGACATGTAATCCCTCTCACAAACCTCGACCTGTGGACATGCCGATGACATAGATTTCAAGCTAATGTAAACAAGTCCTATCGGATAAATCGTAACGAAATGATTGCCACGATACAGGCCGTGGCTAGTGTGGATATCATAGGAAAATATAACTGTAATGTTAATTTGGATCCGTAGCTGTATGTAGCGGTATACCTAGCGGTTGCCTGCCTCCGTCCGCGTGGTAGTTATTTTTGAAAGTTATAAAGTTCATAGATTCATCTTAATCTATACCGTGAAACCGTGCTTTTTTTAAGGATAAAAAGTAGCATACGTCATTTTCTGATTTTTGAGCTACTACTTTGCCAAAAATCATTTCAACCCCTTGCTCTGTGAAAAACAAATAACTATCCCGGGAACGACATACATAACAGACCATTATTTAAATAATACCTGAATCGGGATCAGTGAGTCATAAAATGAATATTTCACGCAAAATCGGGTAGATTACTCAAATTGTCAGGCAGCGTTACAGATTTATATATTACTTACTTTCAATACGTTCTTACTGATGGCTGCCAAACATTGGCTATGAATAAAACACATCAGCAAGTTAGAGACTTGTCAACATGCCATGGAGAGGAGCATGTTAGGTAAAACTAGGTTTTACAAAATTAGAAACGAAACCATCAGAAGACAGACTAAAGTAAAGGCCATCAAGACAAAGATAAAAGACTTGAAATGGAGTTGGGCAGGACATACAGTAAGAGTGAAAGATAAATGGAGGAAAACTGTAATACGCTGGTTTCCAAGGGACAGGAAAAGAAAAAGAGGACGTCCGGGTAGAAGATGGGTGATGATTTAAAAGCAGAGAATATATATATATTTTTTAATTAAATTATTTTTATTTGTATTGTCACTTTTAGTAATCTTTTTTTTATATCATAGTCCGACAAACGAGCCAGTGGGTTACCTGATGTTAAGTGATCTCCACCGCCCATGAACATACATAATACCGAAAGTATCACGTATGCGCTGTCGGCCTTAAAGGTGAGGAATAGGGATTAGGGAAGGGAAGCGGGAATCTGGGCCTCCGGATATCTCACTTACCATACGAAACGCGACAGTGAACTGTCACTTTACGTTGGTTTTCTGCGAGACAGTGGTATTACTCCTGTCGAGCCGGCCCATTCATGCTGAAGACAAATATGTCACCACTTTAAAGTTTGTAAATTAATCTTTTTGAGTAAATAAATGTCTTTAAATACACTTGTAGTAAATCCGAAATAAAGGCTATAATAAATTATAAATAACTAGCTGTTGCTCGCGGCTCCGCCCGCGTGGAGGTCATGTTTGGGGGAAAAAGTATACCATACAAAATACCAATATTCATGCGTTTAACTTAATAATGACGGATTTTCATACGAACTTTCATTCCCTATTTTACCCCCTTAGAGGCGGAATTTCCAAAAATCCTGAAACATATATTTTTTATTTTTAACTAAAATGCCAAATACAAATTTTCATGAATTTAACTTCAAAAATGACGGAGTTTCATACAAACTTTCATCCCCTATTTTACCCCCTTAGGGGTGGTATTTCCAAAAACCCTTCCTTAGTGGATGCCTACGTGATAAAAGGTACCTACTGTCAAAATTTCAAGTCTCTAACCCCAGCCGTTTAGGCTGTGCGTTGATCGATCAATCAGTCAGTCAGTCAGTCAGTCAGTTTCTTCTTTTATATATACAGATAATAAATAAATAATAAATCGTTTATTAGCAAAATTATTAAAACTAATGAGTACATTCGTCGAGTCTTGAACTAAGCAAATGCTTGTATCTCAGGACTCTGATTAGAGTGAACAATATTGACAATCTAGGTTATGCTACAGTTTATTACATATGCTCCTACGTTTCGATTTTATTACTTGTGGGATATGATGTGTATGTGTGTGTGTGTATGTGTGTGTGTATGTGTGTGTGTGTTTTGATTTAAATAAGTGACTCAGTTTCATTGTAGGATAAGTGCAGAAGCTCCTTTTTCAGTAATCGAGTACATTGAGATATAGTACAGTTTTTTATTTACATTTTTTGGCGACTTTGTTATATGTGCGGGGATGGGAGAAGGAAGGAGAGCGTCTGGCAAGCTGGGAAATAAGGTTGGTGTCGGGAAACTGTATACTCGTTTCTTTAAAAGGTCACGATAGTCTGGGCGGTTCTGCAATCTTTTGTGTGTTTTAACTGTGGCACTTAGGATGAAAAGTTGGCGGATCCGGAGTACTCTGAATTCTTGGTATATAGCATCGGTTGAGTAACGAAACGTTTTCTTCATAGCTACTTTAATTATTGCTCTTTGGGCTCTCTCTAGACTTAATAAAATTGATTTTCCCGCGCAGCCCCAAACTCCAATGCAATATTGCATTACCGACTGACAAAGGCAGAGGTAGACTACGCGTAATACATCCGGGGGTGCACAGTCACGCAGTTTCTTTATGATATGGATTAACTTACGTGCTCGGGCGCATAGTGAAGATATATGCTGTTTATATGTTAAACTTTCATCTATGACAATGCCGAGATATTTTATTGACTTTGTGCGTTCGATTAACTCGCTAGAGATGGTAGTATTTTGGTTGAGGGGACTATTAGTATTTATTGTTAGAGACATTGAAGGGTCTGGGCTGGAAATTATGTTTTTGGAAAATGCAATATACTATGTTTTCTTCGTATTCAGTGTTAACAGGTTAGCATCAAGAGCACTAATCACTTGAGAGATACCTAACTCCGCTACCTTATATACCTGGTTCCATGACCTGTCATGAAAGATCAATACTGTATCGTCAGCATAAGCAATAGTGTCTGCATTAGTTAGAGGGAGATTTACAATATCGTTTATATAAAGGATAAATAGTGTCGGGCCAAGAATGCTTCCTTGTGGAACGCCGAACTTGATTGACTGTAGATCACTGTGTAGGTTGTCGATTTTTACATATTGCTGTCGGGATGTCAAGTAGCTTTGGAACCATTTTAGGGGGATTCCCCTAATACCTACTGCTTCAAGTTTTCTTAGTAAGAGTCCTACAGATACAGTATCGAACGCACGTGCTAGGTCCAAGAAAACACCCAAGCAACGATATCCATTTTCTACTTGTTGTGATATTTGATTGGCTAAGAGCGTTGCTGCCTGCTCCGTTGACTTGCCTTTACGGAAGCCAAATTGTTTATCTGTGATTATGTTGTGCTTATCGAGGAAGGTGGTCAGGCGATTGTTTACAAGATTTTCCAGTATCTTAGAGAGGACACTTAATAATGCAATGGGTCGGTAATTCTCTGGCAAATCGTCAGGTCCGTTTTTGTATATTGGGCAGATTGCTGCTACTTTCCATATCTCTGGAAAGATACCGGTTTCTAAGCTTAAGTTGAGCAGATGGGAGAGAGGTGGGAGAATACTTGGGAGAGTGTTTTTTAGGAGTGATACAGTTAGGCGGTCGGGTCCTGGGGTGCTGTCTGAATTTAGGTGATAAATAATTTTTAAAATCTCTTCTTCGTCTGTTGGGTGAAAAAAGAGCGAATGTGTGTTGATATTTGGAGGGGTATACGTTGCAATTAGTGAGTCTTGGGTTGTTGATAGTTTTGTAAGAATTTTTTCTGCAAGAGATTCCCCTAATTTGGTGAAATGTTCGTTACAAGAGTTAAGTGAGGGTGTTGGGTTGTTTTTAGATTTAATAAGTTTGGTGGAGTGGTTATCAGTACAGTTAGTTCCGCATATACTTTTTACTGTTCCAGAGTTTCTTGGGATTGTTTTTATCATCGTCTATCTTTTTCCTATTGTAGTCTGCCTTTGTATTGCGAAGTAAATTAGTGAAGAAGTTTCTATATCTTGTATAAATTAAACGTTTGGTTTTGTTATTAGGCTCTGCTTTGGCTACAAGATGAAGTTTGTCTCGATGGTGCATACATCTGATCAGACCTCTAGTAACCCAGGGTTTTATACATATCAGTCTCCGACTAATTTTTATTTGTTTGATATTGTTATTTATGGTGAGGGATATAGTTCTGTAGAATATATTTAGTGCTGATATTATGCAATTATTGCTTAGCACATCGGTCCAATCTGCTTTATTAATTTCAGCTGCGACTTTGACCCAGTTAATGCTTAGTCTAAAATGATTATTCTGCTTCTTTTTTTATAGTGTATTTTATGTGGGATTAATGCTAGAGCCATATTATGGTCAGTAAGGGGCAAGTCACAGATAAGTCCTGAAGGGGTGCTTTGTGATTTTATGAATATATGATCTAGGCAGGCATCACCTCTAGTTGGCAGGTTTATTGCAGCGAGAAGACCATGGAATGCCAATAATGAGAGATAGTGTTCAGTCTGTTTGTTTTCCGCGTGCATAATATTTATATTAATGTCTCCTGCCAAAACTATTGTTTGTTTTCGCTGTATTTCAGATAGAATTGCGTCTAGAGAGTCTATGAATCTATCAGTGTTTGGAAATGACGGAGAACGGTAAATTCCCAATAACATAATTTCATCATTTATATTTAACATGAGGCTATCGGCATCGTATAGTGTGTGATTCTGTACAGTGATGTTGTCACTCAATGTGTTGTTTTTACGTAAGTCACAACGCCTCGATTTTTATTTGAATTATAAATAGTTAAGTTTGAAGTTAATAAAAGCGTGTCAAATATAATAACTAAAATTAATCTTGACACGCGCCAGCACTCCAGACAAATTCCGAGTTCCGAAACCAGTAATCGCCGAACACTGATAACGGGTCGAGTTCGATACCTATTATGCAAAATGGTTATAAGGAAGGAAACAAACTGTGTGGACATTCAATGCGGAGTAAGCCAGCCCAAGGAATCGTGTTTTATTAAAACAGTTTTTTTATTATAATAAAACGTATGATAACGCGGAACAACCAGGTGAAGACGCCTAACAGGTGACATGACGTCGTGGACGGCACTCGTAGCGCTGCTGTTGTGTGCAAGAAGCGTCAGCAGCAGCGCCACTCCTCGCACATCCGATCCATCCGGCCAATCCAGCCAGCCACACCAGCTACACCAGCCCGACTCCAGGCAGCCCGGCCCGCACTGCTCCAAGCTCGCCAAAATGTATCTCTCAAGTAAGTGTTTTATCATCACGACAGTTTGGTCCTAACTGCACACCTAACTTGAATTTTAATGCTGATTTATACATGTACTATGCAACATTAAAACACGCTTCCCTAAGACAAAATTACATTGAAATTGTAATGCAAAGAAATTCTGTTTTGCGTCCCTATAACGCGTCACCGCGGCGTGCGGCCGCTGTATCGGCAATCAAACTGTCCGGGCGAGTGGAGTGAGCTAAAAAAATTATCGGTGCGCATGCAGATATGAAGCGGTTTATCAGCGTGGACGGACAAGAGCACTCGGTGGCGGTGTACTGGAGCGAGGGTCCAGCACGGGCAGCGGCGGCTCTACTGCTCGTCACGTTGCGACACTTGCTGCACTATTCAGGTGTGTGGCTCGAGAAGGGGTCGCGTGACCTGTGTGACCTTGTCGTCTCGATAGGCTCCTACAACCATACAAACCGGTGAGTGTCCGAATCGTACAGAGAATCAAATCAAATCATTTATTTCGTAAATTAGGCCACTATGGGCACTTTATACATGTTATAATAATGTTAAGGTCTACTGGTGCTTCGGAAATGCCCACTGGTCTGAGACGAAGCACCAAGAAACTCAGCCGTAGGTCTTTTGTAATTATATAGAGATATATATATATATATATATATATATTTAACGGTAGGCAGCGGCTTTGCTGTGCCCTGGTATTGCAGAAGTCTATGGGCGGCGGTGACTACTTACCATCAGGTGGCCCGTCTGCTCGTCTGCCTATCGAAGCACTAAAAAAAAAAAAAGATTCGCCCACTCATACAAATGTGATGAATATTTCTTTCTATCTGATCAGGCTGGCGCTTGTGCCAACGGCTACATGGAATGGGAACCGCCAGTGCGACCAGTGGACATCGTTGTGCGATTCAGTGGAGCATGGGTTCTGCGGGCTGGGCGGGCCGCACCTGGTGGTGACGGAGACAGCCGCGGCAGCGCTGGCGGTGCGCGCGCACGTATATCTTTCCGTCACGGTGCGAACGTTTTCCGACTGCGCGCACGCCATCTTCTGGACGTTCTACGGTAACGTCACCGCGCTTCGTCACTGCTCGTTCGATTTTGCTGAGTGAGTCGTGTTACTGACTGTTCTGTTCAATGATCGTTGTTTGAGAAAAGCATCCTTTGCATGGCTCCAAAATTAGATAATAAATTACCTTATAATAATAATAATAATCCCTGTATTAAACATTGTCCCACTGCTGGGCACGGGTCTCCTTTACTAATGTAATTTTCTGGACTTATCCAAAGCCTTCGACACTGTCTCCATCCCCATACTCTTATTAAAACTAGAACGCATAGGAATAAGAGGTATTGCGCTGGACATGTTCAAAAGCTATCTTGAAAATAGATATCAGCATGTTAAAATAGGTGAGGTAACTAGTAACAGAGCAAATATTGAATATGGCGTCCCCCAAGGGAGTGTTCTAGGGCCGACTCTATTCCTCATCTATATAAACGACTTATGCTCGCTTCCTCTTATAAATTGCTCAGTGTTTACCTATGCCGATGATACAGCGCTAATTGTCCACGGAAATGACTGGACAGAAACGGAAAAACATGCTCAGACTGCACTGGATACAGTATCAGACTGGCTGGTCAATAATCTATTGACACTGAATACAGAAAAAACCAAATTTATTCAGTTTTCCATATGCAATCAATCGCAACCAAAAACGTCACTTACGATTAAAGCCCACACATGCCCCAAACATACCCGCCATCATATTTCCTGCTCTTGCCCAGCTTTAACATCTACAGCTGAAATAAAATATTTAGGAGTAATAATTGACAAACAGCTAAACTGGTACGCACATATAAATAATTTAGTAAACAGAATCCGCAAACTAATTTATATCTTTAAAAAGTTACGTTATTCTGCTGATTCGAATACTCTCGTAGCAATATATCTTACACTATGCCAGTCCCTTCTTGTTTATTGCCTGCCAGCATGGGGTGGAGCACGTAAGACTGCGTTTTTGAAACTAGAAAGGGCACAAAGGGCTGTCCTTAAAGTCATGTATTGCAGACCCTATAGGTACCCAACACAAGAGATTTACAGGCAGTGCAAGTTACTTTCAGTAAGAAAGCTGTACGTGCTTCAAATCATACTAAGAAAGCATCGTGGTCTTCCAA
The DNA here is from genome assembly GCA_905220505.1 of Laothoe populi. Lineage (NCBI taxonomy): Eukaryota > Metazoa > Arthropoda > Insecta > Lepidoptera > Sphingidae > Laothoe > Laothoe populi. Next base: position 5,672,263 of record HG992151.1, on the reverse strand, counting down.
TCATAACCAAAAAACGTCGGGCAGATATTGTCTTTCCACAAGCAAAGCACCGCACCACCTTCCTACAGCACCAATTCTGCTTCCTCGGCCATAAACTTTATAACACGGTAAATAGAATACTAAAAATTCACTTAACCAACTTCTATCAATGTAAAAAAAGAGTGGTAGAATGGTTAGTAGAGCAAAATTATGATGATATTGAAAAAATACTTCGTTCCTCAATATAAAAATCTATTGCACCTGCACGGAGACACACACACTCACACACACACACACACACACACACACACACACACGCGCGCGCGCTTGCGCAAACATGAACTGTATTTTAAAATGTTGTTTTTCTGTTTTAAATTAAAAAAAATTCAAAATTCTTTTATTTTAAATTGTAGTTTGAACATGAATTTATTAGTAGAATCTGCTTAAGAATATTCATATATAAAATTATATATCATGAATAAATATAATATAATAAATATAATTAAATATATCATGAATATTATAATAAAAATAAATTGTGACATATGTGATGCTACGTCTTAAACTTATAAACTTGTTTTTGGAGGAACACTGACTCCCAAGATACAGGTTATACCTAGTTTGGGAGCCAGGGGACCTACATCCGCCTATAATCTTGTGTCCATATAGTATAGTGCCTATTTGTTATAAATTTGTCTATTTGTATTTGTATTTGAATTTGAATAAAAAGAAAGAATTTGAAAGAATGTGAGGGGTAAGACCATGGCTAGACTAAGGTCTAACCATGGTCTAACCCCTGGACTAAGGTCCACCACGCTGGCCTAATACGGGTTGGTGGACTTCACATACCTTCGAAATTCAGAATTGTCAGATAATATGCAGGTTTTCTCACGATGTTTTCCTTCACCGTTAAAGCAACCGATAATTAACATTTTAATACACACATAACTATAGAAAAGTCAGAGGTGTATGCCACTTGGGTTTCGAACATACGACTTTCGTCTTGGCAGTCCGTACCGCAACCAACTAGGCTATCGCTGCTATAAATTACCTTATGACATCAAAAATCTATATTTCACACAATTTAAATAATCACTACATAAATTATAAATAAACATGTGCTACTTACTATACAATAATTGACGAATCCCTTCTTGAAATAAAACGAATTTTACGGATTATATCGCGGTTTATTTTACTTTTTTACTTTTTTAACCCGACGTTTCGAAGGCTTTACAGCCTTCGTGGTCACGGGGCAGACTAAGTTGTATGTCGTCACGAAAGTATAGTGCAATGTTTCTACCCTCCATATAGTTGATATTTAATTTTTATTTGTTGTAGTCCGATCTACGCAGAAGGAGCTCACAATGTCTTGAGGTCTGGCAGTTGGTCTTTTGGGTTCCGATTTAATTAAATGTATAATTGGATCCCAGGCTGGTGCTAGCTTCCAACCATCTTCTCTATTGAAATTTGGATGTTTTTTAATTTCAATAGCCTCGCGGATCATCCTAGGCAGGAATCGGTGTTCTTTGGCAAGGATTTGTGGCTTGTCAAATCGAAGATAATGCTTGGAGCCTTCCTCTGAATGTTCAGCAACTGCAGACTTCTTGACATGAATCCCTTCTTGACAACTTTTAAATATGTGACATTTATTTTTATCATTGTATTAATTATAAATATATGTAACTAGCTGTTGCCCGCGGCTCCGCCTGCGTGGTAATTATTTTTGAATGAAAAGGTATAAAATTCTCAAGTCATCTTAAGCTATTACATCTTTCTATCTATATTTTGTCATCCCATAGGAGCTGTTCTTTTTTTCCGGGAAAAATATAGCTTATATCATTCTGTAATCCCTAATCTACCATATGCAATAAATCATGTCGATCCCTTGCTATACGAAAAAAATATCCCGCGGGAACCGTAGATTTTTCCAGGATAAAAGTACGCTATGTCATTCTCTGACCTCTGAACTACCACGATTCAAAAATCATGCCGATCCCTTGCTCTGTGAAAAACAAAAACTATACCACGGGAACGTATCTTAAAAAAAATCCTTTCAATTTTTTTTTTATTTTATACAAACCTGGCAATAATGAACACAAAATAAAAAGAATTATGCAGTTTGGTGCAGTCGTTCGAAAGTTATGCGCGTACATACATTTCGCCTATTCATTTTTATTTATATAGATTTGATTGTGTAAATTATAATAATAAAATATAAATTAATTATTGAGAAACTTATTAGGTACGAAATCAATGTATACTGTTGTATTTTGTGTATAGTGTTGTCGACATTGCAAACAGGTGTACCCTCATTGGGTAGATTTTTGAGAACATTTGTTATTTGTGAACACTTATACGATGAAATGAGACGAGACGAGACGAGATGAGATGAAATCGGGTAATTTTAGCACTATGCGATAATTAACCTTCCTTTCAGTGTTATTTTAGAATCGGTCCACTAGTTTCAAAGATTGCCCTATACATACTTTACCTTCTTGTAAGCTAAAAGCAACGTACATAGTGGCAAGCATTTTGTGACAATTTTAATATGTGTTATTACTGTCTTTATTCATCTTTATGTAGATTGCAAATAAATTCATTAGCGTTTTTATTTCACATGGATAGGGATTCGGGTCTCGTCACGATGTACGTAGCGGTGGAGACACCCCGGGACGTGCCGGAGGTGCGCGAACTCATCGAGAACATCGTCGGCGCGGCGGTGGCGGTGCGCTTCGTGCCCCTCCCCCGCGCCCTACTCGCCGACCGTCTGCGCAACACTAGCTCGGACTCCTTCCTGTTCCTGGACTGGGAGATGTGGCAGCAGGTCTTGGGAGTGACGCCGATGCATGCAGCCCCGTGCGCATGCGTGCGTCCATCATGCGCAGCCGAGACGCACATGAAGCAGGTGCGCGCCGCCGCCCCGCGACTTTTCAAATACACGCCTCCTCTCTCCCTACTCACACGGCAATTCACGCCGAAACCGGAAGAGCTCCAAGAGATACTCGAGACAGAAGAGCGACGCACGCATGGCGACATAGAAGAAGCGGCGTGCCACTGGGCTGTCCTTCACCCGGCGCGTCTCCGCAATTGGCTCTCCGGGACGAGTCGATTCGATTACGTCGTGACAGTATTCATATGCAAAGAGGAGCCGGAGATTCCTTACGGTTCATATGAGACGTTGATAAACCTAGTAAATGGCGAGTTATGGCAAGTCACGAAGGAATCCAACTTCGGTATCGAAATATATTTAACGAGAATCAACTGTTCTGACCGAGAGGGAGTCGTACATGAACTGGACCAGCTTACACACTCTACCCAATCTTACCGCTTGATCGGCATCGTGACTGGTGGAGAGGGCGTCACTGTGCTCGCCGACTCGACAAAGGCGCGCAAGCTGCAGCTCGTTGCGTACGACTTGAACACAGACGCCGTGCCCAGCACCGTCGGACGGGTGGCAGACCTCGCCGCCGTGCTACGCAGATTGTTTGCCGAGTGTGGATGGACTCGGATCGCGGTTCTCTCGGAGCAGAGTCCACCCGCAGAGGCGTTGGTGAAGGAGCTTCAAGCTGACGGCCAGCTGTGCCTGCGAAATAAACTGACGATGGCGGCCGAAGCTAACCGCACCCTGGTCGAGCTGATGGCGTTGGACGCACGCGTGGTATTCCTCAACATGCGGGCGGCGGCGGCGGCGACCGTGCTGGCGGCGGCGGCACACCTCGGCATGACGCCGGCGCGGGGGTACGCATGGGTGTCGCGCGAGTGGGACGCCTCGCCGCTGCCCATCGACATGCGCGTGTACGTAGTGTCGGGCGCGTGTCGAGTCGGCCACAATGAGTCGCGTGCGAACCTGACCACTCATTTCGACAATCAGTTCGGCACGTGGCCTTCACGTGCCTCGGCGGTGACCGATGCGCTGCTCACCTTCGCGTATGGCTTCTTGAAGTTACAGCGCGACCATCCGCACTACAGGGACGATCTCCACACGAACGACTCTCTGAGGTAAATAATTCCCTTTTTCGATTATTTAGCTTAGGGTGTAATTGTTGTTAAAGGTACCTACTACCTACCTATTAATTGTTAAAATCAATTCTAAATTTTGCCCATATATCCGCTTGGAATAATATTTTAGCAGCACCTTAGACAACTATGATCTAGACAATGAATAATGTATAGTACGTACTTATACATACTAATTATTTTTGGAGTGAGTATGTTTGAGTGACGCTAGAGCTCCAACTACTGTAATTTTACAGCTCATACAGATGAACGATGCGCAACTCGTGGTAGACAAACACACTAATATATAATTAAAAATATAATAAAACGAAATTAAATAAAATGGTGTTCGTTGGTAAATAAATGCATCACTTTCATAATGTTGTTCATTATAGTTTGAATAAGATTTTTAGGAAAAAAAGGTTTCTTATTCCTAAACTACTGCATCGACAAATGTTATTACATTATATTCAACTAGATGTTGCCCGCGGGTCCGCCTGCGTGGATGTTATTTTTGGAACAAAAGGTATACAATCCATGGAGACATCTTAAGCTATGTAATAGCTTTATTTTGTTATCCCATAGAAAGCGTGCATTTTTTCGGGATAAAAAGTAGCCTATGTCATTTTCTGATCCCTAAACTGCCACTATGCAAAACAATCATGTCGATCGCTTGTTCTGTGAAAAACTAAACTATCCCGCGGGAACTGTACATTTTCCGGGATACAAAGTAGCCTACGTGCAATTCCAGACTACAATCTATCTCTGTGCCAAATTTCAACCAGATCCGTTCAGCCGTTGTAGTGTGATTGAGTAACAAACATCCATCCATCCATCCAAACATTCGCATTTATAATATTAGAAGAAGAAAATTAGAAGAAGAAGAAGAAGATAGAAGATAGATATATATATATATATATATATATAGTAGGATAGGATTCTTATATTAGTAGGATTACGCATGTGAAGCTTCAGGCAAAAGCTAGTTCTTTATAAATTTATAAAATAGTATTTTTCGCCTCTTACAGTTTATTTTGGAAGGGACTCGCCACAGCGAACTTGTGGGGCGTTTGCCAAAACTTGCGTTACGAGGACGGCGCCCTCGCTGAGCCGCTCGTGTTCATCGACGAGTGGGTCGGAGACCAATACCAACCCGTGGCCGTGTGGCGCGTCACTCGCCGCGGGCCCACTCGCGTGACCACCGGGACAGGAGGCGTCTGCAAGCATCCACCGCACGACCGACGTTCCAGATGTTTCACACCATTTGGTGACTGTTTCGTACCAAGCTGCCACGACATATTAGTGGCGATTAGTGGCGTCGTGTTCCTGCTCGCGCTCATTCTGGTGCCTATAGCGGCGGTGCGAGTGCGCCGGGAGCTCCGGCGGCGGCGCAAACTAAAAGAAATCGAAACAGAGAATAAGATACATCAGAGGTTGTTGTTCCGCCGAGAACAAACCATTCTGTCCCTAGCAGAGTACCTCGTGTCGCGAGACCAGCTCGAGCTGAGCGTGGAGCTCGGTGCTGGTCGCTCGGGGCGCGTGCACCTCGCGCTGCTGCGTGCGCCGGGTCGGAGGCTACGCGCCGTCGCCGCCAAGTCTCTGCGCGGGAACGCCGCGCCCTCGGAGGAGAGCGAGTTCCTGCGCGAGGCGTGCACGCTGGCCGCGCTCGACCACGCGCACGTGGTGCGGCTCGTCGGGGTCTGCACCGGCGACCCGCTGCTCGTGTTAATGGAACACGCGTTTTTCGGAGACCTGCTCGGTTACTTACGCACCCGGCGACATCTCGTGGAAGGCCTGGAGGTCGAGGCGAGCGGGGATGAGGACAAGGGCGTAGGACCTGAGGAGGCGGCGCACGTGTCCGCCGAGGCACTGACGAGGCTAGTGCGCGAGACGGCCGCCGCGCTCGCATATCTGGCACATCGCGGCATCGTACACCGCGACGTGCGCGCTGCTAACTGTCTGGTGGATGCGCGCCGCTCGCTCAAACTCGGCGACTTCGGTATGGCGCGCGAGACTCGCGAGGCGGGCGCCGACGGCGCGGCGGAGTACGCGTGCCGGCGGCGCGGAATGTTCCCCGTGTTGTGGATGGCGCCGGAGAGTCTGGAGCGCGGCGCGTTCTCGGCCGCGTCGGACGTGTGGTCGCTGGGCGTGCTCGTGTTGGAAGTGGTGACGCTGGGCGCGCGGCCGTACGGGTCGTGGTCGGTGCTGCGCGTGCTGGAGTACGTGGCGGGCGGCGGACGACCGCGCTTGCCTCTGGATGCCACGGCGCAGGCCCGCGGCGTGGCGCACTCGTGTTGGCGACGCGCGCCCCGCGAGCGTCCCTCTGCGTCGGAGCTGGTCGCGTACCTCGCGGACCACCCGCGCGCCCTGCGTCCTGCACTGGCGGCCGAGTGGGACGTGGCAGACGTGGACAGAGGCTACGGTGACCACGACGCCGCCGACGCAGCGGTCTCACCCGACACCTTCGACCAGCCCTCGCCCGACTCCGCCACCGCGTTCTTCCCCAACTAGTGTTACTGCCACTAATAGTTATTACGAAAGATCTATGTAAATCCTAGAGTTCATATTAAAGAACACCATAGATATTGGAGAACATGTTTAATATACATATATTTCATACATAACTAATAGTTATTAGAAATATCTAGAAAATAGAATTAGATATTTTTGGGGTGTTGGTGTTGCCGTAACCGATTCAATAAAATTGCTTATACTCCAAAAAGATCTCAATTTAACTCATATTTTTATCACATACATAATGTTTCATACAAGATGTTATATATAAGGTAAAGCCTTTGTAATTAACAAGTTGTATAAAATACACAAAACATTGTAATATATCTAACCTATGTGTAGACACCCATAGTATATATAAGTGGAGTATATTTTAAATATTAAATGAGGAGTATAAAAACAAAAGCACATCAATCACAAAACACCTATATCGGATATCTGTACTTTGATCCCTGTGATGAAGTTAGTCTCTTTTGTAGCAAACTTTTATCGTTGAGGGGTTTACAATACCGAAATGAGTAAAAACATGAGTATGTATAAATTTTATTTTAAAAGATTTTGATAAAATTGCTGAAAATTATAGGACTGAGGTGGACCTAAGTTTCAAGCATGTTTCAAGCGTTGGATTGAAGCATTTATTTCTGTTATATTTGACAGCTGTCTTATTATGATAATGACCAATGACGAAAGAAACCTATACAAGGACTTGAAGTGTTTAGCTATAGAATCATTAGGTTATACAAATATAGAATAATTAAATATTGTATACATAAACATAGTGCCATCCCTATCAAGCTAAAATAAATTTATGTGCGTAAAAAGGATAGCTATATTTTAGCTTAAACAGTACTGACAACATTTACTGTATCCCTCTTTGAAAATACTTCGTTGCGGCTGATTATCGTCCATTTTTTGTGCGCAGTTGTTTACATAGCAACTGTCAACACATTTTATTGTAATAATATTAATTAATAATAGTAACATAGTTATATTACTTTAAAAATACGTGAATTGTGTTTGTGAAAACATGACTAATTGTATCAATATTGGTTGCGGCGTTAAAAGAAGTAGGAATCGTCCAAACTTAACATTGCACCGCTTTGTACTATATTTCTTATAAATTAGCACAAATGTTATGTTCATTTGAATTAAATTAGTCATTTATTGTGAAATTTATCATTAATTTACTTTTAATAATATGTAATTTAATATATTTCATGAAAAATTTTATATCTTTGATTTTGCATATGAAATTGTGATGTCCTGTTATGAATTGCTTATATCGATAGATATAACTACGTGACTTAGACTAAATGAATATTTTTTTAAGGTTAACTAAGAATGCATTGCATAGGAAAAAATGATTGGATACAATTGAAATTTAAAATATATGTTTGTTCTCTTCATTTTGAGGAATCATGTTTTAAATATTTCCGCAAAATATTAGTGAAAAAATATCTAATCGAAATTTATATAAGATAATTTTATTTCCGAGTGAGTAATAATATTTTTGTTATTTACAGATAATAAAATAATGATTTTCATACGTTTGTGTCTTTTACTTTCTTATTAGTCAAATAATTTGATAATTGTAGATTTTGTACTTAGACCGAGCTAGTATCGACTTTTAATAACCTAATACCGATAAATATGTCGATGAGACAGCACTATTTCAAGCGCCATTTAATGTCCTTAACTGTCATTTAGTATACAAGTTTTTTCCATTGATATATAGAACGGGATAAGCACCTTTTTGCCTATATAATTTCTAGTTATACAAATATGAACTTCACTAATAGAAACATAGCTCTCTCATTCCAACTACTTGCAATTGTGTCAAAAAGAGTTCAGTATAAGTAATTGTTTTATAACAAGAAAGTAAATAATTTATCAAACTAACTAAAATATCGCTAAAAACTACAGACACAAAAAATTTAATGTATTTTGACAACAAAGAAGCATAGACTACGATGACGATGCACGAAACTGGCTAGACGCTAGACAGGCAATGTCCTTACCGCAAACGTATAGCGCTCTAACAAATGGCTTCGGAGTTTGAATCCAAATACTGTTGATAAATATGAATATATTGTGATCTTTATATATATGGGATTTTATTTTTTCCTGTGGAACTTGAGGTCTTCATTTTTCTTCCAAAACAATTGTTTATTTTATATAAACAATTTAGACAAGTGTATTTTAAATTCAAGTATTTTCTATAACAATAATCATTAAAATGAAACAAATTTTACGGATTCTATTGCAGTTTATTAAACTTTTTTCTCTCTCGACGTTTCGAAAGCTTTACAGCCTTCATGGTCACGGGCGGACAATGTATAATATTCGCGTAAACATAAGAAACCATTAAATAATCATTAATTATTTATATTAAATTTTTCACTGCCTCGGTGGCGCAGTTGTAATTGCGCATGCATTACGACTGCTGTGCTGAGGTCTCGGGTTCGATTCCCGTGTCGGGTAAAGTGATATTGTTTTTTTCTATCTAGAAAATCTCAGTATTAGCCCGGAGTCTGGAACCTGTGCCTGGTATGACGATAGGCTCGCCCCCTATCACATAATGGGACCGAAATATGGCGAAAAGTGGGTGTACTGGTTACACCTCTGCCTACCCCTTCGGGGATTACAGGCGTGAGTGTATATGTATGTATGTATAATATTATTTACTTTTTGTGGCGTTAATGTAGTGTTCTGATTTCGCACAGCGTAGTCTCTATTAAACAGTTCTCCCATTTACAAAATACTGTTATTAATGAATATTTTTTTATGAAAACCAATTAATATTAATAAATTAATTATATGTTTTGATATTTCGTTTATAACTCTACTTCACATAATAAATCATCACTTAAAATACATGCAAAAATTGCAATCAAAGTCACGAAAAATGTTATGCAATGGACTTATTTTACACCGTTAGTGTAAATATTATAAGGACATGTGTTTCAGAACGCTGTTGGAAAATGCGTCCCTCGAACGACGCATGCGTGTACGGTCCAAACAACATCAAAGCCAGACGACCGCCGTTGGCTCCACGCGTCTGGCTCGTAGCGTCTAATCGCTTCATAACAAATTACCAGACCGACTGTACTTCATCAGATAAATAAACAGTAGTGTAGTGAAAGTTGATATGTAATTTTTGTTGTGCAGTGTACTTTGGTGAACTGAATTGGTAAGTTATAATTTATGATTTTTTTTTTATTATTTTTAAGCTTTTCTGTCATTATATCTATTTATTTACAGTCGACTTATGTATAAAATTTCATAGCTCCATTGGATATATCATCAAGTTAATGTGCTCAGTCAGAATTATAAGGGTTCATCAATCGATACAGGAAAAAAAACCGTAATGTAATTTAGAGCTACTAACCGAGTGTGCTGAATAGGTTTAAAATGAAAATGTTGACACAAATCAGAGACTAGATTCTTTTTTGTGTTTTCTAGAACCCTTAACTTGACAATGGAATTAATAAAACTGTGATTCATGAAGCAAGCCGGCGTGGTAATGGCCACCGACGGTTACAGGATGCTAACACTCTTAATCGCTTGGTCAATTTTTTTTTGGTTTGACTGTACTCATTATTAAGTGATAATCATAAAAATACAGGTTTTCCAGATATTATTAAATATGTTATTAATATTTTTGCGTGAATCTTGTAAATGTCTGGTCTTTATAAAATTAGGTCGACTTTCCTTACTCTAAACTAATTTAAGGATATTATGCGACCATAATTTGAAGAGTTTTCAAAAAAGTTTACGAGTGTTCTACTCATATTTAAACAGTGTCAAGCTGAGACGGGTCGTTGGTAAAAATTTGTAAAGAAATATTAAATTCCTATTACCCTGGTAACTATTGAAATAAAACAATTTTTTTACGGATTTTATCGCTGCTCATTTACCTTAATTTGTCGGGTGTCTAGAGCTGGGGTACGATATTTGGCCGTGTTGCGGCCTTCTGAGTACTCTGATAGTCGACCCTCAACCGCTTCTTCACCTTCTTGCCCATGGCGTAGTGTGAAGAAGCAGGCCGGCATGATTGTGTTGAGTAGCGGGGGATAGATCACTTTTCCGTGCCAGGATAAAGAAACCTTTTTAGTCTCATGACTAATGCTATTTCGAAAACTTTACAGCGTTCAGGATCAGCGGATTCCTTTATTTTTTTTATTTCAATGTGTTAAAATCGTATAATTATAAGAAACCATTATGTATTCGTTAATAAGTATTACATATAGATGCTATACAAAAGTAAAATAGAATTAAACGTGTAAAGCATAAAACCTTCCGGGTTTCCGTCCTTAGTTGTGAAGCCGGTGAAATTCAGAGGGAAGCCATGTAGTTACCACCTGTCCTCAAATAGATAGAAACGCGTGGGTGGGTACTTAGGACTATTTAAATATCTCATCAATCTATCTTTACTATAATAGGACTACAGAAGCACTTTGCCTTTACATTAAAAAATTACCAAAATGTTATCGCGTTGCGTTATAATATCGATATTATTAGGGTATTTACTATTATTAGAAATATCGAAGGTATAACGGAGGTATTTAGGAGACTAGTTGGGGGTAGATAATAATGACAATCAAATTGGGAGTAGTAAATGTTTAATATAAAACGGAGTGCCTTCCGCACTCGAGGGTTCAGTTCAGAAGACTAGTGGTGTAGCAGTGAGTTGGTAGTGAGAATATTCGTGGTTCGTTCGCGGGGCAGTAAGTAATATTGTAAACGGTTTAATGGCGTTGTTCAGTTTAATGTAATGGGTAATGCTGGTAGATTAATTATAAAGAGAAGCCTTAAGTAAATCCTGACATGCGTGTGTATTAATATTAGGCACTGAGATGTGTAACAGTGCCGTGTAAATCAATCAATAAATTATAAACATTGTATTTGTGCCTTTTAAATATCCATCTTGCATAGTTTTGTTGATGTTCCTAAAAATATAGAACCCAAAACCATTATTTTGAATTTTTTGTCTGTCTGTCTGTCAAGGCATCACGTCCGAAATACTGTATTACGACAAAAGAATCGTCAATAAAATCATAGAGTGTATCCCGAGGTAACATTTAGTCTTTACTACACTTAAATCGGTGCATTTAATCAAAAGTTATACATATTTAAACAAATATCTGTATTATGCAAAAAGTAGTTGTGAGAGATAAAATGATTTTATAAATAGTATAAGATAACTACCATGCGGCTGGAGCCGCAGGCAACAGCTAGTATAAAATAAATTAAATGAAATCGTTTAATAACCATGTAGGCAATTACATAGCTCTTATGACTGATGAAGTAAGTCTATTATAAAAAAACTCAGTCTCATCATTTTTCTCCATCGCGCCATAAGAAGTATAACTTCAAAAAAAATACAGAAAGCATATCATTATTTATACATAACATACATAGCATCCCCAATACACTAGTGATTTCCTTATTCTGACTAAGTGACTGATTTGACTGCCTCGGTGGTGCGGCTGTTTTTACGGTACGACTGCTGTGCTGTGGTCTTGGGTTTGATCCCGGGTCGACTAAAAGTATTAGCGGGATTTTTCTATCACGATATACTCAGTATCGGTCCGAAGTCTAGAAAGAAAGAAAGAAAATCTTAGTCTTTCGTGATAGAAGAACCTGATAAAAAAACCGTGATAGAAAAAGAACTGCCAACCTCCAACAACCTGAGGATTAAATTGTGCTTAGTATGGCGATAGGCTCACCTATCACATCATGGGACGGTAATAAGCTCGGCGAAATGTGGGTGCACTTTTACCTCTGCTTACACCTTCATGGGTCACAAGCGTGTGCGTATGTATAAGTGTGATATAGAACAAAAATGACTCCTAAATATAGATTTAAAAGACGCATAATCGACTGCAACGTGAAAATAAGGTAAGAAATATCTTTATATTTCTTTATATAAAGATTAAGATTATATTAAGATAGAAAGATTAAGGTACCGGCCTTTTTCACATTAAATACGAAAAAAATTCAGTTAAATTTTTTGTATGTATGTGTTCTAGCTTAAAAGATTTTTTTTTATACTGGCACGGCAAAGTGACCACACTGCACCTGATGGTAAGCACAGTGCCGTCCATTTAGAGTATTGAGCAGCAAGAGACAATATATACCTCGCTACTGAACACAATCATGCCGGCCTGCTTCTCTACACTACGCCATGGTCAAGAAGGTGAAGAAGCGGTCGAGGGGTTAGTGTCAGAGTATTCAGGAGGCTGCCAAATGGCCAAACATCGTACCCCAACTCTAGACCCCCGACAAAAACCGGATGTACACTGGCTGATTCCAGGATAGTTTTTGATCCGATAGGTGGCGCTGTTGTCGAGATCTGAATTTCTTATTTTTTCAACGAAAATTTGGTCCTCAGAAGGTGGTTTGGCAGGACAACGTCTGTCTCGTCGCTACACGACACGACTGGCTATCAAAAAAATTTTGATTACTAATATTACCTTTAATAATAATAAAGAAGCAGCGATAGCCTAGTTGGTTGCGGTACGGACTGTCAAGACGAAAGTCGTAGGTTCGAAACCCAAGTGGCATACACCTCTGACTTTTCTAAAGTTATGTGTGTATTAAAATGTTAATTATCGCTTGCTTTAACGGTGAAGGAAAACATCGTGAGGATTCTCAGATGTGCATCGTGGGAGGAGTGAACCTGCATATCTGAGAATTTTTCGAATGTATGAGAAGTCTGCCAACACGCATTAGGCCAGCGTGGTGGACTAAGGCCTAACCCCTCTCATTAGTAGAGGAGGCCCGTGCCCAGCAGTGGGACATTGTTTAATACAGGGCTAGTATTATTATTTATTATATTATTATTATTAATATTACCTTTAATAAATATAATACAGGGTCTATAAAATAATAACATTATTCATCTTTGTCTTATGTAATCTTAGTAAACACATGGCATAACTTAAAAGTATGTAACACTCAAAGAGACTATTAAGTAACAAAGCTGAAAGCAAAGTGATTGTCAACTTAAGTGTAGAGCACACCTAATGAGTAGATGGTATCACATTTATTAACTAAAGAGGTAACTGTGATGTTTATTATAGTATGGCATGATATGGCAGTATACCGCATACTATATACCTATAAAACACTATGTATAGTTATTGTATTAACACATTATTTCTTTCATTAGCCTATTTTATCTACATCTGTACCAGAATTATTGGGCCGCTGTCTAACGATACGGATTTGACGATTTAAACATAACTATTTTACGCATTAACAAACACCATTTTTTTGATATTATTTATTTATTATTGCACTGCCCTTATTCTCTAAATGATGAATAAGTTTAGAGGCCTTTTTTACACATTCACGATTCTACGATTCAAACCTTGTAAATCTACAGAGAATCTCCACCTCCCTATTTATTATCACATGATGTAATAAATATAAGTGGCCAAGAGTATAAGATTCAAGAGGATAAAGGGACAGCTAACCAATCGGAATAAATGTGGGGCAAGCGATTTTCACGCATCTCTGCTCGCACTTCTGTGTCCAAATATTTTATTTATAGTATGTCACGCCACGTTCCTGAGGGATAGCCTTTAGACATAGACAAAAGAGTTTCCTTTTACTTCACTTTACACAAAGATATTCCTATTTCTTTCTTAACATGATTTCATATATTCATTTTTACTATGCCGAAAAAAATTATAGCTAATATTTTATCGTACGATTTTAAATGGTAGAGCCATACTGTAATAGTGTTTAACAACGGCAAGATTGGATCGACTTTACTGGGAGAATTCCACTGTCTCACAGAAAATCGAATGACAAGTGAAAAGATTTTTTCTTTTATCCTGGCACGGCAAAGTGACCAGCCACACTGCATCTGATGGTAAGCGCAGTGCCGTCCAGCCAGATTAAGTAGCGAGAAACAATGTTTCCCTCGCTACTCAACATAACATCCCGATCTGCGGTGTAGCTTCTTCACACTACGCCATGGGGCAAGGAGGTGAAGAAGCGGTCGAGGGTCTAGTGTCAGAGTACTCAGAAGGTCACTTATGGTTCAAACACCCAGAGACGCCCATTCCTGACTTTGCAAGTATTCCTTTTTAAATAAAAGTCGTAAGAAGCATCGTGGAAATGTACAACCTGAGAGATCTTTATAATCATTTCAAAGGCATGAGAATTCTACCAATCCGTATGAGGCCTGCGTAGCATAAGTACCAACCTATATATCTCATGACTGGTAGAGGCTATGATAGAATATAGAGGAACATAGTGTTGTCTATCCTTCCAGCAAAACTTCGTCACAAAACATACCATTACAGATTTGTCATAAAAGATTTTTAAATCATAAATAGTACACCGACTTCAATAAAAAACAAATTATGCGTCCCTATAAAATTGGAGGGTTGCTCTCGATTTTTCTGAAATCCCACCATCAGATCCTGACTTGGTACCTGGGAACTATAACCCTTTTAAACAAAACAAGAATTTCTCGAATCGATCCAGGTGTCTACGAGTAATCGGGGAACATACATAAAAAAAAAAGATTCCGACGAATCGAGAAACTCCTCCTTTTTTATTTTAGGTCGGTTAAAAATAACATAGACTGTGTATAGATTCTGCTTCAGAACGTCTGGTTTATTTATTAACTTAACGCCAAGAGGCTTCGTGTTAATTTTAATTGAAATATTATCAAACGGACCGTTGTTGAAGCTAGGGAACAATGATTTACGAAAACATTTATTCCATTCGTTGAGCATAATCATAATTCGGATTAATCTCGACAGAACTATTTGTGTTGATTGATTATTTAAATGACAAAAGTTGGAGAATACTTGAAGTTATCTGGACTTGATTGGTACTTAACAACATATTCAAGAACCGAGGACAATTTTTTTTTATTATATAACTAGTGAGCCCGGCCAAACGTTGTCCTGTCAGAAACCGCCTTCTCAGAGGACCGATTTTTTGTGAAAAATTAAGAAATTCAGATCTCGACAACAGCGTCACCTATCGGACTTTGCAAGTATTCCTTTTTAAATACCAGTCGTAAGAAGCATCGTGGAAAATGTACAACTCGAGAGATATAATCATTTCAAAGGCATGAGACTTTCCTATCTTTTCAGTTGGATCTAACCACACACATTCACAAAATTACATTGAAATCGGTTAAGTGGTTTCAAAGTTTATAACGGACATAGATAGAAACAATTTTTGTGTTTTATATATATAGATTTAGATCTGGTAAGATGAAATCAGTCGCTTGATTGATTGAGGTAGCAGCTGAATAATCAGTGCATATTACTGGATTTATTGGAAAAAACATTTCAACTTGATATTATTAAAGTATCAAGCCGGAGTCTGGAATTTGTGCCCGGTATGGCGATAGGCTTAATACATTATGGGACCGTAATAAATTCGGCGAAAAGTGGGTGCACTAGTTACGCCTACCCCTTCGGGAATTACAGGCGTGATTGTATATGTACCTACACTAATATTATAAAGAGGAAAGATTTGTTTGTAACGAATTGGCACAAAATGTGCTGGACCGATTTTAAAAATTATTTCACCATTTGAATGATACATTATCACTGATGAATATAGGCTATTTTAATTGCAAGAAAAAATAAGGATCCCTACTAAAACTACAATAATGTTACCCAAGGTGTAAAAAAAAATCCACACGGGTAGAGTTGCGAGCAACAAACAGCTAGTGTATTATTGAAGTACAATATAGCAAGAAGACGACGACGCAACATTTAATTAGAACTACAGTTTCCTTTGATTCAGAGAAAGCAACAGGCTTTGTGGGTGTGATAAATGTTTACGTGACCAGAAATATTATATCACTAAGCCATTTAAGATATCTTAGGCCGAATCTAGTTGGTTGCGTTACGGACTGTCAAGACAAAACTCGTATGTTCGAAACCCAAATGGTATACACCTCTGACTTTTCTAAAGTTACAGGTGTATTAAATGTTAATTATCGCTTGCTTTAACGGTGAAAGAAAACATCGTGAGTAAACCTGCATAGCTTAGAATACTCATAAAAAATTCGAAGACACGTGAAGTCTACCAACCCGCATTAGGCTAGCGTGATGGACTAAGGCCTAACACCTCTCATTAGTAGAGGAAGCCCATGCCCAGTAGTGGAACAATGTTTAATACAGAGCTAGACTATCTCGCCCACACACTCGCCATTGTAACTCCTGTTTAGCCAGGATCGACACCGAGCAATGAAATTCGGCGAGCCTCTGGGAATGCTTAATTACTGTCTTTTATCCCGCAACGAAATTAATCAAATAGAAATATAGGGAGGAATTGGAAATATAAATTGTCCACTTCCCTCCATAGCAAAGTTGGAGACAAATACTAAACTAAAGAGGAATTAACCTCCAATAAAGCACATTTACATCTGGAGTAATACAGCGCTAGTATTATTATTTTTATTTTAGGCTGAATATTAAACATACATACACACTCACGCCTGTAATCACCGAAGGCTAAGCAGAGGTGTAACTCAAGCACCCACATTTCACCGAGTTTATTACCATCCCATGATGTGATAGTGGGCGAGCCTGTGGTCATACCGGGCACAATTCAAAATGGTTCAACTACGACCCACGATACATGTTTTTCCTTGATGTTATTAATACCCACGATACTCAGGGCTAAGTGTGGGGTCAGGCTTATGTGTGTCCTGACTGTTACACTGAGTAACTAAGTGACTGTTGGGTATATTTATTCATATAGTTTTGGGTAGATTCTTTGAAAATTAAAATAGGTACTCATACTTTAAAGCTACTTTGTACCAAAACAATGAAAATGAACGTTTCTAACATATCAGATAAAAAGTAAAACTAAATTGAAAGACCGCTAAATTTCCCGATACATACATAACACATTTTATTCATGTTGGAAAATTCAATAACCACAATTTTGCAATATATCTTTTGATATAAGTAAAATCTATAAGTACCACATCTTAATAATCTTTAAAATTACTATATAATTACTGTATATATATATATATATATATATATATATATATATATAGAGTCTTTGTTTCATTACATCATGTATTCGTTCACTCAAAGAGAATTAGACTAGAACATTCCCTTTCCCGTACCTAGTATAATACTCTTTGATGTTCCCTTTTCAAACATCGTCTGTCATTATTATATTATCTATGCGTGTTCCATATTCAAACACTCGTACATTCCTAACGACCTTTATTCTAATACTTACAATCAAAAAAGGTTTTATTTGCACATATAAAATACTCATAAAAAGTTGCTATAAATCTTGTTTGCCAGTGTCTGTTTGATAGATATTCAAATTATTTTTTTTTAGTTAGAAAACGTAACATTCTGTAAGAATTACTGGCCATCACAATATTTAAATATTAGCTATGAAAATAAAAATTAAATACAAAAAACAAAAAAAAAACATTTTTCCCAAGACTTGCACTATATAAAAACTTATAGTCACCAAAATCTGCGATATAATTATATTGAAATACTTTACTTGAGTTTGTAATAAATACATCTCGATTCTTAGGGCAAAGCTGAAGTGGTCAGTATAAAAAGATCATATTCTATTTATCGTTTGAAACTCCTTGCGACCAACTCTTCCATGCAAAGTTTCAAAAATTGAAAATAAAATCGTCTTGAATTTTTTAAATCGATGGAAATAAAATAGCCACAACTTTTTCCATTTAGCTTGAGTTGTTCAAATCATTACGTCATCTTCATAACAATCAGTAGTTCACTAAGTTTCATTTTATTGTGCCAAAAATTCGTTAAAGCCTATAGATGCCAACTGTTGCTGACGATTAAAACAAGGCCTAACGAACTTATAAATAACCAAAATAGTAAAAATAAATGGTATTCGCATTCTGTTCCAGCCCTGAAATAATAAAATTTCATAACTTCATCTATTCATCATTTGGGTTTCGTCGATTATTAAGTTAGCAAATACGATCAGTAAACGTAAATTGACGTCTTTTATTTTGGCATTTTTATAGTATCAAGAACTTTATGTAAGATAGACAAAAACTGTAAGCAACAAATGACCAAAGAAGTTTTATAATGACCAGAAATAGTAAAGGTAAAGTATACGTAGAGGAGTGGCATACCAGTATGGTTAGCCCGAGTACGGGCTTGAGGACCTTCGCGGCAGTATGTCCTGTCCTAAAGAGATGGCTATACATTTAGGCTGGCACAGGTACCGACGGTCCACGGGTGTTTCGGTTCGTTCCTGTGTCAGATCAGAAAGGAGCAGTCGCAAAGTTGAAAAGAGCAAGGTACGCGGCGGTGCTATCATTGTGGCAACTGCTGCGTGGACACGGCCCAACACACGTTGGAGGAGTGCATAGACTGGTAGGAGGAGACCTCTCGGCGCCAACCGTGGGACAGAAGACAAGAAGAAGACGTGGAAGACATTTCATGGTCCTCAGCCGGAGGTCCAGGCATACGGTGGCCCACTTCTGCGTCATCTCACAGAAGGAGACTGCGGAGAGGGATCGGGAACGATTTGATCCCTTCCACCGCCAGAGGAGACGTGGGAAGTGCTGTGTGGACGACTGACCGGCGTCTTCTGCCCTGTGGAATGGGGGCGTTCGTTGTTGTGTTTATACTAAGGCTAGGGAGCCTAAATTATTTACTTGCACTCATCATCTCAAGCATCTCGTGCGCTACATAAGTACTGATACTCCATAATATCAATCCTGCATAGCTACTAATGTTTTCGCTTAGCCAAACGATACTAACTCAGCCGGAGCTGAGAGTAAATCTAGTATGACATAGTCTGAATACGATAAATTACGTACTGTCGTATTCCCATTTGCTAACGAACTGTCTGCTCTGTTATTTGTGGTGTCTAAGTGGTCTGTGTGTTTTTGTAACGTTATACACCGGGACGCCTTATCAATTCAGTTGAAAGATATATTGTATGACGGTTTTATTCTCTAAATAAAATGTTTATCTATTATTTTGGATAAAAATTGTAAGATGTTGAATTTATACTTTTTGAGGTTTGATATTGTTTCCAGACATTAATGTTAATAAGTATAAGCCAGATGTATAGTTAAAAATAATAAATAAATACACCTTACAGTCAAACACATAGTTCTGATCCCACACTAGGTAAAACCTGTATCGTGGATATCAAGAACTATGAGGGTCCCACAACACACAGAGCTGAAACAAATATCCATCTGTCACATAAATATTTGTCTCGGTGCGGGCATCGAACCTACGACCTCTCGTTACGTAGCCGGCTGCTGCGCCACGGAGGCTGTTGTGAACATGAAATTGATTGAAGTTTGATGTACTTGAAATATCCAGTTAATATTTTCGTGACTTCAGTACGTGATGTCAAATCTGTAGAGCGCATGAAAACAAACTTATTAACTTATGTACATATTGTTGGTTTTTAGGAGTAAGGGTCTAGTCCACTTGCTGTTTATACACACGCATTTTTGGCCATATCGGCGGTTGGAAGGAATTCTTTTTTACGACCAGGGCCGGCTATATAAAAGCTCAAGTCTTTATTGGGCAAAAAAAGATTTTTTACATAAAAATAGTCTCAAAAGAACTTTCCCGCGGACAGTATCGCTAAATTCTCAGTTGTGGGATTCATGATATCCATAATTTACATATATACTCACGCTTGTAATCCCCGAACGGGTAGTCAGAGGAGTAACCAGTACATCCCCTTTTCGCCGAATTTATTACGGTCCCATAATGTGATAGGGGGAGCCTATCGCCATTGCAGACTCCAGCCTCATACGGAGTATTTCTAAATAATAATAATAATACTAGCCCTGTATTAAACATTGTCCCACTGCTGGGCACGGGCCTCCTCTACTAATGAAAGGGGTTAGGCCTTAGTCCACCACGCTGGCCTAATGCGGGTTGGCAGACTTCTCATACCTTCGAAAACTCTCAGATATGCAGGTTTCCTCACGATGTTTTCCTTCACCGTTAAAGCAAGCGATAATTAACATTTTAATACACACATAACTTTAGAAAAGTCAGAGGTGTATGCCACTTGGGTTTCGAACCTACGACTTTCGTCTTGACAGTCCGTACCGCAACCAACTAGGCTATCGCTGCTGTTTAAGTTTTAGTTTAAGTTTATTTCTAAATAAGAATACCCTATATCACTTTACTCGGGAATCGAACCCGAAACCACAGCACAGCAGTCGTAACGGATGTGCAATTACAACTGCGCCACCGAGGCAGTCTATAGTATTCTTAATTTCTGTGTTAATTTATGTCAGGATTATGTAATGATCTATTATTGAAGAATAAAGATTCCATAATATTCCTGAGTATAATGTTATCGGGTGTTATCGACTTCCGGTCCTGCATTTACCAGCTCAACTAATAATTATAATTTAAAATAGATATACGAAATATAATGTAACACAGATACACCAACTATTAAAATTACGAAACGTTTATTTAAATTTTAATAAATATGAAATAAAGACGCCATCCGCTTGTCAGCTTCCGGCGAACCCAATGTTTATTATCAGATGATTGTAAAACGATTATTCACAATTGATTATTGAATGTTATTTACTGATAATTATTAATTAACACTATTACGATTTGTAAAGCAATATTTGATTGTTAATCACTATGTTCATTGACGGTGATTCCAAAAAATATTAGAATGCATAAATGTATAAAAGGCCGTTGAAATAGACGGATGAGTTAGTTGTTTTGTAACCGTCAAATTGTAAGAAATCTCTGCCGGTTTATATAAATATAAAGTATAATACGAAGTGTCGTTTCGCTGCCCAGCAACCACCCTGACCTTACCACTTTGAACACTTCAGAAGTGGGATTATGTCAGGCCCATATATCAATGGCATCGGCGCAAAAAAAAGGAGGTATGAAAAATCTTTGTCCTGGAGTGACGACGAAAACAGTGATTTTTTCTTGGAAGGCGAAGATTCTGCTTGCAAATATCAGTGTCAGAAAAAGCGACGAGTTACTCAGACAGATGCTGAAGTTATCCCGACGTTTCGACCGGATGAACAGACAAGCAATGTGAAGGGGTGGTTGCATAAAATAGACCAGTTAGGTGATGTGTATAACTGGGATAATAAGGATCGACAGTTCATCATGCAAATACGTCTTCGAGGGTCTGCACGAGATTGGTATGACGATTTAGATGATTACAACCTTACGTGGAGTGAGTGGAAAGATGCTTTAGAAACCGCATTTCCACGTTCTACAGACTATGTGGACCTTCTAGAAGCTATGCTTGCAAGGAAAAAAATGGATAAAGAAACTATGACTAAATATTTTCACGAGAAAATTTCCTTGCTCAAGAAATGCAATATTATTGGCGAGTCGGCGATTTCATGCGTAATCAGAGGTTTACCAGTAGAAATAAGGGGTAATGCAAAAGCTTTTCAATGTGCCACGCCACAGCAGCTCTACTACGGATATTTATCGTCTCTCGAAAACTATAAGCAAATAGAAACTGCTAGTAGCTCCAATCAACCTAGTATGACTTGGAAGAGAGGCGATAACATAACTTCGACTCCACCGGAAAATGACTGTCTACCAAAAAAATGTTACGCCTGTAGAAGACAAGGACATGAAGCAAAAGACTGCAGAGTTCCGCGGTGCGAGATGTGTCATCGTCCTGGCCACACAGTCTCTACCTGCTGGTATGCCGCTGGTTCTTCTCAACATCAGTCCCCAAAGGTCAGTAATATTTTGTAATATTTTGTTACAACATACAATAATTTTGTGGATCTATATAAAAACAGTGGTAGTGGTTAATGAATAGTCTTATCGCATATATAGATGATATATATAGATACAGGTAGTAACCTGAATATTCTAACTGTAACTAAAACGTGTGTTCCTATACAAAGCTATGTGTTCCTATACAAAGCTATGTGTTCCTATACAAAGCTATGTGTTCCTATACAAAGCTATGTGAACCTATACAAAGCTATGTGAACCTATACAAAGCTATGTGAACCTATACAAAGCTATGTGTTCCTATACAAAGCTATGTGAACCTATACAAAGCTATGTGAACCTATACAAAGCTATGTGAACCTATACAAAGCTATGTGAACCTATACAAAGCTATGTGAACCTATACAAAGCTATGTGATCCTATATAAAGCTATGTGATCCTATATAAAGCTGTGTGATCCTATATAAAGCTGTGTGATCCTATATAAAGCTGTGTGATCCTATATAAAGCTGTGTGATCCTATATAAAGCTGTGTGATCCTATATAAAGCTGGGTGACCCCTATATAAAGCTGGGTGACCCCTATATAAAGCTGGGTGACCCCTATATAATGTTGAGTGATCCTATATAATGTTGAGTGATCCTATATAATGTTGAGTGATCCTATATAATGTTGAGTGATCCTATATAATGTTGAGTGATCCTATATAATGTTGAGTGATCCTATATAATGTTGAGTGATCCTATATAATGTTGAGTGATCCTATATAATGTTGAGTGATCCTATATAATGTTGAGTGATCCTATATAATGTTGAGTGATCCTATATAATGTTGAGTGATCCTATATAATGTTGAGTGATCCTATATAATGTTGAGTGATCCTATATAATGTTGAGTGATCCTATATAATGTTGAGTGATCCTATATAATGTTGAGTGATCCTATATAATGTTGAGTGATCCTATATAATGTTGAGTGATCCTATATAATGTTGAGTGATCCTATATAATGTTGAGTGATCCTATATAATGTTGAGTGATCCTATATAATGTTGAGTGATCCTATATAATGTTGAGTGATCCTATATAATGTTGAGTGATCCTATATAATGTTGAGTGATCCTATATAATGTTGAGTGATCCTATATATAGCTGGGTATGCCCATATAAATTAAAGCCATGTATGTTGTTTGAACATACTATATTGCCTGAACTATTAATTCGTTATGACAAACATACTGCTAGTACTATTTAAATTTCAGATACCGCAACCCAGCCAACGACCCGGAGCAAGTGACATAGCTGATCGCCGTGAGACACGGCAAACTCAGGATGGCCGAGTGTTATCGACTTCCGGTCCTGCATTTACCAGCTCAACTAATAATTATAATTTAAAATAGATATACGAAATATAATGTAACACAGATACACCAACTATTAAAATTACGAAACGTTTATTTAAATTTTAATAAATATGAAATAAAGACGCCATCCGCTTGTCAGCTTCCGGCGAACCCAATGTTTATTATCAGATGATTGTAAAACGATTATTCACAATTGATTATTGAATGTTATTTACTGATAATTATTAATTAACACTATTACGATTTGTAAAGCAATATTTGATTGTTAATCACTATGTTCATTGACGGTGATTCCAAAAAATATTAGAATGCATAAATGTATAAAAGGCCGTTGAAATAGACGGATGAGTTAGTTGTTTTGTAACCGTCAAATTGTAAGAAATCTCTGCCGGTTTATATAAATATAAAGTATAATACGAAGTGTCGTTTCGCTGCCCAGCAACCACCCTGACCTTACCACTTTGAACACGGGATATATAGATTCATTCATTAATAAAATGCGAAATTTAGGATTACTATTCTTGATTAATTACAAATCAAATCAAATTATCAATTAAAATGTAATGTCTAAAAATCAAATTTTTATGCCAGTATTAACTTCCATAGCCACTTTGACATTTTATTTTATTTATGTAAAAGAAAAAATGTATTCTAGTATACTTGATAATACTGGTAAACTTAGTAATATGACATTCAGATATAAAGTTGTAACTTTGAGAACAATTAATTATGAATTGCACTCATAAAAATAAATATGCAGTGACTGTTTATGTAA
Source organism: Laothoe populi (assembly GCA_905220505.1). Taxonomy (NCBI): domain Eukaryota; kingdom Metazoa; phylum Arthropoda; class Insecta; order Lepidoptera; family Sphingidae; genus Laothoe; species Laothoe populi. The sequence goes on along the minus strand of HG992151.1, from coordinate 5,647,903 downwards.
CCGGATTTTCAAAACCAAATTTGGCTTCGCTAGTCATCTAAGAGCTCACGCAAGAAGAGAAAACAAGTCCTGGGTCGCTGTCACCGGACACGGTGAAGAGGACTATATATTTTATAAATTACTCTTCAGCGTACAAACAACTGAATAATTTGAAAGGCAAACATGCAGAGCCTGGAGTCGAATTATTTTCGCATTGAAAATAAACGCACAATATTTGATTAGTAATTTTAAGGCACAAATAAAATTATAACTACTTTAATGACTCATATATAGCACAGAAGCGAAATACATATAAAATAAATCAATTTGTGAAAGGCACTGTGGTAATACTGTTATTCTATACATTATCTATGCTGCTAAATGCTTCTCATGTCTGTCATATAGATTGACGAGTGTGGTTACGAAGATCAGGAAAATATATCGATGTAATCAATTGTAAGACCCGCAAATGATAGGCGCATTTGTAGAGAGACAATATATATATAATTTTTTTTTTGTTTAATACTCTTTATACAATATACCTAGTCAGGTCATAAATTCTGTCACATGTTTGATATAAAATAATTGAAACAAGTTTATTCATTATGTAACCATTTATATACCAAAATGAACTTAACAAAACATAGATTCTTATGACACTAAAGTTTATTCAAAATGACCTCCGTGATTTTGAATACAGGCCTTCAATCTGCGCGGCCAGTTGTCTATCGCAGCACGAACGAGGTCCATGTCAATATCGGCGGCTGCCTTAATCAAGGATGTCCTGATGATGATGTTGAGTGACTCCAAATTGAGATGAGGCTTTGAGCACGCCTTTTCCTCCAAGTGTTGCCATATCTTGTAATCTAACGGATTCAAATCTAGACTGGAGGCGGGCCAGTCTTCGTGCCGGATGAAGTCGATTTCACGCGCCGCCAGCCAGTCTTGTGTGCTCTTCGCTCTATGAGCTGGCGCCGAATCTTGTTGGAATACCCAGTGCCTGTTATTGAACATGGTATGAGAAACAGGTTCCACAAGGTTCGTCAGGACTGTATTTTGATACACAACTGCATTCGTTTTTACACCTTTCTCACAAAAATCTTTTGGTTATATTCAAATTTTTCAGTATGTCAAAAATTTGAATTGGCGCGTAACCGCAACGATGCAACGCAATTACTGCAACACGGTCTTCTTTAAGCGTCCACTCCATATTTAAAAATGAGTAAAATTCTAAAAAGTATACATTTTTATTTTCATGAACACTTTGGAATTCGAATTCAATAAACTTTTTTGTGGCCAGCATTCTAAAATAAAAGTTTTTACTGTGTGACAATACTTATGACCTGACTGTGTATATATATATGTCGGGTGCGGGCATGACCGCAGGCCGGTCAGGTCATCAGGCCGAGGTTGTGAGAGGGCTTACACATCCCTCTCTGATCTCCAGATATTGTCAGGATGCATATAGCGTGTAATAGTTCGGTAATAAAACACAAGATTAACACTTCAGAGTCTATTTAAGGATTTGAAGCTACCACCAGTTCGGAATGCAGTCATCCATGGGGAAGAGCTGGCAAGAAACCCTCATGGTTGCTCTTTTAAACACATCACAGTTTACATTACAATATGCAGTACACAATAACACTTTCACATTACGTTCACTTACTACTTTTACAATATTTCGGCATTACGACCTCTAAGTTACTAACTATTTCAAGATTGAATATGGAACTCTTCTACAAATGACAAAGTGCACGCTTTTATTATAATATTTTCTATTGTGCCCCACTCTGTGAGCGAGATCACGCGATAAAACTAATCAAATCCACCCGCAATATAGCAAAACAAGTCGCGGTACAGATATTCTACAATAAAACGAGTTATTTAAAAGTTCAATTGAGTAACCGTTTTCATGTTGCTCCGACACGGCCTTCCTGACAGCTCACACGTCCCAGTGTGATGTACCTGAAAAGAAAATACCACACAGTATCATTCACGCTCGGCCAAATCTGACCTAGTCTGATTACCCACATAGGCTTTTGCCACACAGAACCCCGTTACACAGAACCCCGTCACATAGAACCCCGTTACACAGAACCCCGTTACACAGAACCCCGTTACACAGAACCCCGTTACACAGAACCCCGTTACACAGAACCCCGTCACACAGAACCCCGTTACACAGAACCCCGTTACACAGAACCCCGTTACACAGAACCCCGTTACACAGAACCCCGTTACACAGAACCCCGTTACATAGAACCCCGTTGCCACATAGGCTCCTCACACAGACCCCTTTGCCACACAGGCTACTCACACAGACCCTCACACAGACCCCCCCCCTCATATACCTTAAGCGCGGACCGCGGACCCGAGGTCACTCAAAATACATTGAGTAGACAATAACCAGGCTACGGACGCAAGGTATAGACTAAACCCTGATATTTCAGACCCCTTGCCACATAGGCTCCTCACACAGATCCCCCTCCCCTCAGATCCCCTCATATACCTTAAGCGCGGACCGCGGACCCGAGGTCACTCAATATATATTGAGTAGACAATAACCAGGCTACGGACGCAAGGTATAGATAATAAACCCTGATATTTGTATCTCTAATAGCTCGCTTTAACAGGGGGCATAAAAACAAAACCAGAAGCGACTCACCAAATCCCAATAACATCCATACGCGCAGTCACGTGTGGGCACGTAATCAGTACGCTGTCGTACTACTTCCGCTGTCAGAGCACCGCCACAGCCACGCCACAGCCACGCCACAGCCGCGCCACAGCTCCGCGGGAAACCATCCACAGCATATGAAATTTGAAAACCAAAATCATTAACACAGTAATCTTCGACGCTTCATATTTTCTAGATGTATTTTATGACGTTCGTATAAAGACTTGTTGAAATAGGTAATGATTTTTATAAATAATAAACCAAGGAGGTTTATATTTGGCCAGTGCTTTAAGAGATTTAAATTTGATTTGCTGTCCAACTTACATTGTCAATAAATAGAAAATTGTATTTTACTTCTTATGTATTGCTCTAAAGGACTAGTACATTCCTTATGATATAGTTCGTATCTCTTAAATAAACTAAATATTTGATAGAACCACGTATATTAACAAAACTATGACGTTACTCTTTTTACAATTTAATTTGAATAATGATGTTAAAATACTCGTAACCTCCTCATGTACAGTAGACTACAGTGCATAAGGCCCTTTTTACCACGTATAACGCCCTAGAATACCACAATATACCATCACTATTTTTTTTATAATAGAATCCCAAACATAGATAACCCTCTTGTACAACCCAACAAAGTACGCACTTTATGTGCGAACTACCACTGTTCTCTAATCTCTCAAACAATACAGTACCAAACCATTACATCACCTGATTGACGATAGTGAGCGCTGTCCTCCATCGCACTTCTGATGTCGGGTGCGGGCATGACCGCAGGCCGGTCAGGTCATCAGGCCGAGGTTGTGAGAGGGCTTACACATCCCTCTCTGATCTCCAGATATTGTCAGGATGCATATAGCGTGTAATAGTTCGGTAATAAAACACAAGATTAACACTTCAGAGTCTATTTAAGGATTTGAAGCTACCACCAGTTCGGAATGCAGTCATCCATGGGGAAGAGCTGGCAAGAAACCCTCATGGTTGCTCTTTTAAACACATCACAGTTTACATTACAATATGCAGTACACAATAACACTTTCACATTACGTTCACTTACTACTTTTACAATATTTCGGCATTACGACCTCTAAGTTACTAACTATTTCAAGATTGAATATGGAACTCTTCTACAAATGACAAAGTGCACGCTTTTATTATAATATTTTCTATTGTGCCCCACTCTGTGAGCGAGATCACGCGATAAAACTAATCAAATCCACCCGCAATATAGCAAAACAAGTCGCGGTACAGATATTCTACAATAAAACGAGTTATTTAAAAGTTCAATTGAGTAACCGTTTTCATGTTGCTCCGACATATATATATAATGCCGTAGGCATTCTCTGCCAGTCTACCTGTGGATGATGCAGAGACGAAACAATGTAATGAAACAGTTATCTGTCAGCATGGTTCTACTACTTCAAAATTGTTATACAAATCTATCAGATAAATACATACTAATATAAACTAAACAATCTTAAGTAAATATAAATACAGAAAAATCAAATCATGACAAAAGGGCTTGGCTCAGCGAATTCTGCCTAAAGCAAAAACCTCAGGTAGCACCGATTTTCAGCCACTTCACACTCCCTTACTAACAGCACTGTTTTTTTTTTTTTTTTGTTATATTTTACTATTTCTCAAATAAAAAAAAAGCAGAATCTGTAGATTTAAATGAAACGCATTGTCTTTGTGTTGTGGCGTTCAAAACCTGACATAGGTAGTTAACATTCCGTTTTAGCCGTCGCGTCGTTAACCTTTGTTCTACCTGAAGTGCCTAAGCGCCGACATAACCTGTCCATTGGTGTTACAAAGCCGTAGTTATAACTACGTTTGAACGTGTTGTAATGGCCTCGTCTATAGAATCTATGCAGATTACAAGTATAAAATACACTTTCTAAAAATGTCTCGAATTCCAGATATTGCTATGATAAATAAATACATCCCCACATACATAGTCACACACATAGTTCTGACACACACAAACATTTTTGGGTTCGATTCCCGCACCGAGACAAATGTTATTGTGGAACCGTAGTCTTCGTAGTTCTTGATACTCACGGTACAGTTTTGACCTACTGTGGGGTCAGGGCGATGTGTGTGACTGTTGGGTGTATTTATTATGTATTAATTTCGTCTGAACTTTCACATTACCATAATGTTCTAACTCCAAACGATCACATATTTTCGTAAATGAGATTCAGTAGCAATTCCATTCCAAATGATTATATATGTGCGACCTTTTTGCATTAATTAATATTCTAATTCTCTTCTAATCTACACAGTTTATCCTACCAATATATTATGAAAGATTATTTTCAGATACGAAAATCCTACATAACATGCTCAATATATTACCAGACACGTATACAAGATTTATTGCCTTTCAGTTTCAAAAAGTTATTAAACAATATGACAGGTGTATGTAAAAGCGTTCTTTATTGACAGCCTCTGTGGCGCAGTTGGCGAGTAGCCGGCTGTGAAACGAGAAGCCGTGGGTTCGATTCCCACACCGGGATAAATGTGTGACAGACAGATATTTGTGCCCGGGGTCTGGGTGTTGTGAGACCGACAGTATCTCGTAGTCCCTGATACCCACAACACAACACTGTATCTTAGTGTGGGGTCGGGGCTATGTGTGTGACTGTTGGGTGTTATTTATTTATTTATGGTTTTATCATATTATTTAATACCAGCTCTGCATACACTGTTCCAATCCTGGGCACGGGCCTCTAGTATTGAGTGTTAGGCTTTAGTGCATCAGCTCTCCTAATGGGGTTTAATTATAATAATATTTATTTTATTTCGGACCGAAAGTCCATATGGTGTTAGTAACAATTTGCTTAGAAACTAGTGTTAGTATACACGATTTACAAAACAGTATGAAGCTGCATCCATCTCCGCAGCATCGGAGACTCCCACTTATCTGCAAACACACCCAGGATAGTGTTGGTGCTGCCGCGGACACGTGCCATTAGGGAAGCGCACCTTTTTCTTGTGCCTGCGCGAACATCCCCGACGCAATGCATCTCCACGGCAGCCCCAGCAGAACCCTGAGTGCATTATTGTATTGGACACGCAAGTCGCTGTATGCCCGTCGACTAAAATTAACCCACAGGCAGCACGTGTAGAATGATTGGCAGTATGCTTGAAAAAGCGTCATCTTTACTGGATTCGTACATCGTGCAAACCTGCGGGCTAGCATATTACAACGGACAGCCAGCGACCTGCGTTCCCTATCTATATCCAAATTATCTTTTAAATCTTCAGTGACCCAGTGACCCAAGTACTTAAAACGATATACCCTGCTCAAGGGATTCCCGTAGAGTGACACATCCGGTATAATTGTAAACACAACAAACACGTTTAAAATTCTTATTTCAAATTCTCAGGCATGCAGGTTTCCTTATTATTTTTCCCTTCCGATTTGCTACCTTGAAAGTGTCATTAGAGCTGATTTCTTTTTCGCGACTTTTGTCTCTATCAATTCCAACTATACATATCCAAACTTAGCTACTAGTAAAATTAAGTATTATTGATCTATGAGAGTACTTAAATTTTGAATTAACGTACTATCAGATTTATACTTAATATTATAAAAGCATTTCTGTTTGATCTATAAAGTAACTAACAAAATTATTTGATGTAAGAATTAAGTAATGTCGTGATAGTAGTTTGTTCTTTTCATTTTTATTCTAGTGGAGTTATTTTTAACCTGAACACTTTCTCAGAAGACAGCACTTAAGTATCGCTTCTTCGCACAAGCACTTTTATAAAGCTTCTATATGAAATTTTATTAAGGACGAAATACATTTTCGTCCTTAATAAAGTTTGGCTAAATATAATATTATTCTAAGACGAGAAGTTTCAAAGTACGTATATTATTTACTTTGAAAAATATTAAACACAGCAAGAGGAAAAACTCTGGGAGTCTGTAATATTAGGTAAAAATATGTACCGCCCCGCCCCGTGACCATGAAGGCTGTAAAGCTTTCGTCAGGATAAAAAAGTTTAATAAACCGCGATAGAATCAGTAAAATTTATTTCATTTCAAAAATATGTACATTTAAGATAACCAAAATTGCTGGATTCCTCGGAGACATTATGATAATGTCGTCTTTTATTATGACCCCATTTAAACTTACTGTTTGACCTTAGTGAACTATTAAATGGTTTAAAGTATTTGCAGAATATGCTCCATTTTGATGAATGATGCAATAGTAAATTTTCGTAGCACATAAAGTTATAGCACAATATTCAGTGTCAACAAATAAATAGTATTAATAAATAATACTTTATACATATTAAATTGTCCAAACGCAAGAGTCCTTCTAGGCGGGATACCATAGCAATGTCTATCTTTGTCTAGCAGTTTAATCACAACTCCTAGACATTGCAATACTTTCATCCTATTTTTATGATGACGAGCCTAGATAAGTGCCTTCAGTACTTTATAAATGACTTCATTTGTTCTGAGTGATAATCCTGTTTATAGGCAGGCTTGACGAATACCATTAACGGGTGTGCTGCTCGTCTCACCAAGATAAAAAATAACATTAAAACGAAGCATCTGGAAATTCAAACACTTAAAAATATGACAAAGCTGAAGAGATTGTTTGAACGCACTAATCTCTAGAACTACCAATCAGATTGGAATCATTATGTTTGCATTGTATAGTCTGTTTATTCAGAAATGTTATTTATTTATGTTCTGAGTACTCTGAAACTAGACTATCGACCGCTTTTTAACCTTTCTTGCCTATGGCGTAGTGTGAAGAAGCAGGCCGGCATGATTGTGTTGAGTGGTGGAGGATAGATTGTCTCTCGTTACTCTATACTCTAATTGGACGGCACTGCACTTACCATCAAATGCAGTGTGGTCACTTTAACGTGCCAGGACGAAAAAAATATTTATTATCATATTACGACGCCTCGGGAGCTACTTAAATGATTGCCACGTTGACGACACCACAAGCAACAGTTTATTACTTAATTTGCGTAGAGAAGGAGTAAGGTATATAATATATTTAATACACACATACATACATATACACTCACGCCTATAATCCTCAAAGGGTAAGGCAGAGGCGTAACCAGTACACCCACTTTTCGCCAAACTTATTACGTTCCCATATTGTGATAGGAGGCGAGAGTCGGAGTTATATATTTAACTCTTTATATATATACTTTAATTCTATATAACCCAACACCATCTAAAATAATATTAGTAAGTTACATGCATGGATCAGATCCTTCGAAATCCGAATCAGATTGTGACATTTGACTTATTTTCTTAACCAGATTTATGTTTGGCTTAAGTCGAAGGCTCGTTTGACTAACATATTTGTACAATCGAAACCACTGACATGGGTTGGCAGGACCTATCGGATAAAAAATGGCAGAGCACGCATTCAAGGAATCGGGGTCATTTAATCGACAGCCTTCGTGGTGCAGCGGGGGAATGGCTGGCTGTGAAACGAGAGGCCGTAGTTTCGATTCCCGCACCGAGACACATTGTTTGTGTGACAGAAAGGTATTTGTTTCGGGTCTGGGTGTTGTGAGACCGTAGTCCCTCGTATTTCTTGATATCCACGATACAGGTTTTTACTAGTGTGGGATCAGAACGATGGGTGCGACCAATGACTTATATTCTATAGACACGAACTGTCGAAGAAAAAAGATGTTCCAAAAACCTTTTCCGCCCACTAATGCCATCTATTAATTTTACTAAGAACTTATAAATATAGAATTTGGAAGTTATAACTCCCGTCACTTTCTCTCGAAAGGGACTTTCGCGCGAAAACGGAACATACTATATAATGAATGTTTGTTGTGAAATATAGACTTCCCGTATTCAGAATTGAAATTAATTAATATTTATTGATATTACGTTCTAAACGTTATGAAATTATGTTATTTGCCTTATATACTATTAACAGTTTCACTGTAAATCTATTTATTTATATTGGTACACCAACAGCATAACATATTATATATTATCGTGTAAGTTTTGTGACATTTATAAATATTTAAATATGTATGCCTATTATAGGCGTACACAGCATTGACCATATTCTGGTAAACAACTGTATTTAAGGCAGATTTGTTCGGGAATGTCGCTACAAATAACTAAAATTAACTGGTGTGCATTCGTAGGTGGCATGAAGCATACTAACGTCGGTGCAGTGTATACACCGCGACTCGGTGGAACATAATGTTTGTTCTGGTCGCCGCATCTAGTACGTAGTACATGTATATCGCTGGGTGCGACTGACGGGTGTTTTTAAAAAATACTGTTCTATTTTTAAAAGTAAACGTATGATAAAAGAAGTACGTATTTCATTGAATCTACGTTGCCTTTATATTACTGGAGTAATTTTTTATTTTAGTAATTAGTTCGAATGTAATATTATTTAATGAAGTTAGTCCCTGAGTTTCGTTTAAATTGAATAAGTTTTTAATATTTTATCTATGTAAGTAAGGGAGCTTAAGATCGAAAAGAATTAATCAGATCACAGGATATATTTTTCACATTTGCAAGTACATAAAACTATAGCAATTTTATTATCCTCTCTTAAATACTTAACAATTAATAAGTAAGTTAAGTCTAATTAAATCTAAAAATTATATGTAAATTTCAGTATATCAGATAAAATTATAATTTATTTAATATTTACTGACAATAAAAGAAAATTTTACGGTAGGCAGCGGTTTTGCTGTGCCCTGGCATAGCAGAAGTCTATGGGCGGCGGTGACTACTTACCATCGGGTGGCCCGTATGCTCGTCTGCCTATCGAGGCACTAAAATAATGTTGAAAAACCATAAACAACTCAATTTTATTCGCCGCTATAAATGTTAATGATTGTGTATGAATTATTGCGGCCGTTAATTCGCAACACAGACCTGTCACGAACAATAAAAAGTACCATAAAAAGAAATGTTTCTAACATAATCATTCTGAACCAAATTTTATTGAAACAATAACTATAACAGACAAATTGATTTGTCAAATTGTATTTTGATAGTCTCCTTCCATGTTGGTTCTCAGGTGTTTATAATAAACATACTGTCTAGAAAAATTAATAAGTATTTTGGCATGCTTTCTCTTACTCTAATGTGTTTTTATCCTGGCACGGGAAAGTGACCCCACTGCACCTGATGGTAAGCACAGTGCCGTCCAATTAGAGTATCGAGTAGCGAGAGACAGTCTATCCCCCGCTACTCAACCCCATCATGCCGGCCTGCTTCTCCACTACGCCATGGGCAATAAGGTGAAGAAGCGGTCGAGGGTCTAGTGTCAGAGTACTCAGAAGGCCGCAAAACAGCCAAACATCGTACCCCCACTTTAGACCTCCGACAAAAACCGGATGTACACTGGCTGATCCAGGGATCAGCAGATCACCGTACATAGGATGTTAATGGTCGCTACCTGGGTGGATATGAATATCCTACCACCACCAAACTCAATATAGCAAAAAAAAGAATTACTGATACAGACTTATTAACGTTTATTATATTTATATAATACTCTAAGATAAGACTCTAAGACTCTAGTCTTAGAGTATTTGTATTAGTATTTTTATTTAAAAAACGCAGCGATAGCCTAGTTGGTTGCGGTACGGACTGCCAAGACGAAAGTCGTAGGTTCGAAACCCAAGTGGCATACACCTCTAACTTTTCTAAAGTTATGTGTGTATTAAAATGTTAATTATCACTTGCTTTAACGGTGAAGGAAAACATCGTGAGGAAACCTGCATATCTGAGAATTTTTCGAAGGTATGAGAAGTCTGCCAACCCGCCAGCGTGGTGGACTAATGCCTAACCCCTCTCATTAGTAGAGGAGGCCCGTGCCCAGCAGTGGGACAATGTTTAAGGTGAGGTAGGCTCAGACAGTTCAGTTCAGACTACATTTTTAAACTAATTATTCGACGTTAAAAACTAAAAATATTCACAATAAAAAAAAATTCCATGAAAGATGAACATATTTTCAAAACGATTGTGCTTCTCGATACACGATTCATTAAAGTTGGCTCGATAGAAAATATTCGCAAAGATGCATCGAAATTTTAAAAATTCAATTCATACGACCCCAAATGAATCCGTAGTATACGGTTATAAAGAAAAATATTGAAAAGAAATTTTTCTATCAAATTTTCAATGAACTGCATTAAACGAGTGTGTGAATATTTTATCACATTTCATTTATAAATACAATGAAATAAATGTTTTAAAATTACGAAACATAAAATGGCCGTTGTGTCGATGTTGTAATGATTTTTAAACATAATGCGCAAGTGCAAGACTTGTCAGACGGCAATTGGGCCGTGTTGAGAGCAGATGTCTACGCGATTTTTCGCTCGCGCTGTCAAAAATATTTTTCGGTTTAAAGATCTTTATTACTCCAAGAACAATTACAGTTCACTTAGAATAGAGTAATATATAGTTTACTTATGTGTAAGAGGTAGTCGATCTTATAACAAATACAAAATTGAAGTTAAAGTTAATACGAATTAAATATAGCAAGTAATGTTCGATCAATCAATGACCCAAAGAAGAGGTGAAGTAATATTTATTTATTATTAATAATCATATACGTTAGCAATGACATATGTCTTAACTTTATTTTTAAACAGGTTCAGACTTTCGCACTGTTTGATATCTTTTGGCAGGCTATTGAATATTTTCACCCCATCGTATAAAATGTTTCTTTTACCATATCCGGTTCGGGGTGCATATAGTTGTATTTTATTTACATCTCTTAGACTGTGAGTGGGTTTTTTCTTAATCAATTAAATTTTTGTATGAATATGTCCGGACATCATTTTTTTAATCAAGATACACGAGTTATATGTGTAAATTTGTTTTATGTTAAAGAGTTTAGTTTTCGTATACAAAGTTCGGGTGTGTGTTAATCTTTTGAATTTAAATAGAATTTTAATTACTTTATTTTGTGCTATCTGTAGTGACTGAAGGTTTGTTTTAGTAGCACAACCCCATATCTCAATAAGGTAATCTAGCTTTGATTTAACAAGTGCATTATAAATCATCAGTCGCGTTTTATGTGGGATACATGACGCCATCCTATGCAATAAACCAATAAGAGAAATTAATTTATTTTTTAACTTTTCCACATGTGGCTTCCACGTGAGTTTATCATCAAGGATTAACCCTAGGTATTTTTCCTGGTGAGATCTTTGAAGTATTTCATTATTTATAGTTAAGGGCTGAAAATCCGGAATTACTTTATTTTTTGCACTAAATATCATAAAAGATGATTTTTTTGTGTTTATTGTTAACATATTACACTGACACCATTCATTATATTTCATTAGGTCAGTTTGGGCTTGGTTGATTATTTGCAATAAATCATTACCGAAATAAAAAAGGCATGTATCGTCAGCATATAAGGTAATCTGACCCGTTAGACCAATAATGCTTATATTATTGACTTATATTAAGAATAGTAAGGGCCCAAGAACTGATCCTTGCGGTACACCGCAATTCATACCCTTAGGACCGCTAGCGTAACTTCCTATTTTAACAATCTGTTTCCTATTTGTCAGATACGATTTTAACAATTTGTGGGCTGTTCCAGAGACGCCTATATCCTCTAATTTTGATAGAAGTAATGAATGGCTTATCGTATCGAATGCCTTCTTTAAATCAATAAATATACCTATACATATATTTTTTTTATCTATTTGTGTTCTAATTTTAGTTATCAAATCAACTACTGCTGACAATGTACTAGACTTTTGACGGAAACCGTATTGTTGTTCAAATATAAAGTTTATTTTGTCTAAATGATCTTTTAGTCTGTTGTAGATTATTTTTTCAAAAATCTTAGATATTATCGGTAGTACAGATATCGGACGATAATTTAGAGGATCTGTTTTAGGACCAGCTTTATAAACTGGTGTAATTTTGGCTATTTTTAAGCTGTCAGGAAAAATACCAAATGAGATACATTTATTTAAGCAGTCACATAAATTTTTTAGGATTAAATTTTTTATACATATATGTAATAGATTTAGTATTTATACCGTCTATACCGGTGCAGCAACCAGAGTCTAAATTGTTAATAATGTCGTTTACTTCATTTATAGAACACTCTTTAAATTTGGTAAGTTTGTATTGAGGTTCTTCTTCTATATATGTCATAGTATAAAACAATTCATTTGAATTATTTTTAGGAATCTTATTTGCCAATTCGGTACCAATAGAAGCAAAGGTGTTGTTGAATAGGTCACAAATCTCGTCTCCGATTGTTATAGTTTTGGTATTAATTACCAGTTTTGGGGGTTGCGGATCGCTATTAATTTTATTTTTTGCCAATGTATTAATAATGTTCCACATCTTTTTAGGGTCATTGTTACAATTTTGAAAAGATTTAAAGTAATATTCTTGTTTTGCCTTTTTTATTTGTTTACTTGTATGGTAGCTTTCTGTTTTAAACATGTCTTGTAACTTTATATCTTTAGCATTTTTCTTAGCTTCCTTCCATAATAAGTTTCTGTTGTATATTTTATTAATAATATCCTTGCTGATCCAGTCTTTTTGGGGTAAGTTTAATATTTTCACTTTCGTTATTTTGTGTAATTTTATTTGATATTTTATGTACGATTCAAGAGTTTCATAGTGATGATCTTCGTTAAAAAATGTATTATCTTTCATATCTTTATATAATGTGGTGTAGTCTATTGCTTCATAATAACTGCGTTGTATAATGTCATGTTTGTACTGTTTTAGTTCCAAATATATCTGCCTATGATCGGAAAATGGAGAATCAATTAATGTCATATGAAAACTGTCATTCCGGAGATTTGAACAAACATGGTCTATTAAAGTTCTGGCTGTTTCTCGTGTGTAGTAGTTAGTGTCTATCTTGTTTAATATGTCATATCCAGCTGTTTTTAATATGTTTTCGTAGTTGGTTTTATCCAAGCCTTCACGTAGCAAGTCAATATTAAAATCTCCGAATACAATTCCTCGTTTTCGCTGTTCAAGTAGCGACGAGTATTTATCAAAAAAGTTTTTTAGATTATTCCTATTAGGATTGTAGATAACGCCAACGTTCATTGAATAGCTTTTTAAATAAATCCATAAATAATGCCTTCCTTTATCATGTATCTCAGCTGTTATCTCATAGTGTAAGCTACTGTGAACGAAAAAGGAGACACCTCCACCTTTCTTCTCCGGGCGATAATTATATATATGATTATAGTTAGGTAAAGAAAAAGATTTAGCATCCAATTCACTTTTGAACCAAGTTTCAGTCAATACAATAATGTGAGTTGCACATTTCATAGACTTCAGAATACACTTTAACTCATCAAACTTCCCATCTTTGCATAGACTCCGTACGTTAGCATAAAAAAACAATAATGACGAGGAATATACAGGTAATTCCTTGTAACTAATATTTAAGGAATAAGTATTATTTTCTTTTGTTTCTATTGAACAATGGAGTTTTTTGATGGCTTTTTTATGAGTTTAGGTATTCCTCGTATGTATTTTATAGTTAGATCGGATTCACCATTTTTTTCACGACGTGACAGTTCATCTTTAAGATTTTGTATAAATGATCTCTGGGCTGGTGTCTGGTCAGAGTAAAACCGAACATTACCTGTATTATTTTTTTGCTTGCGCAGTAGGTATTTCACAGTTTCTTTAGAACTGAAACATACTTTAAGCAAACGATGTTTATTTGGTGTGTATCGTCCCAATCTTATGATTTTGGTAGGAGCTGGGCAGTCATCAAATATTGAGTTCATCAGTTTTAATATTTCATTTCTATCGTATTCAATCCTTTCCTTTATGTTGTTACTATTTAATTCTTCTATACCCGACACAATAATATTATTTTGCCGTACTAACCTTTCTTGGAATTCAAGGAATGTGTCTTCATGTGTTAAGAGTAGCGACTTTTGTATATACTGCCGACCATCTGTTTGAGTTGAACTAGGAGTAGGGTGACCTTGTAGTTCATGTAGATCAATTTCAAGGTTTTTTACTTGTATCTGCATCTGTTCATGAGAAGTTTTAATTTCTGACATCTCTGCCCGTATTTTAGTATAGTCTTCTAGTATATTTTTGTTGACAGCTTGTATGGTCTGAATATCATCTCTGATTTCAGACATTTTATCGGTAATTAACTGAGATAAGTCTTGACTTAGTTTGGTAGTTATTTCAGTAAACTGTAACATCATCCGCCTTTGGAACTCCGAGAAGTCAGTATCCACATTTTGTATTGTACGTTTTCTAGTTAAGTTAAACGCGTCTTCACGGGATAATGACGCTAAGTCCGGGATAGAACCGCTTCCGCTTCCGCTTGCGCGCATCGCTGATTGCTGTGCACTCATCCTTAATGAATAACAAAGCGGGTGGCCGCCGCATGCGCGGCTACCTGGCGGCTGTTTACTTTACACCTAAAAGCACTTTCTATTGCAAACTGAGTCGTCGTACTATTATTTAGAGTTCAATTTTAGTTGTATCTATATTTTTTTTTATTTATTTAATTCGATAAAAGTGAACACGTCCACTCAGACCGATTACCGCGCGTCGTTTTTTGTGAAAACATGATGAATATGACATAAAGTGTTCTCAAATAGCACTTACTAAAGATAATATATTGAATATAATCAAATATATTTAACTTATCATAATAATTTCAAACGATATATATTTTATTTATCATAATGACTGTCAATTCTTATCAAAAGTCGTCAATACAGGTTGATTGATTTGAACAAACTATTTGAGAAAAAAATTATGGTATGATACTTGATATAACAAAAATATACTACTATTATAATTACGAAAGTGAGTCTTCCAGTTTGGAAGTTTGCATGATTAAACCGCTGAACTGTTTTTGATAATAATCGATAAAAATTAAAACTAGTATTATTTAATTAATACCATTATTAAAATGTTGGTGTTCGAGAGAGACGAGAGGAACCAACAGTTTATGTTCTAAACAGATGTAGAAATATAAAATAAATACAACCAACCAACACACACATAGACATGACCCCACACTAGGTCAAACTTGTATCCTGGATATCAAGAACTACGAGGGACAATGGTCACACAACACCCAGATCCTAAACAAATGTCGGTCTGTCACACAAACATCTGACTCGGTACGGGAATCGGGCCCACGGCCTCTCATTTCACAACTTACTAATCGCCCGCTGCGCCAGGAGGCTGTCAAGAAATGACTAACTTATGTCCGATTATTATTTTGTTGGAAATGAAAACCGTCATCAGCGGGCTCATACTATTTCCCACTACCATTGCGACTAATTACCAGATCTCTAGAGCTCGAAAACTATAATCGTAAATAACTGCTTTGGATACAGCACTTTGAATTTCTTTCAATTGTATATCATAAGTTCTGCTATATTTATTTTATATTGATTGCGCAAGACTCAAATACGATAATAACAATCAAATTCAACCTTAGGCGGGCGACTACAAAGTTCATTATTATAATAATTTTATTAATTTAGCAGTTTGACAGACAATACGTTTTAAAGTACTCGTTTGTTTTCGGCGGACGATCGATTATACGTTATTGTGTTCGTGTCGGTAAAAGAGAAATAATATATTACTATTCTTGTCATTTCGTGCATGACGTCAGATATGGATGACAATATTAATTGTTAGAAGAATAGATCTAGCAAAATTTATTATTTCTGAAAATGCATCAACTGAAGATATATACTTTTTACCCGGCTCCACCCCTGTCAAATATTATCTATACATTTTCTCACTTGTTTACGGCAATGAGTTACTATTATAATTTCCATGGCCAATTTTTATCCTATGATATCGCTGTTACTTTTTCGTATTAAAATTACCCTATTCAGTTTCACTTATCTCGATACCTGCTGGTGGTAGGTTATTCATATCCGCCAGGATAGCGACCACCGTACACAGAGTGGCACACGCAAGAGTGTCGCGTTCCGGGGTCAGCCAGTGTACCTCTGGTTTTTGTCGGGGTCTAGAGTTGGGATATGATGTTTGGCCGTGTTGTTCTGAGTACTCTGACACTAGACCCTCAACCGCTTCTTCACCTCCTTGCCCCATGGCGTAGTATGAAAAACTGAACATCAGGCCGACATGATTGTGTTAAGTAGCGAGGCATAGATTGTCTCTCGCTAGTTGGTACTTTAACTGGACGACACTGCGCTTACCATCAGGTGCAGTGTCGTCACTTTGCCAGGATAAAAAAAATATCAGATTCCATCATCATCGGAGCCACCCTGACAAAATAGTAAATAGACAAACAGATAATTTTATTGTAAATTCTTTATATCGATTTTCATTACTATGACATTTGATATTACTTTTTGTTTTGACAGAATATTTTTTTCTAATAATATTCATTCATACCAACGAAAAAGTTTTTATTCCACAACGAAATATTATATTAACATTATTAATTCAATTAACAATATATTGAGTTCTATTATTTTGATAATATAACTCAAAATTCAGCGGATTTTGACAATTCATACTTGACGGTCTGCATTGTGCAGTGGACGTTTAGTCGGTTGTGAAACAAGAAGTCCAAGTTGGATCCCGAAATCGAATATCGAAAGGATACACTTCCTTTACCGAAGATCAAGAGAAGTGACGGGAGATGATGATCGGGAGAAGGGTAAAGAATGGGAGGGTAAAATCAAAAGGAAACTGGACGGATTTGGCAGAGATGTGTGTAATCCCTAGTCTAGCTTAGCTTAGCTAGCTTAAGCTATTACTTCTATATGAATATGTCTAGTAACCTTTGCTGAGCGGATACCGTGAGAAAACGCGAGGATCTTATCATTCAGCTCAACCAGACCCTAGATCTCATGTTTATCTTTCTCAGGAATCGGGTTAAGATCTATAGCAAGAAAACCTAGGTGATCGTGTTCTCGTGCAAAAAAACCCTGTTTCCTCACGTCCCCGTTCTTACAGGTGTTCCACTCCCAATGCACAGGATAAAAAAATATTTTCATAAAAATCGGTTCAGTGTTTTCAGTTCAGTCGTGAAATGTAACAGACAGAAAACTTTCAACCACTACTAATTCACCATTTTAGAGGCTACATTTAAAAAAATACGTGTACATTTATTTGTTAGTTTGAACGCGCTAATCTCAAGAAGTACTGTTTCTAATTGAAAAATTATTTTAGTTTTGGATAACCCATTTATCTGGGAACGCTATAGGCTATATAACATCACGCTATGACTAATAGGAGCCGAGTAGCAATGAAAAATGTTGCAAAAACGGGAAAATATATTCCTTTTGAGAGCTTGTTTTGCTTGCGCTGCGTATACGGTCAAAGTTACGCAACAATCATGTATGACGGAATTGTTCCTCTTAAAAAGTTATAAAACAAGTCCGCGATAGCATATATCTATCTTTTTCGGTTAGCTCACCTTAACCTGCCTCTGCCTTTTTAATGGTAATGAAATTTGTCCTAAAACAATACATTATTTTCGAAGGGGTTTTTATAAAATTGGTATTTATTGTATACTCTTGCTCCCAAAAATAACCTCCACGCGGGCGAAGCCTCGAGCAACAGCGAGTAGTATATAAAAGACTATACTTTCACTCAAATTGCAACTTATTTCACTGAACGTCAAATATGAGTAATAATTGACATTGTTATCATTATAATTTGTAATAATATAGGTACATCCAGACTTGAAACAAACATTAGTCTGTAACGATAACATTCGGTAACTTTGTTGCGAGAATCGAGCCCACTGCCTCCCGTTTGAGGCCGAGGCTGTCATATAGGTTTTAATTTTAATAAAATAACATAATAGTTGAGGGTTTATAAAAAATTATGGTATTTTACGTTCTATTTATTCTGATTTATTTGACATTTGCTCATTTCACTGTTTTAAATAATGAACATCCTTTATATGAGCGCCTATCACTACTCGTTGGGGGGGGAGCCCCCGCGCACGCCGCCGCCACCCGTCGCATCTCACCCCCTCAATCATACCTCAGCCCAGAGCCGACAAAGCCTTAATACAGGGTTAGTATTATTAGAGTATTTGGTTGCCTACTCTAAGTATAGAATATTTTTACATTATACATAAACATATTAAGAAAAACAGAATTTTATTTTAAAATAATGTTTGATTAATTAAATGTTACTATTTTCGCTAAGATAATATATTTAATTTTTAATTAAATAAAATACTTAGTTTGTGATTTTAGACTTATTTTTAGTTTCACAAAACATTGAGAAAAAATAAAAGAGCGTATTATTTGATATTCAAATTATTTCAAACAAGCATTAATTTAGGGTTTCAAGAGAGTTGAACTTACACACGCCTTATTTTAGTTACGTATGAGGTCTGGAAATGTCTGTGAAACTATAAGCCGACCTTCGCGAACTGAAAGTTGTGACTATATGTGTATATGAAACATAGAGCTACTAGCACTGCTAACACTTCATGAAAACCTTACCAAAGTCGCGATGAAAGAAATTGAAAACGTTACTTGAAACTTATGTGTATTGAATTGTAGTTATTAGATTTTAGAAATATATTTTTTACGCATAGATATATTCTGTAAGACTTTTGAAAATATTATAATATCATTTAAGCTGTTTGGCTTGGGTTTCTTTTAAACTGTTGCTAGAAAAAAGTAGAAATTTGGCGGGAGTTCTGACAATTAGTATATAGCTTATCCTTATAAGGCCAACTTGCGCGATCATGGGTTAACGTATTTAACTCTGTGTTAACAGCTAACACAGGGTTAAATAAATAATTTATCTTGCGCCATCAACATTTTCGAGCAAACCTAGGGTTTAATTTCTAAATATTTAACCCACCGATTTGGGAAGGTTAAGTCGCTAAACCTGCGGTTAGTCTTTTTGTTGGTAGGTATTGTGTAATCTATTTTGTGGTTTATAGTTAAAATATTATCATGAATTGTTATTCTCTGACGATGAAGATGAAGTCATTGAATATATAAGCTAAATTTTTTATGACGAAAGGGTTACAAAACGGTCAGAATATTATAATACACATAAAGGGGCAATGTTTGAATTTTTCAACTATTTACATAAAAGCATATTATCATTTATCGTGAAATAGGAAGTACATAATCGAGGTTTCTTCTTCATTACACTGACTTTCTGAATTCAACAAATAAATAAAACACCACAAAAAATCAAATAACACGAATTTGACAATCTTAAAACAAACAAATTAAAAAGTTATCAACCGTCATAGAATGAGAGACACACAAATACGCATCTCTATATAGTGTGCTGTAGTGTAAAAGAGACAGAAATATTGTTTCGTTTTTATATATATTCATTCATCCCTGGACGGACTACAACAGATGTGCATCGACATTTCAGTGTTCCCAGCTAAAATAAAAGTAATGTCGGGTTAGCTAACCCAGCGTCAATTTTTAGTGGTGCAAGGTGAAATGAGAGTTAACATTTTAAGATTCTAACCTGGGTTAATAAACTCTAAATTTATTAATTTAACCCTAATTTGCGTGCAAGTGGGCCTAAAACATATTAGATTTTCTACAACAATGCATGCTGAAATTAGTAAAATGTGGAATAAGGGACAAAGGTTGGCAAATTTGTTTTTATTACAAAATATATTGTTAAAAATGTGCGACACGTACGTATTCACGTTCATATTTTGTGTTCATGTGTTATGTGTCATATGTGTTCATATTCTTCTGTTTTAGGAATGCAAAAATATGAAATATGCCATTCAATATACGATTTATGCAAACTCGTATGAATGCAAAGAGATAAATCTAGTATACCATGTCCTCCACGTATCATGAATAAATAAATTTTCAGTATATTCTAGTAATCTGTTATGGAGGTTTGAACGAATAACGATGTAATATTCATTTTGATATAAAGATTTAAAATTTAATCCACTGAATCGAAATGGAATTTTAAAAGTTGTTTATTTGCTTCTATTTTTAAGAAGTACAACATTTAATTACTTTTTAAAATATATCGCTTGCGTTCGAAAACCTGATTTTTTGAAAAACAGTTGAGTAATACTAAAAAAATCGACTTAGCAATGAACGTTCTCAGATGAAAATTTTCGACCGCGACGCCTCAAAAGCAATGATAGTAGTTATATTATATAGTTTGAGGCTGGCGTATGCTCGCGAACTTTGTTTTAAGACTGATAAAAGGCCCATTCGGGGTCTTTGCAATAGTTAAACTTGTGATAGTAAACGTGGCTTGCGTAATTAAAGAGTTATCTGATTCTTTTTGAGCGAAGTTGTAAAGAATGAAACTTCGTTGTGAAGTTGAAATTGGGATACATAAAAAAGATAAAGAATAAAAAAATCACAACTAGTTATCTCAGACACATTAACGTAGTTGTAATGGTGTACGTAGTTTAATTGCGTACGCGGTACGACTGCTGTGCTAAGGTCTCGGGTTCGATCCCCAAATCTGGTAACAGTAATTGGGTTTTTCTATCATCTGGGTATCTGTCCGGAGTCTGAAATTAATAAATACACTCAATACAGTCACACACATCATTCTGACCCCACCCTAGGTAAATCCTGTATCGTGGGTATCAACAACTACGAGGGACTCTGGTCCCACAACACCCAGACCCGAAAAAATATATGTCTGCCACACAAACATTTTTCTCAGTGCGGGAATCGAACCCACGGCTTCTCGTTTCACAGCTGACTACTCGCTCACTGCGCCACTGAGGCTGTCAAAAAAATGGACGCTTGTCTGAACGAGTAGAAAACTGAAGTTTGGTTTAGTATGAAATCACTTGAGACTAGTGCAAATAATACAAGATTTCTGACCAAATATACAAGAAAGTTTAGTGGTAAAAATACTGTTTTATTACGCTTATGGCTACAGGTTGCATATTTGTGCACGATCCCATTACCGAAATTACTCGTTTTGTATTTTACAAATTCCTATTCTCCATTTAGTAAATCTAGACATATTTAAAGAAACATGATTTTATAGTTGATGCGTAATAAATCTTGACTTTTTAAAGCATGTGGATTGAGTGAGCACAAAGAACAAATTTTATATTTTTTATTAAGGCACTGGGTAAACTGAAATTAAATACCGTGACTTTACTAAGGTTTTACTAAATACTAGAAGCCAAATTGGATATGTAAACTTGATACATTTGTAGATCTGGGTTGCCCCTTATCAGGACTGAGTCAGCCGACATTAACTGATTTATCTTCGGTTTTATCTTTTGACAAATTCTAGAATTCGTTTTACAATTGTTTTAGAACTATTAACATATAAAAAACAATTTTTAGAAGGTGCTCACTCAATCCACATGCACGCAAAATGAGAACAAGATTTCTTTCTGTAAGCCTCCATCATTATGTCGCTCTACTCAGTCATTACAGGGTTAAAACTCATTTCATGCTTAGATATTAGGATCGTTATTTCTGCAAATATAAGGAGACTTTAAAAAACGTTTATTCCAAGACCCTCTTAATCCTGAGTATTACATTTTAAATCTTGGCTTTTAATTAATGATTCTCTTGGCAGTATTATTTAAAAAAAACTCATTTATTGTGTGACGTAAACCCTAATCTGAAATATTTGTTAACGTAAGAAAGAAAATTACATTAATTTTATAAAAGTCCTTAGTGCTTCTCCACAGATATAATCTTGAATCAGTTTATACTGGCTGAACTAATTTCGAAGCAAGGTTTGCTATTGTGTTAAGCAATACTCGGGTAAACATATATACTATAAATAAAATGTGATTGGGATACACAGTCAAAAAAATCTTCTACACTGGCAGTGCCGCCAACAAAACTGGTAAACAATAATAAATTTGCTATCTTTAAAGCACATCTATCTATTATAATCTAAAGAAGAAAACTTTTCGTAGACAAAGAAGATAAATGAGAGACAAAATTATTATTATAGTTCTATTTTATTTGTCGTTGATTGAACCGAAGATTGAATTAGAACTTTGTCAACATCATTTACTAGTACATATTTATTTTATTTTATTTAAGAAAAGTGATATGTAGCACTCATAAAATGTCTTAATTATTAGGGTATTTACTATTATTAGAAATACTGAAGGTATAACTGAGGTATTTAGGAGACTAGTTGGGGGGACTAGTAGTTAATAATGACAACCAAAATGGGAGTATTAAATGTTTAATATAAAACAGAGTGCCTTCCGCGCTCCGGTGTTCAGTTCAGTTGTTTTGTAAAGTAGACGAGACGATAGCCAGTATATTCGTGGTTCGGTGTTGTAAGAGTTAAACGTAATCAGTTCAATGGCGTTGTTCAGTTTAAAAGGGTAATGGTGGTAGATTAATTATAAAGAGAAGCCTTAAGTGAATCCTGACATGCGTGTGTGTTAATATTAAGCACTGAGATGTGTAACAGTGTCGTGTAAATCAATTAATAAATTATAAATATTGTATGTGCCTTTTAAATATCTATCTTGCATAGTTTTGTTGATGTTCCTAACATAGTATCCGACGTAGTTTGAAATGTCATATACCAATTGTTACGCCGCAAAACATAAGTACGTTTTCAAACATACCCTTCTATAATTACTTCTTTTACTAAAACTGCATTCAAATAGAATACGAATGAATATAGAATACGATAAAACATTTCATATGACGAAGAAATGATTTGATGAATTCAAATCTCACCCCGTTGATTTGAAACTGTTCCTGTAAATCAGAGACTTCATTCTGTCGACGCTATAAATTGGCGTAGAAGGAACGAAGTAGGTCATGCACGTTAGTGTTAGGTGCATCGGAAACAATGACCTTCGGTCACACCAGGAGAGTCGTGCACGTATCGATTGATGGTAGGGTTGGCAATATGAAGTATAATATCTTTTTTATCAATGGTATCAGCAAGAGCAACAAATGTAACCACATTAGGTGGTATTTTCGATCAGTGATGTAAGTCTATTGACTTATCAGGCACAAATCAATGGAAATGCTGGCATCAAAATGTGTTATTCAACAGCGTATCCAACTTCATCTTCCAGTTCGCAAACTCTATCACGTCTGCTACTATAGTGTCGATTACCTTGACCCTTAGGAACCTTGTTGTGGGTTAAAACAAGGCTCATGTTATTTATCAGTTTGCACGAGGGAAGGACGAATAATTTGAAGCGTAGCTATCGTGTCTTATTTTATAAATAAATAAATAAAAGTTGGACGAACTGCAGACTGATACCTTAGGAACTTTAAATAAAAATCTCTGAAAGAACAACTAGGAACCGAGGACCTTTGGTATATCATATGCATCTGCAGCTGCCCAGCTATGATTACTTACGATCAGATGACCCGCATTTTCAATTGCCTCTCATTCACTATATATTTTTTAATTCATATTCGTTGTTTGCTACGCTTTCTTGTGTCACTCTATGTGACAATTTATTATATGTTTATAACCTTAAAATACAAATTGTTATGATATTCTTTTTGCGACTTTGCTGTGCCCTGGCATTGCAGAAGTCTATGGGCGGCGGTGGCTACTTACCATCAGGTGGCCCGTCTGCTCGTCTGCCTATCGAGGCACTAAAAAAAAACATACGTTCTGTTTCTCGTCCACTTCGCACTGTAAAGTTCCAGCTTGTTTTGGGCCTCCCTCTGGATTTTCGACCAGGTACATAACGCTGCAGTGCTTAGTTTTCCACGTAGTCTGGTGGCTTCCTCATCAAATGTAGCAGCATACTGTCTTGCATCTTTAAATCTGTATATATAAAAGAAGAAGCTGACTGACTGACTGACTGACTGACTGACTGATCGATCAACGCACAGCCTAAACGGCTGGGGTTAGAGACTTGAAACTTTGACAGTAGGTACCTTTTATCACGTAGGCCTCCACTAAGGAAGGGTTTTTGGAAATACCACTCCTAAAGGGGTAAAATAGGGGATGAAAGTTTGTATGAAAATCCGACATTTTTAAGTTAAACGCATGAATATTGGTATTTTGTATTGTATACTTTTTCCCCCAAACATGACCTCCACGCGGGCGGAGCCGCCAGCAACAACTATTATAAATATTTAAAAAAACTTACTTCGTTTAAGTAAGAATTATTTCACCTAATCAAACCTATATTCTTCAGTTCAGTTCTACTATACTGATCAGTTATAAGTTAACGATCTGGTAAGGTGGTCACGTTGCGGTATTTGACTGTTCGTCTAGTTTCTCAAACATTACGGCAGTCCACCTGTTCAGTGGTGAATATTATACTCGATCTTGTAAATAAGTCTCCAGAGACTAAATCTGTCAGTAAAGCTTTGGATTTGTGAGAGGATTTGTAAGGGATCAGTGAAACCTACAACGCTGCTATATTCGAGTTGAATAAAATAATATATAAATATGTACCTACGTGATGCTCTAATTGGACAGCACTGCGCTTGCCTTCAGGTGCAGTGCAAACTGACCATGCTTGCCGTGACAGAATAAAAAAAGTTTATAATTAAACTAAGACCTTTTTCAAAAAAAAAAAAAGTGATATTTATTCATAATAAACCTTGTATTAATTATTACCTTACGGCCAGTTTCAATAAATAATCTCAATTTGAATCTATAGATTGTTTTTCATAAACGTTCGAAAATACGTTTTAATACCGGACTAAAATAGAATAATTGGATCGAGTTATTGGTTGATAGTCATATTATTATAAACGAAATTAAGATTTTCTCCAAAAAGCTTGACACTGCTTTTAGTAATATGTTAGTCTCTCTGAAAGCTTACATTTTGAACAAGTCCCGAAATAATACAACTAAGTTGCTATAGTACATCCACGTTTGCCCTTTTTAATTAAAACTTGAAGCTTACACGATTTATGAAAATCGCTCTCCCCAGGTGAAGTAAATATAAAATTTTACTCGTTATACAGGTTGTTCAAAATTGATAAAAAAAAAATATATTCTTTTTATTACTTTTTTCACGTATAATACCAGCCCTTTATTAAACATTGTCCCACTGCTGGGCACGGGCCTCCTCTACTAATGAGAGGGGTTAGGCCTTAGTTCACCACGCTGGCCTAATGCGGGTTACCAACTTCACATACCTTCGAAATTCGTATAAGAATTCTCAGATATGCAGGTTTCCTCACGATGTTTCCCTTCACCGTTAAAGCAAGCGATAATTAACATTTAATACACACATAACTTTAGAAAAGTCAGAGGTGTATGCCACTTGGGTTTCGACCCTACGACTTTCGTCTTGGGAGTCCGTACCGCAACCAACTAGGCTATAGCTGCTTATTTTTTTACGTGTTTTATGGTAATAAAGAAGATTAACTATGTCAACAAGTAAAAATATGCTAATGTATAAGATTCAAATGGTTTATGTTTAAGCGAATATTATACATTGAAATAAAACTAATGATTCTATCGCTGTTTATTTAACTTTTTTATTATTATTCTATGACAAACCATAGATTTAGCATAATCCAGCAATCATAGATAGTCTGGTGATAATTCAACAAAATATTGTACATAGCTTAGAAACATTATTTTAATATAATATTGTGTTTTTTTAGATACGAGGAGAAATTATTTAATTAATTTCAATAATCTTCTTTATATTTTATGAGAATAGCGGTATTTTATGAGACTTGACTACATATACACCGTAAATAATTTGATAAGTGTATGTGCCTTATATGAAGAAGCGCGCTCTCCGAGCTGTCTATAGTGCTTATGTGTGTATTTCTACTTGAATGTTTATCTTTAGCCATGCACTTCATAACTATTTCTTTCTTGATAGTCTCCATGGCGCAGCGGGCTAGTAGCCGGCTGTGAAACGAGAAGCCGAGGGTTCGATTCCCGCACCAATACAAATGTTTGTGTGACAGAAAAATATTTGTTTCTGGTCTGGCTGTTGTGACCGTAGTCCCTCGTAGTGCTTGATACCCACGATACAGGTTTTACCTAGTGTGGGGTCAGAATTATGTGTGTGACTGTTGGGTGTATTTATTTATTATTATATAGGAGTATAGTACAGAACATTCAAAGATTTGGAGGATCTTAGCTGGACGGAGTTCAGAATACGCGCATTTGCATTGTCTGCATCATTTTAAACTATAAAATGTACAGAATTTTTAAGGAAAATATTTGTTTTGTAATAGTGATATCACGTTACAGCTTACCTTGACACGTTACCTTGTTTATTAATTTGATAAAACTCCAAGCGTATAAGGACAATTAATAATTAATTTTAAAACACCATGTAAACAAAGGTTAAATATTGCTCGGAGATTTCGGTCGCATGTGTTCATCGCATTAGTTTTTATAATAATGTACAAATTCAACTATTTATATAAAATGTCCAGAATTCTATATGGTGTTTGACACAGATAGGTCAAGTAAGTCAAGTCAAGGTAAGTATTAAATTTTTCATCAATTATCCGAGTACGAAGTCTATAAAAACGATATACTTTTACGTCATCCAAAAGTTTGCCTTTTGATTTTTTGGAAAAAATCCAAACGCTAGTCATAAAATCCAAATTTACTTAGCAGTAGTTTCTTGATTTTAGATTTCCTCGATTGTGTCTCGGACGAAGTATCGACCCGTCTAGTCTAGCGATAGTCGTTAAGACTAGGTGTTTCTGGACGTGACACGAAAGATCGATTGAACGCTCTTACTTGAAAATCTTAACAAAATTAATCTCTTGGAAATAAAATTACACAAAATGTATTTAAATCGAAAATTGATTAACTTTTCAAAATAGGTAAATAATATAATTTACCAAACGTAAACCGAATTGAAAAATTTAACTCAAACATTCCCAGAGTAGAAGCTATTAAGAATTGTAATATTTCTAGAATAATTTATTTACCTCTAACACAAAGGATATAGAAAACTTCGCCGTCAGCCTAATCTATGAGGTTACCTTTTAGTTGTTTATTAAAGATTAATTTTATTTTAATAGACCTCCCAAAAGGCGAATGTTCTCATTTCGGTGTGAGTATTTATTTTGTTTCAAACGTCAATCGATTATGATAAATTTTTCGTGTACTGTTATTTTATACTAGCGTTGCCCGCGGCTCCACCCGCGTGGTAGTTATTTTTTAAAGAAAAGATATAAAATCCATGGAGTCATCTTAAGCTATTACATATTTGTATATTTTGCCATCCCATAGAAACCGTTCATTTTTTCGGGAAAAAAATTGCCTAAAAATTAGAAGTGGTAGAGCCATTCTGTAGACATATTTGACTACAGCATGAATGGGCCGGCCCGACCGGGGTAGTACTACTGTCTCCCAGAAAACCAACGTAAAGTGACAGTTTACTGTCGCGTTTCGTATGGTAAGTGAGATATCCGGAGGCCCAGATTCCCCCTTCCTTCCCTAATCCCTATTCCTGTCCTTTTAAGGCCGACAGCGCATACATGATACTTTCGGTATTGTGGATGTTCATGGGCGGTGAAGATCACTTAACATCAGGTGACCCACTGGTTCGTTTGTCGGATTATGCTATAAAAAGCCTATGTCAATCTCCAATCCCTAAACTACCACTATGCAAAAGATCGTATCGATCCTTTGCTCTGTAAAAAACAAAAAACTATCATGGGGAAACCGTACATTTTTCTGGGATTGGAAGTAGCATATCATTTGCGCGATCGTATGATTAAACTGTATTCTGAATATCAGAATGATTGGTCAAACCGTATTTGAGTTCAAACCGGACAAAAATTTTACAAATTGCAGAATCGGCATATTTAAGGCATAAAAATAATATTTCACGCAAAATCGGGTAAATTACTCAAATGTACAGACAGACGCCTCAGATTTATGTATTATTAGTATTGATGTGATTAGTGCGTTCTTGTATAAATATATTAAATCTTGTTATCAAATTTTCGTAGTATTTTCTTAGTCGTGCACTCTTGGCAGAGTGGTCGCTACGTTGGGTCCAGTATCAGTAGTGGTAGCGGCTCTTGATAGCTCTTCATTGATCTCTGTTATAGCATTGCGAGAGCATTCCGTCATTGTAGAGTGTGTGACTGTTCAGTGTTTTTATTTATTACTATTTATATAAAAAGAACTTTCTTGTTTTATCGAATTTTCCAATTATCAAATATCACTAGCTTATAAAAACTACAAATGAAAACACCGCGATACCTGATAAATCTATGTAATAATTTCCGTGGTAGACTAAGACGTTTGTTTGTCGCGGGGAAAGCATTTTATTACTGCCCATCTCCACAGGGGGCTTAGGAGGCCTTACCACCAGTGCTGCCGTCCATCTCGGGGTCGCACGATGCTATGAATCGGGAGTACAACGATACGGGGCTAATTTGGGCCAAACCAATAGACCATACCTAACCCCACTCATTAGTAGAGGAGGTCCGTACCTCGCAGTGGTGGGACAATGTTTAATACAGAGCTGGTATTATTATTTTATTAAACCATATACCTGCTTAATAATGTAATAACACGCCGAGATCAAATAAACGTGTGTCCAATTTATCACAAAGCCCAGCATACATAAATCTGTCATAACCTGTTTCCCAGTGGAACACTACGGACGCTGTTCCAAATATTCTGGAACGAAATCCTTCTGAAAATAAGTTACATAAGCAGTAGCGCAGGCAAATACCAAAGGGCTATTTGTCTTTATATTTATCTCTTATAATATGTAAATTAAATTTAACGATAACTTTGTCGCACCATCAAGTTGTGGAACAGTTTGCCAGCCTATGTTTTTGCTCCTTCCTATAATACTGGGTCCTTTAAGCGTAGTGTAAAGAAGCTACTCGGCAAGACAGCATAATTGTTTTGAGTTAGAGGATTTGAACCCAAGATCTCATTGGTTACTCTGCCTAAATACGCGACATTACCAATGTGACGAGAATAAAAAGCCCATTCCATTTATAACAGCCTGTCTTTGTATTTGTTGAGCTAGACGTTTTTTAAAACCTGATAATTAATCTGTATATATAAAAGAAGAAACTGACTGACTGACTGACTGATCGATCAACGCACAGCCTAAACGGCTGGGGTTAGAGACTTGAAATTTTGACAGTAGGTACCTTTTATGATGTAGGCATCCACTAAGGAAGGGTTTTTGGAAATACCACCCCTAAGGGGGTAAAATAGGGGATGAAAGTTTGTATGAAAATCCGTCATTTTTAAGTTAAACGCATGAATATTGGTATTTTGTATTGTATACTTTTTCTCCCAAACATGACCTCCACGCGGGCGGAGCCGCGAGCAACAACTAGTTATTTATAAAATAACTTATAAAACTATGCAATTATTTAGTTAAAATCAATTGCTGGCAACAAGTTTCTTCAATAAATACTAAATATTTGGCATGAGTATAGAACTCATTTAGACAATTCAATCTATATGAATATAACACAAAAATAGTATCTATCGATGTCAAAGTCAATATTGAAACCACTCAACCGATTTCAATGAAATTTTGTATATGTTTGTAGTTAGGTCCAACTTAGAAGATAGAATTGTTTTAGATCCGTTAGTTTGCGCTGTTGGCAAGATTTGAATTTCTTATTTTTTTAACGAAAATTCGGTCCACAGAGAAGACGGTATATGGCAGGAACACCTCTGCCCGGGACCACTAGTTTACGATGTTTGTGCAGATTCATAGAATCATAGACACTCAACTCATCAGAATTGTTCATATTATTATATTGAATAATCGTTCATATATCTAGCAAACAACATATTTAGTTTAATGACCTCATCAAGTAATTCCTTAAGAAACTGCTCGTTGCTGGTGGTAGGATATTCATATCCGCTCGGATAGCGACCACCGTACACAGGGTGTAAAACCCGCCATAGTGGCACACGCAAGTGTGTCGCGTTCCGGGATCAGCCAGTGTACATCCGGTTTTTCTCGGGGGTCTAGAGTTGGGGTACTATGTTTGGCCATTTTGCGGCCTTCTGAGTACTCTGACAATAGACCCTCGACCGCTTCTTCACCGTCTTGCCCATGGCGTAGTGTGAAGAAGCAGGCCGGCATGATTGTGTTGAGTAGCAGGGGACAGATCGTCTCTCGCTACTCGATACTCTAATTGGATCGCACTGCGCTTATCATCAGGTACAGTGCGGTCACTTTGCCGTGCTAGAATAAAAAAAAACTCTTTAATACTAACATACTAATCACTTTACTTCGCTTCGTATATAACTTATATACTTACATAGTCTAACATCTTATTGACGTCAAAGGGAAAATTCCTATGAACAGCGTAATGAATATTTAATACATGGCTAAAATTTCACTTTGCGAAATTCTAAGAGCTGAGGAACGAAATCCATCTTTATATAATGATATTGCTAGTAATTTGAATAAGCCTAGGATTTATTGATGGTACACAAACGAACATAGTCTACGACCTAAATAGATTGCTACGCTTTAAATTATCGCTATGATTTATATTTTGTTTAATTAAATTCATTTTAATTTTGTAAGCCGCAAATTTAACTAGGTTTTATTATGAACGCGGTTTCGCATTTCTACAATATTATAAAAAGTTCTTTAATATTTAGTTAAATTAGTAGTTATAGTACGCAGTTTAATTAAATTTTTTGGCAGTCTCCGTGGCATAATCCGCTTGTTGTGAAACTACAAGCCGTGGGTTCGATTCACGCACCTAGACAAATGTTAATTATGATCTAAAAATATTTATTTTGACTTGACGTTGTGAGCCTCTCGTAGTTCCTGATACCCATGATACAACTCATATCTTGGTGTAGGAACATGACTCTGTTTGTATTTATTCATTTATTAGATAATATTCTAGATATTATAGATATAACAATTAATATTAGTGTAATAAAGAAAAAACCTACTATTTTCACTGGTTCATTATCTATTTTTTATTCTTTGGGATCGCCACAATGTTCTAGTGGTAGTACAGTTACGCCGAGAAACATGAAAATCTTACGTTCCAATACCAGGTTAAATAAGTTATAACAATATAATTAAACATGTATGTCCTGGAACTAAAGGACATCTGACACATCATGGGATCGGACGGCAGATCGTAGTTGCGCTCTTTGCACCTCTATCTACCCCTTTAGGAGTACAGACGTAAGCTTATATTCACTATCCTTAATTTGAGAACAAAACCACCCCTTCCTTTAATTTTGCCTTTTTTTATCCTGGCACGGCAAAGTGACCACTCTGCACCTGATGGTAAGCTCAGTACCGTCCAATTAGAAAAAAGTGAACAGATTTAAATATGGAAAGGACTGTCATTCATGTATGCCATGCAATCTACCGGCTTACGTGTTGCCTCCTTCGAACAATATTGGGTGATTAAACGACGCGTATGGAGCAATTAAACCATACAATCTAATTTATGGCAACTATTGAGAGATGCTAAATCGAGGTTAAATATTGCTTTATGTTATATCAGGTATTGTTTTGTATACTTTATATAAAAAGCAGAGATAGTCAAGTTTCAATTGGTACAGGCTGTAGAGACATAAGTCTTAGGTTCGAAACTCGCTTAAATGGCATACACCTTTCCGTTTAAACAATCAAAAAACCTGCACGGCCGAGAATTCTAAATAAGAATTTCCGACGTGTAAAGTCTACCAACTTGCATTAGGCCAGCGTGGTGGACTAAGACCGAACCCCTCTCATTATGATATTGCTATACATACATAGCTAGATTATTTGAAAAATGTACACTCGATAAAATAATAAAACCCAAAAGTTACCGTTTATAGAATGCCTTTTTCCCACCCGTCCCTTCCTTTCAGAGTACTAAATGTATAGGGATAAGATATCAGCGACCTCAATCAGTAAAACAGAAATGAAAATATTTTGTGTATTATATTTCGGAACAACCAAAACATCTTTGCTCATTGAATAAACTAAATTGATAGTATATGAAGCCTTAGGCAGAACCTTCTGTATATATGTTTGTACAAAGTATTTTAAATAAAGATCGCAGTTGACATACTTCGTGACGGTTGAATAGCCAGCTGTGGAACGCGAGGCCGCAGGTTCGATTCTCGCACCAAGACAAATAGATTGAGCCACAAATATTATTTCTGGGTATAGTGAGACTGAAAGTCTATGTTACTTTCTGGTACCCTCAACACAAACTCATATCGTAGGCCAAATTATCAAAATTCGTAACTTTTGGCAACTTTTACAAGACAAATAAACTGTTTCTTATTTTTAATTATTTTACTAGAGAATTGATTAACTTCTTTTTATTACACAGAAGTAGTCAATATTGTGTTATTTTGCGGGAAATAAGAACTACTCCGTTCGAATAGTTGAAGAAATGTGCACTAATGATACTGAAGCAATGTCCAATTTTTTTGAGTTACGAGTTACGAATCTTAGTGTGGGGTCAGCACTATACAACATGTAACATGATTAACGCAAACTCTGAAAGTAGTTTGTTCAGAATAAGCGACTGAATCGATATCATCAAATAAATAAAATTACGAACTTTATGTCGAAAATTAGTACAACTAATTTCATAAAAAACAATATTTATATTCATCGCAGTCTAATTTCAATACATGAATTATGATTGTAATAATATTTTTAAATTGCGGTGTCTGAGGATATGCATTATTCCCGTTACACGTAGTATATGTAACTGTTGGGTGTATTTAATATTAGTAGTAGAATCACGCTGTACAGCAGTGTTTGACGAACGAGCCAGCGGGTCATCTGATTATAAGTGATCTCTACTGCCCATGAACACATGAACGGTAGGCAGCGGCTTTGCTGTGCCCTGGTATTAAAGAAGTCTATGCGTGGCGGTGACTACTTACCATCAAGTGGCCCGTCTGCCGGTCTGACTATCCAAGAAACAAAAAATTTTTTTGCGAAGTACGCTTGCGTTTTACCACTATCTCGCTTGATGGTAAGTGATGATGTGGTCTACGGTGGAGCACGCTTGCCTAGAAAATACCTATTCACTCTTGACTTGAAGATATCCAGGTTATAATTTTTGGGAAATATAGAATCCGGTAAAGAGTTCCACTCTCTAGCGGTGCGCATGATAAATGTACTAGCAAAACGCTTCGTGCGCACTGGTGGAATATCAAACATGTATCGATGACGTTTCGCCAGAATAATGTGGTGGTATTAAAAAAATGGATTTGGAAATTCGACACTGTATCAACAGACGCCTTAATTAATGTTTACAAGTTGCGGTTTGACTTGTCTTTTTCAAACAATAACTTCTTTCATTCCCTGTTCCAGACTTTCCCGAAAATAAAAACAACTTTGGGTAAACATGTATTTGTGTTTTATGAGTTTTAGTACATATTTAATTTTTTCTTTGTGATGTCATGATATCGGATGGAAATTATCTCAATATTTGCCGTAAAGTTTAAAAAAGTAAAAAGTTAGGTAGTCGTTTAAAGTTTTTTTTCATGCATGCCGAATTAGGCGTCAATAACGAATTTGGTATATAGGTTTCTTCACCTCCTTCACCGTTTTACCATGACTTATAATAACCACCTCTAATTGGCGACTGCTGTGCTGAGGTCTCGGGTTCGATCCTCGGGTCGTGTAAATTGACATTGGCTTTTTCTTTTTAGAAATACTCAGTATCAGCCTGGAGTCTGAAATTGTGCCCCGTGTGGCAATAGGCTCGCCCCCTATCACATTATGGGACCGTAATGAATTCGACGAAAAGTGGGTGAACTGTTTACACCTCTGCCTACCCCCTCGCGGGATTACAAGCTTGAGTATATATTTATGTATTCTAATTGACTTATTTTATGTTATTACAAGCCATTATAGCTAAAGTCTCGTTATATTTTTCTTTTTCGGGCGCGCTGGACAGAACCCAGTAACCTATCCATTGGATTAAGTTTGAGTAACATGACCTGATCAATCACATTTGATGAAATAAATAAAATACACCCAGCAGTTACACAAAAAAAATCCCCCACGCGGGGTCAAACCTGTATCGTGGGTATCAAGAACTACGAGGGTCTACGTCCCCATAACACCCAGACCAGAAACAAATATCTGTCTGTCACACAAACATTTGTCTCGGTGTGGGAATCGAACCCACGGCCTTTTTACAGCCTTTATTATAAAAACATTCTGATTATGTAACTTTTCTAACGAGATAATTATATAACTATGCATATAATTATGATTTAAGTAGTTATTTAAATATATTTCTAAATTCATACTTAATTTTGGTAATTAAAACGTTTATTTAATATTCGTATAAGGGTCTACCACTTTAGAATAAATAATTTAAATTCCAGAACCTTTTCCATGCCCATAATTTATTTTAAATCCTAGGTAATTAACACAGACAGCGGATTTTATGAGTTTCTCACTAATCTTAAAATTTTAGGTAAACATTTATTTAAGCTCAACTTACGTTAAATTAACAAGGTAAATAACAAAGCAAACGTCTATAAATACGCATGTTATATACCTATTATATAAACTAGCAACCCAACCGAATATCGCTTTTAATAATGAATGTTCAAACATTAAAGAAAAATATAAATTATAATTATATATATAATTGTAGGAAAATATGACACAAAGCTCCCAAAAAGCCAAAAATAAATTTCTGATGATCCGATCGCTACCAAACTTCACAAGATCACCTTCTGGGCTAATCTGAAGATTTCATCAAAATCGCTCCCGTCGTTTTGGACTCCAAAGTGATACCCGTACTTGTATACGTGCAATGTGAAATTAAACATATTTAAAAATAAATAAATTTATTTCTAATTACCCATAATTTGATAGAAACTTGTGCTTTCTCTTTCCTTTCTTCTCCGTTTAATTTTTTTTTGTTTTATCCTGACACGGCAAAGTGACCGACCGCACTGCACCTGACGCTAAGCGCAGTGCGGTCCAATTAGAGTATCAAGTAGCGAGAGAAGATCTGTCCTTCGCTACTCAACACAATCATGCCAGATGGATGGATTTGATTAATCCATTTAAATTTCCAGACTGAGCTAGTGCAACGCATGGCTAGGTAAAGCTAGTTCATAATTAAAGCAAAACACTATCAACATCAACAACACATCACGAAATCTCGGGAACAATATACTTGCTTACAATTATTTTTATAATAAGGCACAAGCGCCCGGTCAAATAGGATTTTACGAAATCCATCATGGCATTGTTGGGCCAGTGGCTGTGTACCTATGCCAAGTAACCTATGAAGTCCTAGGTTCAAAGTGTTCGAACCATGGGTATGTGTTGCACATCAGCTTACCCTTTCGGGGATATAAGCACGAACTTGAGTTGTGTATATCTTTAAAGGGTCAACGGGACTAACTTTTTGTAAGCGAACAAAATCTAGTATATAATATAACAGAGTATTTTTCATATTCAATTTACACAGACTGGTTAAAGAAATTGAAAAATTTAATACAAAATTCAAACTTTCCGGACTGAAAGTTCCAAAGCCATATTATTTTTATATAGCAATCAAATGACAAAATCAAATTAAATTTACGATTAAGCCTTAGTTACCGCGTTTAGGACGTACTATGCATCTCTATTTTAATTATATTTAGAAATGGAAGATGCAGTTTTAGCCATAGCAATGGTTTTATTTCGGTACCGTTGCGAAAAGGGACTCTTACCATTACCGATTTAGGATTACATATTGTTGAGAAGCTGATTGCTGAGGTCGACCGTTATAAAATTCCATTATCAATATGTTCTTTACCGATTCACGAAGGTTTGTTTGTAAATAAAAGGGAAAGTGTTAAAAATTAAGTATATTGTTTATCGACATGTTATTTATTTTCAGTTATTTTCTATCTTAAAGATATATTGGTGCCGACTCATAAATCTATATAAACTAAAAATCGATAAAATTAATTTTGTTTCTATCAACCGACGCTTAATATTCTGAAAACGTCGAAAGTGACAGTATAAAAAATATAAATTAGTATAAATAGACAGTATAAATTAGTTTTTAACATTCATTATTTCATTATTCGTAACACCGTTTAATTAAATTTATTAATGTCAGAATCAAATTTCGTGTGATTATAATGTAATCAAATTAAAATTTACTCTGATGCGACAACAGCACTCAGATATCAACAGCTTCATAAAAATCTCTGAGCTTAAATATTAAGAGACATTTTAATTGACAGCCTCCGTGGCACAGCGGGCGAGTAGCCGGCTGTGAAAAGAGAGGCCATGGGTTCGATTCCCGCACCAAAACAAATTTTGTGTGACAGGCAGATATTTGTTTCGGGTCTGGATGTTGTCGGACCGTAGTCCCTCGCGGTTCTTGATACTCACTATACAGGTTTTACCTCAGATCTATGTGTGTGACTGGTGTATAAAAAATAAGTATCCATACTAATACTATAAATGCGAAAGTAACTCTGTTTGTTTGTTTGTTACTTTTCACGACTAAACGGCTGACCAGATTGTGATGAAATTTGGCAATGAGATTGATTATATTCTGGGAAGGACATAGGCTATCTTTTTTCTCAAAAAACAACCTTCAAAGGGGTCAGATAGGAGTTCAAAATTTGTATGAGAAATCCATAATTCCTCGACTTAGGGTTCTGGAAATTCATATTTAGGTTTTTGGTAGGAAATAAAGAAACAAGTGTTTCACATTTTTTTCTAAACCATCCCTAAGGGGGTAAAATAGGGGATGAAAGTTTGTATGAAAATACTTAATTTTTTAAGTTAAACGCATGACAATTCGTATTTTGTATAATATACAAACATATATTTTTCTTCCAAACATGACCTCCATACGGTTGGAGCCGCGAGCAACAGCTAGTATATTATAAAGATAACTTTGGTTTGTATCTTTACGCAGGCCGGCGCTTTATTACGATAATATAAAGACCATATAAATCATACTCCATTCATGACAACAAGAGGTTACAAATTACATTATCCTCTCAACACTGATATCTTCACTCATGTCTAACCCTGCTCTTTTTATGGATGTTTCGAATAAACTACATTTTATTTTACAGAAATATACCACGCGCAAACAAAGTCAATCAACCCAGGATAGACGGTGAGTGGATTCTAGAATTTTATTTTGATTTAAGAATATGCTTAAAACTTTTTAAAATATAGTAAATCTTGTCGTTTTATTCACCGCATAGTAACAACTGATGTACAAACTTTAATATCTTACGATTTTAAAATGCGTTTTATTTTTAGTGCACCCAGTCTTTATCTTGGATAAATGGTACTTTGTATAGCCTATTTTCTGACATTTTGCTTATCATAATAATTAAACTTGCATCGAAATACGTTGTGCGCGTCTAACTTTAAAAACAGAATATATATTTTTAGTATACCTGACTACGTAGATATAAACGATTTTTATAACCTTGTAAGTCCATATAGACTACACTCACGTGTGATTTAAAACAATATGTAAGTGTATGATAGCCGTAAGACGTGAGTAGCTTAGCCGGCCGAATACATCTTTCAGAATATAATGTATGTCCGCAAAAATTTAGCTTACTTAAAAAAAAACAGTGACATACACAGTCTAAATACAAGAAATAGGAACTAACTCGCAGTTACAAAGTTAAGACTTAGTAAGACAAATAATACATTTATGGGTAACTGTGTTAAATTTTATAATAAACTACCTTCCGAAGTAACGAATCTGCAGGATAATAAATTTAAATTCCATGTCAAACAAGTGCTAATGACTAGAGGTTCCTATAAAGTAGCAGATTACTTAGCCGATAGGGATATTTGGAATCAGTCCTGCACACTGCACCAAGACACTGTAGCATGTAATTGAACTAAAAACATATTACTACAATTAAACTATGCATTTTAAAGGTCCTGAATAATGACATATTTTTAATATAAACTCATTTGCAAAAAAAAACGGGCACCTAAGCAATGAACCATTTCAAATGTTACTATTGGTTTGTTTGATAATTATAGGTAGTTTTACTTTCACAATTTTGTAAATTAATAAGCAAATAATCGTTTTCGTCAGTATTATCATAAAATTTAGATAAAATTTATGGGTTTTAATGCTAAAGTTCACTAGTAGTGTATGCTCGCTAGTAGTGCATATGCTCCTGAAGTAAAAGTTAACAAAGATTTTTGTTTGTTTTTTCTTTAATAAAGTAAAAGCAGATAAATGTTTAGTATCGAGTGTGGCCCCCTCTAGCTGAAATCACAGCTTGAATTCGTCTGGGTATGCTAGCGAGGATATCCCGGATACTTGCGTTCCCACTCCGCGGTAATCACATTCTTCAGCTCTCTGATGGTCTGCGGAGCCGGTTGTACTGATCTCACGCGTCGTTTCAGAACGTCCCAGACATGCTCTATAGGATTGAGGTCGGGACTTCGAGCTGGCCAATCCAAACGACGAATGCCGACCTCTTGCACATACGCTTCCACATCGCCAGACCGGTGGGCGCGAGCGTTGTCGTCCATAAAAATTGAGTCTTCGCCTAAAGCAGCCAATGCGGGTTGTAAATATCGATGTCCAGTCAGTGAGCCGTTTTCAATGAAGACTAACTCTGTACGATCCATTTAATTTATTCCTGCCCAAAACATAACAGAGCCCCCACCATAAGGTGTGATTTCTTCAAAACAAGCCTCTGCAAAGCGTTCTCCTCGTCTTCGTAGCACTCGCCGACGTCGATCTTCACCGAACAGAGATATCCTAGCTTCATCGGAGAACAATACCCTATTCCAGTCTTCTTGAGTCCATGACTCACAATTTCGAGCAAACCTAAGCCTGGCAACTCTGTGCTCACGGAGTAACTTAGGGCCGCGGAACGGGCGATGACGTATATTGGCCGCGAGAAGCCTCCTCCTGACCATCCATAGACTAATATGCACATTTCTTACTTCTTCGAGGTTGTTCTTAAGGTCCATATACGAAGACATGCGATTTCTCAATGCGCGACTCACAAGAAAACGATCATCCCGTGTTTGGGTACATGGTTTTCTTCCAGAACCAGGCCTTCTCTCGACGGAACCGGTGTCTTGATACCGCTGCCAGGTCCTTTGAACCGTCGAGCGACTCACACTTAGCCTCTGAGCCACGAAGCATTGGCTGCAACCCTCTTCGAGCAGCGCAATAATTTTGGTAGCTTTTACCACTTTCTCTAACATTATTGAGACAGCTAAACAGCAATAAATGAAGCTTTGACAATTAAGAATATGAAATAAATTCATAAAAATTGACTAAAAGTTATGAAAACCGATATTATCTTTTGGAACTTCGCACCAAAAATGTAGGATAAAAAGTGGTTTTCTGTAAAAACGAGCATCAAACGAAAATTTGAATTTAGAACGTACTGTTTTAAACACCACGGCATTTTTAAAACCGGCCAGTAACATGTACAAATGATTGAAATCATTTTGGTACCGTATTTTTTTAAAGAAGAATTAAAATCAAAACCGCCCGTTTTTTTGCAAATGAGTGTATAATTATTTTTTTAACGTTTTGACATTGTACTCTTGTGCTAATACAATTATTATTTTGTTATTTTAAGACGTCCGATCGATCGTTCAATTTATAAGTGTATGCCGTTGATAAAAAAAAAGAATTATGTAATTGTCTTAACGTAGGTATATATAGGTATATACAAATGAATGTTAATTGTAAATGTGGGTTTAATGCAACTATGCACCCGTAATTATTATTTTTTTTATTACTATTATCAAGCTTTATATTTTAGTGGTGCTATATATGCCTTGATTCATATATTATTAAAATATGTCTGTAAAATTACTATGAGAAAAAAATATATATATATGACAATTGATGACGAAAAAAACAAGCCCGGAGTTTCTTTCTGCCTTTCTTCTTCGGGTCGTCATCGCTTAGGTAGCTAGTGAAAGGCTGAAGACCGCGATTACCTTCCTTCCTTTTTGTGGTCTCCCTCTTTTCTCCCTTTCCAGTCCCGTCCTCGTTGTATCCTTCCTTGCCTACCAGCCCTTGATGGTGGTTTCTAAGTTTCCATGACGTTAGACATAATTAATTATTTTTCCGTATGGTGAATTTCCATCTGTGTTTTGACATGTCATAAGTGCCTTTTATATGCCTACGTGATCAATAAAGATTTTTATTTTTATTTTATAGCTTGATTAAATGTACGTAATCAATAACAACTAATACCGACGGCGAAAGTGTAGCGGAGAATAGCATAGATTGGTGATATGTATGTCTATCTTAGAGTATTTAACACCTCTAAGATGTCTATCCATCTCAGCCCTAAGCCACGAAATACGAAACCTCGTGAGGTAGCCTGCGTAGCTGAGAATTCTAAATAAGAATGCCGAAAGTGTGTGAAATCTACCAGCCCGCTTTACACTAGCGTGGGTTGGCCTAATGCTTGTTGTTCAGTGAATCGTTTTTGTTGTGTTTTGAGTGTGTTTATCTTTTAACACTATGTAAGTAATAAAAATAATATATGGTACTATTTTTAAATAACAGTTATAATGTAGGTACCTCCTCATAAGGCTATAACAACATACTTTGGTCATCCTATCGTATGGCAGGTAAAACCGTAAAAAATATACCTTTTAGCTTCTTACTTCATGAAATCATTGTCAATGATGATAATTATTATACCTATATCTATTATTTTATGCTTATTATTAGCTAATTAATTGGTAATTAGAACCTCAATGTCAAACAAAACTAAATTAGCTCGAATGTTAGTATCGTAACACTGTATTGAAGGCATGTTGGCATTAGGAATATAACCTCAAAATAGAAAACATTTTTGGTAATAAATAAACTCTAAGAAGTGTCCGTTGTTTTAATCAACTTTTAAGGATTTATAGGTGTTCTTTAGTACCCGAAAATATTTTTTCTAAGGCTGTTAGTTCTTAGGCGAACTTTGTATGGGCGCTGAGCAATGTCCTTTGATTTGCTGGGATTGTGGGAGAACTGCCAAAGATGAACTGAGAAAGATGATGACTGTGATCTTTAAAATATCATATTCGATGTGCCGCTGATTTTCCGTGTGTACGATGTTCGTACCCGCTAATCTGTGAAACCGACTTCAATGAGATTTTGTGAATGTATATGGATGTTTCCAGCTTGAGAGATAGGACAGTTTTAAATAGGCGGCGCTGTTGTCGCGATCTAATTTTTTTTATTTTAACATCGACTATTTGGTCTAAATAGAAAGTCTGTAGCAGGGCAACGTATGCCCGGCCTCTAGTATATTTATAAATCACTGGCCGAAACCTTTTCAGTAAAATTATATCACCTCGTTATATATTTAGTGAAGCGGTAAAAAATGTATACGGGCCGCCATTGTGCCGCTCGGTCGGAAAAGATTTACCTTTATTAACATCGAAGCTATTCGCTGTAGTTATAGTTAATATTGTACCCTGATAATAACTTTGAAGAACTGAGCGCTGTCCGTTCCATACGAAAGGTGGCCTAAGCGAGGTTTCAAAAGCCCGAGATGCAGAGATTTTAGTTATATTACTTTTTATTAGTTTTATTAGCCTCGTTTTTCATGATGTTACAACAATTTAGAATATATTTAAAAGTTTATAATATAATTTGCAATGGTATTGTCTGCTTTTTAAAATGTATTCGATATTATTTTAGAGATTTTAGTAATTTTAAAGAAATAAATAAAAAAAAGTAAAATTAAAAATTAAAATAAAAAAAAATGAAATTATTTAAATATAAAAATTTAATTACGTAAAATTCTTCTGAAAGTTAAGTAATATAATACTAGCCCTATATTGAACTTTTACCACTGCTGGGCACGGGCCTCCTCTATTAATGAGATGGGCCTTAGTCCACTGTGCTGGCATAATGCGGGTTGATGGACTTCACATACCTTTAAATTCGTATAAGAATTCTTAGGTATGCTGGATTCCTCCCTATGTTTGCCTTCACAGTTAAAGCAAGCGACAATTAACAATGAATATACACGTAACACAGCATAGATTCCAGACTCCGGCTAATTCTGAGAATTTCTAGATAGAAAAACCCAATGTCAACCCAATGCTTGACCTGGTTTAGAGGCTTAAATATCTAAAACCTTCGTGAATACGAGAGGCTTTTACAAAATGCTTGGAGCATTTTGGGGAATATTGGGTGTCGCTTTTTACGATCACTCGTTTTTCGCATTAAATTCCAATACTTGGCTTGCGTATGTAGTGTTGTTATACAGTAACCAAAGCATTTCTTCTATAGCATAAAGATAACTTACATTTATTTGCCATAGAAGCATTCGAATTCTCAGAACACGCGAATCTACTGTACTACTCAATAATTACTTTAAATCATAGTATGCATGTTAATACATCGTCTTTTAAATCCATGTCTGCGTATTAACCCATATAAGTAAATCAGTCAGTCGTATCTGTTATACACATTTATTTAAAATGTTTACACGCTAGAAGGGAGTTCTGAAATTGTTTCTCCATTAAAACCAGCTTTATCATTAAATCTGCAAGCGGATCTCATTACGCAATACGCTGTATCATTAACATCATGTAAATATAATTGTTCGTAAATCCTCTAGCGGTTCATTTGCACCAAAATAGTCAATTAATATACATACACTGACCGAGAAATGTAGAGTTGCAGTTTTTAATAGAAAATGTTTGCAGGTGTCTTTAATTGTGGGAAAAGTGGCGACGATATAAAATTTCTGTCGGGAGTTTATAATTGGGGTACGATGTTTGGCCGTGTTGCGGCCTTCTGAGTACTCCGACACTAGACCCACGACCGCTTCTTTACCTTCTTACCCCATGGCGTAGTGTGGAGAAGCTACATGTCGGCATGATTGTGTTGAGTAGCGAGGGATACATTGTCTACTTGGACTGCACTGCTTAGCATCAGGTGCAGTGTGGTCACATTGCCGTGCCGAAAAAAATAAGATTGCGCTTAAAATTCACAAGACACGACTCTTTGCAACGAACAAATTTAGAGACTTATATCGGGCCGTCATACCGTATGAGTGGTTAGTGGATCGAGAGGTTGCAATGCAAAGCGTGCAAATAATTGTTGCAAATATTTATTACCTATCTGAGTGTTGTGGGATCCAAACTCGCTCATAATTTCTGATACTGACGATATCAAATCAAATCATTTATTTAGTAATTTAGGCCAGTAGGAGCACTTTTTCCGGTCAGAACTATTAAGATTTACAAAACTTTACCAGTGCTTCGGAAATTCCCACAGGTAGTCATAGCATAGAAGCAGCTAGGTCATTACAGCAACAACTTAAACAACTATTGAACTCTGCAGGATTTAACCTGCGTAAATGGACATCAAATGCCACAGAACTATTAACAGATACAGACGCCTCCGAAAATTATTACTTTAAAGGATCGGAGTTTACAAAAATTTCTTCGTCGGCTGTATAAACTTGCTTTACGGGTATATTTTTCAAATTTGGCAGCCATGAAGGTCCGTGCCACCACAGACCGTGATCCTTCAATTGAGTTGCTGTTAAGCCCCTGCTAGCGCAATCTGCTGGGTTTTCTTCGGATTTCATAATAATAATAATAATATAATAATAATAATGCCAGCAGTCTTTGGGCATATTTGTTGTAATTTGCTTTATTCTGCTTGAAACGAATGGTTTATATTTATCTGGATCTCCATTCAGCCACCCCAGGACTACCGTCGAATCCGTCCAACCGTAAATATTACTTATGTTATATTCACTAATGCATTGTTTTACCTTGGCCATTAATTTTGACAGAAGGAGCGCTCCACTGAGCTCCAGTTTGGGTACTGTGATGGTTTTATTGGCTGGTACTAATTTAGTTTTTGCTACGACAAGCGATACTATTGACTTATTTTCATGTTTTTTATGTACCCTGCTATATATGACGCATGCGTCACAAAATCCATATA
Source organism: Laothoe populi (assembly GCA_905220505.1). Lineage (NCBI taxonomy): Eukaryota > Metazoa > Arthropoda > Insecta > Lepidoptera > Sphingidae > Laothoe > Laothoe populi. Next base: position 5,603,430 of record HG992151.1, on the reverse strand, counting down.
ATTCAATATTATCTTGCTGTTCAGTACCAAGCCATCTTGGTACATTTAATTTATCAATATTCTTGATGTCATCCTTTATTATTTGCCACTCTATACAAATTTTATTAGGTACTGCGTCGTCCCATTGTATGTTAGCGAGACAAACTGATTGAAATAATATTTTCATTTTTGTACTTATAGGTGCAAGCCAGCCCAAGGGGTCGAATAATTTCGATATTTCGGACAGGAGAACCCTTTTGGTATATTTTTGTGAAGATCCTATCGGTGTTTGGAAACAAAACAAGTCCTGCTGAGGGTTCCAAGAAACACCTAATATTTTTGTAAACTCCGATCCTTTAAAGTAATAATTTTCGGAGGCGTCTGTATCTGTTAATAGTTCTGTGGCATTTGATGTCCATTTACACAGGTTAAATCCTGCAGAGTTCAATAGTTGTTTAAGTTGTTGCTGTAATGACCTAGCTGCTTCTATGCTATGACTACCGTGAATTAATTCACCGTCTATGTAAAAGGATTGGTCCAAAACTTGTGAAACTTCTGGATATTTCTGCTCGTCGTTAGCCAGCTGCTTCAAACACATCATAGCTAAAAACGGCGCACATTTAGTGCCGTAAGTAACAGTAGTTAACTGGTATTCTTTTAATGCATGCATAGGTGATTGTCTCCAAATTATTTTATGGAAGTGTTGATCTGATTTATTTAAGAAAATCTGTCTGAACATCTTCTCTATGTCGGCGGTATATGCATACCTAAATTTCCGCCATCTTAAAATTAAGGTCCTGCTGCAAATTAGGTCCTCGCTCCATGAGGTCATTTATGCTGTAGCCACTCGAAGTTGGAGCCGAGGCATTAAAAACTACACGTAGTTTTGTAGTTAAAGATTGTGTTTTATGGACACAGTGGTGCGGCAAATAACATTCCGGTGTTAGATTACCGGAATGTTACTCGGAATCATATGTCCTAACGCTAGGTATTCATTTATAAATAATTTATAGTCTTGTGTAAATATTTCATTACGTGTAAATTTTTGTTCAATTGAATAAACTGAGCTAACGCTTTTGCTCTGGATTTGCCTATGTATTTTTCAAAATCCGTCTTGAAAGGAATTCTCACTTCGAATCTACCGTCTGGTCGTCGTATAGTTGTTGACTTAAATAATTCGATGCATTTTAAATCTTGAACCGTGAGGGTAGAATCCTCTGTTATGTCCTCGATTTCCCAAAATCTTCTTATTTCGTCAATGTTATTTTGAATCACGTTACATTGCACGGTATTGGCATTCCCACTCAGAATCCATCCTAAGCGCGTATGCTGCGCGAGCGGTAATGATTCTCCTCCTCTGCGTATACCTTCTAAAAGTACGAGAGAATAGACATCTGCCCCCAAAAGAACATCTACAGGTCTGCTTTTATAGAATTCAGGGTCTGCTAGTTGAATATTATTCAAATAGCCCCACGTAGGTTTGGAAAATGTGTAACAGGGCAGTTTGGTAATTAGATTTTTCATAATTAAGGTTTCTACTTGAAATTCATAATCGCTGATAACTGATCTACACTTGATATTGATTGTACCCTTACATTGGCTTTCCTTAACTCCGACTCCTGATATGACTCCCTTAAATGCTTTACGAGGTAGGTTTAATAGTTGAGCGGCATGTTCGGTCACGATAGATGCTTGTGAGCCTTGATCAAGAAGTGCACGCAAAATATGATATGATCCATCTGCTGATTCTACCTATATAAGCGCAGTAGCCAGTAGAAGTTCCGGTATTTCCGTTTGTAGGGATACATGTGATTTACTATGAGACTGATCTGGATTTGAACCCGTAGTAAAACCACGCTCGTGTCTTGGTTGCGTCGTCGCTGAGCCACTGGGTACGCTACTTGGCGTCGAATTTCTCGCTTGCATAAATGCGTTGTGCAATAATGTATTGTGCCGTTCATTACAATCACGACATCGCTTTTCTGAAAATGAAACTTGTATATATGATAATAAAATGAAATATGTACGATTTTCGAACTCACCATAGTTAATAGGAATGCCCAATTCCTGTTTTGAAAATTACAATATTTTATTTAAATCATTTAAATTAAAGGGAGTAACTGCAGTAGAAATAGAATAAAACATCTACAACAATTAAAAGGTTTAAAATTGACGTCATTGCCGGTCTCTTTTTTTATGCTGGCACGGCAAAGTGTTATAGTAAGCGCAGCGCCGTCCAGTTAGAGTATCAAGTAGCGAGAAACAACTATACCTCGATCTTCGACACAATCACGCCAGCAACTCAGACTAAGGCCATTTATCTAAAACTAAAACAAACATTTATAATTTTTAAGATTTAATCAATGTTAAATATCGTGTATTAGAGTAATGTCAGGGGTTTTATAAAGTATATAATCGAATATTGTATAAGCCATCATCAATTAAACACAAACTAAACTGAAAACAACTGTACGCACACTGATTAAAACCGAGTTACACTCCCGTTAGTTTCGTATAGACGGCCCCGCGAGCGTTGAGGCTTTCTTTTTTATAACAAATCTTCCCCACCGAGTCCACAACCTATCCAATCTACCCACAAATATTTCGTAAGGGATCTCCAATATTTCCATAAAAAATCTAAAGTACCCTTACAATTGTATATATTTAAAACCATAAGTATATTTTTATCTAAAACTATGAACAAAAGTCTGTGCATCAAACAACGTAAACTTTCATATTAAAGCGCTCGAATATAGCCATTTGCGACATAAAATTCGCTGAAGGAGCTATAAAAATTCTATCCAAGTTACTCTGCGGACGATACGTTTATCTCACTTTTATTTCATAAATATCTGAAAGTTTTGTTCTTAAAAAGATATTTTCAAATATATATTGGCGACATAGTAATTTATAATAATAGTATAGTAGTAAAACCTCGTGATATCAAATATACAGGTCCACATTTGTACTTACCTTTGATCTCTTAGGTTCTTATATTAGAAGCGAGAAAAGCGAATAAGTGTTGTTAAAAATCCCTCTAATCTTTTCGCTCAGTGCAAGATAATTCTACCTCTTAATACACATTCGGAATTACAGTCATGTAGACGGAGATTCTATTAATATAATTAATTAACAACTATGAAAAATAAGACCAATACGTTTTCTTAGCGCCCTCGCCTTTACAACAAATCTTGGATTATGGGTCTTACTTAGTAAGTACTTAGTACGGGATATTAGCTCTCGTGCAATCGTTCTTCCCAACTCGTACTAAAAGATTCTCAATTTTATATATTACTAGCTTTTGCCCGCGGCTTCGCCCGCGTGTTAGTTAATTTTGAAATAAGAGGTATAAAATCCATGGAGACATCTTTCTATATTTTGCTATCCCATAGAACCGTGCATTTTCCGGGATAAGAAAGAGCCTTTGTTATTCTCAAACCCCTCAACTAACACTTATAGATTTCCCATACAAATTTTGAACTCCTATTTCACCCCTTTTCAAGATTGTTTTTTGAGAAAAAAGATAGCCTATGTCCTCCTCCAAGATATAATCTATATCCTTGCCAAATTTCATCACAATCCGGTCAGCCGTTTAGTCGTGAAAAGGTAACAAACAAACAAACAGAGTTACTTTCGCATTTATAGTATTGGTATGGATAAAGTGGGTGATCGACGTACGAGCCGTAATACTGATTCTGCCTATGACTGATCGTGATTGGTGCTGATCAACTTCAGCACAGTCAACAAATCTTGGCCGACCTGCCGCTATCATAAGCGCACGAGAAAATATTCTTAACAATTTTTAAATATATGTTATATCTAGTGAGATCATAGCTGCACGTAATAGAAAAAAGGTCGAAAGTAGAGTTAATAATATTTTTTACTTCTCATTGGCATTTTTGTTTGTATTTATTCCGCTTAAGATTATCCTGACATTCCACCGCGGTTCATATGTTTTCATTGATTTAATAATAACATTACAAGCAGTCACACATGTAGCCCTGATCCCTCAGTAAGATACAATCATCGTGTGTCGTGAGTATTAAGGACTATAAAAGACTTTCGGTCTGACACAGAACCCGAAACAAATATTTTTGGATCACACTAACAAGTGTCTCGGTGCGAGGGCAGCCTCTCGTTTCACCTACTGTCCATTGCGCCATGAAAGCTATTTATTAATGTCTTCATGAATTCATCTCAGTTTAGAATTCTCCAGGCTGGTTCTTTATTTAAACTGTTTGTTGCCAATTTAGTCGACATAGTTCTAGTGTGGTCATCCTCTACCGTTTTCTTTATCCACATACCCTTGTGTATCTGTTTCATCATACACCTATCATCCAATATGACAGACAATAAATAAAATGTATCTGAATATATTTCAAAGTATCTTTCAGAGTGAAGTGGCACATATTAAAATCCATGATAAATTGTAGAGTCAAACACATTTTGTATGCGGTGTACGTTTGCAAGTTCGTTTCCAATACGTCTTGAGAGCTCCATTTTGAATATCTTTGCGGTAGACATATGAAATTAGCCGTATTAGCCCGTATAAGGATTATTTGTCCTAAAACTTTACGTATGAATTAACATTCATAAAAGATCTCCGGGTCTGTACCTTAGTTAAGGCTTTGTGTACATTTGACCAATAGTGATTTATTTACATCATGTTGTATTTATGTCTATGTATTTGATTTTCATATAAATTTACTTATGCATGTAGTATATTTAGTATTATATATAAATATTACTTTGTGTTAAATTTGACTATTTTTGTTAATTTGTTAAAAAATTTAAACTGGCTCGGTAGCGCAGTTGTAATTGCGTATGCGTTACGACGGACGCTGTGCTGACGGCACTGCGTTTATCATCAGGTCACTTTGCCGTGCCAGGATAAATAAAAGAAGACTTATTTTTGAATCAAATTAGCTGAAAAACCTTGAAAAATACTGCTAAATCTCTCATGCTTATTTTTAGCGACCTTTATTAAAGGTTAGTTAATCTCTAACGCCCAATATAGAACAAACTGGTACATCTTCGCATTTTAGTAACACCGATGTAGGCTTTAACAACCAACTAAAGTTAACCTTAGCTCGGCGAAAACGAGCGTCATTCAGACACACGCGCCTCTGTATATTAATATGAATACCACAGATGTTCATTTGTTTCGGAGATAAATCCGACGTCGCCCCATATACGGTTCAGCAGAGCGTGGTTAACATTTCAAACGGATACACAGACGTCGTTGATGCATAAATTATGTAGACACATAGGTCTAAAATACTTTTAATCAAACAGTAGACGAGTGATCGGCGAACACAGTAGTGCTTTTTAGTTATTGCTCATAGGCAATTAGTTATGATAGTCAGTGGCTATGGTGATGAATATAGCAATTGGTATAGGTGATATATAGTGTTACTAAAGCTGTTCCCTTTTGCTATAAAACATATTTAATGATTCTGCAAATAACCTCAAACAATCCGGGTGTATTTTATATTTGATGCATATATAATCTTACTAATATTATAAATGCGAATGTTTGGATGGATTTTTGTGACGCAATAACGCCAGAATGGCTGGAAGGATCTGGTTGAAATTTGGTACAGAGATAGACTATAGACTAGAATAGCACATGGCCCATTTTTTATCCCGGAAAAATGACCGGTTCCCGTGGGATAGATTTGTTATTGTTTTTCACAGAGAAGGGATCGACATGATTTTTTGCATAGTGATTTTGGAACTAGAGAATGACATAGGCTATTTTATATCCTGTAAAAATGCAAGGTTTCTATAGAATAGCAATATAGAAATATGTAATAGCTTAAGATGACTTCATGGATTTTATACCCTTTCTTTCAAAAATAATTACAACGCGGGCGGTCCCGCGGGCAACAGCTAATGTTAGCTATGTTTGGATATTTACAGAGTGAATACGAAAACACTTATTTGAACATAATTGAAAGCTTTTCGTCAAAATGTCATTCATGCCGATACCAAGAATTGATTTAATAATTTTCGCGTAAACGAAATATTTGCCTTCGTTTAGCTTAGTGTTAGATATTTTAAAGCTAACAACGATGTCAAAGTCACGTATAAAATATTTGTAGATATTTACTTTGGAAATCAAATACCTTATTATTGTCATTCATTCGCCAGTTTAAAATAAAATTATCGTTTAGCAATATTTTCATGTTCAAACAAATCACAGGGTTACATACATTAGATCCCGCTTGTATCTTTGAAGGGGTAGGCAGAGGGCAGCTACATCAGCAATTGGCCGGGTATATTTTCATCCCATAAAAGCATATAAGATAACCAGGCACATATTCTCTAATACCGGGCAAATCATGTGATTTGTCTAATAGAAAAACTCAAACCCGAATTGTGATTGCCCACTCTGGAGTTTTTGAGCCCAGAACCTCAGCTGTATCTCAACTTTAGTACATTATCACAACCTACAAGACAATTCATTATTTATAAAGGAATAATATTTTCATCCTATATGTTAAGACTTTCATGCGTTGTCGCTTTAAGCTTCATTCTTCCTTCTATTACTGTGCTTGTGCTTACTACTATACCTTTTATATTGTGTCTGAGTTTAAGTGTGTGAACTAGTGTATGTGTGTGTAAATTAGATATTTCACTTCGCCCACTACATACTGAACAAATATGATCCACTACGAAATGTTGCGAATTGTTCCCATGTTCCTTAGACACCTAACACTTAACACCTATACCATTATTTTTTATTGGTAAAGTGTAACAAGTTTTGCAATCGTATAGTCATTGCTAGTGACCGGCCATAACATTTGCAGTTTTGCCTGCAGTAGGAATGGGCTGGCTCAATTATGGTAGTACTTTACTGTTATGAGCCACATCAGATCTTACAAAAAACTGACGTGAAATTGAACCTTGCTGATGCATTCAAGTCCAAAAACTAAAACCTAAATTTAAATGTAGTGTGAAGAAGCTATTAAGCCGGCATGATTGTGTCGAGTAGCGGGGGATAGTTCTCTCTCGCTACTTTTACTCTAACTGGACGGCACTGCGTTTACCGTCAGGTGCAGTGTGGTCACTTTGCCGTGCTAAAATAAAACAAAAAAACCTAATTGATAGGAAGGTTTTGGAAGTGGTAAAGCCAGGCTGTAGACATATTTGTATACAGCATGAATGGGCCGGCTTGACCGGGGTCTCACAGAAAACCAACGTAAAGTGACAGTTTACTGTCGCGTTTCGTATGGTAAGTGAGATAACCGGAGGCCCAGATTCTCCCTTCCCTTCCCTAATCCCTATTCCTGTCCTTTAAGGCCGACAACGCATACGTGATACTTTCTATATTGTGGATGTTCATTGGCGGTGGAGATCACTTAACATCAGATGACCCACTGGCTCGTATGTCGGCGTATACTATAAAAAAAGGTGGCTCTTAATGCCATATCACTTACATCATGTGACTTATATGCGTCTTTGTCAGACTGTACTACAAAAAAATCCAGGAACATAATTATTTGTTACAGAATCCCTAGCTAAGATCCATAGATCCTAGATAAGTCCATAATCAATAACTTAAAAAGAACATTTCTCATAATAACCTTAATCATTATTGGTCTTTAGAGATACCGAAATTCATTGAGGGAAAGAAAATAGCCACAAATTGTAAGAAATGTATTCGAAGTAACATAATAAAGACATTCCTTATTGATCTATTATGGCGGCTCGGTTAGGAAATGCTTTTCTTTACTTTTTGCGGTCTACTTGATCTGTTGTTCATTCGGAAACGTTGGTTTGTGAGGAAATTTGATTTGTTGCTTTGCATAAGTACGTATTTTGCCTTTAAGATAATTTCGGATTCTTTGTGCAATTTATTACCAACAAATGTGGCTTTTTGTATATTTTAGATGTCTGGTTTTTTTGTTTGCTGAATTACTTAATTTGACCGATAACATAGAACGGAATATAATTTTAATACAGAAATGAAGAGAAGAGAACAAACAGTTTAGTACACACGAAATATCTACATTATGTAAATATTTAGATTTTATGTAAACGCATTATTTAAGTCTTTTTTAATTAATTATATTAATTAAATTAAATATAATAATGATGGTACATCGTATAAAAAGTTTGGCCTTTAAGTTGAAACATTTTGTAGTTCGATATAATTTTGGCGTCTCCGAAAGATGATATCCTTTTAATACGTAGGTTAAATAAAACTCACGACAATTTAAATCGAAGAAACGTTTTACTCAAAGTACCGAAGCGAAAATGCTATTTAACATTTAGAGGCATTTGACCCTTTTTATTAAGTCGTAAAGTTATATTGCCATTAGATATTACTATATTACATAATTTGGGTGCAATTTCAGGGTTGTGATAAACGGTAGTCAATTTGAAAAAGAATAATTCGCAGATATTAAAATATTATAGTTTGAACAAAAGATTTAACATTCAAAGTAGTTTATAAATGAATTAATAAGCTCAACAAAAGCTATCTGTATAAAGAAATTTCACGTAAACTATACACACTGTACTATTTAACTTAATAGAAGTAATCCCTTTTGGGAGAGGCCTACGTCCAACAGTGGACTGACACCGGCTGATGATGATGATGATGATGATGATGAATCCCTTTTAATTGAAAGAAAGAAAGAGTTCATTTGGCTATTCAATAAAAACAAAACAAAAAAAAATACATAAAAGAAAATGCGCAATACAGTGAAAAACCAAAAAGGCTGCAGCATTAAGCTGAGCTTGATCAGCTTAATGCTGCAGCATTTACTACAGCGCTGATTTTCTAAATTGCTTGATTGAGAAGATCTAATATATAAAATTCTCGTGTCACAGTTTTCGTTGCCATACTCCTCCGAAACGGCTTGACCGATTTTGATGAAATTTTTCGTGCTTATCCGGTATCTATGAGAATCGGCCAACATCTATTTTTCATCCCCCTAAATGTTAGGGGTAGTCCACCCCAAAATCATTTTTTTTTTTATTTTTTTGACAAATTTTTTAATTTCTATTTTTTTATGATACAACATACAAAAATACATACAATCCTCAATTTTCACCCTTCTACGATCAACCCTTATTTTTTAATAGCCATTTTAGTAATATAATCATTTTTCCTCTCCTATTATACCTACAGATGTGCCAATTCAATTCAAACGTATTCAGTTTCCGATTAGATTGGCATTTGCAATGACTATCAACAAATCCCAAGGTCAAACGATGTCTGTTTGTGGATTAGATTTGAGAACACCATGTTTTTCACACGGACAATTATACGTGGCATGCTCTCGAGTGGGTAAACCATCCAGTTTGTTTGTGTTAGCTAAAGATGGACTAACAAAAAATATTGTTCACGCTATAGCATTAAGAGATTGATATTGTTTAATAGTGTTACTGTCGTAATTGTTTAATTAATGATATATAATTTTAAGGAATAAATTATAATAACTTAAAAATAATGTTTGCCTTTTGTTATTTTTATATTCCCTCATCGTTCACAGCGCTCCATGCTTATTTCACGCATATACCACATTCTTACATACATAAAATATACACATTCTAACATACATACATACTTACAATAAGTTAGCTATTTTTTGTCTACACTAGAAATTACTAGGAAATTATTTATATGGCAAAACAACGTTTGCCGGGTCAGCTAGTATTGTATAAAATTCGAATATTTGTTAGTTTTTAATTTCTTTTATTTTTGTTAACAAAGCTTATCAATTTCTACAATAGCTACATCATCAACTAATTTATGTATTTTACATTAATGACATTCATGGTTGTTGTTTACAATTATATAAATAAATATATTACAATTAGTAGCTAAGTAGTGTCGGTTATAGAAAATTCGCAGTTCAAAAAGCACCATTTCAACGATTTATAAGACTTCGAAAATAACTGGAATTAAAGCCAATAGACATTCAGGACAATAAGAATATGTTGTCATACAAGTAACAAATTTTTTTTTTTTTAGTGCCTCGATAGACAGACGAGCAGACGGGCCACCTGATGGTAAGTAGTCACCGCCGCCCATAGACTTCTGCAATACCAGGGCACAGCAAAGCCGCTGCCTACCGTTGAAGGACTACTCTCTTTACTACTACTATACTTTCGGTCTGACACTACTACTCCTCCCCGACCGTTTTCGGCCACGGCGACCTCTTCAACTCCGTTCTACGGGAGCGGTCAGTTGCGCAGGATATATTAACGTGCACAAGTATACGCGCGAGATACAGGTGCACATACTCAACCTTGTCCTTCAGAGCCCAGTGGAACGGAGTCCGTTACTACCGGAGAAAGACTCAGACAGATGCTATAGTATAACGGTGAACAAAGTTACAAAGGGTCAGTACTTTTTCACACTCCCTTAATCGCCTTCCACGATACCCACGGGAATATATGGGGTAGTGCTATTGTATTCTACACCACGCGGTCTGACACTACCCAGACTCGAAACAAATATTTGACACTACAAATATGTGGCTAGGTGTGAAGGTCGAATCTGTTGCATATCCTTTATAGCCAGCTAGTCTACCCCGCCACGGAGACTGTACTATGATGTCCTCTGATGCGTTTGTTTTACTGAAAAACCAAATAAACTCAAACAAAGAAAGAAATTTCTTTTTTCTTTTCTGTGAGATTTTTTTAAGGTTGGCAATAAAGTGTTTGTGGATGTTCTTCTAAAAAGAACGAGCGCAAGTTGGACTTCGTTTATGAAAACTCACCTCGTATGTTCGTTTGAAATACAGAGAAAAGTTCCATTATTCTATTCTATTCCATGTCACTATATAATACGGCACGCAATCTTTTCTCTAATATGTTGCAAAGTGCAAAGAATAGAACTGTAACTTTAATATTGGGGAACAACATAACTTCTGAAAGCGTAGTCATGACAGACTATTCTTCCTTCTAGACAATTGCAACATGTATGCTTAATTCTAGACCTATCAAAAACATAGTAAATTACTATTTCAGTTTCAACTCGTTTACAATAGAGCCTCAATTTGACTTCAATTGAGCAACTCCCAAAACGTTTCTAGAAAGTTGATAACAATACTGTTTGAAACTAAATCGCGTCGGTACTAAGAAGTTTTTCCTTTTACTAACAATAAGTACCGAGAGTTAATACGACTGGAAGATTAAGACACTATTTTTATTTCATCAAATTGAGTTCGTTGCTTAGTTGGTAAGTTCTGAGTGTTGAGCGAACGTCGAGATCGTCAGCATTTGTTAGTTTGATTAAAAAGCCAGTATTCTAAATTTGAATATTTAGTTGTTCGTGGTTGCCCAGTTATAAAGGAAATTGAATGAAATACTCAAGCACGCCAATATTAATTTCCTCACATTAAAATTAATTATGTTGCAACGCTAAACTTAGTTCGTAGCTTCGACTCTAATATGGAAATATGTTAAATGTGCCCGTGTGTTGGATAAATAATAATACCCAACAGCCTTGAGCCAACAGTAAGATATAACTTAGTTGTGTGTATCGTGAACTATGAGAGTCTTCCAGACTCACAACATATAGATCCAAAACAAATATTTGTCTGTCATACAAAAATTTGTCGCAATGCGAGAATCGAACGCCATGACCTCTCGTTTCACAGCTGACTCGCTCACTTCTCCAAAGAGGGTGTCGAAGTTTAGTGCCAGAATAGTTCTAAATTTACCTTCAAAACTCCAATCACAATATGTTAATATTGAACCAAATATAGTCTTGTCATCAAACAATTATCAGTACATACATATACACTCACGCCTATAAGCCCCGAGGGGGTAGACAGAGGTGTAATAGGGTGTTTGACTGGTGTAACCGAAAAATATAAAACTGCACTAGGAGAAAGGATAGTGGGCAAACATATTTATTAAATACATTTTTTTATTTTATATGTATTATAAACATTTTATTTTCGTCATTAAAATTTAGAATTTTTAATCTGTATCACTCGGTGCCAAAAACGTAGCAATACCGGCCGCCATTACTCGTGACGACATCGCACATAAACATTGCATCCTACGACAAATAAAATTGTAAGGAAGAACATATTTTTCGATGTGGAAACGTGTTAATTTCGTCTTCAAGTCTTCTATAAGAATGGAAGAAGGCATTACAAGGGCTGATAGTCGAAATCTGCCACTTCTTTCTTAAAACTTTTGAGTTTGGCACATGGATGAACAATTTATCGGGATTTAGTGTCGAGTTTTTACACAAAGGCATTGAACAATATTTATATGCTGGCTCATTCATTTTTGTGGAAAAACTAACAGATAAATGCAAATAATTTGTTATGTTGTTAGGTGTCACGAATGTTTGTATATGTGCGATGACGTCATAATGTCACGTGACAACGCGTTTTAGCGCGAAATTATATATGAAAAAATTAAATCACGGATTTTATATAAATTGAGTATATTTCATTAATAAAAATATTACGGGGGCTATAAGTGAAGAGTCCTCTATCGATGTCCATCAATTTTCAAAAATTGTCAAATACCCTATTGGTACACCTACTTTTCACCGCACTCATTACGGTCCCCAAATGTGAAAAGGGGCGAGCCTATCGCCATACCGGGCACAATCCAGACTCCGGGCTGATACTGAATATTTGTAAATAGAAAACCCATTAACACTTTACCTGACCCAAGGATCGAACCTAAGACTAGACAGCAGAGCAGTCGTGACGCATGAGCATCACAACTGCGCCACTGAGGCAGTCAGACATTTTTTTTTTTTTTTTTTTTTTTATTCTGGCGCGGCAAAGTGACTACACTGCACCTGATGGTAAGCGCAGTGCCGTCCAGATAGAGTATCAAGTAGCGAGAGACAGTCTATCCCCCGCTACTCAACATAATCATGCCGGCCTGCTGTTTAGCTTCTTCACATTACGCCTAAAGGACCCAGGATCATAGGAAGGAGGGAACACGGTAGCTGGCAAACTGTTCCACAGCTTGATGGTGCGGCAAAAATACGAGTTTGCGAACCTCTTGGTTCGGGCCGGGGTAGTAGACACCACGAAGCTGTGGCTCCGCAAGCCAGTACGCGTGGTTCTGGTATGGAAGGGAGAGGATGGGATAAGATCAAACAATTCTTCAGAGCATTCGCCATGATACAGACGGTAGAACACGCTAAGCGAGGAAATATCCCTACGCAGCTGTAGCGGCTCCAGGCTGTTACTCACGTCTGCATCATTCACAATGCGGATGGCCCGCCGCTGCAACCCATCCAAGGCATCGAGAAGGTACCTTGCGGAACCGTCCCAGAGGTGCGAGCAGTATTCCATTCCCGGCCGCACCTGCGCTTTATATAAGCGGTAGAGCTGAGAACCGTCCCAGAGGTGCGAGCAGTATTCCATTCCCGGCCGCACCTGCGCTTTATATAAGCGGTAGAGCTGACCAGGCGTGAAAAACCGCCGCACCCTGTTCAGGATTCCGACCCTGCGTGAAGTGGCGGATATTACGCCCTCGATGTGACTCCTTGGATTAAGATCGCAGCGGATATCCATACCTAGGACACTAAGGTCATTCCGCATTGCGAGTGGAACACCCTGAAGAACGGGGATTGGAGAAAACGGAGACTTCTTGCACGAGAACGCGCACACCTGGGTTTTCTTGGCATTAAACTCAACCCGATTCCTGGTACCCCATGATGAGATGAGATCCAAGGTCTGGTTGAGCTCAACGACAAGATCCTCTCGTCTCCTCTCAGTATCCGCCCGGCAACCAGGAGGCTTGCTGCTATAACGCCCATGAACCGTGCTGTCGTCTGCATAGCCACGAATGTTGCCAAGCGACAACATATCATTGATATGCAGAAGAAACAAGGTGGGCGAAATCACAGAACCTGGTGGTACTCCGGCATTTACTGACATGAGCTGCGAAGCGTGTCCATCAACGAGGACACGCATTCTACGCTCATGCAGAAAGCCGGAAATCCACTTGCACAGGTTGTCGGGCAGACCGTATGCCGGGAGCTTGGAGAGAATGCCACGATGCCAGACCCTATCAAACGCCTTGGCTATGTCGAGACTCACAGCCAGAGCCTCGCCATGCTTGTCAATCGCCTCCCCCCAGTGATGTAATACGAACGCTAGAAGATCACCCGTTGATCGGTTATGACGGAAACCGTATTGGCGGTCATTGATCAACGAGTGATCCTCTAGGTAGCGAACTAATTGGCTGTTTATCAGTCGCTCCATGACTTTACACATCACTGAGGTTATGGCGATTGGGCGATAATTGTTAGGGTCTGACCTATCACCCTTTTTGGGGATCGGCTGCACATTAGCCTCCCTCCAAGATTCAGGCACAATACCTGAGAGGTAGGACGATCGGTATAGGCGCGTCAGTACAGGAGACAACTCCGCTGCACACTTTTTAAGTACAAGCGCTGGGATACCATCAGGACCACTAGCCTTCCGGACGTCGAGAGACTGCAGCTCACGCCGCACATCACAATGCCTGATACGGATATCAGGCATTGTGTGACCGCAACCGGGCAGCGTAGTTGGTAAATGAGCATTGCAGTCCTCGAGTCTCGAATTAGCCGCGAAGAGGTTTGCCAGTAAATCGGCCTTCTCCTGCGAGCTATGGGCTAGTGTTCAATTTCGATATCTCAGCGGTGGCAGCGAAGGGCGACAGAAATTAGATTGGACGGCCTTAGCCAAGCACCAATAAGCACGACTGCTTGTTGGGTTATCGGCCAAAGCACATCCAATCTTGGAGACGCGCTGGGCATCCGCTTTAACATACGCCCTCTTGCAGACCTTGGCAGCACGGTTATAGGCTGCTTTGAGTGACTTGAGGTTGGGATCCTTCGTAGCGCGACCCCCGATCCAAGCACGATACGCCGCCTGTTTCTTGCCAACAGCATCGGCGCATGCACGATTGAACCAGGAGCGTCCTCGGCCCTTGCCTGCGATCTCAGAGGAAGGAATGTAATATTCCATTCCTATTCTGATCTCGCAAGCAATGGCGTCAGCACTCGCTGAAGGATCCTTTCCATCAAAGCAGCGCTGCTGCCAAGGGATGGATGCGAAGTAATCCCGCATACCATCCCAATCTGCCGACGAGTAGTGCCAGACCCTGCGCTTGACCTTCACGGGACGTGGAGGCAAAGCGCAAGGAACCGACGTCCCAACCAGGCAGTGATCGGAGGTACCCAGGGGAGCACCAACCGTCACTTTATACCCGGTTGGATGACTCGTCAGCAGTAGGTCCAGCATAGAGGGCGCATGACTTGCCACATCTGGGATCCTGGTAGGCTGGTCCACCAGCCGTGTCAAGCCATTCGTCAAAGCGAATGCATGAGCAGTCCTGCCGGCATGGTCAGTTCTGGAGGAGCCCAACCACAACTCGTGGTGTGCGTTAAAGTCCCCCAGAACTACCAATTCCGCTGTTGGAAACTGCTCCTGCGCGTCGTCTGTCGCCTGGCTAATATAATTAAATAGCCGAGTTGTCTCTACGTCCCCGTCGTGTGACCTGTAAAGGCACACGTAAACCCGACTCTGGGAGCCGAGGTCGACGTGTACCCACAGGGTGGAGAAGGAGGGGTCCTCCATGCAGCGCAGACGGCGACAGCAGACGTCCGACCGAACATACAGGCATACCCCGGCCCTCGGCCTGAAGCTTTCTTCAAGCGAGTATCCGGGGTAAAGCAAGTATGAAGTATCGGTCGGACTACAAATCTGCGTCTCCGTCAAGAAGAGCAGAGCAGGCCGGGCCGTCTCAAGATGGTGGTGGACGGCATTAAGATTAGAATGGAGTCCGCGGATGTTAGCGAACTCCATTGTGAAGGCGGTGGTGGGGTTACGCACCGCTGTAAAACCTGCTCTCTTTGTATGCACTGACATGGAGTTATGGGAGGAGGAGGTGAAGAAGCGGTCAAGGGTCTAGTGTCAGAGTAGTCAGAAGGCCGTAACAAGCGCCGGTCCACTAAAAGAGCCGAGAGGAGGTGAGCTGATCCGCCGGACGGAAGGGCCCCCGTACCCTCCCGGGATAGGCCGCCGGGACCCCACATCCGGTCACCAACCGGCACGACGGACCCACCCAAGATTATGCGCGGCATGGTGGGGCAGCCTCTCGTGGTGGTTAGCCACGATTGGGCCCCTGTACTGTACCGCGGGCGGCCAGCGGTACCACCGTTTCTACAGGTCTCCCTGGCCGACGGATCAACACGCCTCCAACCGACTGTGAACCGGCTTATCCGGCTTAATTATCAATAATTCCTACTAATGAATGAACTGACGATATGCATAATGTAAAAGCTGAGCACGGATCGCTGGCTAATGATACTTATATCTAACTAAAATACAATAGAATAAATTGAGTACATAAGAATTGTTCGCGTGTCACTTATCCCAATCAGACACGGATGCAGTCAAGCATGACTGCATCATCTTAACGTATTATTTAACAGCATCATTATTATTTTAATTAGCCAATTATTTCCATTCTTATATTAATATTTTTATATCTTAGTGTGTTAAATAAAATTTATAGTCTATTCATGAGTGGTACGGACTACTGAGACGAAATTCGCAGATTCGAAATCCATAAAATATGGTTTTTTTTTTTTTTTTGTCACTTTACGTTGGTTTTCTGTGAGACAGTGGTACTACGCCGGTCGAGCCGGCCCATTCATGCTGCAGACAATTATGTCTACAGCGTGGCTCTACCACTATAAATGGTTATACACTTCTGACTTTTCGAAGCTACGTGTGTATTTATTGTATAGGGTAGTTTCCTGTGTTCAATTTTGTACACAAAAGATACTCTTTTGTGAAAACAGAATCAAAATTGCTTGAAAAATGAGGTCACAATATTTATTTTAAATATTGGTATGGGCAAAATGGGTGCGTAGTGGGAATATCTCATTATCTCCTTATAGAGTAATATAGTGATGGCCATTCACCAACGTCACAGTTCATATCATCATTTTACTGTCATTTGACAATTACCCCTTCCAGCAGATTTGAATGGCGGCTGATTTACTTATTTTGTTCGAATTCATAAATTTCTTTCGATAATAGGTTTTATTTAATATAACTTGTTGATTAAAATAATAAAAAATCGTGTGAACTACCCAATTATCCCTTACTGAGACATCATAAGGAAACCTGTATACGTCAGAATTCACTATAAGAATTTCAAAAGAATGTGAAGTCTACCGACGCATTAGGCCCGTGTAGTGGACTAAGGCCTAACCCGTCTCATTAGTAGCAGCGTGTCAAATAGTGGATAAGTATCTAATACAGGACTGGAATTACATTTTTTCTTATAATTACAACGTGTTGAATAATGTTTTATATAACATTGGCACATACATCATTCAAATTTACCGCAAAATTGCATAATAATTATTGATTCCGGCATGACACCCAGAACCACATATTTTACGCTACCACATATGATAAGGTATACATATAATATACCTACTAACATTTAGCCTTAATATAATTAATTGTTCTTTATGTTTATAAATATTTGAAAAAAGAACACAATGTGTAATTCAATTTGTATCAAGCACTCTGTCAATTAAATAAACATTAAAGGTTCTTGAACGAGAACCGACTTAATCCCCACTTCATTTTAAATACAATTTTAGTTAAAGGCCCAGGAAATTGTTTTACCGAAATACAACGCCCTTGGAAATGTAAATTGGAATTGGTTTTCATCTTTATTTATAATGGCTTAGGAATTCCACACTATATTAGTACATACTAATATATTAAAACTTCCTTTTAATGTTACTTAGGTTTATTGCATGTTATTAATTACACAATGTGTATTCGCATTTTTTTATAGTATATTTATATAGTCCGACAAACGAGCCAGTGGGTCACCTGATGTTAAGTGATCTCCATCGCCCATGAACAATCACAATACTGAAAGTGTCATGTATGCGCTGTCGGCCTTAAAGGACAGGAATAGGGATTAGGGAAGGGAAGGGGGGATCTGAACCTCCGGATATCTCACTTACCATACGAAACGCGACAGTAAACTGTCACTTTACGTTGGTTTTCTGTGCGACAGTGGTACTAGCCCGGTCGAGCCGGCCCATTCATGCTGTAGACAAATATGTCTACAACGTGGCTCTACCACTTCCAAATTCATAACAAATTCTTCATTCTGGTTTATGTGTGGTTTAAATTCGTTTTGGACTGATGACCTGGTAAAGGTCGCGGGAGTCCGCTGGATGCGGGTGGCGCAGGACCGGTCATTGTGGCACTCTTTGGGGGAGGCCTATGTCCAGCAGTGGACGTCCTTCGGCTGACATGATGATGATGATGAAATTCGTTTTAAAATGTAATATTTTGTACTTTATTTCCTTTATAGTAATAGTAAATAAAGTTATCGGCTTCTCGCCATATATGTAACATTATAATTATTGTAATGATGATGATAAAATCCACATCACAAACTCGAAAATGCGTCAACATACTGCAGCATTGACACTCGCGATTGACCCATCTAGACATTAAACTGTCTGTCTGTACTTTCATTACATTATTTCTTATGGGTTAGCAAAATATAGAAAGGTGTAACAGCTTAAGATGCCTCCATGGATTGTATACCGTTTCTTCCAAAAATATACTACACGCGGGCGGAGCTACGGGCAACATCTACTAATATTCTGTACTATTTTTATTTGGACAGAGTTAATTCTTTTTATTATTAATTATATCTATTATAATTAGTATGTGTTTAGCGATGTTGATTCAACTATTATTTATTTGTAGCATATTCACAAAATGTTTTCTAAGCGTTCTTTGTAAGCCCAAAAAAATGGACCTAAAGTAAATATTTGAAATGTCTAGAATACCTGACTGTATGCTGCAAATCCATCTACCGATAAAAATACTATTCGCAAATTCCCATGGTTTCTTTAATATCATAACAATGGCTTACTCGGTAAAATAGAAACAGTGTAAAACAACGTCAAACAATTTGTGCCTCTGCAAAAATAAACAATTTAAAAACAATTCGTTTCAAAATTCTTACGTATCTAATTGAAAATAAGTGTTACAAGTTGTATAGTGATTGTAAGATATGGTGATAAAAAGTGTTCAGTTTCAAAATTGCTCGTACAACCGCTTAACGTTAATCGGATATGACAGGTGAGTTGAATTTACGTACATACTATCACGTCTTTATCACATAGGGGTAAGCAGAGACTAGAGATTTCCTGACGCACCATTTTGGCTCCATCTACTTTCATTAATCTCTTTTTGCATTCACGTCAGTGTAGAGTACTGTTTACCTGTCCTTCAATAACAATGTCACCAGTTTGGCCGACATAATTTTGGGGCACACGTCCTATGTCAACTTTTCCATCCATGCCTTGTGTGTATATTTCATTAGTCTCCTATCATACATCCTCCCAATATTTATGAACTACCTCAACATACCTTTCTAAAATCTTATCACTATTTCATTCATTTTTTTTTATCCACACTGCACCTGATGGTAAGCGCAGTAGAGTATCGAGTAGCGAGAAACAATCTATCCCCGCTACTCAACGCAATCATGCCCGCCTACTTCTTCACACTACGCCATGGGCAAGAAGGTGAAGAAGCGGTCGAGGGTTTAGTGTCAGAGTACTCAGAAGACCGCGAAACGGCCAATCACTCTAGACCCCCGACAAAAACCGGATGTACACTGGCTGATCCCGGAAAACGACACACTTGGGTGTGCCACTATGGCGGGTTTTACATCCTGTATACGGTGGTCGCTATCCGGCCGGATATAAATATCCTACCATCAGCAAATTCCTCACTTTATCACACAAAGTCATCACATGCTTCTCAAGTGAATTTATATCTAATATATCATTTGTTTAAAATGATGTCAAGCTGGTAGTAGGATATTCATATCCGCCCGAATAACGACCACCGTACACAGGGCGAAAAACCCGCCATAGTGGCACACGCAAGTGTGTCGCGTTCCGGGATCAGCCAGTGTACATCCGGTTTTTGTCGGGGGTCTGGAGTTGGGGTACAATGGCCATTTTGCGGCCTTCTTAGTACTCTGACACTAGACCCTCGACCCCTTCTTCACCTTCTTGCTCATGGCGTATAGTGCAGAAGCAGGCCGGCATGAGTGTGTTGAGTAGCGGGGATAGATAGTCTCTCGCTACTCAGTACTCTATTTGGACCGCATTGCGCTTACCATCAGGTACAGTGCGGTCACTTTGCCGAGCCAGGATAAAAAAAAATATATTTAGGGTACTTATATGCCTTCCTATACCTTTGATTCTAAAATAAACCTTATAGGCATACTACGAGCAGAGCTGCAAAAAATCATCCATTACCATATTTCCGCTGCGAGACGTGTTCAGTAATGTTTCTACCTAGTATAATGGCCTATTGTACCAGCGAACATTAGTTAGTGTAAACTAAAAAGTGTTTGAAATAGCTCTTGTTATTTATTAAAGTTTTTGTTGTATTTTCTTCATCAGTGTCCACAATTTGCTCACAAAATTGACGCTATCAAGTCTGTACATTCCAATTGCATTTAAAAACCAACCTTTAGAAAATTAGCATTCGTAATTTTCAAAAATTTGCAAAATAATGACCGCCCTTAGTGCGTAACTACGCTGTACCCTTAATAGTAAATCAGAATTAGTTTTGTAGATAGTTACTACATTTTCCAACAAGAGAATTGTATCTTTTTTTTATTTACTCAATCATTGACCTTGCCCGAACAACCACTACGGCGCCGCGCCATCGGCTAGTAGTAAGCTGTGAAACCGGAGGTCGCAGGTACGAATCCGGCGCTTAGACAAATATCTTTGTGAACCACAATTATTTCTTTCGGGTCTGAGACCGAACGCCTCTTGTAGTTTCAGACACCTACGACACAAGATAGTCATAATTTACTGTGGGATCGTGGCTATTTATATAACAGTCGGTTTATTTATTTATTCAATGATTGTTTTATCCAAAAAATGTGACAATTATAATATCAAAAAATATACACTCAACTTTCGTAACAGAAAAATGGCTATTTATTATCATTGGCTGTGTCGTTAAAACAAAGTGATTACATAAATTTAAAAAGCCAAATTTTCATTGACCATGATGAAATTTCTGCAGGCCTGTGTATGAGCGGGCGAGCAGCGGGGGGCTGTAAGCTCGTATCGATGCACTCCTAAATTCGGAGCATCGTGCGACCCCGAGATGGACGGCAGCGCGGGTGGTAAGGCCTCGTTCGCTGTCGTTGCTCGGTGCGCGGGGGCTCCTTAGCCTCCCATGGAGATGGGCCCGTACAGGGCACCGCGCAGGGGCGATTCCGGCTGCAATTCTAGCACTCCTTAGAATACCCCGGGATCGCTCCGTAAGCGCCGAAGAAGGCCACCGCTGGGTTTTAGCTGGTAGTGTCGGGTGGAGTGTACATAGGGGGTAGGGACTCGGCCCAGCGGCAAACGGATGGCCATCATCCGGGCGAGGGGGATGCTGGGTCGTAAGACCGGCTAGTCCAGCATACCCGTTTTATTCTCATTCCGCTTCCCCCCGGAGCGGACGGCAGTAATAAAACGCTTTCCCAGCGACAACAAATAAAAATCCTGTGTATGAACTTTTAATAAAGCCATTATTATTAAACTACCAACAAAATGACAACGCGGTTAATCCATTTAGGCGTATTGTATTTATACACATTTTTTGAATAATTTATGCTTTGGAAGTCCATAGTTGACCTAATAACACTCGATCTGATACTCATGATTTGGGCACATATTATGGAGTGCAATATAGATTATACTTACTAACACTACCTTTTTTATTTATCAATTGATTGATTGTATTCCGTGTTTTGTTTAAAATAAATTAAAGAAATTGTCGTGTACTCAAAACTCGAATGGCATGTAAGCCATTTGCATCTGTGTCTGTCCCCTATAAAGACTGTCGTATAAGGGTAGAGTAATCAAATATATAGATACTAATGGCCGCGGGCTGACATTCTGCCACAGACAGTCTTTGAGTAGACCGAGTATTCTCTGAAAGAAATAGATCTTGTCAACAGCGCCACTTTTCGGGTCCATTTCTATCTTATCTTTTAAGCTGGAATCAACACATTAACAACATTCTTTTGAAATCGGTTGGGCGGTTGCGGTGATTAGCGTGTACGACCATCATGACACGTGGTTAACATTTCTAACTCGTATATTTTTTTCTATTTGATCAATTTCTTTATGGGTGCACAGAGAGACTTTGAAAAGTTGTATGCTCAGCTCAATGCGTAACACGCTCAGTTCTAGCTTGCAGGAGTCGCAGGTTTGAAGAACGGTTATTCAGCATCAAGCCAATTAATAATAAATAAAATATTACTAGCCCTGCATTATAAACTTTTCAACTGCTGGACACGGGCCGTAGGCCTTAGAGCTAATGCGGGTTGGTAAACTTTACATGCATTTGAAATTCGTATAGTAATTCTCTGTCAAGTTTCCTAACGATGTTTTCCTTCACAGTTAAATCAGTGATAATTAACAATGCATATACACGTAGCTTTAGAAAAGTCAGTGGTGTGCCATTTGGGCTGATTTTGATCATATGACTTTCGTCTCTAAAACCCTTAGAGTAGGCAACCAAAAATACTCTAAGCTAAAACCGTACAACTAGGCTATCGCTGATATTAGCGAATTATATTATAACATATTAATAAAAATCAAACTAAATAAATAAATCATCATACAGCATACAGTCATAGAAAAACAAAACACATAAACATTTATAATACTGCAAGAAATTTCCATCCCTGCGCCTTTCGCAATAATCCCATCCATATGAGGGAACAAAGCCATGTTCGTCTTCTGACATGGAATAACAGAATAAAGCGCCTTATGATACATATTTAAACGCTCAATGTTTAGTTTAGGGTTGTCAAATTAGAGCTATCTGGACAAAACGTCAGGTGTTTTGTCCTCGTAATGCATACATAATCATGCATACTTAAGCTGTATTCCCACAGGTGTAGAATTATACCCGTACAGCAACATTTCGTCATCCTTATTTCCGTCCCATAATTTAACACGGGGTGAACCTATCGCAATTTTGCAATCCTTACCCAGGATAAGATTACAAGATTTTTCAAATCAAAATACTAAGACTATTTTACCCGATCTGATATTTGAATCCAGGATCTCAACTTTTCTGGCCTTGGTACTTTTTTATTAGACCAGCGAGACTATAAAACTAAAAAAATGTGAAACCCAAATCGTGGTGCCTTTTCTGATATCCTGACAACCCTATTCAAGTTTTAATTAATGTTGTCGTTAATACCGGAAGAAGAAACTTTTGTATCCGTTTGTTGTGGATTGCGCGGTAAAATTCATTACCTACTGCTTAGGGCTTGTCATTTCAATTTAGATAAGTTTAAATATTATTCTATCATCGTTTTTACGGCTTTTGTCTACATACGCCCATGGCGTAGTGTAAAGAAGTAGGCAGGCATCATTGTATTGAGTAGCGGGAGAGAGATTTTCTATGAAAAATATATTTTTCATATAATAACATAAAGAATATATTTTATTTTTTCATATTATGTATTATGAACAAAAATGCATCTAAAAATAATAATAAATACAAGAAACTACTCCATTTACCATAAATATATAATTCGAATAATCAGAGGTGTACCATGGGGAGTGAGATCAACCCCCGACCTCTTTCTATTTCGGTCCATTTCTAGTAAATTAATTGAATAATTAAATATACCTCTCATTAACTTTATGACTCAAATCAAATCAAATCATTTATTTTGTAAATTAGGCCACTAGGGGCACTTTTTACATGTCATAGACTAATGAAGGCACAAGCTCTTGATGGAATTCATGACCTGTACACTCGCATTATGTATAAACGACAGAAAATGTAATCTCTTTAACCAATAACCACGTCTAATCTAGTTAGTCGTATGGGCGGACAATAAAACTTAAGCGACTGCTTCCTACTAACCACAAGAAATGATTATTAACATCACACGTCACCTGCATCAGATACTTCCTTATGCACCTATCAAAAGGTATAGCGCACATTTATCGTATTGTTATGGAATGCGATGGAATATTTATTTACAAGTTTACCGCTACAATATTGACACTGCAAGAATAACTTTTATGTTTTTATTTGTTTTCAAATCAGTTTTTTTTATCCTAGCACGGCAAAGTGACCCCACTGCACCTGATGGTTAGCGCAGTGCCGTCCAATTAGAGTATCGAGAGACAATCTATCCCTCACTATACCACATAATCATGTCGGCCTGCTGTGTAGCTTCTTCACACGACGCCTAAAGGACCCAGGATCATAGGAGGGAGGGAACACGGTAGCTGGCAAACTGTCGATCTCACATGAAAGTGTCAAAATAAAATGACGTCGTTAAGAAATGATTTTTAAATTAAAATATTAAATAAATAAAAAAAAGCACTAAAATAAGTAAAAATTACTATTATATACTAGTCTTCTATTTAACTACTCAACACAATCATGCCGGCCTGCTTCTTCACACTACGCCATGGGCAAGAAGGTAAAGAAGCGATCGAGGGTCTAGTGTCAGAGTACTCAGAAGGCCGTAAAACGGACAAACATCGTACCCCAATTCTAGACCCCCGACAAAAACGGGATGTGTAATGGCTGATCCCGAAACGCGACACACTTGCGTTTGCCAGTATGGCGGGTTTTACACCCTGTAGTGTATACGGTGGTCACTATCTGGGCGAATATGAATATCTTACCACAAGCTAATTTATTTATATGTATTTACTTGAGTATATTTGTGTTAAACGGACCAGCCGTTGCCGACTTGAAATAAACATTTAGATTTTTAAGTAACTAAAGATAATACATAAAACAATCTATATTGGTTTATGATTTTAGTGGAATATTAATAAATCGTGAAAAGACGTTCTTATACAAGAAAATCTGTTGGCGAGTGATCTATCGCTCATGAAGTATTTGTACGTTTCGGTTACCCCTGTTTACTAGTTTATAATCCTAACAATGATTATTATTATTTATTAATTGAGAACATGTGTCTATTAAATATTGTATAAAATCTATATACCTAGTCAGGTCATAAATTCTGTCACATGTTTAATATAAAATAATTGAAACAATTTTATTCATTATGTAACCATTTATATACCAAAATGAACTTAACAAAACATAGATTCTTATGACACTAAAGTTTATTCAAAATGACCACCGTGATTTTGAATACAGGCCTTCAATCTGCGCGGCCAGTTGTCTATCGCAGCATGAACGAGGTCCATGTCAATATCGGCGGCTGCCTTAATCAAGGATGTCTTGAGTGACTCCAAATTGGGATGAGGCTTTGAGCACGCCTTTTCCTCCAAGTGTTGCCATATCTTGTAATCTAACGGATTCAAATCTGGACTGGAGGAGGGCCTGTCTTCGTGCCGGATGAAGTCGATTTCACGCGCCGCCAGCCAGTCTTGTGTGCTCTTCGCTCTATGAGCTGGCGCCGAATCTTGTTGGAATACCCAGTGCCTGTTATTGAACATGGTATGAGAAACAGGTTCCACAAGGTTCGTCAGGACTGTATTTTGATACACAACTGCATTCGTTTTTACACCTTTCTCACAAAATGTACCTCTGTTAAGCCCCAATAAGAAACTCCCAACCATACCATGAGCGAGGATGCAAAATGACCTCGTTGGACACGCGGAATACGGTTGCTCGCTTCTTCACTACTGTGTGCGTACACATTATCATTTTGTTTGTTGTAGCTCTCTTCTACAGTAAAAATTTTTTCATCTGAAAAAAGAATTTCCCGATATTTTTTTCCCGCGTACCGCTTCAACAAAGCGCGGCATCTCTTCAGTCTCAGGTCCATTAGACGAGCATTCAAACGATGTCCTGTTTTTCTTCGATATGCCCGAAGCCCTAAGTCTTCATTTAACACCCTTTTCACCGTGGTTCTGCTTAACCCCATCTGAAGGGCCAACAGTTTCTGCTTACGTTTGGGATTTCTTTGAATTCGCGCCTTCACAGCTTTTATCACTGCTGGAGTCCTAACAGACCGAGGGCGACCACTTCTTGACCTGTCATCTACACTAGAGTCTTCATTGTATCGTTTGATGGTACGATAAACGAATCTTTTGGTTTTATTCAAATTTTTCAGTATGTCAAAAATTTGAATTGGCGCGTAACCGCAACGATGCAACGCAATTACTGCAACACGGTCTTCTTTAAGCGTCCACTCCATATTTAAAAATGAGTAAAATTCTAAAACGTATACATTTTTATTTTCATGAACAATTTGAAATTCGAATTCAATTAAACTTTTTTGTGGCCAGCATTCTAAAATAAAAGTTTTTACTGTGTGACAATACTTATGACCTGACTGTGTACTTATTTCCAGAAAAAACTACAACTGGAATACTATAAGCATTTTCTTGGATGCGATAATATTCAGTGGTCCTATGTGCGATAGGTTTTTAATATAAAATATTAGTTAGTGGGTCTTTTAACTAGATGACAGATTACTGCGGACCGTATCGCACGTGTTTATATAATAGTAAATGTTTTATATACTGACTATCTGTGAAGTCTAAACAGTGAGAAAGTAAAAATTGCTTCACGGTGGAAAAAAACAATGTGTAAACGATGTCAAACTATTTTTTGATATTCATGTATTTAACAAAAAATTAAAAATGGAATAAAATGTTACCAATTCTTATTTAATAGTGTTTTTACAACGAACTAAATGTGTTTAGTTAATAATTTAAATGATTAAATTCAACCCATTCATTTATTTGTATGTAAATAAATACAACCAACAGCATACACATAGTCCTGACCCATTCTAGATCGAATCTGTATCGTGGGTATCGAGAATTACAAGGATCCGCCGAGTTTTAGCTGGTAGTGTCGGGTGGGGGTACATAGGTGGTAGAAAGTCAGCCCAGCGGCTGCCCGGATAGCCATCATCCGGGCGAGGGGGTGCTGGGTCGTAAGACCGGCTAGTCCAGCATAACCGTTTTACTCTCATTCCGCTGTGGGCAGCAGTAATAAAACGCTCTCTCCACGACAAAAAAAACGAATATTTGTTTTTATAATGTTCAATTATCTGGAAAACTACTCAGTCGATTCACGGGCATCCTATGTTTTTAAGAAGTGTTATGATATCCTTATAAAACGGATTTAGTCACATTTTTGACTTTCCTAATATGGTTAAAATAACAATCAAAAAGCAACTGCATCCCGGAGGACAAAAATCTCCGATTCAACAGCTGTTCGTAAGGGGCTATCAGCGTTCAAATCATTAAGGTCATTGATGTGGGTATAATTCTGAGAGTAGAAATTCTCCTTCTATTTTACATGTTCTCTATTCTTTCCTAATTTCATTTATAAATTACCTCTTTATTAATTAAAAAAACCACACGCAACCAGCCATTCAAAAAGGCTCAATCAGCCAAATGCCCCGTCATCTATCGTCCCTAATCCAGAATTATCTGTTTTATAATCATTGCATGATTTAATCTATTATATAAAAATTAGTCGGGTTTTCCTTCCTGACGCTATAACTCCAGAACGCACGAACCGATTTCCACGGTGTGGCATTCGTTGGAAAGGTCTCGGGCTCCGTGAGGTTTATAGCAAAGAAAATTCAAGAAAAATTTCAACAGAAAAGCGGGAAAATCTTTTTTCACATACAGCGCCATCTCTGATACATAGCACGGATCTGGTTGAAATTTGGCACAGAGATAGATTATAGTCTGGAATAGCACATAGGCTATTCATTTATCCCGGAAAAAATGAACAATTCCCGTGGGATAGTTTAGTTTTTCACAGAGCAAGGGATCGACATGATTTTTTGCATAGTGGTAGTTTAGGGATCAGAAAATGACAGAAGCCACTTTTTATCCCGGAAAATTTTTCCATTTTTCTAGCACCCTCTCGACGCGAGTCCTGCTCGCATGATTGATTTTACTACGTATGCCGTCAACTTTTATATAAAAAATCGTGACATTTGTTTACACCTACATCATATTACATCGATGAGGAAGAACTCTTGGAAGTGTAAATAAGGAATAATCAATAAACAGAGGCGCTGTATTTATTAAAATTACTTTAAGAAATACAGCGCCAAAAGGTACTCACAATTTACCATATAAATTACTTTCCGCAAATAACCGCCACGACAGCGTGACGTATCTACTTTCACAGTTTTATTAATGATCAGGGAAAATTAAACTAGAGAGAACCAAAAACTTTACTATCAAGATTTATATTGCAAACGAGCATTTCATAGACTTAACAAATTCTACGGTTACCAAAAAGACAGTATTAATTAAGACCTTCGAACTAAGAGGTTCGCAAATTGTAGAGCCATATTCGATAATTTCCAATAGTCAAATATCTTTGTTTTTAACCGACTTCAAAAAAAGGAGGAGGTTTTCGATTCGTCGGAATCTTTTTTTTATGTAAGTTCGCCGATTACTCGAAGACGCCTGGACCAATCCGAGAAATTCTTTTTTTTATATAAAAGGGTATACTTCCCATTAGCACCAAGTCAGAATCTGATGGTGGGATCTCAGAAAAATAGAGGGCAACCTTCAAACTTTATACGCATAATTTGTTTTTTATTGAAGTCGGTGTACTTTTTATGAATTAAAAAACTTTTACTTATTGCTTTAGAGTTACTTTACTAAGTCTGATCCATAACTACAAATCTCTCGACATTAAGTAATTAATGCGAAAGCAAGCTGGCTATTACTTAATTACAGAAGACGTTACGACCATAAAGTCTAGACAAACGATAATGACATCAAATCTATATGCAAACTAAGCTGTGCAGTAACCAGACATGTATTTACCACAAATAGACAATCACACGTAACGGTGTAATATATTCCAAATTACTTTGAGCTCTAAGGCAAGAGAAAAAAGAAAAAGTAATATCTCAGAAACCAGCTAATCGAGGCATAAATATATATGTGGCTTATAGTTTCATTACAAAGCTTTTCATTAAAGAAGAATTTATTTATGGGGGCCCTAAAATCGATTCACATGAATTTTAAATCGAAAACAGTTTGTGATCGAATAATGAAATGTAAACAAAAAGAAACTGTGCCAACACGCCACGCGAAATATGATCATCGTAGATTTTTATACGAGTGAATAGAAGTAAAATTTCGATAATAGATAATGACATGAATAACCTTTGCTTTCTCCTCGGAGCAATAAGTTTGATTGCGACAAACAAGATCGTGTATTACAATGGATCTGATATTATACTTTAAGATAAATTTGTTATTCAGATCAAACTGGAAATACTCAATACACAGCACTTGAAAACAATATAAGTATACTCGTACAGAGAATACATCACATAATATGTGTCGACCTTGCTTACGAACTGAAGACCTAGTAGTGACAAGTTTCTGTTCGTACCGTTGTATCATCTACTGGTGTTATTCTTAAGCACCTACAACCTCAAAACACTTGAAATATTACTTACAGATACGTTACGTCATTTATCAAAAAAGCTATGTTAATGAAAATTTTAAATTTAAAGTTTATCTTAAAATTCTGACTAAACATTCAATCATACCCTGATTTAATACTTTATCAGCTTTATTTTTTCCGTGGTACTTATCATTTTACCTGAAAATATAGAAACTAATAATAAACATACATAAATAACAATATCAATCCTTATATATAGTCTCGCTACTGGGCTCGGACCACCTCTATTAACATCAAGAATTATACCTTCATACGAGTCCTTCGGGCATTACAACAAAGATAAATTAGTATTGGCAGACCTTAGATATTATTCAATTGCCAATCGTCCTGTTTTTTCAGGACATGTCCTGGTTTTTAGAGTGTCCTGGATGGTTTTTAAGCAGCGTCCTGGGTTTTTAAAGCGCCCTGATAAGGTCCTGTATTTGAAAATTCGCACACCACTTTTGCAATCCTTACTTTAGGGGCGGCGTCTCGGCTCGCAAGTGTTTACGCTATTTTAAAACAAAGATGCATCCTGTTTTTATACTGAATTTTCCTGGTTTTTATAACTTCAAATCCTAATACTTGAATTCCAGGGTTGGTAATCCTAAGATACTATTAATTTCTTATATTGAATTATCAGGTAAGCAGGATCCTGTGCGATGCTCTCCTTCACTGCCAAAACGATTGGTAATCAATACACGTGTAACTTGAAAAAGTCAAGGATGTGTGCCCCGAGGAATGCCGGTACAATTGTCTTTATCACTCCCTGTTAGGCTATTGCGTTGTTTCTAACTCTATTGTAATCTATACTCATAAAAGAGGTAATGTTTGTGAGTTTGGATGTTCGGGGTAATCTCCGGTACTACTGATCCGATTTTGAAAATTCTTTCACTGTTAGAAAGGTATACTATCCTTGAGTGCTATAGACTACTTTTTATCTATACTAATATAAATAAATATATATATATGACTGCCTCGGTGGCGTCGTTGTAATTGCACATGCGTTACGACTGCTGTGCTGAGGTCTCGGGTTCGATCCCCGGGTCGGGTAAAGTGATATTGGGTTTTTCTTTCTAGAAATTCCTCAGTATTAGCCCAGAGTCTGGAATTTGTGCCCGGTATGGCGATAGGCTCGCCCCCTATCACATTATGGCACCGAAATTCGGCGAAAAGTGGGTGTACTCGTTACACCTCTGCCTACCCCTTCGGGGATTACAGGCGTGAGTGTATGTGTGTGTGATATATGATTGTATACTTTTCGCTCAAAAATAACCTACATGTGAGCGTAGCCGCGGGCAACAATTAGGGGTTAATGAAATCGATTATGATATTGTAGCGACCCTATCGATGCGATTTGCTGAATTGCAGTTATTGATATTAAAAAAGGGTAAGCCAGCGCCGGGCATGCTAGTCGCTTACATACCTTCGCCTCGCCACTTCATAATTTATTATTATAATTTATGTAACCGAGTATTGTGACCTCTATAAAACATTAATCTTATTCAGCATAAACTAAATCTGCATATCATTTATCTGAACCTTAAATAACAGAATCCGAAACATAAATAATGATATATCTGATCTAGCAAAAATATCCCACTAATATTATATATGTTAAAGTTTGGATGTTTGTTACTCAAGTACGCAAAAACAAATAAACGTATTTGGATAAATTTTGGCACACATTTTATCCCAGAGAAATATTAGGTTCTTTATACGTTTACTAACTACTAGACAGATATAGAAAGATGTAATAGCTTAGATTCCTTCATGTATACTTTTTCTTCAAATAACAACACGGAGCGGCGGCCAACAGCTAGTTAGTATAGATATAACATTTACGTACAATAATTAAATAATTTTGGCGATATAACTGAAATAGCTATTTAATTAACGAGTAAACCCGGATTCGTGGAATCATGGCCCTTTGAATGACTGATTATTCATAGCTTGGGGTTGATTTGTTTTACGTTTAATTAATAATAATAAAATAATACTAGCCCTGTATTAAACATTGTCCCGCTGCTGGGCACGGGCCTCCTCTACTAATGAGAGGGGTTGGGCCTTAGTCCACCACGCTGGCCTAATGCGGGTTGGTAGACTTCACATACCTTCGAAATTCGTATAAGAATTCTCAGATATGCAGGTTTCCTCACGATGTTTTCCTACACCGTTAAAGCAAGCGATAATTAACATTTTAATACACACATAACTTTAGAAAAGTCAGAGGTGTATGCCACTTGGGTTTCGAACCTACGAATTTCGTCTTGGCAGTCCGTACCGCAACCAACTAGGCTATCGCTGCTTCTACGTTTAATAAATATTTTATAATTTCTTTGTATACACTGAAAATATTTTAACAAACTGAGCGGTTTTCGACGAATCTCTAAAAAACAATTAGTTGTGTTAATAGTATTCTCATTGCTTCCATGGCGCATCGGGTAAATAGCCGGCTGAAAAGAGAGGCCCCGGGTTCGATTTCCGCCCGGAGATGAATGACTTTGTATTTAACAAATACTTGTTGTGGGACCATAGGACGTCGTATTAATTGATACCCACTATCATATTTGACCTAATGTATGTGACTATTTAAAAAAAAACATGCAGTCATGGGGACTACCGGCAGAAGTGAAAACTCAAAACTTTGGAATTACTGTCACCATCTAACACCGAGAGTGGGAATACAACAGCTTCTGCATGGTATTGAATCAAAGTTAACTGATTTTAGCATTGACGACTATTGTATAATATTAATAGGACAGGATGACTTTCAAATAACGAAAGACTACCTCAAAATTATAATCTATATTCGAGATGTTCTCAAACGAATTAAACATACTAATATAATTTTATGCTTACCAACGTTTATTTATAAAAGACATAACAGTATTTATAATTGTAGGGTTGAAGCATTTAACAATTTGTTGTACTTAGATATATTAGCTCATGAACATGCTTACTATTTAGATTCCAATTTGAATCTTAAATGTGACTTTAGTATGTTCAACAAAAGGTCGGGTTTTATAAATAATAATGCACTAAGGACGATTTTCCAAGACCTTAAAGCGCTAATTGATGACATAGATTATATAAACATGGATAACCACACTAAAGATTGTGAAAATCTAGTAAATGTTTCGAATGATAATTTTGAAAGTAGTAATTGCAATGAAAATATGTCAAATTTTTTTCGTTTCTAAAAATCTCGTTATAATGCATCAAAACATTGCAGGACTATTAACAAAGTCCGATGCAATAACAGTTTGCTTGGAGGAGTTGTATGAGAAGGGATCATGTGTTGATGTCTTATGTATTTCTGAACATTTTATTATGGAAGGTTATGACAAATATTTAACTATACCTAATTATCAACTTGCAGCATGTTATACTCGAAAAGAAAGCAAAAGAGGAGGAACGTGCATTCTTGTAAGAAATGGTCATCAATATAAGGAATTAAAGCAAATTAGTAACATGTCAGAGACCGGTATCTTTGAGTGTTGTGCAATTGAATTGTTTCACTATAAAATGGCTATTGTCTGTATATACCGAGTTCCAAAGATCACTAATATAAATGTATGTATGGACAAGTTAGAAGCACTCTTAAAAAAACTTAATAAGAAATCTTTCGAAAATATTATCCTAGCGGGTGATTTCAATATAGATATTTTAAAAAGAACTTATCAAACGATAAATTTTGAGTGTATTCTCATGAATCACAATTTAAAGTTATCTATCAAGCAACCCACTAGACTGAAGAGTCAAACATGCATAGATAATATTGCACATAACTCTAAAAAAACTTGTAAGACTGAGGTACTTGAATTTGCATTGTCTGATCACACAGCGCAATTAATAAAATTACCGGTACAAAATTCTTGTACTCTAAAATACTGGCGTAGGAATAAACGGAACTACAGCAATGAATATGTTATAAAATTTAAAAATTACTTACGTAGTTTATCATTTTCTGAAATATACCAAACAAGTGATCCTAACATAGCCTACAATACTTTTATGGAAACATTTTTACTGTTTTACGAATTGTGTTTTCCTTATGAAACTTTAACTATACAGACAACAAAAAAATCAAAGTGGGTATCACGCGGTATTAAAATATGTAGTAAAAAGAAACGACAACTGCTATGGCAATATAGACGAAAGCCTAACAAAACAAATAAAATAAAATTTAAAAAATACTCCCAAATATTTAGAAAAATTATTCAACTAACACAACATGCACAAAACAGTTATGAAATAAAAACGTCGAGCAATAAATCCAAAACAAGCTGGAAAATAATAAATAGCTCAAAGAATAACATTCCGCGTAACCTTATCACGAAAATAAAACTAAATAATGAGATCATAAGAGATCCACAAAAAATAGCAAATGCTTTTAACAATTATTTTATTGAGAAGGTGATCCCATTACCAAATTCAGGATATAAGGTCACCTCGAAAATCACAAATAGTGCAAGATCATTTTTCATGCCCCCGTGTCTGCCACAGGATGTACTCAAAATAATTAATACATTAAAAAATACAAATAGCGTGGGATATGACGGAATCTCAACAAAAATTATTAAATCTGTTTCTGCAGACATATGTACGCATATAAGTTATCTTATTAATTCAACCATAATCTCAGGTATATTTCCTGAGGCTTTAAAAAAATCAATCGTAAAACCTATGTTTAAAAAGGAGAACAAAGAACTCATGGAATATTACAGACCGATTACGCTCAATAGTATAATTTCTAAAATATATGAAAAGTATATTTATAAAGAGTTAAGCAAATATCTGGAAAAAAATTGCTTATTAGTTAACGAACAAAAAGGGTTCAGAGAAAAGCGGAGTATAAACATGGCAATTTATGATTTTTTGCATAAAGTCATACTTAATATTGATAAGACCAATCCTGTTTGCACTATATTCTGTGATATGACCCAGGCATTCGACTATGTCAAACACGATATTTTGTTAAATAAACTAGAAGCATACGGGTTAAGAGGTAACATTTTAAAATTAATACAATCCTACTTAGAAAACAGAAAACAAATTACGGAAATTTCTTCATTAAATCCTAAAACTAATTATGAAGAGATATTCCAATCACATGAACGAGTAGTCAAATATGGTGTGCCACAGGGCAGTGTGTTGGGCCCACTACTATTCATAATTTACATAAATGACTTGCCTAAATCGGTTAATCAACCTGTAACGCTTTTTGCCGATGATAGCACTATAACAGTTCAGTGCAACACTAAAGATAATTATAATAATGACATTAATAATTCCATTATATCAATAATAAACTGGTTAAAGAATAATAATTTAAAAATAAATCTCAATAAAACTAATGTGATGCATTTCAACCAACGATTATCAACTTTAGCTAATCCTCAGATTCAATATAATAATAAAATAATTGAAGAAGTCAGCACTGCGAAATTCCTTGGAATAACAGTTGACAATAAATTAAACTGGAAAGAGCATATTGAAATTCTGAGTAAAAAAATAAGTAACTCTGCATATGCTCTTTACAAATTAGTCCCGGTACTAAATACCGATTCATTGCTCACAGCGTACTATGGCTTAGTTGCGTCACATCTAAGGTATGGAATTATCTTCTGGGGCAATTCAACTAACAAAGAAATAGTTTTTAAAGCCCAAAAACGATGCGTTAGAACCATGTTTAAACTTCAGTCAACTGATAGTTGTAAACCCTATTTTGTGAAGTATAAAATATTGACTTTGCCCTGCCTTTATATTTTGGAAACTGCCATGTTTGTTAAGCATAATCCGTTATTATTCACACGTTTATCAGACAAAGTCAAACGTAACAGACGTGATGACACAGTTCTTAGCCTGTGTAAATCAAAAACAGCGCTAATGCGTAAAAGTGTTTTCTGCATGGCCCCTGTAATATTTAATAAACTACCAAAATGTTGGAAGGAGCTGAATGCCCATAATTTAAAAAGCAAACTGAAGTCACATTTACAAAGGAAAGCGTATTATAATATATCAGAATTTATGAATGATAAAATATCACTGACTAACTAATAATAAGACATTTCATAATTTGTATATATATATATATATATATATATTTTTTTATGTATAAGGACATTTAATATCACTGGACATTCCTGAATTTAATTTAATGCATAATAGTAATGTTGATAATAATATTATAATACAATTGGACACCTATTTGACAACTATATAATATTATGTTTTTCATGAATTTAATTGTACCGTAGTATTGTTTACTTGTAACACCATATATTTGTACGCCATCAAGGCTAAACATGATTGATCCTTATGCTATAACATAATTTAACAACCTACATGCTTTGTGTGTATACTCATGTTCAACAAATAATGGAATAAATAAAAAAAAAACAAAAAAAAAAAAAAAACTGTGTTATTTTTAACCGACTTATATTTTTGTGTTTATGATTGCTTTTCAATAATTATAGAAGTTCCTAGGTCTTCTTATATTGAAAGTAAAATAATCTGAGCGTGACAGTCACGTGAGTTCAGTCATTTTTCCCCATCCCAAAAGTGCCCAACGTGGGTAAAGAAGTTTTCACTTCAAAAAATGATAATTACACTCTGAAGTAAGATAAAAATACAATATATATACCTGCTATACCTCCCAAAATATAATTCAAGGTGAACTGGAAAAACAATTTATAACGTATTTTTACACCGAAAACAGAAAATACATATACATACATATACACTCACGCCTGTAATCCCCGAATGAGTAGGCAGAGGTACACCCACTTTTCGCCGAATTTATTTCGATCCCACAATATGATAGGGGGCGAGCCTATCGCCATACCGGGTACAAATTCCAGACTCCGGGCTAATACTGAGAATTTCTGGATAGAAAAACCCAATATCACTTTACCCGACCCGAGACCCGAGACCTCAGCACAGCAGTCGTAACGCATGTGCAAATACAACTGTGCCACCGAGGCAGTCCACAGAAAATACAAGTACCTACTTATATTAAATCTTGAAAATATACATTTATTATTTAAATAATTTAAAATTTCAAAAATATTATTATAATTTTACTCTAAAATATAGTCTCAACAAAATACTTTACTTACTAATTTTTGAGAGCGGTTTAGTTCTTTTCGTAAAAGGTTTCTAACAAAACTCAATAGCACTTGAAAAAGGTTATCTCGAATTAAAAAAACTTTTGGTAATCACTTTTGTATCTTCTACGTTTTTTGTCGATCCCATCAGCTGGAAGTGGTAGAGCCACGCTGTAGACATATTTGTCTACAGCATGAATGGGCCGGCTCGACCGGGGTAGTACCACTTCTCACAGATAACCAACGTAAAGTGACAGTTTACTGTCACGTTTCGTATGGCAAGTGAGATATCCGGAGGGCCAGATTCCCCCTTCCCTAATCCCTGGTCCTTTATGGCCGATAGCTCATATGACACATTCGGTGTTGTGGATGTTCATGGGTTGTGGAGATGTGTTTGTCGGACTATACTATAAAAAGAAAGCTATTAAGGAAGGTCTTATTTGCAGAAATGTGACAAATTAAAAAGGAATACAACCTAACAAGTTACCACCGATTTTGTGGAAAGAATTTATTCGCGTATATTGTTTGCCTTCATTACTGAGATTATAAAGTTGTAAACAACGACAAAAAATGTTTTCTTTCTAAATAAGATGTTGCCAGTGGCATTTTTTTTTCTGAAGTTATAACGTAATTACAAGGTATAATAAGTAATTCGTCGTATTTCAAGATAAAACGAAACGAACGGTGGCACACTTGTAATTGCTTACGCTGTAACATTGCAGTGCTGAGGTTTCAGGTTCGATACTTGTAAAAGTGATATTGGGTTTTTCAATCACAAAATATTCATTATCAGTCCGCTCGCCCCCTATCGAGATAGAGTTAGTACGTAAAATAGCAGAATTTCTTCTCCTAAAATTATTAAATCTCTCGAAAGCAATACGATAACCTCTCACAATATCGTAGAAAAATAATATTATTACCTATTACTTACTCGTACCTAATAGAAGCAGCGATAGCCTAGTTGGTTGCGATACGGACTGTCAAGACGAAAGTATGTTCGGAACTTAAATGGCATACACCTCTGACTTTTCTAAAAGTTACGTGTGTATTCTTTGATAATTATCGCTTGCTTTAACGGTGTAGGAGAACATTGTAAGGAAACCTGCATACCTGAGAATTCTCATAAGAATTTCGAAGGTATGTGAAGTCTACCAACCCGCATTAGGCCAGTGGTGGACTAAGGCCTTACCCCTCTCATTAGGCCCGTTCCCAGCAGAGGGACAATGTTTAATACAGGGCTAATATTATTATTATATAAGTATATTATTTACTCGTATCTAAGATAGATTTTTTTATTGTTGTCAACAGACCGTGGAACATGGAGACGCGAGCAGACGAGGACGAAGCCCCGACAGACCCAGCGGCGAGGAAGCACACGCATCATGACTACACTGAGCAGGACTTTGAAGGTCAGTGTATTCACGAAGCTAAATCACACACCATAGCGTAGTATGAAGAAACAGGCCGGTATGATTGTGTTGAGTAGCGGGGGATAGATCGATCGGCACTGCGCTTACCATGCAGGTGCAGTGTGTCACTTTGCCGTGCCAGGATAAAAAAACAAGGGATTGGAGGTCACAAAGCGGGATCGGAAGAAAGCTAAACTTGCACGGAGATACGCGTATTTACGAATGATGTTATACCTACCCCCAACTAAATAGTGTAATGAACAAAATAATTTAATTGTAATAAAGTGTGAGCTGTTTTCTACTGTATCCTGATAATAACCCAGCGCTTTTTTCTGGACTTCTCTTCCAAATGTTATATTTTGGTTAGATTATAAATTCGATAATTTTTTTCATGTGGTTTCTCAGAACCGTGTTTACGTTATGAGATCATCAATGTATAGATAAATCTACAAAATCAAGGGTATCTGGTGGTATATTTTATTGCAACTACGAACGATAGAATCCATCCGGCCCATTATAATGATATATAATGTACCTATATTACCTGTGCTTTGAAATTTACATTATGAAAATTTGTTAATTCTGTTTACATACACTACTGAAATATCGTATAGAATTCAAATTACGACTTGTGTTGTCTATTTTCAGGTACTAGCTGTTTTTCAGCTATTCGTATTGTAATGCCATTAAAATGGCTCCTTTTTAATCGAAAATTCTTTATTGAAATTCCATTCTATTCCAGTCACGTTTTCTTTAAACGAAATCTTCGGATAGTTCAAACACCTGTATTCCCTGAGGGCTTTTGGTCGAGCGATCTGTATTCAATAGGTTTAAAAGAAAAACGTATATAAACATAATATAATCTTATCTCCTTTCTGCTTTTGTATGCTTAAAATTAAATGGATGATTGTTTTTAATAGATTATCTGATTTAAAAAAATAACTTTCTTTCTCCTTATATCCTTTTAGGCCACCTATTACAAAACTAAATAATTCAATAAAGCCGTCACGTTCAGTTTGCTTGAGCCGGCTAAACCGGGGTTAGTACCTCTAACTCATAAAAACATTTTTTTTTATTCTGATGCGATTTTACGGTAAGGAGGTGTTGCATAGGTCCAAAATTTTCCCCATTCTTTCTGTTATTATATGAGTTTATGGGCAGTGTGGAAATTGCTCACAGTTAGGTGCCCCACCTACTCGAAATGATTGCCAGCAGTATATAATTTTAAAAAGTCTACAGCTATAGATACTACAAACTGGTAATTACATAAATGGCGTGATTTTTTCGGATTCAATCATAGGAATAAATAAGCCAGATCTAAACTAATGCCCATATTTTTCTCATTAATTGCCGGCCAACTGTACTATGAAATTATTTCATATGCAATTCAAAATAATATGAAAAAGAAACCATTTACGAAAACACAATCAAAATTGACGAAGGAATGAGCCTGAAATTTATATTTTAAATATTTATAGGAGTACAAGTTGATGCGTAGTAGGCATATCACACTATCTCGCTCACACATCTGCACCACTACGGCCATTCCGGACTGTGACGTTATGAACCATGCCATGCTGTATACTTTTCTGTCATTTGACATCTATCCCTTCTACCAGAGTAGAATGGCTTGTAACTCAACTATTTATGAGTGGTGTTACAGTTCTTTCATTGATAGTTTTGAAATATCAAAAATAGTATATAGCAAATATTACCACGTGGAAACTATGTGTATGTTCCATAAAATACAACAAAAAAAAGCAACACGAATTAAACAAGTATATTTTTTTTTAAATAAAGAAAAACCTTACGCTTCATTAGAAAAACTGATGATAAAATCAGCATAAGTATGACATTAGGTGCGTTAAATAACTTGGACATAATAACATCATTAACAATGAAAAATCATCGCCTTTTGTTGTTTGTTTATTACGCTATTCAAATAATTGAACATGATATTAAATACAATAAACAGACATAAACAAGCAACATGCCTATGTTCCTGGCAGGAATTAGGTTAAGGACGCAATTTCCTTCAAATAAATTAGCGAAAGAGGGTCTTTAGTTTCGCGTAAATAGGCGCGTGTGTCACAAAACGCTGGAAATTAGGTCACATCGTCGTGAAGGGTGGATGAAACACCGTGCTCTTCGCATGCTTTTGCAGTTTTGTTTGTTGATGCTAACCAATTCAGTTTGCATATCATTATAAATCGAGACCCGCAATTTTATTTGTAATTGGCTATATGTACGAATATGGAGATAATATTATGCTTCATTAAATACAGAGCACCTGCGTTAAATAATGAACAGTAGCAAACAACTCGAGTGTTAGTGAATCAGAAGTTGAAATAAACGTTGTAGTGTGTAAATAAATATGTATGTAACTAATTATATTAATAAAGAGTCTTAATCGAACCACAGTCGTATCAACACGTCTCTCCTTCATTTCTCCCGCCATTACATGGCGACCCTGCTAGTCGGCGCAGCCCTGCGCCAGCGCGCGACGCGCATAGTAATTAATTAAAATAATGTAGTTACATACTAAGTAACATGAAAACTTAGAAGAAAATATGAAAATAAGAAAACAGAAACACAAAGAAGACAATAAAAATATATGAAGTGAGAAGACTAATTATAAGAATATGATGAAGAATATTATTAATAAATGAAGATTTACAAGAGGAAAATATAATTATGTATTAAATAAATAAGAATAATAGGAAATATATTAAGAAGTTTATACGATTAATGAGAAAATATAATATAGATTGTCCTGAAGAAAGAATAAATAATGAAGTTATAGATACGAGAGTAAAGATGAATAAAGTAACATATAGAGAAAATAATGGGAGTAAATGTAATTTGCCGACAAATGTGCAAAAAATAAATAATGAGAATAAGGAATTAAATACGATACGATACAATGACGATAAATGGTCAAATATGAACTTTAGTGATAATAAGAAATATGAAACTTCAGTAAACTGTAAGATAGACAGAAATGTTGTGATCAAAATGAAAACGTGTTATGTGAGAAGTGGAATTTTGTTGATGTGTGTGAAATGTATAAAAACTTTGACGAGCGTTCCGTAGGTATAAGTTAGATTAACATTATGTAATAAGACATTTTCTATATTTTATTTTTGTATCCAGTTAAAATTTTTAGTTTCTATATAATTTTTTTATGTTTCCCATAATTGTGTATCAAGTTTTATAATTTTTATTTTATATACTTTATTTGAAAAAAATAAGTATGTAATAACATATTATTTTTTTCCCAAAGGGGGAAGATGTAGTGTGTAAGTAAATATGTATGTAACTAATTATATTAATAAAGAGTCTTAATCGAACCACAGTCGTATCAACACGTCTCTCCTTCATTTCTCCCGCCATTACAACGTTACTAGGTAACATATGTATGAATAAATATATGGTAAAACGAGGCATTCTCTAATTACTTGGGGGAGTAGTAGCTCTAGACTCTACTACGACAGTTGTGTAGTAACATA
Organism: Laothoe populi; assembly: GCA_905220505.1. NCBI lineage: Eukaryota > Metazoa > Arthropoda > Insecta > Lepidoptera > Sphingidae > Laothoe > Laothoe populi. The sequence continues at coordinate 5,561,941 of HG992151.1, read as the reverse complement.
ACACAACTGTACTATATATTTATTTATTTATTTACTCTTTATTGCACATTTCAAGAATATAAATAAAGAGATATTACATATACATAATAAAGTTACTCGGGGGTCTAGAATTGGGGTACAATGTTTGGCCATTTTGCGGCCTTCTTAGTACTCTGACAATAGACCCTCGACCGCTTCTTCACCTTCTTGCCCATGGCGTAGTGTGAAGAAGCAGACCGGCATAATTGTGTTGAGTAGCGGGGGATAGATCGTCTCTCGCTACTCGATACTCTAATTGGACCGCACTGCGCTTACCATCAGGTGCAGTGCGGTCACTTTGCCGTGCCAGGATAAAAAAAAGTACAAATGGCGGTCTTATTGCTGTAGGAAATTTCTTACAGATAACCGTAGGACGGATATATGAAAAGGAGAATGAGAGGGCAGTCTAAAGTCAGGGCAGTCTATATAGTTCTACGTTACATTACACTGAAATAGTTAATTATTCGGTCTACGAGCCTGAATCCCCTAGTTTTATATCACAAACCGACGCTCTATCACAAACTAAAGTAATTAAAACTTTATATAAAAAGATAAAACAACACCCTTTATAACGAGCATGTGCGAGGAAAAATGAACATTGTTAGCTATCGTATAAGCGTTTAATCGAATTTGTTCGTGACGTTGAAAACTGCACGTTTCCATGTGCTTTAAATTTTATTACTAAGCTTGTTAGAGGTTTTTATACCATAATAGAGTTAGAGAGAGAGCAATCTGGTTGATTATCTAATTTCCTACATTTTGTTACAATGAACAATTTGTTTAAAGTGGTTTGTTTTTTTTACTACAATTTTTGTTAGCGTTCGAAATTTCATTTATGATTTGGTTTTCTATATTACAGGTAAACTCGTTTTCGATATTAGTTAAAGTTTTGTTCATGGTGCGTTATTTTATCAGTAACCAAGTCACATGTTTTAAATGCATTATTGTAATGGACAAAGGGTACTTTGAGCTATTTTCTTCTTTGTTACAAGATAAATCTAAATTTGCTGGTGGTAGGATATTCATATCCGCCCGGATAGCAACCACCGTATACAGGGTAAAAAACCCGCCATAGTGGCACACGCAAGTGTGTCGCGTTCCGGGATCAGCCAGTGTACATCCGGTTTTTTGGGGGTCTAGTGTTGGGGTACAATGTTTGGCCATTTTGCGGCCTTCTGAGTACTCTGACAATAGACCCTCGACCGCTTCTTCACCTTCTTGCCCATGGCGTAGTGTGAAGGAGCAGGCCGGCATGATTGTGTTGAGTAGGGGAGGATAGATCGTCTCTCGCTACTCGATACTCTAATTGGACCGTACTGCGCTTACCATCAGGTGAAGTGCGGTCACTTTGCCGTGCTAGGATAAAAAAAAACGTTTTAATAAGTTTATTTCGTGTAATACTAAAGAGAGGTTCATATTATATGCTTAAAACTTATCTATACTATTCTTCCGTGTTTGATTATTCCATTAAGAATATAAACAAGAAAGGAAATTTCCAGCTTTTCGGAATTAAAATTTCAAAGAGATTCTTTCCCTTGAGTATTTCCTCTTGACAGAAATGGCATTCCACAACAAAAACTTTTAAATGAATAGCTTAAATTATATAAACAAAACAGCAGTTGGAAGGTATTTTATAGAATGGATGTCTACTCATTACATAGTATATATAATATTTATTCAATTTCTAAGATTTAATGTTTTATATATAATAAAAACTGCCCGATATGGCGATGGCCCCTATCATATTGTGCGACCGTAATAAATTCTGCGAAAAGTGGGTGTACTGGTTATACCTCTGCCTACCCCATCGGGGATATCAGTCGTGAGTGTATATATATTGATAATAAATATTTGAGTAAGGTTCATCAACAGTACACACTATCAACTACTACGAGTATCACTTCTACCGATAACTAAATACCCCCAATTACTCATAGCCTTAAATGAAACCAATATATGTCTCGCTCGAAATTACTGTTAAAGAGCTATTGCCATAAAAAGTTGTTTCAGCTTTTACGGTTATTATTTGCAACAGAAATTTGCGTCGCCACGTCGCCTCGCACCTAAAATATTGCTAACAATGTATGGGATAGTAAAATTTGATGGCAACAATTTTCTTGGTTGTAACTTCCTTACGGAAATTTTTATTTCATATTTTGTTACTGGGACAATATAAAGCGCACCTGAGAAGTGAAATACAATCGAAATAAAATGTTTAATTGCTGACATTTCTTGACGATTGTAAAAGCTTTGCTGACTTTAAGAATTCCCTTCAAAAAGATATAGATATTTATTATACTAGATACCATTCAGTTGTTAGCAGTTTCTAGTCCATGCTTCTTTTCTTCTATATTTTACTTAATATATTCATCCGCTCGAATAGCGACCACCGTACACAAGGTGTGAAACCCGCCATAGTGGCACACGCAAGTGTGTCGCGTTCGGGGGTCAGCCAGTGTACATCCGGTTTTTTTGGGGGTCTAAAGTTTGGGTACGACATTTGGTCGTTTTGCGGCCTTCTGAGTAGTCTAACACTGGACCCTCGACCGCTTCTTCACCTTTTTGCCCCATGGCGTAGTGTGAAGAAGCTACACAACAGGCCGGCATGATTGTGTTGAGTAGCGAGGGATACATTATTTTTCTCGCTACTTGATACTCCAACTAGACTACAGTGCGCTTACCATCAGATGTAGTGTAGTGACTTTGTCAGGATAAAAACAAAATCTACAAACATATGCAAGATGCATGTGTTAGAAAAATAAGGAATTTCTTTTAAATGAACAATTAATCTAGATCATATGTATATGATTATATTTATAGATGACCTTTATTTAACTGAATATAAAAAAATATATAATGATATATCATCATTATGTTCTTTAATAATCTATAATGTAAAAATATATATTCGAAGTGTTTTAATTATCTTTTGGAATACTTTCATTTATCATATTTTCCACAATTGGATTAGACTATTTATAGGATATATCATTTGAATAGCCATATATTCTTAGAGCAATAAAACAATATATATAAAAGGCAATATCTTTTAATAATTAATGCCACAACGATATTTTAAATATTTACCCCCTACTTCGGAAAGCCTAATAACAGGAGAAGAAGTAGGGAAGAAACTCCTGCTATGATTTTACATCTCAAATCATAACATACAATTCATAAACATACAAATGTACAAATATCAAATAATACTTAGCTTAATTACTCCAGTAGCAACACATATTCTGTTCACAAGTATTTTCAAAGCTTACAGGGTATTACTTTCAGAACTTCCGCCTGTTGTCACTATGCAACAATAACTAATCTCTATACCGATGTTTCCAGCTTTTTATACAGTGGAGCAAACAAGTCAGTTTTACATAAATCTTTATTTACATGTTATTTGTAAATAGAACATCATACAAACATTACGATTAATTCTAAAATGAATTAAAGTTTACTTTATAAACGAATTAGTACTCTAAATACAATTATTTCTTAATAATTCAATTTGCTTTTATAGTTTAAGTGACGTAGGTAGTTAATAATTCACAAATATTCATCAATTGAGTTGTTTTAAATTCAATAAATCTAACACATGCGTTGCATATCCCAGTGCTAAATCCAAGGAAATCGAGTAATATTTCTCATCTATATTCAAGGTTAATCTGGAAAATCCTGCGCCATTTCACTTGACCCGGTTGCAATCTCGACGATAACATTTCTAAATTCACCACGTCGACAACGGTGGCTATTTTTACAGCATCGATTTATGCTAAATTGCCACTTACACCGGTAATGTATTGGCAGTAGCTTCATCTGTTGATACAGTTCCCCGTAAACATAATATTGTTTTCGCGTTATAGAATAATACAGTGGTAAATATTTGGCTCAACATAATCCTACATTGTAAATGTGAATATTTGTATGGATGGATGGATGGATGGATGTATGATGACAGAGTAAATCACGCTAGAGAGGCTGGACGGATCTAGTTGAAATTTGGCACAGAGATAGATTATAGTCTGGATTACCACATACGCTACTTTTCATCCCGGAAAAATGTACGCTTCCCATGTGATAGAAAAATATAGAAAGGTGTAATAGCTTAAGATGTCTCCAGGGCTTGTATACCTTTTCTTCCAAAAATAGCCTCCACGCGGGCGGAGCCGCGGGCAACATCTAGTGTATTATATACCTAATAGAGATTGAAAGTTTAAAATGATACCACCAATCATAATTGTTTTTATTTGTAGGCTACATTACAATATTCCTAACAATAAGTGATTGAATTATTATTTGACAGCCTCCGTGGCGCAGTTGGCGAGTAGCCGGCTGTGAAGCGAGAGGCCGTGAGTTCGATTCCCACACCGGGACAAATGTTTGTGTGACAGACAGATATTTGTGTCCGGGGTCTGGGTGTTGTGAGACCGAAAGTCTCTCGTAGTCCCTGATACCCACGACACAAGACTCGTATCTTATATCTGTGTGGGATCACGGCTATGTGTGTGACTGTTGGGTGTTATTTATTTATTATTATTATTTATTTATTAAATTATTGTTTAAACTTAATAAATAATTGAATGAACAAAGAAAGTATTAAAGAACTTGATTATGAATATAATCAATATCTGTACCTTTATTATTTGCTGCCTTCCTGCTGAGACCTTATGCAATAATGCTAGTTGACATACCTACCTTCGATATATTGCGAATAATTCACAAATATATAGATTTCATTATAATGTTTTCCTCCAACGTTAAAATATACCTAGTCAGGTCATAAATTCTGTCACATGTTTAATATAAAATAATTGAAACAAGTTTATTCATTATGTAACCATTTATATACCAAAATGAACTTAACAAAACATAGATTCTTATGACACTAAAGTTTATTCAAAATGACCTCCGTGATTTTGAATACAGGCCTTCAATCTGCGCGGCCAGATGTCTATCGCAGCACGAACGAGGTCCATGTCAATATCGGCGGCTGCCTTAATCAAGGATGTCTTGAGTGACTCCAAATTGGGATGAGGCTTTGAGCACGCCTTTTCCTCCAAGTGTTGCCATATCTTGTAATCTAACGGATTCAAATCTGGACTGGAGGAGGGCCAGTCTTCGTGCCGGATGAAGTCGATTTCACGCGCCGCCAGCCAGTCTTGTGTGCTCTTCGCTCTATGAGCTGGCGCCGAATCTTGTTGGAATACCCAGTGCCTGTTATTGAACATGGTATGAGAAACAGGTTCCACAAGGTTCGTCAGGACTGTATTTTGATACACAACTGCATTCGTTTTTACACCTTTCTCACAAAAATGTACCTCTGTTAAGCCCCAATAAGAAACTCCCAACCATACCTTGAGCGAGGATGGAAAATGACCTCGTTGGACACGCGGAATACGGTTGCTCGCTTCTTCACTACTGTGTGCGTACACCTTATCATTTTGTTTGTTGTAGCTCTCTTCTACGGTAAAAATTTTTTCATCTGAAAAAAGAATTTCCCGATATTTTTTTCCCGCGTACCGCTTCAACAAAGCGCGGCATCTCTTCAGTCTCAGGTCCATTAGACGAGCATTCAAACGATGTCCTGTTTTTCTTCGATATGCCCGAAGCCCTAAGTCTTCATTTAACACCCTTTTCACCGTGGTTCTGCTTAACCCCATCTGAAGGGCCAACAGTTTCTGCTTACGTTTGGGATTTCTTTGAATTCGCGCCTTCACAGCTTTTATCACTGCTGGAGTCCTAACAGACCGAGGGCGACCACTTCTTGACCTGTCATCTACACTAGAGTCTTCATTGTATCGTTTGATGGTACGATAAACGAATCTTTTGGTTATATTCAAATTTTTCAGTATGCCAAAAATTTGAATTGGCGCGTAACCGCAACGATGCAACGCAATTACTGCAACACGGTCTTCTTTAAGCGTCCACTCCATATTTAAAAATGAGTAAAATTCTAAAAAGTATACATTTTTATTTTCATGAACAATTTGAAATTCGAATTCAATAAACTTTTTTGTGGCCAGCATTCTAAAATGAAAGTTTTTACTGTGTGACAATACTTATGACCTGACTGTGTATAATTGAAAATGAATACAAACATAACCTTGACAAGTCATAAATGTGTGCCTCCCAAAAGACAAGATTCGAATCCGCGACTTTTATCTAAGTAGCCCGTTCCATCGCTGCAAGGCTATAGTCATTGATATTACAAATTGAATAAGACAGAGAGATTCTATTGGGATGTTTAAAAGCTTTGAGTTTTTTTCTTGTAGAATGACAAGGCGATTTTCTTATCGGATCAAGTTAACGGCAATTTTAAAACAGTTTCCAGTACTATAATTAAAAAGAGCGTCATTTAAAATTATAGTCAACCGTAATAGTTTCTAACAATAAATCACTAACATTTTATTGAAAACTTCGATCGTTAATGCCTTTTTATGGGCAGACGCCAAACTTTATCTGGATAATGTGCAAGAAAACTTTTATCTAGCTTAGTGCGGAGTGAATTACCTACATATGCCAATAGCGTATGCAAGCTTCATTTAATCAGGTCGTGCTAGTAATTAGCTTGAATCACGCTAGCCTAGTTATCTATATAATTCATTCATATACACTCACGCCTGAAATCCTCGAAGGGGTAGGCAGAAGTGTAACCAGTACACTCACTTTTCGCCGAATTAATTACGGTACCGTAATGCGAGCATATCGCTATACCGTGCTCGATTCCCGACACCGGGCTAGTACTGAGTATTTCTAAATAGAAAAACCCAACATCACCTTACCTGACTCGGGGATCGAACCCGAGACCTCAACACAGCAGTCTTAACGCATGCGAAATTACAATTGCGCCACCGAATCATTCGCAGTATGTATGATGAAGTATGTTTCGGGCCTGAATGTTGTGGGACCGAAAGTATCTCATAGTTTCTGATACCCAATAATAATAATAATAAACAGAGGTGGAGTCGCGAGAGCTTTACGCTCGGAGGGTGGATGTGAAACGTAAGTGGCGAGTGGGCAACGTGATGGGACCCTAAGGGAGCAAATGATTGTTGTATAAAGTCCAGTGACACCTCTCCACCCTTTAGCCGCTCAAATGATGTTGCTCCTTTGTCGCTTTTTCTAACGACTATTTTGGGGAGCCCATTTTCCTGAGTTGGCGAGTCACCACCTGCCTATTTTATCCGTGTTATTAACATAGGTCAGGCAGGTGCCATAGTCCTTTCCATAGACCCAATAACCCAATCCACTAACACCTCACCTCAATAAACCAGCATAACTTTTTATCCATCCATACAATAGTCCTACACCAACCGGGGGTTGTCCTTGGGTGCACTTGTATAGTGTATACAGGGATAACCGTCGGCTGGTGTCACATCACAAAAATAAATTAAAATTGTCTAACGGGCCTCTACATGTTGGCTTCGGCCCCACGCACGCCTTCCAAATGTCCGGGACTCTATAGTCCCGAGATTACGGTTTGACAAAAATAATAATAATAATAATATTTTTATTTTGTAAAACATGAGTGTATACATGGTGTTCAGTTTCAATAAAGTGCTACATGTTTTGCTATTTACGGCGTACAAAAATTATATTTTAGCGAATCGTCCTAAATTTAAAAAACTAAATTAATACAAAATGTCATTTATAAAAAAATAATTACAATAATAAACAAAAATATATCGAAAATCATATTTAATAATTAAGAGAAATGTCGTATTGCATCTTATATCTAATAATATACTAATTGCAGTCATTAAGAAATTCTGATATATTATAATAACATTTATGTATAAATTATTACTTTTTAAAAAAAAATTAAACCGCCTTCAAAAAAACCCAGACACAACTAAAAAGCAAAAAATAATTGGTTACATTTAAATCAATTAGTTATATGCAATTTAAATCAATTATTTTTGGAGTCGGTGCCGGTGTTGTTTTCTTTACTTTTAGATTTATAAAAACCAAGTCTGGATCTATTTTATATTTTTTTGTATGCCTGATTATTCTGTTTTTTCCATGTTTTGGCTGGCACCGACTCCAAATAATTGATTTAAATTGCATATAACTAATTGATTTAAATGTAACCAATTATTTTTTGCTTTTTAGTTGTGTCTGGGTTTTTTTGAAGGCGGTTTAATTTTTTTTTAAAAAGTAATAATTTATTTTTTGCTTTTTAGTGGTAAATTATATAAAATCGGTTAAAAGCTGCTGAAGATATTAGAATTTACGTGTATTTTAATTTTATCACCCCCCTCCCTCACCCCCACCCCTTTTACCCTCTCTCACTGAAACTTAACTTTTATAATGAACGTAATGCAAAAAGAACCACTGGAATACTACTTAATTTTAAGGAGTTACCCTCTCCAGCTCCGAAGATATTCATCAGATCTTCACCATATTTTTATGGGACCAAATGACAAGCACCAGCTTTCAATCAAAGAAAGAATGGTCGAAATCGGTTCACACAGTACAGAGAAACGAGGTAACAAACATAAAAAAAAAAAAAAAAAAAAAAGCAACATACAGTCGAATTGAGAACCTCCTCCTTTTTTTGAAGTCGGTTAAAAAGATATTTTTTTAGAGTTAACTTAAATTGTATAGATGGTAATTGTTTTATATGTTTCGGGATTTTATTATAAATAACTGGTGCCAAACAAAATATGCTACTATGCTTCAAAGCCGTGTTCGATCCTACAATGCATAACCTATTATGTGTTCCGTTTGACGTCCGAAGGACCTTATGAGAGAGTACATCGTTTTCTTCCAAACTGTCGCTAGATGTCGCTACTTTACCGTCACGTGACTGCGCCGCCAGCGCCTCTACTGGCCAATCCTAAAACTAATGTATCATGCACAGCAAGCCGCCATTTCGATGTCATTGTTGCGTCGTTTTTTCGAACACGAGTGTCGTTAGAAAATAATTTATACTTAAAAAAAAAAACTTTTTAATTTACATTTAAACTTTCGAGATTAAAGTAGAAAGTAATTTCATAAAATAAGCTTTTTAATTCCGCCACGTGAAAAAATGAACGAGAGTGAACAATCTACCGCGCGTAAGTTGGAAAATGATTTCGGTGATCGGGAATTATCCACCGGTGGGGTAGTAAAGGCAAATGTACCTTTTATCGTCCCCGACCCGGCGTGTTCATCAAGTTCATACGACTCAAGTTCTAGCGAAGTTGAAGACCCGCCACCGAAAAAGCGTCGCCGCCGGAGCAGTCGCAGTCGCTCACGGGAGTCCATGCGAGAAATGGACCGCAGGTTTGAGTTACTATCGGAACAGCTGGTGAGTCATGTTAATAACAATAATTAAAATTGGAGGTATTGACAAATTACAAAAGGATCCCACGTCACATGCAAAACAAATATCATTCACAAAATCTCCAGCACGTCCTAGATCGCCTGTTGCGGGTACATCTAGAGAAAAGAATTTACGTTTTCAACAAAATAAAAATAAGCAAGAGTCAAATAAAAAGCGAAATTTTGACGAACGTAGTAAAAGAAAAAAAAGAGGGGGAGGCAAATATCAAACCAATAAGAATAGAGCCAAATGACTCGCGAAGGTTTTCGGGCGGCTGTCTAAGGCATTATCGAAAAGTTTGGAAAAAATTCGAGCCACCCAAAACTATTCTCAAATTAATATATGCCGCTCGCATTCCCTTCAACAAAAAACCACCGCTGATTTTTTCCACATCAGATGTACTGGAACAGTATCAAACACCGAGCTCTTCGACCATGTCCATGGAAATTCAAATTATGATCCAAAATCAAGTATTGGAACCGGCGCCCTTAACTCCGTCTTTCATATCCCCTCTATTTATAATAAGAAAAAGCAACAACAAAAATCGGGTTATATTCAATTTGAAAGCCCTAAATCAATTTATGATGCCAAAACATTTTCATCTTTTTCATCATCATCAAATGCCAACATTTCTACAAGCAGGCGATTGGATGGTGAAGCTCGATTTAAGCCAGGCATATTATCATCTTCCCATAAAACAGGAGCACCGTCCTTACTTACGTATCAGTTACGAAGGTTGTCTGCTCCAGATGACATGCCTGCCTTTCGGGCTATCAGCGGCGCCACGAATGTTTGCTTTGGTAACCAATTGGACGGCCGAACTTCTACGCAGCAAGGGTCTTCGTTTAATCGTGTACTTGGACGATTATTTGATAGTCCATCAAAACAGAAGCATGTTGGAAACTCATGTGAAGATAGCTTTAGAGGTCCTCACCAAACTGGGTTGGAATATAAACACGGAGAAATCTATTCTCACTCCAACAAAGTCTTTAGAGTTTCTAGGAATAGTCTGGGACACGCAATTCAACATCAAGTGTTTACCTCCAGACAAGTTGATCAAAATCCGTCAGTGCCTATTGACTCGCTTGGCAGCAGGCAGTTGGACCCTAAAGCAGGCACAACGCCTCTTAGGGCATCTGAACTTTGCGACCTTCATCACCCCTCGGGGAAGGTTGCATTGCCGGACGCTGCAGAGTCAAAGCAATCTTCTACAAAAAAGCCCACTTCTCCCCAAACTGCTGTCGGACGAGGCAATACGAGAGCTGGAATGGTGGCTAAAAAACGTCAGACAGAAAGCCCTAATTCACCCCGAGAGGTTACCAGTAAATTTTGTGATAACAGACGCGTCAGACGTTCAATGGGGAGCTTTAGTGAACAACAAGTCGATAAAGGGCACGTGGAATCAACATCAAATGAAGTGGCATTGCAATCTGAAAGAATTGTACGCAGTGATAGCGGCCATTTCATTAGAAGCGAAGGTTCTGCAGCACTCAACTGTAATTTTACAGAGCGACAACAGAACAGTGGTTTCGTATATAAAAAACGAAAGCGGATCGAAAAAGTTGCTGGAACTGACAAAGCAACTATTGGCACTTTCGGATGGTCTGAACATTGTACTTCTCCCTCACCACTTACCGGGACTGTACAATACAGAAGCCGATCACCTTTCGCGCAATCGCGCCGGCTGCGAATGGCATCTGCTAAGCGAAGCAACACAGATAATATTCAATCGTTGGGGCACCCCCGACATAGACTTATTTGCTTCCAGAAACGCTCACGTCGTGTCGGATTATGTTACACTAGACTTATCCGACTCGAGCGCCTACTATCGCAGATACTGGAACTTCGACCTAGCTTGGGTCTTCCCTCCACCAGCCCTAATTCCACGGGTACTGCACCATCTCAACTCTGCGGTAGGCAAGTTTTCATAGTAGCACCCAGGTGGAAGAAACCCTTCTGGCGACCAGATTTGAAGAGCCGCGCACTAGCACGTCCTATGAAGATACAAAGTCTGGAAACAACGTTAGTGGATATAACGACAAGATCCCCTCCGGCACAAGTACGCCACCTACAACTGGAAGCTTGGCTCATTTCGGGTGGGAGTCCTTAACAGAAAATTGGTCATCTCAAGAAAAACAACTTCTGGCTTCGTGTTGGAGAACTTCGACTCTTAAGACATACACCCCTATATGGGAAAAATGGTCACAGTGGTGTAGACAGAACAACATAAACTGTCGCCGTCCTCTACCGGCTGATGTAGCTCGATATTTAGCAAAATTATTTTTGACTGATAGGTTATCCTTTCGGACTATTCTGGTACACAAATCGGCTATAGCGTCTATTTGTGAAACATTATCTGATGTCAAAATAGCTGCAAATAATTTAGTAAAACATATTTTAAAAGCTGTGTCGTTGGCCAGACCAGTCCAATCAAAGTTACCAATATGGGACGCAAGGATAGTAATTCAGTATTTAAAAAATAATGATCCTAATTTATTCAGTTTATTCGATGTCTCTAGACGTACTGCTACAATTCTTTTATTAGCTTCCGGGCGCCGAGTACACGATCTGACACTTTTGCACTGTGGTCCTCGGCATTTAATTGATAATGGTGACTCTATTACATTGCATCCTGTATTTGGTTCAAAAACATTCGGCGACATATCAACAATCAAGTTGGACGTTATTAGCAGCACCAGATAGGGATATAAATCCATTATTTTGGCTTAGAATATTGCTAAAGCTTTCTAAGAATAGCAGAGGTTCCCTAACGAACTTGTTTATCACGACAAGAGTACCTGTCAAGCCAGCGACCCCGGCTATTATAGGCGGATGGGTCAAGCGAACTCTTGCCGAAGCAGGTATACATGCTTCACCAGGTACCTTTAGGTCGGCAGTTTCATCTCTTAACTATCTTGAAAAATATCCAATTAATGATATCTTAAGTAGGGCTAACTGGCGGCACGAAAATACATTTAGAAAGTTTTACCATAGGGATATTGATAATAGTGGCCATAACAGTAATTTCAATTCAGAGAAATCACTCTCTCGACTATTTTTAGCCAGGGATTAAGTACCAAATTATATCTAGTTAATCCAATTAATTACAGGCTAAGGTGAATACTGATTACATAATTTTGTACATTTCATTATATGTCAATTTTTGATAACGCACTGTTTCATATATATATATATATATATATTGTTATATAATTATTACACTTTATCACAATCACATTGTTGCGTTTTACTATGCAAGCCACCAGAAGATAACAAACAGATCTCTCATAAGGTCCTTCGGACGTCAAACGGAACACATAATATTGAAATTTTACCTTACAATAAAATTTGTATTATGTTTCCTGAGACGTCCGAAGTCCTAATGATGTCTTCCTGGTGCTATATCATCATTAACTTTATGAGCCGAACAATGACATCGAAATGGCGGCTTGCTGTGCATGATACATTAGTTTTAGGATTGGCCAGTAGAGGCGCTGGCGGCGCAGTCACGTGACGGTAAAGTAGCGACATCTAGCGACAGTTTGGAAGAAAACGATGTACTCTCTCATAAGGTCCTTCGGACGTCTCAGGAAACATAATACAAATTTTATTGTAAGGTAAAATTTCAATATTATTATCCCGTCGATTGCGTATTGTTACGTCTGATAATTTGCTGAATAACTTAGAATTACTTTGAACGAAACAAGCTACCTCATAAATAAATAGGGAGGGAAAACTTAATATTTTATGCTCAATAAAATATGTTTTGCAGCTGTCTGTTGTTTTCAGGCCAAACATAGCTCTAATACATCTTTTCTGTGACTTAAAAATTAATTCTTTATTTATAGAATTTCCCCAAAATATAATGCCAAACCTTAGGATGGAGCCAACAATAGCGTGATATGCTGTGAGAAGCGCATTGGCACTTATTATAGGAGCAAGTTTATAGAGCGCGTAAGCAGCAGAACTGATTCTTTTATTTAATTCTTCCGTATGCGCTTTCCAATTTAGACTTTTGTCAATTGTGACACCGAGAAATTTGGTTGTGACTACTTTCTCAATTGCTGTTCCGTGGTAATTGACGTTAATGATAGGCGCTGCTAAACGTTGACTAAAAAACATAATTTTTGTCTTTTCAAGATTAATATTTAAATTATTGTTATTTAACCAGTTAATTATTGATTCAATTGTGCTATTTATTTCACTTTCATATGTGTCTTTATTGTTGGAATGTATAGTGACCGTACTGTCATCAGCGAAAAGAGATATTGGATAATTTGTAATTGTTGGTAAATCGTTAATATAAATAATGAACAGGAGTGGACCTAACACACTCCCTTGAGGCACACCATATCTAACCATTCGTTTGTTTGATACACTTGTTTCTTCTTTTTTAGTGCTGAAATTAATTTTAGAAATTTCTGTATATTGTTCTCTATTCTTTAGATAGGATTCTATCAGTTTCAGTACATTTCCTCTAATGCCATAAGCTTCCAATTTACTAAGCAGAATGCAATGATCCACACAATCAAAAGCCTGACTCATGTCACAATAAATTGCACATACTGGTATCTTTCTGTCAACATTATTTATTACTTTATTTAGAAAATCATAAATAGCCATATTTATGGATTTGTTTTTACGGAAACCTTTTTGATACTCTGTAAGAATGTTAAATTTTTCTAAATAGTTATAGAATTGTGAATATATATATTTTTCAAAAAAATTTGAAAATATAGAAATAAGGGTTATGGGTCTATAACAATTCATATTTTGCTTATTTTCTTTTTTAAATAATGGTTTTACAATTGAAATTTTTAAACTTTGAGGGTATGATCCACTGCTTATACATATATTAATGATATGGCTTATATGATCACATATGTGGTAAGCGACATATTTAACAATTTTAGTGCTGATCCCATCATGTCCAACACTTGAGGTATTTTTCAGTGATCTAATGATTTTTAAGATATCGTATGGTGTGCTTGGTGCCATAAACATCGACTGGCTTGATTTGGAAATATACTTGTTTACTTGTTTACCAGAACCTGAAATAGGTTGTATTTTTTCGATAAAGAAGTTGTTGAAGGCATTAGCAATCTCCTGTGACCTAGAAATGGTTTTGTTGCCGATGTTTATGGTGTTGATCATATTATCAGTTCGTACATTAACTTTCGCTCTATTAATAATGGCCCAAGTAGCTTTAGATTTGTTACTGGCTGTATTAATTTTATGATTATTTTGCGCTCGTTGAGTTAATTGAATTATATTTTTATATGTTTTAGAATATTTTTTAAACTTTATTTTATTTATATCATTTCTATTTAACCTGTAGTTCCACATTAGCTCTCTCTTTTTTTTACTACATTTTTTTATTCCACGTGATATCCATTGAGGTTTAACCTTAGTTCTAATAGTAATTTTTCTAAAAGGAAAGCACAAATTATAAATTAATTTGAAAATATCTATGAATGTGTTATAGGCTATGTCTGAATTATCAATATTATAGATTTCTGAAAAGGAAAGATTTTGTATATATTGTTTAAATTTGTTCATATTTTCTATACTATAGTCACGTCTATTTATTTGCCAATGGTTAACTAAGAAAGTTTTATCTACTGGTAATTTTAATATTTGTGCCGTATGATCTGATAAGCCAAAATCAATCACCTCAGATTCACATTTCTTTCCTAGATTGTGTGCAAAGTTATCAATGCATGTACCGCTTATAATTCTTGTTGGCTGATTTAATTCTAATTTTAAATTAAAGTATAAGAGCAAACATTCTAATTCCATCAATGTATTGTTATGTTTAAGACTGTCAATGTTATAATCACCTGCAATCACGATATTTCTCTTTAGGTTTTTTTTATTTATAATATGTAGTATTTTTTGCAATTGTTCATAAAATATATTTAATTTACTAGTCTTAGGTACTCTATATATACATACGACAATCGTTTTATGATTGATTAAGTCAATGGCACAACACTCGAAAATTCCATTTATGGTCAGTTTTGCTATATCCTTAAGTTCGTTGTACTGGTGGCCTTTCTTAATAAGAATACATGTTCCTCCTCTCTTGTTATTTTTTCTAGAGTAACAGGCTGCCATGGTGTAGTTGGCAATAAACAATAAGTGTTCATGGCCAGCAATTATAAAATGTTCTGATAGACAAACTACATCAATTTCTGTTCCTTTGTCTGACATTTCTTCAAGACATATAGTAAATTCATTACTTTTATTCAATAAGCCTGCGATATTCTGATGCATTATATATATGTGCTTATAAAAGAAAAAACTGCTGAGGTTCTTGTTGTGTTTTCATATTTTCCGTATGGTGGTGTTCTATATTCACTAGGCAATTTTCGCTTACAAAATTTATAAGTTCGACGATATCTTGGAAAATAATTTGCATGCCAAAATTATTTATAGATCCTATATTTTTTCTGTACATATTAAAGTCCCATGTAAGGTTTTTGTTAGAGTCAATAAAGTAGGCATGTTCGCAGGCTAATATATCCTGGTAAAGTAAATTGTTAAAATGTTCTACTCTCCTGTTATACATTGTTACATTACTTACACCATGTTTATACGTGGGCATGCAAAGTATAACATTTGTGTGCTGAATTTTTTCGAGTGTTTGATTTATATTTAAAATTATACTGGAATAGTCTTTAGTTATTTTGAAGTCTGTTTCACCAATTAAAATAATGCAAAAGTCATCCAAGGTATAATTTTTAATCTTAGGTGCCAAGTTTCGTAACATATTATTTATTCCATAGTTAGGTGTTATGTAATGGCATAATTTAGAATCTTGCAACTTTTTATCTGCAATTGTATATATTTTGTTATATTTATTTTCGCTTAACATACATATTTTTCGACTATTTCTTATAAAATTTTCTTTTTTATTTTTTAAATTAATTATTGGAGTTCTTTCTGCTGAATTTGTCTTTACTGGTGTTTTAATAGATACTTCAGTCTGCGTACTCTTATTATGTATCTTTTTAGGGATATTATTTGTGTTTGTTTGCTTTGTTTGTGTTTGTTTGACTTGCACCATTTTCTTTATTTTTGGAGGATTCCGCGGAGAAGATACTTTTGGATTTGTTTTTTGTGTAGGGCTACTGGTGAGTTTTTTAAAAATATCGTTTTTCTTTAATAACTCTTCATTCGACTTTTTGAGTGTATTGTTTTCTAAACTAAGTAACTCAATTTCTTCCTCTGCACTACATAATTTTACAGTCAAATTCTCGATTTGATATTTTAACCTAGCTATTAGCTCTTCTTGGTCATAATACTCATCATTACTCATGTCTGGGAGGCTAGCAGCTGTGTCATCCATTGTTTGTACTAGAAATTCATTGTCGAATTGACTGACATTGTTTTGCGAGTTTGATTTTGTGCGAGAACGATGAAGGCGTCGAAATGTAATATTATTTTCTTCGTTCATTGTAAGACTGTAAGATATTATTTAAATGAGTTAAAAATGTGCAAATAACAAATTTATTCCACATACAATTACAAAAACATACAGATGGATTCTTGGGTCTTGAACTCACGACCCGCGGGGTGTATAGCACCTACTATTAATTGTATGCTATTTGCTTGCTTATCGAACCAGTTGAAATTATGGACCATGTTAGTTGTCAATATCGAGAAAAAAAGTCCGTTATACTGTTCTTAAGCATTTGAATAATCCATAGGTCCAAAGTCCGTTTTATTGTAATGTTGATGTACACTAAGTTTATATGTTTATAGTTTATATATTTTTTATCGTTTGCCTCAGTGGACATTTTCACACGAATAATTTTAGTACGCACATTTATTTGTTACATGTTCCCTGTGTGTGATACACAGCCCAAGAATCAAGACTTTTGTTAGTGTGGAGTCTATGTGTACACACACAGTCATGCGACTTTTGGGTGTTAAATTAATCATTTTTATTAATTTATTTCTGAGATATACAGAGAGTATGCTCGACAGGTTAGTCAATGAGATGCAGGAGATGTATAAGCTTGGAATTTATAATATCATTGGTGTTACCCATAATATTAAATTAACCGCCGCGTGTGTGAGAGACCCAACTTTTAAATAAATAATGATAATAATACAAGCCTGAATAAAACATTGTCCCACTGCTGGGCACGGGCCTCCTCTACTAAAGAGACGGGTTAGGCCTCAGTCCACCATGCTGGCTTAATGCGGGTTGGTAGACATCACATACCTTTGATATTCGTATAAGAATTCTCAGGTATGTAGGTTTCTTCACGATGTTTTCCTTCACCGTTAAAGCAAGCGATAGTTAACAATGAATATACACATAACATATAGCTGCTATTAAATTTTAAATAATTGATAATATGAACTATAGTTTGTGGTGAGGACTTATTTGTCCGTTGTTACGTTTAGCCAAATTAATTAGCATTGTGTTTTACACTAAGCAGTTATGTTTGCAACAGAAATGTTGATGTTACATTATGCACAGTCTGTTTGCATAAAGAAATTAATTTGTGCTCAAGTATTAGCAAATCCAATTTCGACTTGATATTTAAGCAAATAAAGTTGGTTTAAGAAAAATTAGTTTTTGGTTTGTTTGCATTATGAAATGCAATTGCGTATTTCTATTATCCAAAGCTCGTAAAGGATTCCTCAAGTTACTTCAGCAATTACTCATTCTTAAATATTACTTAAAGTTGTTTAACATCAAATGCCACGCAGATATTATAGTAAAGGCAAAAACTCGCGTAAAACTTAAAATATTAGTCAGTTTTTTTCAAAGTATTTGCTATTAACTAATCATTCGCATCGCGTAGGCTTGAATACTTTATACGATTTTGAACAATTTGCTTTGCGATTTCATTGATGGTAAATAAAAGATTTTAAACAATAATCGAGTTACTATTAAATACCTCTTAAGTACGTTAATCGTTCAAAATGACAGCAATAGTTTGATAGAAATTGAGAGCAACGATACTCCGACTTTGCTTCTAGTCACGTCGAATGGAATATACAATTCACTGATTTTATAGCCCATTGAGCCTTTTATAAATCGTCAAACCTGACCAAACCTTTAAAAAGTACCCTTCACTCGTAGGGATTGCTTTTAAAACATAAAGGAAAGGTTAAAATCGATATCACATTAAAAGCACGTGTAACTCGCGTATTATGTTCCAAAAACATTTATTTTAGTCAAGTCACGTTGTATTTATTTCTACTTAAGATAAATGAAATATTTCATGTAGGTATTTAATGCAATACTGGCTGTAACCCAACTGAAAACTAAATTAAAAAAAACAATTTCAATAAACACAAGTCTTTCGTCATACACAGTGAGATCAACAAATAAGTAAACCAAATAATAATAAAAAAAAAATGTTTGGGATCAAATCTGTAACCTCACTTTTCTAAAATGTCATTGCCAACTACGTAAATCTAAAATTACTCAAGCCCACTGAGATTTACAGAGTGGCAGTGGTATTTAAACTATTTATTTTTAACCTCGACCGGGGTAGTACCACTGTCTCACAGAAAACCAACGTAAAGTGACAGTTTACTGTCGCGTTTCGTATGGTAAGTGAGATATCCGGAGGCCCAGATTCCCCCTTCCCGTCCCTAATCCCTATTCCTGTCCTTTAAGGCCGACAGCGCATACATGACACTTTCGGTGTTGTGGATGTTCATGGGCGGTGGAGATCACTTAAAATCAGGTAACCCACTGGCTCGTTTGTCGAACTATACTATAAAAAAAACACCCATAAATACAGAAACAAAAAATTACCTATATCTAATTTTCAAAATTTTATGATTTGTTGCAATATGTGCGGTAGAAGGGGTATAACTCAGTATAGGCTGTTGAAACACAGTACTGATTTTCAGCTGGACCCCACAGTCACTTCAACATAGTGCAACAATTTAGATCGACGTGTAACAACAATAACCAAAAAAAAAAAAAAAAATTATTTCATTACTGGCAGACAACCATTACACAGACAAGCGATTATAACGTCTTATATATATGGGGAATTTCCACTGATTTATTTGAATGATTGGAGCTTCAACGCTGGCTGACTTATAAGAAAAAAATTGTGGCTTAGATGAAAACTTCAAATTCACAATTAACGCCCTCGCAAAAGTTCTATCCTTAAAATATATTCTCTTGAATTAGAACAATATTTTCATAAAAGAAACAAATACGCCTCTTACAACATCAAAGAACTTTCATTATCATAATGTTTGCTTCAAAGTTCTTGCGAGGAATACGTCTACAAATTATTTCATTTCACGCATACGTGAATCGTTATTTATATTGCTTCTAAGATGAGAACCGATAATTGAAACTTACTCGATTAAATTGTTTCAATTCGACGCTGACATTCACAGGGATTTCGATTCAATACTCAAGCCTAAGACTGAATTACACAAATCTAGAAAATCTTTTACGCTTGTAATATTTTTAAATATGACGACTGGATGTTTCGTAATATCACTGTGCTTTGTATTAACGTGCATTTGATCCACTACAGATAGTATAGAGCGAGAAATTGAACAGACCGCTGAGACGAATGTCATGGTATCAACCCCAGCTCCTACCACACACCAATTTATTTATTACCTCATCTGTATTACCAATTATAACTCATTTAATAGTGAAGGAAAGCAATGTGAGGAAGCTTATATATCACCGTTTTCATTTCATTTGAAGGTGTGTTAATTCTATCAAATTGTATTAGGACTACAGATGGACAAAGATCTCCACAAGAGGCCGATACCCAGCAGGTAAGAAGTGGGAGTAAGGTTATAAGCCTAGGGCAAGCTAGAAAACGTAAAACATCCTCATTAAATCAGCTTTTATAGAAAAACTTTATTCAAATCAACACAAATGTTTAAGATGGATGACTTCATAGGAAAAATATCAAATTCCAAACACAAAATTCCTTCCAAAAATAACCTCCAGGCGGGTGGACCCGCAGGCATCATCTAGTTAATAATATTTCGCAAATTAACATTTATTGATAGTTATTATAATGCTTAGAGTATTTAACACTGGAGACGCCATTGAGCGCTTACCCCGTATGACAAATGTAAGAGCACGGTGCTCATACACGTTCTATAAAACGAGTTGCGCTTCGTGATCCGCCACTAAAAAAGTGACATCACGTGCGAATGGAGCTCCCTGAAAACGCGAGCCTGTAGCGGTATTAACATGTAAAAATAGATCTGACACATCAAACTTACAAAAATACAAAATTATTTTTCACCTGGACATATTTTTTTAAAGTAATATTATCATTAAAAGCAACAAAACATATAATCTCTAAAAATTATCATCGGGTAATAAATGTTGCCATGTTAAACTTTTAGCCACAGTAGTGCAAAATTTATTTGCATTCAATATCTTAAACGCAAGTTGTTTTTTTAATATTCATTTTTAACTAATGTTGCCCGCGGCTCCGCCCGCGTGTAGGTCTTGGAGCATTTTAACCTTCTATATTTTGCTATCCCATAAGAAGCGTGCATTTTTTCGAGTTAAAAGTGGTCTTTGTCATTTTCTGATCCCTAAACTGCCACTATGCAAAAAATCATGTCGATCCTTTGCTCTGTGAAAAACTAAACTATCCCATGGGAACTGTACATTTCTCCGGGATAAAAAGTAGCCTATGTGCTTTTCCAGACTATAGTCTATCTCTGTGCCAAATTTTCAGTAGATCCGTCCAGCCGTTGTAGCGTGATTGGATATCAAACAACCATGCATCCATCCAAACATACGCATTTATAATATTAGTAGGATTACTTTATTTATGCTTCTTAATTTATAATTTAAAAATATTAGGAGAGTTGACATATCGACTAAGTTTACAATATCATAAACTTTATGCCAGTGTAGCATTTTGGGTGGTTTATGTGGTAACACTGTCGTTTATGCAAGACTCAAATAGTGTTGTAGATAAACTTATAAAGGTTATCGATAAAATTACTAATCCATCTGGACTGTCTTCTAAACACATACTTTTAATGTAAATAGTTCTAACACACTAGGAATGTCACAAAATATGACAAACCCAGAATAAAGTTTTTGTCAAAAAAAGTGATCCTAAAATTGTATCCGGTATATTTAAAAAATATTTAGGTATGAATTTTGGCGCCATTCATTTATTACGTAAGATGATGTAGGGGGGGAGTCGATCATGTCTTATTTTTTCTTACAAGGGGTGGGAGGGAGTCTTAATAGTTCTTACGTAAGATCACACAAGTGCGCAAAGTTAGGATTATACTTTGAAAAAACGCGGGCCATGCCTATAATTTTAAAAACAAGCAACTTAGATTTTTTTATTTTTTTTTGTTAACCGGTCTGACTTGCCTTTTCACCCGGTTCCGGCTTGACGTCGACTTTTGGGACACCCTGTATTCATGTCGAGATCTCAAGCCCTTTTTAAATGCTCTTCATAATAGATAGCCGTTAGCCGGCTACCACACCAAAACAGGCGATAATCGCTCTCAATGACATACAATAATTTCATTCACAGCATTTGCTAATAGCATTCGTTACCAGTAACACTGTATTTCTTGGCTCCGCTTATTTAATTTGAAATTTTATGGAATAACAGAACACTCCATTTTCTTACAAACTATATACCATTGGAAAGGTCGTGTTGTGTACTTTCCGGTGGTATATTTGCTGAGGTATAATCGGAATACCTCAAAACGAGTGAGTAATCAACATTTTAAAATAATTTGCAACGGCCGTCATTGTTGTGTTGCATGTGCTGACATACCTGAAAAACGCTACTCTACAATTAGTGTTGACCAAAAAAAATGGAAGTGTCACGGATGATGTGCAAAGCAACCAAAAACTGATAACAGTAATACACCTTTACGTCCCATTGACTCACCCGGGAAGTCGAGGAACAATATTGACTCGCTACCTTTTAATGACAATATTACGCATCGAAAAAAGCCACTGTTGATACTAGCGCAATTAGTGGAAGTTCCGGCTTAAACTCTTCCGCGTCAGTTATTACAAAGAAAGACGCTAGGGAAATAATAAGAGAAGAATTCAATGTCATGAAATTGGCTTTAGCACAGGAGCTTAACCAAACACTTAAGCAGATGGTGAGAACCGAATTTCAATCTCGAAAATCAATTCATAAAACAGGAAATAACTGCTTTGGATAATAATGTTTGTTTCTGAATGAAAACTATGAAACCACCAAATCCGCCATCGCCAAATACCAAGACACACTGGGAGAGCTAAAGAAATAGAACGTTCAGTTAACATATACGTTACAGGATCTGCAAATCAGGCTTCAGGTTGCTGAGCAGCATAACCGTTCTAACAATCTTGAGATAGAGTGTGTCCCCGAGCACAAACAGTAAAACTTGCTATCTATAATTACTCAGCTGTCTAAGGTATCCTGTAACTTGAAAGAATCCGACATTCATCATTGCACTCGTGTGGTAAAAAGTAACAGCGACGACAAGAGACCTCGCTCAATCATTGTTAAATTGGCTACCTCTAGGCTTCGGGATACATTTTAGCGAAAACAATAAATTTTAATAAGGCAAATCCAAACGACAAGCTCAGTACTGCTCACATAGGCATTGGAGGTAATAAATCGCCGCTTTACATTGTTGAGCACCTTTCACCTAAAAACAAATTACACGCAGCGGCTCGCCAGATCGTCAAAGAAAAAGAGTACAAATTCGTGTAGATTAAGCAAGGTCGTGTTTTCATTAGGAAAACAGAAGAAGACGCGTTTACTTATATAAGAAACCAAGAGACCAGAACCGACCTAAAACAATGCTCTGCCATATCCATACTAGCTGTTGCTCGCGGCTCCGCCCCCGTGGAGTTTATTTTCGGGAGTAGAAGTATCAATGCAAGGAGTTGTCTTCTGCACTGAGACACCTATAGCGATCGTCCTGAATCTCAGGTGTTGTGACTGTCTAGATGGCTAGACAGGCACAACTCCTAACTTAAACTTCTAGCACTCCTTATAATACCCCGGGATCACTCCGTAAGTGTCGAAGAAGGCCACCGCGGGTTTTAGCTGGTAGTGTCCGGTTGGGTGTACATAAGTAGTAGGGACTCGGCCCAGCCGCAGCTCGGATAGCCATCATCCGGGCGAGGGGGTGCTGGGTCGTAAGACCGGCTAGTGTAGTTTTATTCTCATTCCGCTTCCCCCCGAAGCGGACGGCAGTAATAAAATGCTTTCCCCGCGACAAAAAAAAGTGTTGTGCCTGAAGCTTGAGATTACATTTAAAGAATACAGAATACCTCATAAGTTAACTCCTCACTTCGCCCTTTAAGGGATGATTTGGTAAAAACGTTGTGACACGTATTTCTTTATTTTTTACCTAAAGCCTAAATATGATTTTTCAGATCCCTAAGTTGAAGTATTACGGATTGCCCATACAAACTTTTAACCTCTATTTCACCCCTTTCAAGATATTTTTTTGAGACAAAAGATACCCTATGTCCTTCCCTAGGATATAATCTATCCCTCTACTGAATTTCATTAGGATTCGTTGACCCGTTTAGTCATGAAAAGGTAAGAAACAGACATACAAACAACAATATTAATTTTGCTGCGGAGATATTTTAAAACTGTAATATCTCCTAAGATATTCATTGAAATCAAATGACGTAAAGGGCAACTTTGTTCAAAATTAAATACTTGTGATGAATAAAGTATTTATTTGGATAACGATTAATACCATGTTTATAAAAACCCCTTTCCAAATAATACATTGTTTCAGAACAAATTCGATAACCATTAAAAAGGTTATAGTGAGCCAACCGAAATAGATAGACATATGCTATCGCGGACTTTTTTTAGAACTTTTTAAGAGGAACAATTTCGTCGTACATGATTGTTATGTAACTTTAACCGTTAACGCAGCGTACGCAACGGAAGCTCTCAAAAGGAATCAATCTTCCCCGTTTTTGCAACATTTTTCATTGCTGCTCCGGTCCTATTGGTGATAGCGTGATGTTATATACCCTATAGCGCTCCTCGATAAATGGGCTATCCAAAACTAAAAGATTTTTTCAATTCGAACCAGTAGTTCCTGAGATTAGCCCGTTCAAATAAACAAACAAACTCTTCAGCTTTATATAATAGTATAGATTAAATAAATTAAAGGCGTATTATTTAAAAAAAAATCTAAAAAATAATTTATTTTTGCTTATTTGGCTTGTATTTTTCTCAGTACTCATTACCTTTATTATCTTTACAGTATTTCGATTAAATTAGAAATATTAATTTACACTATTTTTAACTATACCTCTCTACTTCCGTCCCTTTTCACGAAATCACACCCAGAGATTGCAAGAAAGCGATAGAAAAGATGATACACATAAAAAAATATCTTAAAACATTTAATAAATTATAATTGTTTTATTTTATCTATCGATAGATAAGGACAACGCTATCTATACCTCGTGTCGACATTGCTACGCTCTACTGTTTTTACACAGTTGTCAATATATGACACTGTAAATATATTTCACAACAAGATAAATTTGTAACTGTGTGCATAAATTTGCCAGTGTTGTATGAAATGGTGTAGTGTGCGTGCGTAGCGACGTGATTACATTTTGCATTTGTGTGCACATGTTTATTTGTAGTTGTACGAAGCCCCCCACCGACATTGCTGAATTTTTTGTTCAAGATTCGAGCGTAATGCCGTCTCCTTTTGGTTGCCTACTCTAAGGCAATCATAAACAAAAACTAGTTACTACTTCATGGACGCTGTTTCAAACAAGACCATAGTAAATCCAAAGTTTTAAGTTGTCACTTCTATCTGTAGTTCCTATGACTGTCTATGTTTCTTGATGGTATATTTCATTTCGCGTAAGCCTAAGTAAATATTATTTGTTGCATATCTGTCTATCTCCATGTAGCAGATAAAACTATTGAAACCTATTGTTTGGGTGTTTTAATAGCAGCGTTCGATAAACTAGCAAAAGTATTGTGACGGTGAGTAATCTCCTTCACATATGAATACCAATAATAATAAATGAATCATGTTGCCAGTCTGAAGGGGAAGAGAGGTATTTGAGATAAAGCTCACTTATAATAATAATAAATAATACTAGCCCTGTATTAAATATTGTCCCACTGCTGGGCATGGGCCTCCTCTACTAATGAGAGGGGTTAGGCCTTAGTCCACCACGCTGGCCTAATGCGGGTTGGTAGACTTCACATACCTTCGAAATTCTTATAAGAATTCTCAGGTATGCAGGTTTCCTCACGATGTTTTCCTTCACCGTTAAAGCAAGCGATAATTAACATTTTAATACACACATAAGTTTAGAAAAGTCAGAGGTGTATGCCACTTGGGTTTCGAACATACGACTTTCGTCTTGGCAGTCCGTACCGCAACCAACTAGGCTATCGCTGCTCACACTAAAGCTCACTCATCATACAAAAAAGAATACAAAGGCGGCACTTAACGTCGGTTTTCTTTAAGACGGTACGAGCTCGTCCAAGGTGATCTGTTTATGCCTTAGAGTATTTAACACTGGAGACGCCATTGAGCGCTTACCCCGTATGACAAATGTAAGAGCACGGTGCTCATACACGTTCTATAAAACGAGTTGCGCTTCGTGATCCGCCACTAAAAAAGTGACATCACGTGCGAATGGAGCTCCCTGAAAACGCGAGCCTGTAGCGGTATTAACATGTAAAAATAGATCTGACACATCAAACTTACAAAAATACAAAATTATTTTTCACCTGGACATATTTTTTTAAAGTAATATTATCATTAAAAGCAACAAAACATATAATCTCTAAAAATTATCATCGGGTAATAAATGTTGCCAGGTTAAACTTTTAGCCACAGTAGTGCAAAATTTATTTGCATTCAATATCTTAAACGCAAGTTGTTTTTTTAATATTCATTTTTAACTAATGTTGCCCGCGGCTCCGCCCGCGTGTAGGTCTTGGAGCATTTTAACCTTCTATATTTTGCTATCCCATAAGAAGCGTGCATTTTTTCGAGTTAAAAGTGGTCTTTGTCATTTTCTGATCCCTAAACTGCCACTATGCAAAAAATCATGTCGATCCTTTGCTCTGTGAAAAACTAAACTATCCCATGGGAACTGTACATTTCTCCGGGATAAAAAGTAGCCTATGTGCTTTTCCAGACTATAATCTATCTCTGTGCCAAATTTTCAGTAGATCCGTCCAGCCGTTGTAGCGTGATTGGATATCAAACAACCATGCATCCATCCAAACATACGCATTTATAATATTAGTAGGATTACTTTATTTATGCTTCTTAATTTATAATTTAAAAATATTAGGAGAGTTGACATATCGACTAAGTTTACAATTTCATAAACTTTATGCCAGTGTAGCATTTTGGGTGGTTTATGTGGTAACACTGTCGTTTATGCAAGACTCAAATAGTGTTGTAGATAAACTTATAAAGGTTATCGATAAAATTACTAATCCATCTGGACTGTCTTCTAAACACATACTTTTAATGTAAATAGTTCTCACACTAGGAATGTCACAAAATATGACAAAACCAGAATAAAGTTTTTGTCAAAAAAAGTGATCCTAAAATTGTATCCGGTATATTTAAAAAATATTTAGGTATGAATTTTGGCGCCATTCATTTATTACGTAAGATGATGTAGGGGGGGAGTCGATCATGTCTTATTTTTTCTTACAAGGGGTGGGAGGGAGTCTTAATAGTTCTTACGTAAGATCACACAAATGCGCAAAGTTAGGATTATACTTTGAAAAAACGCGGGCCATGCCTATAATTATAAAAACAAGCAACTTAGATTTTTAAAATTTTTTTTGTTAACCGGTATGACTTGCCTTTTCACCCGGTTCCGGCGTGACGTCGACTTTTGGGACACCCTGTATTCATGTCGAGATCTCAAGCCCTTTTTAAATGCTCTTCATAATAGATAGCCGTTAGCCGGCTACCACACCAAAACAGGCGATAATCGCTCTCAATGACATACAATAATTTCATTCACAGCATTTGCTAATCGCATTCGTTACCAGTAACACTGTATTTCTTGGCTCCGCTTATTTAATTTGAAATTTTATGGAATAACAGAACACTTCATTTTCTTACAAACTATATACCATTGGAAAGGTCGTGTTGTGTACTTTCCGATGGTATATTTGCTGAGGTATAATCGGAATACCTCAAAACGAGTGAGTAATCAACATTTTAAAATAATTTGCAACGGCCGTCATTGTTGTGTTGCATGTGCTGACATACCTGAAAAACGCTACTCTACAATTAGTGTTGACCAAAAAAGAATGGAAGTGTCACGGATGATGTGCAAAGCAACCAAAAACTGATAACAGTAATACACCTTTACGTCCCATTGACTCACCCGGGAAGTCGAGGAACAATAATGACTCGCTACCTTTTAATGACAATATTACGCATCGAAAAAAGCCACTGTTGATACTAGCGCAATTAGTGGAAGTTCCGGCTTAAACTCTTCCGCGTCAGTTATTACAAAGATAGACGCTAGGGAAATAATAAGAGAAGAATTCAATGTCATGAAATTGGCTTTAGCACAGGAGCTTAACCAAACACTTAAGCAGATGGTGAGAACCGAATTTCAATCTCGAAAATCAATTCATAAAACAGGAAATAACTGCTTTGGATAATAATGTTTGTTTCTGAATGAAAATTATGAAACCACCAAATCCGCCATCGCCAAATACCAAGACACACTGGGAGAGCTAAAGAAATAGAACGTTCAGTTAACATATACGTTACAGGATCTGCAAATCAGGCTTCAGGTTGCTGAGCAGCATAACCGTTCTAACAATCTTGAGATAGAGTGTGTCCCCGAGCACAAACAGTAAAACTTGCTATCTATAATTACTCAGCTGTCTAAGGTATCCTGCAACTTGAAAGAATCCGACATTCATCATTGCACTCGTGTGGTAAAAAGTAACAGAGAAGACAAGAGACCTCGCTCAATCATTGTTAAGTTGGCTACCTCTAGGCTTCGGGATACATTTTAGCGAAAACAATAAATTTTAATAAGGCAAATCCAAACGACAAGCTCAGTACTGCTCACATAGGCATTGGAGGTAATAAATCGCCGCTTTACATTGTTGAGCACCTTTCACCTAAAAACAAATTACACGCAGCGGCTCGCCAGATCGTCAAAGAAAAAGAGTACAAATTCGTGTAGATTAAGCAAGGTCGTGTT
Source organism: Laothoe populi (assembly GCA_905220505.1). NCBI lineage: Eukaryota > Metazoa > Arthropoda > Insecta > Lepidoptera > Sphingidae > Laothoe > Laothoe populi. The sequence continues at coordinate 5,533,400 of HG992151.1, read as the reverse complement.
TTCATTAGGAAAACAGAAGAAGACGAGTTTACTTATATAAGAAACCAAGAGACCAGAACCGACCTAAAACAATTCTCTGCCATATCCATACTAGCTGTTGCTCGCGGCTCCGCCCCCGTGGAGTTTATTTTCGGGAGCAGAAGTATCAATGCAAGGAGTTGTCTTCTGCACTGAGACACCTATAGCGATCGTCCTGAATCTCAGGAGTTGTGACTGTCTAGATGGCTAGACAGGCACAACTCCTAACTTAAACTTCTAGCACTCCTTATAATACCCCGGGATCACTCCGTAAGTGTCGAAGAAGGCCACCGCGGGGTTTTAGCTGGTAGTGTCCGGTTGGGTGTACATAAGTAGTAGGGACTCGGCCCAGCCGCAGCCCGGATAGCCATCATCCGGGCGAGGGGGTGCTGGGTCGTAAGACCGGCTAGTCCAGCATAACCGTTTTAATCTCATTCCGCTTCCCCCCGAAGCGGAATGACTTTCCTTTTCCTCACTTCGCCCTTTGAGGGATGATTTGGTAAAAACGTTGAAACACGTATTTCTTTATTTTTTACCTAAATCATAATTCATATTTAGGAATTTTCAGATCCCTAAGTTGAAGTATTACGGATTGCCCATACAAACTTTTAACCTCTATTTCACCCCTTTCAAGATATTTTTTTGAGACAAAAGATTCCCTATGTCCTTCCCTAGGATATAATCTATCCCTCTACTGAATTTCATTAGGATTTGTTCACCCGTTTAGTCATGAAAAGGTAAGAAACAGACATACAAACAACAATATTAATTTTGCTGCGGAGATATTTTAAAACTGTAATATCTCCTAAGATATTCATTGAAATCAAATGACGTAAAGGGCAACTTTGTTCAAAATTAAATACTTGTGATGAATAAAGTATTTATTTGGATAAGGATTAATACCATGTTTATAAAAACCCCTTTCCAAATAATACATTGTTTCAGAACAAATTCGATAACCATTAAAAAGGTTATAGTGAGCCAACCGAAATATATAGACATATGCTATCGCGCACTTTTTTTAGAACTTTTAAGAGGAACAATTTCGTCGTACATGATCGTTATGTAACTTTAACCGTTAACGCAGCGTACGCAACGGAAGCTCTCAAAAGGAATCAATATTCCCCGTTTTTGCAATATTTTTCATTGCTGCTCCGGCCCTATTGGTCATAGCGTGATGTTATATAGCCTATAGCACTCCTCGATAAATGGGCTCTCCAACACTAAAATAATTTTTCAATTCGAACCAGTAGTTCCTGAGATTAGCCCGTTCAAATAAACAAACAAACTCTTCAGCTTTATATAATAGTATAGATTAAATAAATGAAAGGCGTATTATTTAAAAAAAAAACTAAAAAATAAAGTTTTTATTTTTGCTTATTTGGCTTGTATTTTTCTCAGTACTCATTACCTTTATTATCTTTTCAGTATTTCGATTAAATTAGAAATATTAATTTACACTATTTTTAACTATACCTCTCTACTTCCGTCCCTTTTCACGAAATCACACCCAGAGATTGCAAGAAAGCGATATAAAAGATGATACACATAAAAAAATATCTTAAAACATTTAATAAATTATAATTGTTTTATTTTATCTATCGATAGATAAGGACAACGCTATCTATGCCTCGTGTCGACATTGCTACGCTCTACTGTTTTTACACAGTTGTCAATATATGACACTGTAAATATATTTCACAACAAGATAAATTTGTAACTGTGTGCATAAATTTGCCAGTGTTGTATGAAATGGTGTAGTGTGCGTGCGTAGCGACGTGATTACATTTTGCATTTGTGTGCACATGTTTATTTGTAGTTGTACGAAGCCCCCCACCGACATTGCTGAATTTTTTGTTCAAGATTCGAGCGCTTAGAGTATTTAACACTGGAGACGCCATTGAGCGCTTACCCCGTTTGACAAATGTAAGAGCACGGTGCTCATACACGTTCTATAAAACTAGTTGCGCTTCGTGATCCGCCACTAAAAAAGTGACATCACGTGCGAATGGAGCTCCGTGAAAAAGCCCGCCTGTAGCGGTATTAACATGTAAAAATAGTTCTGACACATAAAACTTACAAAAATACAACATTATTTTTCACCTGGACGTATTTTTTTAAAGTAATATTATCCTTAAAAGCAACAAAACATATAATTTCTAAAAATTATCATCGGGTAATAAATGTTGCCAGGTTAAACTTTTAGCCACAGTAGTGCAAAATTTATTTGCATTCAATATCTTAAACGCAAGTTGTTTTTTTAATATTCATTTTTAACTAATGTTACCCGCGGCTCCGCCCGCGTGTAGGTCTTGGAGCATTTTAACCTTCTATATTTTGTCATCCCATAGGAAGCGTGCATTTTTTCGAGTTAAAAGTGGTCTTTGTCATTTTCTGATCCCTAAACTACCACTATGCAAATCATGTCGATCCCTTGCTCTGTGAAAAACTAAACTATCCCATGGGAACTGTACATTTCTCCGGGATAAAAAGTAGCCTATGTGCTTTTCCAGACTATAATCTATCTCTGTGCCAAATTTTAAGTAGATCCGTCCAGCCGTTGTAGCGTGATTGGATATCAAACAACCATGCATCCAAACATACGCATTTATAATATAAGTAGGATTACTTTATTTATGCTTCCTTAACTTAATTTATAATTTAAAAATATTACGACTAAGTTTACAATTTCATAAACTTTATTACACTGGCATTTTGGGTGGTTTATGTGGTAACACTGTCGTTTATGCAAGACTCAAATAGTTTTGTAGATAAACTTATAAAGGTTATCGATAAAATTACTAATCCATCTGGACTGTCTTCTAAACACATACTTTTAATGTAAATAGTTCTAACACACTAGGAATGTCAAAATATACCAAAACCAGAATAAAGTATTTGTCAAAAAAATGTGATCCTAAAAATGTATCCGGTATATTTAAAAAATATTTAGGTATGAATTTTGGCGCCATTCATTTATTACGTTAGATGATGTAGGGGGGAGTCGATCATGTCTTATTTTTTCATACAAAGGGTGGGAGGGAGTCTTAATAGTTCTTACGTAAGATCACACAAATGCGCAATTTAGGATTATACTTTGAAAAAGCGCGGGCCATGCCTATAATTTTAAAATTGCAACTTAGATTTTTTTATATTTTTTTGATAACCGGTATGACTTGCCTTTTCACCCGGTTCCGGCTTGACGTCGACTTTTGGGACACCCTGTATTCATGTCGAGATGTCAAGCCCTTTTTATATGCTCTTCATAATAGATAGCCGTTAGCCGGCTACCACACCAAACAAAACAGACGATAATCGCTCTCAATGACATACAATAATTTCATTCGCTAATCGCATTCGTTACCAGTAACACTGTATTTCTTGGTTCCGCTTATTTAATTAGAAATTTTATGGAATAACAGAACATTTTCTCACAAACTATATACCATTGGAAAGGTCGTTTTGTGTACTTTCCGGTGCTATATTTGATGAATCGGAATACCTCAAAACGAGGGAGTAATCATCAAATACATTTTAAAATAATTTGCAACGGCCGTCATTGTTGTGTTCCATGTGCTGACATACCTGAAAAACGCTTCTCTACAATTAGTGTTGACCAAAAAAAAATGGAAGTGTCACGGATGATGTGCAAAGCAACCAAAAACTGATAAACAGTAATACACCTTTACGTCCCATTGACTCACCCGGCAAGTCAAGGTACAATAATGACTCGCTAACTTTTATTAATGACAATATTACGTATCGAAACAAAGCCACTTTTGATACTAGCGCAATTAGTGGAAGTTCCGGCTTAAACTCGTCCGCGTCAGTTATTACAAAGAAAGACGTTAGGGAAATAATAAGAGAAGAATTCAATGTCATGAAATTGGCTTTAGCACAGGAGCTTAACCAAAAGCAGATGAGTAGTAAGCAGATGGTGAGAACCGAATTTCAATCTATAAAACAGGAAATAACTGCTTTGGAGAATAATTTTTGTTTCTGAATTAAAATTATAAAACCACCAAATCCACCATCGCCAAATACCAAGACACACTGGGAGAGCTAAAGAAAGAGAACGTTCAGTTAACAAATACGTTACAGGATCTGCAAATCAGGCTTCAGGTTGCTGAGGTGTGTCCCCGAGCACAAACAGTAAAACTTGCTATCTATGATTACTCAGCTGTTTAAGGTATCTTGCGACTTGAAAGAATCCGACATTCATCATTGCACTCGTGTGGTAAAAAGTAACAGAGACGACAAGAGACCTCGCTCAATCATTGTTAAATTGGCTACCCCTAGGCTTCGGGATACATTTTTAGCGAAAACAATAAATTTTAATAAGGCAAATCCAAACGACAAGCGCAGTACTGCTCACATAGGCATTGGAGGTAATAAATCGCAGCTTTACATTGTTGAGCACCTATCACCTAAAAACAAATTACACGCAGCGGCTCGCCAGATCGCCAAAGATAAAGAGTACAAATTCCTGTAGATTAAGCAAGGTCGTGTTTTCATTAGGAAAACAGAAGAAGACGAGTTTACTTATATAAGAAACCAAGAGACCAGAACCAACCTAAAACAATTCTCTGCACTATCCCGTTTGTCCAAATCATATAACTCTATTTGTGAAACGATGTATGTATGATGTATTTGTTGATAAATTGCCAAAATTCAAAAAATCTGTTGTGGCAAAATGGGTAGATGTACATATAGCTAACCATTTTTTCTTATAGCTACAATTCTATAATATTGTTATACATAGATATAATATATATATTTTATTATTAATTAAATTCTTATTTGGTCATGCTCATTGTTATTTTTGAAAATTTAATTAACCTTTTACTTTTATTGAATACTGGTGTTACTTTTTTTCTCAACGCATGTCGTGGTATCCTTAAAATAATGTTCATTAATAGTAAGATTACTGTTACCTCATTATAACTTAGTCCTAAGTAATGTAACAACAGGTGGATATCCATTTTAAATAAATTAAAGGCGTATTATTTAAAATTCATTTTTAATAAAGTTTTTATTTTTGCTTATTTGGCTTGTATTTTTCTCAGTACTCATTACCTTTATTATCTTAACAGTATTTAGATTAAATTAGAAATATTAATTTACACTATTTTTAACTATACCTCTCTACTTCCGTCCCTTTTCACGAAATCACACCCAGAGATTGCAAGCAAGCGATAGAAAAGATGATACACATAAAAAATAATTTTTAAACATTTCATAAATTATAATTGTTTTATTTTATCTATCGATAGATAAGGACAACGCTATCTATACCTCGTGTCGACATTGCTACGCTCTACTGTTTTTACACAGTTGTCAATATATGACACTGTAAATACATTACACATCAAGATAAACTTGTAACTGTGTGCATAAATTTGCCAGTGTTGTATGAAATGGTGTAGTGTGCGTGCGTAGCTACGAGACTACATTTTGTATTTGTGTGCACATGTTTATTTGTAGTTGTACGAAGCCCCCCACCGACATTGCTGAATTTTTTGTTCAAGATTCGAGCGTAATGCCGTCTCCTTTTGGTTGCCTACTCTAAGTTATAATGGCTCTAATGGGTACAAGACATACATTTAAAGATGTAAGCAGTTTTGACTTACAATTATTGACAGCCGCAGCAGTAGACGAATAGCCAGCTGTGAAACGAAAGACCGTGGGTTCGATTACCACACCGGGTAAAATGTTGTGTATCGAGCCTGGGTGTTGTGAGACCGAAAGTCTCTCGTAGTCTCTGATACCCACGACACAAAACTTGTATCTTAGTGTGGGATCGGGGCTATGTGTGTGACTGTTGGGTGTTATTTATTATTATTATTATATATATGCCATATCATACAAAGATACGAGATAATAAGAGCTTTTATCATCGTATAGAACACAATAAGAAACAGAATTAGAAATCTTAAAGGAAGTTTTTAATTCTTCAATGTCTTTATCTAGACACCGATCTAATTTTAAACCGAAAATAACTAAATAAAACTGGTATACGCATAAATAAAAGGAAATATTAAGGTTTCTCTTGATAAGAATAAACTAATTCCATGAACTGAGCCAAGGAATAGGAGTTAATCCGCAATTGAAATTTTTCAGTGGCTAAAGATTAATTGCGGGCACTTAATGGGTTTCAGTTTTGAGAGATTAATGGAAAGTATTTGTGTTATTATATATTTTAATGAATGGCGCTCTTTATTTAAAGAGGAAGTAATTTGAAAAGACATGAATATATAATTAATGATATCAAGAGGATTAATAAAATAGGATATTTTATGATGAAAAAGTCGTTTATGATATTTTTGGTACACTATTATAAGTATAAAAATAATACTAGCCATGTATTAAACATTGTCCCACTGCTGGGCACGGGCCTCCTCTACTAGTGAGAGGGGTTAGGCCTTAGTCCACCACGCTGGCCTTATGCGGGTTGGTAGACTTCATATACCTTCGAAATAAGAATTCTCAGATATGCAGGTTTCCTCACGATGTTTTCCTTCACCGTTAGCAAGCGATGATTATCATATAATAATTTTTTTAAATCTTAAATTCTAAACACAAAACTTAAATTACGACAGAAAAGCTGATAAAACTTATGATTTTTTCTGTTAGAGGTTACCAAAATAAGTGGAAGACAAAATAAATTAAAATCCACGCGAATTAAAACCGTTGTTAATTTACGAAGCCATGTCCCACAGTTGCAATTTCTTGCAAATTGTGTATCCTTTATTACTGCATGCAGCAGCGAATGTGTTTGTCGGAGCGATTAAGATAACAAAATGACAGTCGCCACGCCCGCGCCGCTCTCTCTGTTTACTAACATAATAATACTAGCTCTGTTTTTTATTCTGGCGCGTCAAAGTCACCACACTGCACCTGATGGTAAGCGCAGTGCCGTTCAGATAGAGTATCAAGTAGCGAGACAAAGTCTATCCCTCGCTAGCTAACACAATCATCGGCCTACTGTTTAGCTTCTTCACATTACGCCTAAAGGACCCAGGATCATAGGAAGGAGGGAACACGGTATCTGACATGTATTATCTGTATATAAACAAACACTCAAAACACATTACCCGTCTCTCTGCGTAAAATAACACATCAAAATTATATTGCGTGAACCCCACGTATAAAGTAGTTCGCATAAAGGGTAGGTAATTAAAAGATTAGAGTGTTTGAATTTTATGATAACAAATGTTAAAATAGAATATTAAGTCTGTCTATCGGAAATATCTCGCCTAAACTAACAAACTCTGTTATTGATCGAACGAATTGATTATACCGCAACAGAAACGAATTTTACTTAAGACTGTTAGCGACATCAACAAAACTATGCAAGATGGATATTTAAAAAGGCACAAGTACAATGTTTACACTTTTATTTACTGATTTACATAACACTGTTAAACATCTCAGTGCTTAATATTAACACAACCGCATTTTACTTATGGCTTCTCTTTATAATTAATCTACCAGCATTAGCCTCTAAGCTAAACTACACGAAAATTGAACTGATTACATGCACCGAACCACGAATATACTGACTATCGACTCGTCTTCTACTCAACCCCGGAGCGCTATGCTAAACCCCCCGTTTTATGCTAAACATTAACTACTCCCCACTTAGATTGTCATTATGAATGTACCCGCAACTACTCTCCTAAATACCTTTGGCATTTGTAATAATAAGAAATACATTGAAATAAAACTAATTTTACGGATTCTATCGCGATCACGAATAAATCGAATCGAAATAGAATCCTTAAAAGTAGTTTTATTTCAATGTATAACATAAGAAACCAATAAGAAATACCCTAATAAGACTGTAGTTATCTCTTATCCTATTCTATGCCAACAATATAAAGTTTGAACGATTATAATAATTCGCTATTTGGTTTGTGAAGTTTAAGAAGTTATATTACACGGTTTATTGGTTGTTGAAATTTCTTATATTTAAAGCGGTTATTTAGGATTAAAATTTATTGTGCGTTAAGTAAGCACCAAAGCTTTATACCATTTTTGTATATTAATATTTGTCTTCCACGCCATCATTTGGCTTCTTTTAAACTCGGCGCGGGAATCGACTCCACGGCCTTTCGTTTCACAGCCGACATCGCCATTATGTTGTATGTATTGTTTGTTTGTATCACCACTAATGTTTATAGTAACATTATTTAAGTAATGGTAATATCTAACGATATAATCATGCCATAACCTAATTTCTTCTCAGGTGGTACAGACCAGATTAAACCTTATTTTTGTTATCAGGACACCGTGCTCACACAGTATTCGTGGGAGTCCATGTCCCAGCGCGAAGACATTCTCACAGAAAGCACAAACATCATCATCGCAACGGAGAGCAGGAAGCTGAAAGACCAGGTGATTTATTACTAACATGTACAGTATTCAAAAAGGATTTTTTATATTTTTGAATATAAATTATTATATAAAAAAACATTTAAAAATATAAAAATGTGCACCCTCTGGTGGCGAGGCCTAGGACCCAAGCCACCGGCGGTTGGCGGACCTCAGAGTGAGGAACACAACACCTCCGCACAATGCGTGCCGTGTCCAATAATGCGTTTTGTATCTAGCTTACTAACATTATTATTAAATTACACTTTTAAACAATAAAGCTGAATTAAAATACAAACAACGAGGCTAAATCTTAAATTTAATAATGACATATTATTAAATCATCATGATATAATTATTATATCGTAAGTAATAAAAAGGAAAATATACTTTTAACAAAAAACTTTTCGATTTGGTTGCCATTGAAATATGAAACATAACTACTTAACACAAGATACCTACTGTAAGTAATCTTAAAATTTACTGTAAAGCGTAATTTAATATATAATTATAATAAATCTCATAACAAATTGTCAAGAAAAGACAAATTAAACAACACTCCAGAAAAAATAACAAATCCACAAATTAGCTTTCTTATCTAAGATTCGCGAGGGAGCACGTCGCTTTATCTCTACTAAATTGTTCTAATACCAACAAGACTATTTTATAAGAAGATACAGATTACCATTTCTTATTACCTTAGGGAAATGTCTTTGCATTTTAATTTCTTCTAGACTGCAATAAGTTGATATTCAGAAAACATATAACATACATTACCTATGTATATTATTTGTTTAGTTTATATAGATAAAATAGAGATTAATGTAATAATTTAAATGACAGACAATGATATCTTTACAAAAAAAAACTATAAAAAACGAAGAAATATAATACAGGAGTAAAGTCTAGTTGACCAAGTAGTTGTAATAGGGGAAAAAAGAAATATTAGAATTATTATAAACTAGCTGTTGCTCGCGGCTCCGACCGCGTGGAGGTCATGTTTGGGAGAAAAAGTATACAATACAAAATACCAATATTAATGCGTTTAACTTAAAAATTACGGATTTTCATACAAACTTTCATTCCCTATTTTACCCCCTTAAGGGCGGAATTTCCAAAAATCCTGAAATATATATTTTTTATTTTTAACTAAAATGCCAAATGCAAATTTTCATGAATTTAACTTCAAAAATGACGGATTTTCATACAAACTTTCATCCCCTATTTTATCCCCTTAGGGGTGGTATTTCCAAAAACCCTTCCTTAGTGGATGCCTACGTGATAAAAGGTACCTACTGTCAAAATTTCAAGTCTCTAACCCCAGCCGTTTAGGCTGTGCGTTGATCGATCAGTCAGTCAGTCAGTCAGTTTCTTCTTTTATATATACAGATTAGAAACCGGGTCTTCGGTCGTGGAACCAGCCCGTGACCACTGCCGATGCCACTCGCTTGAAACGTCGTGAATTAAATTGGTATTTATGCCATCAAATATTGCTGGATTAAGACCCGTTCTCTAATTTTATAATATGTATAGAAATGGAGAAAATCTAAAATAACTTATAATTAATTACATAAATAGATAATAATGTATTTATTATGGTAGCTTACTCGTATTATAGCAAACAGAAATCTATATTATAACAAAACTGGTGGTAGGATATTCATATCCGCCCGGATAGCGACCACCGTACACAGGGTTTAAAACCCGCCATAGTGGCACACGCAAGTGTGTCGCGTTCCGGGATCAGCCAGTGTACATCCGGTTTTTCTCGGGGGTCTAGAGTTGGAGTACAATGTTTGGCCATTTTGCGGCCTTCTGAATACTCTGACAATAGACCCTCTACCGCTTCTTCACCTTCTTGCCCATGGCGTAGTGTGAAGAAGCAGGCCGGCATGATTGTGTTGAGTAGCAGGGGATAGATCGTCTCGCACTACTCGATACTCTAATTGGACCGCACTGCGCTTACCATCAGGTGCAGTGCGGTCACTTTGCCGTGCCAGGATAAAAAAAAAGCTGAAGAGGCAGTTTGTAAATATTTTTGAAAAAAAATGATTGTAGGCTGTTATCCTTATAGAACCCAAAGCAATTGATTTGGAATCATTGTCTGACTGTCTATCTGTCTGTCGAGGCATTACGTCCAAAGTACTGTATTACGACAAAAGAATCCACAATAAAATCATAGAGTGAATCTCGAATAAGCGGGCGGAGCCGCTGGTAACAGTTAGTAATAAAATAAAACTAGCAATAAACATCATAAAAATGTTCTCTCGCCATTCTCTTGCAATTTTACAATATATAAATTAACTCACTTGATACAAACAAGCTACGCATCAAACTGAATCAGCTGACTCTGAAATCCAATTTAGTTGAGTCAATGTAATGAGATCCTTTGTCCAAATAAAAAGACCAATTTTGTAAAGTACTGTATCAAAATAATTATGTTCTTTGTTTAAAATGCCATTTAAAAGGGTGTTTAGATTAAAGAGATTTTATTGCTTGAAATATCTGCGAATTTTAACATACCGAAATAAATTTTTTGTGAAGCTATTTCTAAAGCAGACTCTTTTTTGAGTTGAAATAGTATTTGCAAATACTTTCGAAATGTTCAAAGCTAAGTATCCAATCTTTTCGCGAATACTTAAACAAAAAGAAGCATCAAAGAGAATTTTCTTTAAATAAAAGTACTTTCTTTAAATAAATACTAAAATATAATAATAATAAATACACCCGACAGTCACACAAGTAGTTCTGAATCCCATGCTAGGTAAAACCTATATCGTGGATATCAAGAACTACGAGGGACTACAGTCTCACAACACCCAGACGTTTCACAGCTGGCTACTGGTCCGCTGCGCCACGGAGGCTGTTAATATATAATATCAATTCCGATCGATACATGTCTATAACGTCTTAACTTACATATTCCTTTAAAAAATAAATTACTGCCTCATGTTTTACAGAACAGATTTTAAATTGCCATAATCAAAGTATAAGTATAAGCCAAATACACTGAAAAATAAAATAAATTATATGTTTTAAAAATAAAAATAGAATGTTAGAAACAAATTTGTATACTATAATTATAACACAACTTTATATAGGTACCTATAAAATATGATGAAGGCCGAATATCTGGCGTCTGTAGGGATTATTCCGACGAATGAAATTTAGGTAATTCCAAAGGTCCCGGAAATTCGATTATCATTATTGCACATAGTGAAGTACGAATAATGATTCCAATTCTTAGGGACCGGAATAATGTCACGAGTCAGAAGATTGAGTGTTACGGATGACGGAGAAACATGTAAGAGTCATAAATTATAGGAATTCTGTCACTTCTCAAAATGCTATATAGAAAATGATTTCTTTACTTCCATACGCATGTACCATTTACTTGTCTATAATGTAGAAGTTTTACTGATCTGTCTACTCTCATGTCGTGTCAAGCCATTCCTCTTAATGTGCATGATCTCCATGATATTTGCTTCAAAATAATTTAAAGCTTATTTAGACATTTAATTTCTCTTCTCTTTAATTTCAGAGGATTTTTATTTCTTAAGAGAAATTTGTAAAGGTGTATTCTTAATATATTTCAGTAACGCCGCCAGCTCAAAGGGTGCAATTCATACTTGGGGAAGATGTCGATGATGCTTCACTGGAATCACATCCGTTATTTTCTGAAATGGAAGAGCTAGTCAAAGATGGAGATGAAATGGAATGGAAAGAAACAGCACGATGGATCAAATTCGAAGAAGACGTTGAGGAAGGCGGCAATCGTTGGTCCAAGCCGCATGTAGCGACACTGTCACTCCATTCACTTTTCGAACTAAGAAGTCTTATTCTAAATGGATCAGTCATACTTGACATGGATGCTAGCTCATTAGAACAGGTCGCAGACGGTGTACTGAATAATATGGTTGCTGATGGATCGTTAGGATATGATTGCAGAGAAAAAGTCAAAGATGCATTGCTGAGGCGACATAGGCACCAACACGAAAGGCGGAATAATAACATGTCAAGGCTCCCGTTGATCAGATCATTGGCAGATATAGGACGAAATCATTCTTCATGCAAAAGTACGTGTAATTTATTCATGTCTAATATTGACTATATCTTCAAACTTGTTATTAACTTCAAAGTGATACAGTGAGCACATGACCCTATCAGATTTTCAGGAGGGTAACTCTCGACGCTCCAGTCCGAGGAGTTGTCGGGGGTCTACCTCATCTCCCCACACCGCTCTTCTTCAAGCGTCTGATGCGAGGGGTTCATACTTAGCCGTGCCAGGTTAGCTAAATGTGGGAAATGGTAACACTGTGTGCATATTGCTCACCAAATCACGCCCTTTGATTACCGTTCACAATGTTAAAAATGCACGCACTCAAGCTAATTTAAACGTTGTACATATTTATCTGTGTATATTTTTTCAAGAATATTTAAACTTTAAATGTAACGGTATGTATATAAGTACGATGCTTGAAAATTGGCGTTTATATTGCAGTGGAAGAAGGCGGTGCGTCAAGTGGACATTCCCACAAAGGAGAATTCGGTCGTTTCCTAGGCATCCCTAGCGCGGGTAACCGCTCATCCTCATCAATGTTGTTTCTTTCTAATCTTTTATTTTAAAACTATGGTTCCTACTTCCTTTTTATTTAAATTGGTGCTCGTTTAATCTGCTGCTACATTGGTTTCCGTTCTTGCTTACCTCATCCAAACAAAAGTGTTGTTAATATATGTTTCATCAAAATCATAGTATTTTAAAATACCGATATAAAAAGATATGAAATTAAACAGTCTCATATGTGACGTTTTTCACTAAAAATGCCTTACAATTTAATATGCTTGATCACAAACAATTATTTGCACATTTGTGGCTCGATATGATAAAATTACCTATTTAATTCGGTATGAAACAGTTTTTTAGAAATCAAAATTATATTTCTCATTAAAGTTAATATACTCTATACGTTACAGGTGGAGTCAACGATGATGGAATGGTTAAAAGTCCAAGCAGCATATCAATGAATCGCAATCACAGTTCGGGAGATCTGCCAATGAATGGAGACATAAACCATAAATGCAACACACACTTTATGAGGAAAATACCACCAGGGGCTGAGGCTTCTAATATTCTAGTTGGTGAAGTCGATTTTCTCGAGAAAACTCTGTCAGCATTCGTCAGGCTTAAGACAGGCACTATAATGGGAGATTTAACTGAAGTACCAGTTCCAACTAGATTTATGTTTGTCTTACTCGGCCCACCGAATAGTAACTCCAGTTTTCACGAAATTGGGCGTGCGATGGCTACTTTGATGTCTGATGAAATATTTCATGAAGTCGCATATCGGGCTAAAAAAAGAGATCATTTATTAGCAGGTATAGATGAGTTTCTAGATGCAGTAACTGTTCTGCCACCTGGAGAGTGGGATCCAGCTATCCGTATAGAACCACCAGCTGCTATACCATCGCAAGATCCACGAAAACGTCCTAACGATAATAATCCCAAAGAGGAATTAGACGAAGAAGAAGAGGAACAAAAACAACGGGAAGAATCGGGCTTGGCACGCAGCGGAAAGCTTTTCGGTGGCTTAATAAATGATCTAAAAAGAAAAATGCCATGGTATTGGTCAGATTTTAAGGATGCATTGGCGCTTCAGTGCGTCGCATCTTGGATATTTTTGTATTTTGCTTGTTTATCACCCATAATTACTTTTGGTGGCTTACTTGGTGAAGCAACTGGTAAAAATATGGCCGCCATGGAGTCACTAGTATCAGGATTTGTATGTGGTATGGGATATGGATTTTTTTCAGGTCAACCTCTAACAATACTGGGCTCTACAGGTCCAGTTTTAGTATTTGAAACGATAGTGTTTGAGTTTTGCAGACAAATTGGATGGGATTACATGTCGTTTAGATTTTGTATTGGTACTTGGATTACGTTAATTTTGCTCATACTCGTGGCGATCGACGCAAGCGCTTTAGTGTGTTACATCACGAGGTTTACAGAAGAAAATTTTGCTACACTGATTGCATTCATTTTTATTTACAAGGTAATTAATGAGAATAAAATAACATTATAAAAATATATAATAACCTGCTTTATTAAATTAAGGGTCTGTTTCGGTAATTTTATCTGCTAGATAAATTATTACAGCACAAATTTAGGAAGTATCAATTGGACATTAATTGTTTGTTGTATTGACAGGGTAATATTGTCGTATATTTTTGGTTGTCTTATATTTTTTTGAATAATATAATTTATTCGGAACATTGTAAGACAGGTCATAAATATAAATTTATTTTACAGGCTGTGGAAAATGTTATTTCCATCGGTAAAAAATATCCTCTGAAAACCCGGCCTGACGAAATTCTCAACTATGAATGCTATTGTTTGCCAAGCAATTACTCTAAAGTGCCGGAGCAGTTTAATTGGTCCTCCGTTGACAAGGAGTCTTGTCAGGTGCCCAAACAATTACTTAATAGCATTATAGAATGGAGTAACTTCATACACAATAAAATAATTACTATTAATTCATAGACAATAGAATCAATTTGATAGGCTTTACTGAATAATTACCACAGCAGGGTGGAGGCCTCTTGCCTATTAATTCAAGGTAACCATATTAAACCCAACGAAAATACATACCTAGTCAGGTCATAAATTCTGTCACATGTTTAATATAAAATAATTGAAATAAGTTTATTCATTATGTAACCATTTATATACCAAAATGAACTTAACAAAACATAGATTCTTATGACACTAAAGTTTATTCAAAATGACCTCCGTGATTTTGAATACAGGCCTTCAATCTGCGCGGCCAGTTGTCTATCGCAGCACGAACGAGGTCCATGTCAATATCGGCGGCTGCCTTAATCAAGGATGTCTTGAGTGACTCCAAATTGGGATGAGGCTTTGAGCACGCCTTTTCCTCCAAGTGTTGCCATATCTTGTAATCTAACGGATTCAAATCTGGACTGGAGGAGGGCCAGTCTTCGTGCCGGATGAAGTCGATTTCACGCGCCGCCAGCCAGTCTTGTGTGCTCTTCGCTCTATGAGCTGGCGCCGAATCTTGTTGGAATACCCATTGCCTGTTATTGAACATGGTATGAGAAACAGGTTCCACAAGGTTCGTCAGGACTGTATTTTGATACACAACTGCATTCGTTTTTACACCTTTCTTACAAAAATGTACCTCTGTTAAGCCCCAATATGAAAATCCCAACCATACCATGAGCGAGGATGGAAAATGACCTCGTTGGACACGCGGAATACGGTTGCTCGCTTCTTCACTACTGTGTGCGTACACCTTATCATTTTGTTTGTTGTAGCTCTCTTCTACGGTAAAAATTTTTGCATCTGAAAAAAGAATTTCCCGATATTTTTTTCCCGCGTACCACTTTAACAAAGCGCGGCATCTCTTCAGTCTCAGGTCCATTAGACGAGCATTCAAACGATGTCCTGTTTTTCTTCGATATGCCCGAAGCCCTAAGTCTTCATTTAACACCCTTTTCACCGTGGTTCTGCTTAACCCCATCTGAAGGGCCAACAGTTTCTGCTTACGTTTGGGATTTCTTTGAATTCGCGCCTTCACAGCTTTTATCACTGCTGGAGTCCTAACAAACCGAGGGCGACCACTTCTTGACCTGTCATCTACACTAGAGTCTTCATTGTATCGTTTGATGGTACGATAAACGAATCTCTTGGTTATATTCAAATTTTTCAGTATGTCAAAAATTTGAATTGGCGCGTAACCGCAACGATGCAACGCAATTACTGCAACACGGTCTTCTTTAAGCGTCCACTCCATATTTAAAAATGAGTAAAATTCTAAAAAGTATACATTTTTATTTTCATGAACAATTTGAAATTTGAATTCAATAAACTTTTTTGTGGCCAGCATTCTAAAATAAAAGTTTTTACTGTGTGACAATACTTATGACCTGACTGTGTATAATCATAGTCATTTTAATTACTAAGATTGTGATAGATTTTTTGTTATTGATTTAAATCATTAGGAATGCTCTGTACTGAGTACTGACTATCAGAATTAGGATTTCTACAATGACATGTGTAAATAGCTTTTTGGTTTTTCAGATATACAATGGAACATTAGCTGGAGGAGGATGCGATACAAAAGTCTATGTGCCAGATGTTTTCTTGATGTCAATAATACTGTTCTTAGGAACTTTTACGATATCGATCATTTTGAAAGATTTTAAGAACTCTTTATTCTTCCCATCGAAGGTAAGAATACAGAATCGCGTGTATAGTAAACTGATTACACAATAAAATGTTATATAATTTTGTTAATAATCTGATATTTTTTTCAGGTAAGACAAATCATAAGTGACTTCTCAGTAATCATTGCCATCCTATCGATGTCATTTCTCGACTACAAGGTTGGTGTAAAAACCCCAAAACTGGAAGTACCTTCCGAATTCAAACCAACGCTACCTACAAGAAATTGGGTCATTACTCCATTTAACGGGAACCCTTTGTGGTCGTCATTGGTTGCGGTGCTACCAGCTCTACTAGGAACCATACTGATATTCATGGATCAGCAAATCACTGCAGTGATTGTAAACCGCAAAGAGAATAAGTTGAAGAAGGGGTGTGGCTACCATTTGGATTTGTTTATTTTGGCGATACTGATACAGATTTGCTCGGTTATGGGATTGCCATGGTTTGTGGCGGCGACTGTTTTAAGTATTAATCACGTCAACTCATTGAAAGTGGAATCAGAATGTGCAGCGCCAGGAGAAAAGCCACGATTTCTAGGAGTCCGAGAACAGAGAGTCACTCATATTTTGATATTTTTAACCATCGGATGTTCCGTGGTGCTGACTCCAGTATTAAGCCATATACCAATGCCGGTACTATTTGGAGTATTTCTTTACATGGGTGTCGCGTCGCTGAAAGGTCTTCAGTTTTTCGACAGAATTCTGATTATGTTCATGCCTCAGAAATATCAACCGGATCACATGTTCTTAAGACAGGTACCTTAGTAATTCATATTATCTTTGTTAATATAAAAAAAACAATTAATTTACAAATTGTTATAAAAAAAATTTCATTCCAGGTGCCCATACGTCGCGTCCACTTTTTCACTGCAATTCAATTGACGTGTCTTGTCTGCTTGTGGGTGATAAAATCCTTTTCAATGACTTCGATTCTCTTCCCGTTGATGTTAGTTGTAATGATTGGAATAAGAAAAGCGTTGGATTTCTTCTTTACGAGGAGAGAGATGAAAATACTTGACGATGTCATGCCAGAGATGACAAAACGGAACCAAGATGAATTACGGGAACTGGGAGACGCTGAGGTGGGCTGGCATGCAAAAATCTTACGTCTTTGTCGTCGAAACTGATCTTGCATATTACTTCCCTTAGTTGTTCTACATCATATCGCATTTTTGTTATTAGTACAATCCATTATTGTTTTATAAAATAAACTCTGTGTTGTATTCATGAAGCTGTATTTTATTTTTTATGTTATCCTTTTTACATTAGATTTGCTCCATTTTCATTTACCTATTGTTTAGACGCTATAAATCGATTGAGAATGTGGGTCAAAGGTTTAAAGACATTTATTCAATCGTTGTTTTGTTATAAATCAGTGACAGAAGACTGATGGTAGATTAAACGTTTTGATTTATTTGCTATAATTATAAATAAACTAGAAAACGTATCTATGTACACTGGGGTATCGTGGATCAATTTGGTGTATAAAAGTTTCTTAGGTTAATACCTTGTAGGAAGCCCACAAGAGCAACCCGCCGCAATATGAAGAGAACCTGCAGATACCACTCATCAACGGAAACATAATGAACATACCTCTAGCGTCAATAAACATTTCGGAAGAAGTCAACAAAACTGGCATATGGAAACAAGTTAACAATAGCAACAAGATGAAAAAGGGTGACCTAAAAGAATACAAACAAAAGTCAGGAAAGAAAAAGTAAGTGGCCAGCGAAAACACATTTGAACTGCACATGCATTAGCCCATTCCACGACACTTATCACTCATTTAATATTTCTATAAACAATTTCAGTATTAAACACAAAAAACTCATGTCCAAAAATGCACAATCAGAAATAGAGAGGAGGTTATCAACCATGGACGAGGTCGAAGAAGATGACCCTTCTGTAAAGGTGTGCGTTACTGACACCAAGTTTTAAGGCGCATGACACGATCATTCTGATTCCGCAACAGACACTGCATGAGCACATTACCAGAACAACGCATGAAGTCAACCTTAGATTAGATTAGATATTGACAGATATAGTTTAGTTGAATCTCGCCTTCTGAATTATTAACTTTGACCGTGGAAACTTAGTCTTTATTGAATTGATACTTATTACCATTCTTATGATCATTATAAAATACTGAAACTCACATTCTCATTTTCCAACGTCAACCATTATTTCCGCTGTCAAGTACTTAATTAGAATTTATCATCACTAGTATTTCGAATTTGATATTGTTATGGATGTTGTTACGTTACATTAATGTATGAACAAAATGTGTTACTACCGACTTTGGCCAAGAACCAAGAATTTTTGATTCAAGAACAATACATAAGCAAACACGTTGCTATGAACTGATTTCTTTAAACGAGATTGATCAGTTATTGTTTTGGCGTCAAAATAAACATGTGATGTGTGCAGAAATCTACACATAGCAAATAATTAGCAGTATCGTTGTTGATTACGAGTATTACACTCTTACAGCTATTTTGTTATCTAAAAATTAGGCCACTGTATAGAAACTGTTTTTTCCGTACCAACAATACCTTACTCATTCATATTTTTGGACTTTAATTAATAAATTGCTTTAATTAATTAGCTGATGGTAGGATATTTAGATCCGACCGGATAGTGACCACCGTACACAGGGTGTAAAACCGGCATAGTGGCACATGCAAGTGCGTCGCGTTCCGGAATCAGCCAGTGTACAACCAGTTTTTGTCGGATGTCTAAAGTGGGGGTACGATGTTTGGCGGTTTTGCGGCCTTCTGATTACTCTGACTCTAGACCCTTGACTGCTTCTTCACATTCTTACACATGGCGTAGTGTGAAGAACCAGGCCGTCATGATTGTGTTGAGTAGCGGGGGATAGATTGTCTCTTGCTACTCGATACTCTAATTGGACGGCACTGCAGTGTGGTCACTTTACCGTGCCAGGATAAAAAAAATGATAATTTCGTTATAAGAAGACATAAAGATTCCAAAGTATGTTTGGAGTAAGACTGTAAAAATCTACACTTGCTATTATACCCACAAATTTATTACTTAGTTTATAATTCATACCTACCTAAATGTAGTTCATTTATTTATAAATAATAATATTACCTATATTACGTATAATATGTGCATTATGTAATATTGTCGTAAATAAAACCATAAAAAGTAGTTGAAACTTGATATGACATAACTAGAAGAGTATTTTGTATGTATGATGTGTTTCATGTTGTAAAGTAATTTCATTGTTAGAACCAGAATCTTTATATTCCTGATTTCACAATTGTTATGATAGTTGTACATGATTACCTACATTTTTCTTATTTTATTTAATATAGTACCTACTGGTACTTTTTATTTACTCATTTTCGCTTAATTATTTTTATGATGTTTTGGTAACACAAATGAGTCTATAATGGGACTTTAGTGAGCTAAATGAACTATATAAAATAAAATTAAAAAAGTTAAATAATCTAAATGTTTGACTTTTAGTTAAAATCTCTACGTAGATAGCATGAAATTTTGATTAGCATGTATTTTTATTTCGTATTTTTTTATAGTCGATTTCAACAACTGGTTTTTTTTTATAGTTTCATAATATCAACCTCTTAAACTATGGATTTTCAGAGCGAAGTCGTAAGGCGCAAGGAATCTTGGAGTGGTGGAAATAAAAAGAATGAGTCTAGAAATATTAACTCATCAGCTGAAACTTCGGTGTAACGGTTAAAAATTATTATTATACTTATTGTCTATTATATTCTGTGTTAAATAAAATAATATCTAAGTCACAAGAATCGTTAGATTTAAATAAGTGTTACATTTTGTGTTGTAACGATATTCGGAATTCAAATATTTAATTTTGAATATAAAATAATTTAATTCACACCTATTATTCAATGTGCATTGAAATTGAGGCAAAGAGGCGTGATATTTGTGTCATTATTTAAATCATTCATACATGCACGATACTAATAAGTATGTATTTCGCATTAATCCATGATTTACTCCATATTACAAAGTTTTCACCGAAATGTTTCAATACTATGAAAGAAAGCAGTCTATAGATAAATTGCGAGATGATCTTATCATTTATAATGTGAATAATTTATACGTCTTTTAACACGCAAAATTAATTACGAAGTGCCAATAGCATAACACCATTAGAAATTAATGTTAAATGTAATATGTCGTCTCTCTTTTAGAAAATTATTTACTGGCCAAAGGTAGGAAATAGAATAATTTGTAATAGAGAAGTCGCTTCTATTAGAAACAAATAGATTGCTCTGTGGTTATAAATGTGGTGTAGTTATTTGTGTTACGTAATTTCACATAAGACCAGGCAGTATGGTCGACAGACTACAGACCGTCTTTCAGACGAAATTTTTTTTTGTTAGGTTATACGATGACTTATACGCCATATTACAGTGTTTTCTTTTTAGTTTTTGTTAAATTTATGGCAATATCTATGGTATGATACCAAAAATTAACTAAGTAAAAAATACTAATTTTTATAATTTAAATAAGGAGTAAGTATTACCGTACATTTTTATATACATGTGTATACCGAATATTTAACAACTTTTTAAATTTATTTACCAACTCCAAGTATAAATTTGATGTAGTCGTAAATATTCCTAGCATTAATAAATGAATAACCAATGTACCTACGTGTACCTATTTCGATTATAGTTCCATAAAGTTGGATTTTGGCATTTAGAAACGTAGATATAATTGTATGTTCGCTTATCGTAAAATATTGTTAGTATTGTTAAGGGGAAAATAAATATTATTTGTACCTGGGAAGGTGTTTATTAGATTTGTATCGTTTTCGATGACATATTTGTGAATTAATACCAATAAATGTGTTTTTATAAATGTGAATACGTTTGCTTCATTTGATCGTTAAAAATCATTATCTAGTACAATACTACCTACTAACTGCACAAATTACTTCATTGTGGATTACTAGAGGAGGTACCAGCAAAACTCGTCACAATTTTTTTATTTAAATGTATGCACCTACTTAAATCTAGCAAAAAGATAACAAACAGTATAATCTGACCTAAAAAATACACCTAACCTAACAGTCACACACATAGTTCTGACTCCACACTAGGTCAACCCTGCTTCGTGGGTATCATGAACTACGAAGGACTACGGTCCTAGAACACCCAGACTAGACAAAAACAAGAAACAAATACCTATCTGCTACACGAACATTTGTATCGGTGTGGGAATCGAACCCACCTCTCGTTTCATAGCCGGTTTACTTGCCCGTTGCGCCACAGAGGCTATTTACAAAAATGTGGGTAGGTACATATAAATATGAAACCTTTTCAACGCCATCTATGAATGGTTAGAGTAGAATAAAACAAATATTTAGAAACAATACATTTAATAATTTAAACTAGAATAATCCTTAAAAATAATCACTATACAAAAATTATGCTAGACTTTTGGAGGCGGTTAGTTTTTCTTCTTCTTCTGGTCGGGCAGTATTCCCATATCTTCCTGATATTTCCTGATCAACTTCTCTTGGACGTCGGGAAGGCACGGCGAGTAGCGACTGTATTCCATACTGAATTCGCCTTTACCTTGTGTCATTGATCTGCGGAACGAAAGTGTGAGTCAGCACAATCATAAAAATAATTATATTTAGTATTTGCAATTTTTAAATAATGTTCATAAGTAAAAAATGTAATACTTATAAAATATAAAATACTGTGCATCAATTAAGAATGCTTGGATCGACAATTTTTTCTTTTATAAAACCTAAAACTAAAAAAGTTAAAGGTCACAATTTTTACACATTAAAATTCATTTTCCCCGTTCCCGCCAAAAATTCTAACCTAAAAATTTCTTTATGGTTACTGTGTGTTAATTAAAAAAAACAAGCTAAACTACTAGTTGTCAGTTACATAATATAATAAAGTAGAAATAAGTATATACGACAATATATGGTAATCCTCAATTAACAATACAACAAATTAGTTAATTATACTGCCAACAGATGATACTGTTATTTTTTCATCGTTTTTGCGAAACTTGTAATTTTGAAACATTTGTTTATGTTTCGTGAATTGTGGCAAACAAGCCTTAAAATGGTGTTTGAATCATTAAATTCGATGAAGAATTAGGAAAGTTATGGTGCACCGACAAAAAATAGAGAGGTGTGTCCATAACACCCGGTCAGAACGGAGTTCCTTTCACTATATCTTTTTGTGTTTATATTATGTAATTATTAAATAAAAGTAAAAATATGTTCTCAAAATTGACTGAAGGCTGAATCGATTGAAAAAAGTTTTGGTTTCGTAGCTGATCAGGAAGTGCCTCAAAAATTACTGCAAAAAGGGGTCGGTTTCGGGTGTCATTTTTCATTGTTACACTTTTTTCGGTCTAGCCCCTCAGCCCGCAGACAAATAATAACGTGCACTCCGTTCCAACACCTTTGAGAAATAATAGAGAGATAGTTATCACCTGAGTTCCCCTTTTTTTTTTTTTTTTTTGTTGTCGCGGGGAAAGCGTTTTATTACTACCGCCCGCTCCGGGGGGAAGCGGAATAAGAATAAAACGGTTATGCTGGACTAGCCGGTCTTACGACCCAGCATCCCCCTCGCCCGGATGATGGCTATCCGGGCAGCCGCTGGGCCGAGTCCCTACCCCCTATGTACACCCCACCCGACACTACCAGCTAAAACCCCGCGGTGGCCTTCTTCGGCGCTTACGGAGCGATCCCGGGGTATTCTAAGGAGTGCTAGAATTGCTGCCGGAACCGCCCCTGCGCGGTGCTGCGTAGCAGCCCATCTCCATGGGAGGGCTTAGGAGCCCCCGCGCACCGAACAACGACAGCGAACGAGGCCTTACCACACGCGCTGCCGTCCATCTCGGGGTCGCACGATGCTCCGAAACTGGGAGTACATCGATTCGGGCTGACAGCCCCCCGCTGCGAGCCCGCGACACCCGATGGCCCCTATTAGTCGCCTCGTACGACAGGCAGGGGTTACCGTGGTGGAATTCAAACGCCCCCGTTCCACAGGGCGGGAGACGCCGGTCAGTCGTCCACCCGGCGCCTCCTACGTCTTCTCTGGCGGCGGGAGGGATCATTTCGTTCCCGATCCCTCTCGGCACTCTCCTTCTGCGAGATGACGCTCTCGCAGAAGTGGGCCACCGCACGCCAGGACCTCCGGCTGGCGACCATGGACGACACCACGGCCGGCAGCGAGAGGTCTCCTCCGACGACTGCTCTGAGAGCGCTGCGCTCTTCGTCCCAGGCTGGGCACTCCTCCAACGTATGTTGGGCCGTGTCTTCGTGGCAGTTGCCACAATGGTGGCACACGGCAGACACCTCCTTTCCGATCCGACACAGGAACGAACCGAAACATCCGTGGTCCGTCAGTACCTGCGTCAGCCGGAAAGTTGGCGCACCGTGGCGCCTGTCTAGCCATCTCACCTGAGTTCCCCTGCGTATCCAAACATGTTGTTGAGCGGCACCTCCGCGTACACCGTGGTCCACCCCTCGGAGCCGTCGGTGCCGGTGATGATGCCGGCGCGCTTGTTGAGCTGTCCGATCACGGTGCCGTGGAACTCCTCCGGCATCGTCACCTCCACGAACATTATCGGCTCCAGCACTTGCCACGCGCCTTCCTCGAACACTGGCACACAATTACACCTTTTAACGGTATATTAACACATTTTAACGGTAGGCAGCGGCTTTACTGTGATCTGGCATTACAGAAGTCTATGGGCGGCGGTGACTACTTACCATCAGGTGGCCCGTCTGCCTATCGAGGAACTAAAAAAAACATTATCAAGCTGTAGAACAGTTTGCTAGCTACCATGTTCCCACCTTCCTATTTTCCTGGGTCCTTTATGCGTAGCGTGAAGAAGCTAAACACCATTGTGTTTTATAGCAAGGGGTAGACTGATACTCTAATTGGACTCTCTCGCTACTTGATACTCTAATTGGACGGCACTGCGCATATCATCAGGTGCAGTGTGGTCACTTTGCGTGCCAGAGTAAAAAATAAATTTAAATGACCTTGTTTTATATGTAGAGGTTGATCAGGGCGGTATTGGACTATTTTGACAGCCTCCATGACGCAGCGGATCGGTAGTCGGTGAAAATGTGAGACGAGAGGCCGTGGGTTCGATTTCCGCATTGAGACAAATGTTTGTGTGTGTTTAGCAGGCCGGCATGATTGTGTTGAGTAGCGAGGGATAGATTGTCTCTCGCTACTTGATAGATTAACTGGACGGCACTGCACTTACCATCAGGTGCAATGTGGTCACTTTGTCGTGCCAGGATAAAAAAAAACAGATATTTGCTGGTGGTAGGTGTAGTGTATGCACAATTTATAATTATTTCCATCTGTCATCTCAAACTATACCCAACGCAAACCGCGGGTAGATAGAACATTGTGTTGTTGACCGGTGCAGCGGTGCGGTGTGAAGACGTTGTGTGTAGCAAACGAGCCGATATATCATAGTTTATTACCAGATAATAGTGTACATTACAGTAGGATATTCATATCCGCCAGCATAGCAACCACTATACACAGGGTGCAAACCCCGCCAAAGTGGCACACGCAAGTGTGTCGCGTTCCGGGTCAGCCAGTATACTTCCGGTGTTTGTCGGGGGGCTAGAGTGAGGGTACGATGTTTGGCTGTGATGCGGCCTTCTGAGTACTCTGACACTACACCTTCGACCGCTTCTTCACCTCCTTGTTACATGGCGTAGTGTGAATAAGCTACACAGCAGGCCGGCATGATTGTGTGGAGTGGCGAGAGCTAGGTTGTTTCTCGCTACTCGATACTCTAACTGGACGGCACTGCACTTACCATCAGGTGCAGTGTGGTCACTGTGTAGTGCCAGGATAAAAAAATTGTTTGACCTAGTGTGATGTCAGAATTATGTGTGTAACTAACGGTAAGCAGCGGCTTTGCTGTGCCCTGGCATTGCAGAAGTCTATGGGCGGCGGTGACTACTTGCCATCAGATGGCCCGTGTGCTCGTCTGCATATCGAGGCATTAAAAAAAACTGTTGGTTGTATTTATTAAGTTATATTATTATTTCTGTTACATATATGCAGGCATGTCACAGGAATAATGCACACCCTCATATGCCCCAACGCACTGTGTATCAGTCAACCAATTCATTGAATTTCATATTTGGTATGAAACTTGAACACTAACGAAGGATATATGCTACATTTTATCCGATAAACATGCATATCTGGTTAGATGTGAACCCGAAATCCACATGGAAAAAGCTGCTTAACCACTAGTAATGAAACAAATTATTATAATTACAATAATGATACCAATTATAATATTAGACTGACCTTCTTTAACTGCACCCTTGGCAGCCAAGAAGAAAGCCAGTTCGCTAGAATCTACAATGTGATGAGCTCCATCCTGTAGGCGGAAACGGACGCCAGACACCTTGTGACCAGACAGGTAGCCCTTTTGGCATGTGTCTAGGAAACCCTTCTCCACTCCGGGAACGAATTGTTTGGGGATGTTGGTGCCTACTGTTTCGTCGATGAATTCCAACACTGAAAATATTTATTTTATATAATTAACATATTTAATATAGCATTATAAGTTATTCTCTATGAAAACAACTTACAATTTTTATGGTAAAAATAAATTATCAATTGTTTAATGTAACTATGAATTTGAACCCAGGAGCTAAATCATATTAGCCTAAACACTAGGCCAATGAGCCAATGACAATGACTTATTATCTTATAACAAAATGTTGATCATTATTAGTGAGCACATCACTTGATAGACTTGACTGATTTGTGTATTTAAATGTCCATAATAATCTAACTAAGGTTATAATGAGTGATAAAATTGGAATAGTTGCTTAGACAATTGAACAACTCCATAAAAACTGAATGTGTATTTCTCAATAGAATTTTAGCCTCCTATGGTACCAATGAGCTTAATAAAGTATGTCAATATTTTTTTTTTAAAAACAGTCCGTCTGGTGGTAAGTAGACAACGCCACCCATAGACTTCTGCAATGTCAAAGTCAATGCCGCTGCCTACCGTTACATGTATGTAAAAACTCTTATAAAAAACTAGTTGAGATATTTACATATTCTGTGATATATAGAGGTGTGGTTACTTTACTGTGACAGTATTAAAAAAAACTTGAATACATACCAGTGTTCTGATGTGGCGGCAAAGGTTCCATGATACCATTCACTTTGGCAAACTGTCCCGCACCCCCAGACTGCTTCTTGTGCAGAAAGTCGAATGAGCATGGTGACATCATAGTCTCTCTGTTCACATAAAAGTAACAATACATAAGAAGATTCAAACAGACACTGTATGTATACATTTTTGACAACTTATTGGGTAATGCAAGCATTATGTACTATTTATCAGGGCGCAATAGTAATACAGCTAAAAAAAACACTTTAATAGCTAGCCTAACTAAAAAGTAGAAAATAATTGGATTCATTTGATTGTAAAAAAGAGAGGAATTTATAAATTTTCAAGTAAATCAGACGTCTTGAAGGTACTGAAAATTACGTTTGGTAGATTCCATTACATACCTACATAGATACAGGTGAAGCTTATATAAAGTGAGTAAAATGCCAATATAAATACATAAAAAGTTTTTCTTTCTCACATAGATTGTAGTTCTTAAGGTGTCTGATAGGATCTGCAGATAATAATGGTGGGTAGAGAGAAGAAACGGTCGAGGGTTTATTGTCAGAGTACTCAGAAGGCCGCGAAACAGCCGAACATCGTACCCCAACTCTAGACCCCGATAAAATATGATAAGTAAACATTTTAAGACCAACCATGTTAAATATCATACCTGAAGGCAACTTTAGGTTTTCCAAGTTCGACAGGACAGTGGTATTCCCGCTCCATTCTCTGTGCGTAGATCTCTAGATGCAACTCTCCCATGCCTGACACAATCGTTTCCTTGTTGTCTGGGTCGTAACGGAATTGGAAAGTTGGGTCTTCTTTGGTAAATCTGGAATAGATATATATTCCTTTAGAAAAGATTATTCTAGCTCGGAAAAGTGACTACATACACTAAATAGCAAGTGGGTACATTGCCTACCAGATAGACTGTCGAATGACTAGAGATGATCATCTCTCGCCATTCATCACAATTGTGCCAGGCTATTTTATTATTACGCTTCACTTGAGACCCCAAAAAGGAAGGAGGGTACAAATGGGCCGTCAAACTGTTCCAGAGGGGGTAAAATTAGTAGATTATGCAACCAGTTCAAATTCATATTGCATACTGAAACATTACATTTTTGTTTGGTATTTTATCTAGCTGCATTATTTAAGATATGAATATTACCAAATGAATTAAAAACATGACATAAATGGCAGTACACGATTAAAACGAATTTCTTGCTTTGTTCTACTTTCCTCAACTAATAAAAAAATAATTTTTAACATTTTACATATCTACATACATATACACTTACACATGTAATCCCCAAAGAGGTAGGCAGAGGTGTAACCACTTTTCGCCGAATTTCGGTCCCATGTGATAGGGGGGCGAGCCTATCGCCATACCGGGCACAGGTTCCAGAGTCCGGGATAATACTAAGAATTTCTAGAAAAACCCAATATCACTCTACATGATCCGGGGATTGAACCCAAGACCTCAGCACAGGAGTCGTAATTTTTTTAAATATATTATTACCTGGCAACAGCCTTCGAGAAGTTATCCCTGTCCTTACTATTCTTAGGCTTGATAGACATAGAGACGACGGGATCCGGCACGTGAATAGATTCCATCGACAAGTTCAACTTGCCGTCGTTGACGAAAGTGTCACCAGACGCGCAATCGACACCGAACAGAGCGAAGATATCACCAGCAAGTACTTCGTTCACTTCCTCCATGTTGTTTGAGTGCATTCGTACGAGACGGGATACTTTTACCTGTTAATTAATGCAATATTAATATGCATAAGTTGTATATATTAGTTATATTGGGAGACATGGCACAGTTAGCAAGTAGCCGACTGTGAAACAAGAGGTTCTATTCTTGCAACAAGGCAAATTTCTGATAGATATTCGTTTCTGGTCTGGTTTGTGGGACCATATTGCCATATAGTTCTTGATACCTATGATACAGATTTGATCTAGTGCGGGGTCAGGACTATAGGTGATTGTTGGGTGCAATAAATTCTGTATTATAATACAGAATTAACTATTTTAGTATGTTGAAAATGTTTCTAATGGAATTATTTCGCGATATAGTACATAATTGTGCTAAAGATGCCCACCCTCCTTGTAGTCCTAGCATTATAAATACTATCTCCTCTTTTCAACATTCCCTGGTAACATCTTAGATAAGTCAGTTGTCCGAACTTGCTAACTTCAAGCTTGAAAGCCAAACCGACAAATGGTTTCTTGTTGTCTCTTGAGGCATCTAATATAATTGTTTGCCCCTCACTATCTGTGCCTTCGTTAAGTATGGCTGTATTTTCTACTTCGCCTGGATGCGGGAGGTATGTAAGCACAGCATCCAAAAGCGGTTGAACTCCTTTGTTTTTCAATGCGGTACCCACGAGAACTGGTGTGAAGGTTCTTTTAAGTGTATTACGTCTTACAGCTTGCTTAATATCTTGGACGGTTGGTGTCTTCTCTTCGAGGAATAATTCACCTGAGATATTAAAGCATAATATGTATTTTTTAAACTCTTTATTGTACATCCTAATATACAATAAGAAAATAAAAAAAAATATCACAAAAATAACAAGGCAATTTTATCGCTATTTGTGATACTTAGAGGCAACTGTTAAGTGGAATATATAAAGACCATTTTAGTAGAATAAGTATGTAACAGTTTTACAATTTAACATATTTATAACTCTATAAAAATACAGTCATTTAAACTATTGTACACATTAAACGCTTTTCTATATTTCATGACAATCATATAAATTTTGAGTCAATATTCTTACCTAAATGCTCGTCTACATTAGATAAATGCTCTATTAACTCATGCCTTCTTTCTTGGGTCTCTGCCCTCCTATCTTGAGGAATCTCGTCAAAACGAACTGTTTCACCATAGTCTCCATCAAAATACATAGCTCTTTCTTCTATAATATCTATGATACCTTGGCATTCCTTCTCCAGACCCATAGGCAATTGGATAAATGCAGCATTATGATTCAATTTGGAACGCATTTGTTTTAATACTCTGTAAAAAAAAGTAATGGTCATGCCAAGGAATAATGTTAAAAAAAAAAGATGTGAAGACAAAAACAGGTTCCCGAAAAAGTAGTGGATATATTTTGTATATTGCATATTTATATTATAGCAAGGAAAAAAATTATGAAATTTCTTAGGAACATAGACAAATTAAAGAGTTTACAAGTGGCTTTAACTAAAATTGTGTATTGTCCCTGTACGCACATAATGTGAAATCAATAAAATTTTATAATGTTCAAAAATTATAAGAATGATCATACAGACTGGTTTACATTCTTTTTTAACAAGTTCTACCAATTCACAACACTTTTTGTGTAGGCATCATGCCAACACAGATGTTGATAAATAATTATTTTCTATAAATTAGATACCACCCAGGGGGCATGTGTTATGCTTAGGAATAAATGGTGAATCCTACAGATGTGAGTAACCTTTTTTTAAATTAATTAACGGTTTAAGTTACCTGTAAGGATTTGAGCCCAGTCTATCCAATTTATTAATAAATGCCAAAAACGGTACATTGTATCTCTTCATTTGCCTATTAACCGTCAATGTCTGACTCTGCACACCTCCAACTGCACATAACACAAGGACCGCTCCATCCAATACACGTAAAGCTCTCTCTACTTCCACAGTGAAGTCTACATGACCTGGAGTGTCAATGATGTTGATGTTGTGGTCTCTCCATATTGTGTATGTGGCTGCAGATTGGATAGTGATGCCTCTCTGTCGTTCAAGTTCCATAGAGTCCATGACAGCCCCAACATTGTCTTTGCCTTTCACCTGTAACAAAACGTAATATGTTTGATGCACTCTTTGATGCACATACAGTGTTTCTATATGCCAAGTGTATATAGGGGACCAGTGTGTGTGTGTGTGTGTGTGGTGTGGACATATGTCCCTGCGGAGTGTGTGTGTATGTACATGCGTGTGGGTACTCTAAGTCTAGACATGTACATGTGTGTGGGTACTCTAAGTCTAGACTAAGTTTCAAAAATATCCTATTACATGCTCATAGAGAACCAAAAGGCTGAATTATTATCATATTATTGCATTATTTGAAAACTACAGTCAATATGTTAAAATGCATTTTAAAAAATATGAGAGAGTTTTAATCATTGTGTTACAGCGTCAAATGTTGTGAACACAGTGTTTTAGTGTTATTAATGAAGCAAAATTCAATCCAATTCAACTTGTGACAATGAACTGTGGTAAAATTAGTTAATTTATGTTTCAATAGACTGAAAGAAATTTAGTATTAGATATCATAAAAAATCCAAACAGTTGCAGAAATCGTGTTTGTTTATTTATCAAAATGGTTTATCTCCTCTGTAATAATGGAATAATATAAATATAATAATGGAGTGGAATATATAAGAACACTTAAGCAGGTGCTATACTTAACACAGATAGCTATGCCCAGCCTGGCCTACAACATACATCAACCAAATCTATTTTTAATCTGATAATATTAGAAATCAAATAATTAAGATAAAATTATAATATGAATCAGCATGAAAAACAGCAAGATTAAAAATAAATTATGGGAAAATTGTTATAGTATGAGCAAGCCAAAATACATACACCCAACAGTCACACACATAGTCTTGATCCCACACTAGGCAAAACTTGTATAGTGGGTATCAGCAACTATGAGGGACTATGTTCTCACAACACCCAGACCCTTTGCTGTAATTATCTGTCTATCACACAGACATTTGTCTCAGTGTGGGAATTCAACCCACAGCCTCTTGTTGCACAGCCGACTACACCACAGAGCCTGATGAATATTTATCTATTCATTCTTATGACTCTTCATTTTATTCAAACATGTGGAGCACTTGAGAAGTAGGTAAATGGTTATTGTGTGTAAATTGTTGCTGTCTAAAATAATATTTTACATTACTAACCTCATGCATAGAATCTATTCTTCCTGTATAAAACAATATTCGCTCAGTTAGTGTTGTTTTCCCAGAGTCTATATGAGCGGATATACCAATGTTCCTGATCTTCTCCAGTTGTTTGTGTTCTGCATATTTGGCGTGTGATGAATATTTCTGAAAATTTTATTTATAAATAAAGGAGATCGGCAGATTTGGAACAGCATGAACAAGATATTCTTAATAACCAAAAAATCACTTGTATTTTTTTGACTTTATTTCTCATTTTTATTTCATCCTACACCGATGCAATCAGATTTAGAAGAAATATAACGATAACACAAAAATATTTCTACCATTTTTTATTGTAAATGATCGTGGGGTTGCTAATATAGATTTTGTAAATGTTGTATCTATTTGCAAATTAAACTAATATCGATAATCAATATTCTTTCAATTTTTTTTTAACGACATTGAATGTTGGCAAAAACTATAGAAGCATAAACACTGCAAGTACATTAGAAAGGCATTTGTTCAAACATTTATTAATCAAAAGAAAATACACTAAAATAAAATGACTCGGGTGGTTCATCAATTTTATTATTGCAATATTGATTGAATGATAATTGACACTTCAAGTTTTTAACAGCTGTCCATTTTCAATCTCTAGCTTGCTACTAATACTTAATCTGTAGTATGTGATTTGTCGCGAGAGCAATGTGTTTTCAATTTGTGGTGCCGGTTATTTTGTGTTTATATTTTACGACGACCCTTGGCTATTATAACGGATTAATTATTTCTATTTAAATACTTCATTCAATGTATTCCCATCTTGAAAGGTGATTAGTGGTACGGTAAGGTAAGGTACATCGTTATTTATAATTATAATCATTAAGGAGATCATATCTGATGAAAATCATAGTCATTGAAGATGGTAGAAAATAGTAGATTATGTAAAGGTATACATAGAGTTTACATACAAGTTGATAAAACTTTGTAACCCTATGATCTGGTTCAAAAATACTTTATCGTAGTTAAATTGTGGCATATCCTTATTGTTAAAAACCATACCCCATTTGTGTTCACAACCTAGCCCAGTTTACATAGGAAACCTGCGGATCTTCTTTATATTATCTGACATAGTTTTTAGGGCGAAATCACTGTTGAAATGGTGGAGCCATATTATTTATAAAAGAAGAAGAGTTTTCCATAGAATCCATAGATGCAATAATATTGTATATAATTTTCGTAATGCACAAAATCAAAATCAAATATTTATTGAATCCATAAAATGTTATACATCATTTAGATTATCCTATGGGTTGAAAATTATTCTAAAACACTTAATTTTAGGAATTTCCGGCGTGCTATTGCGCGAATAGCTATTGATTTGGTACCAAAATGACTATATATTAGAATATATCTGGCCGGTTAAAGTAACAGACAATATTGTTGTTGATAGTTACATTATAACTATTATGTACGATGCACACAATTGAAGAATATAATTTTACTTCAAAATTACGTAAAAACTACACCAATCATCATTTTATTATTCGTCAATCTCTAATACATTACCTGAATTGTGGATACATTGGGTTTGGTAGCATTTCTAAAAACGTTCACAACACGAAAAGCGTTTATAATCGTCATGTTTTAATTAATTAAATTTAAAATTAGTTTATCACAGTATGAACACCGCAGAACATTGGGAGTCTGATCTAGATTTTATAGGTTATATTATGTCAATGTCACGTTTGTCAGTTGTAACACTGTTATGTTTGTATCATTGATGAGTGAAGTTGCATATAAAGCTAGCTATTCAATAACTGTATCTTATGATACAAATTTTATAGAGGTTCAAACGTGAAACACTATTTGAAATATAACTTTGCAAGCCAAGTTAAGGAACTTTATGATTAGAGCACTGTACACGAATACAAGAAACTACCGATAACATAACGTAACGCTGAAGTATAGCGCTGCCATGCCGACGTAACTGAAAGTTGCATGTCGTATAAATGTCAAAATATAATAAATTCACATCGATTCCTATTCTGCTAATATTTATACTCAAGAGCAAATATCAAAAATTACTGTTTCACATTCCTTACTAGATCAGGGTTGAAAACCAGTAGATTATAGTTTGATACCAACTCTAATTTATTCCTTTAGAAAATAGGAAAATTAAAAATATTTAACAGATATTCCGTGATCGGAAGGTGAATGCAAAGATTGCCATGAAGTAGCAATCATTAACATGTTAATGTTGGCTGTCCTGAAAACGACAGCAAAAAACAGTTTTCAATTCAGTTTAAAAAGAATATGGCCGTGTTGGGGCCGTGTGTGAGTGTAAATATGAACGGGCACAATAATATTCATAGTCAGTTAACAAAATCGTTAGAGAGAATTATTGAAGATGCGTATTTGAGTGGTGAATTAAAATTGAGTGGACGAAAATTGAGAGAGTTTCCTAAACCGGTGAAATACGACTTGAGCGATACAGTTGTTGCTGGTAAGTCGGTGTTTTATAAATAAATCTCGCTACATTTCTATGCTTATTATTTTATTTTGGGCTTGTTTTGTATATTGGGATGGTTGAAGAGTGTATAAGAGGCGTAAAAGTGTTATTTTAACACGCCGGCGTTCACGGCGTCGCGTTCCGTTTATTTGTCATCAAATCGATCGGATGCAATAACCATTGAATTCTGTATCGCCCGATAGCATACTACATTACATAGAAACTTGAAATAATAGGTAATAGACTACAAATATATATTAATCATTTAAAGCTATGCAGTTTTTATCTGACCTACAACTAGTTTATTAGCTATAAATCCCATTGGAGTCACTCGCCGCGCCGTTGTAATTTTTAAATATTTTTTATGTAGGAATGAATTTAGTAAGCTACTATAATCTTATTGGAATTTTATTAACTGCACGGCCACTGGCCAGTGTGAACCGTACATTGACCTAAACGCGGAAATAAAGAGCATGTGATGCCATTAAATTTTTAATTAGAAGTTCGAAGATAAACACTGGCGTTCAAGAAACGTTTCGTATTATTTATATTCGTTATCTTTAACCTACATTATGTATTGGAGTGGAATTAGTACATTCTTTCTTGGTAACACATTACTAGTTTAAATTAAATCAATATACATATACACTTACGCATGTAATTCCGGAATGGGTATGCAGAGCTTACACCTCTGGTACCCTGGTTACAATAAGTACACTCACATTTCTCTGAAATTATTACGGTCATACGGTCGCCATACTGGACACAATTCCAGACTATGGGCTGATATTGAGTATTTCTAAATAGGATAACCCTATATCACTTTACCCAACCCGGGGATCGAACCTGAGACCTCAGCACATCCGCAGCAGCAGTATTTAGGGTTCATTAAAGTATTTTTAGTATTGTAGTTCCATGGGTTTCCTTTCACCTACAAACTAAAAAAAGTAACTACCTCTTTATTAATCAGATAACACACTTCACCATAACATAACTAGATAAACAGAAAAACAGAGGTCTCATATTATAAATTTTATATAAATAAATCTATCTGGTACACATACAATCATGGAGTTAAAATAAATAATATGCCACATTGTGGTGGGTTCATTTAAGAAAAATGTTGTTTGTTTATATTAAGTACATGATAAATAATTATTTATTTTGTGTTAATTGGATAATATTTGTGTACTTATTAATCAGTAATTATTAATTCGATTTATAATGTTTAATACTACAATTGTGTAACACATTTGATGCCAATTTAAAAATTGTAATTGAGTTACCGCCTATGATAATAAATTCCAAGTATTGATTTATTAAATGTAGTATAAAAATTTTCAAATAGTAAACACTTGAAAGAAGCCAAGATAAGTGTATATGTAATTTGTTAATAGCTCCTTGATATGTGGAACTATAGGTAGATATGTACATGTAGAACACAAAGCACAAATAAAAATATAGTTAGGAAGATATGTTAAAATTTATATCTAACTAGTCCTGGGCAGACATTGTCCTGCCATAAACTGCCTTGTCTGTGGATCGCATGTTCGTTGAAAAAAAAGATTATGCCGAATCTCCTGCAATCTTGTTTTATCATCCTGCTGAATGTTTAGATATATTTATTACATTTGTGTTGTATTAGACCCTGATTTATATGAGCAAATTGCTTTCTTAAGACCTACATGCTTCAAGCTTCATCAACATACATATTTGATGTACTCAAACAACTCTAATTTAACATTGTATACAGCCATGAATCCCACATGAATAATTTTAATTAGCTGAGGATTACAGTACTTTACCTTTGTTGTGTAACAAACTGAAAATGCCCAAATAAGTTGTCTTTAAACAACCACTTCTATGAAATGGTTTAAATTAACATATTTAAGTATAAACATACCTAACAAAGTAACAATAATGCTATTACTGATAAACTGTATTTTATACATCAAAAGAGCAACTGTTGTCAAAAAAAAAATTAAACATACTTTTTTGAAAAAATATATGCTAAATTATAGCTTAATCGATTTATCTGTGTAATAATTTAAATATGTATTCACCCCAATCCACCCTGTGTGCCTTTTCATTTCATTCGACTGAAGGTATCAGGTAATCAGGTAGCATTCACTTGATCCATGATTGCAAGTGGTGACAATGTCAGGGAAATATCATGTTTGGATATGTATCATATGTGGCCAATCCTCATAATATAAGAGGTTGTCAGGAGAAAATTTGTGCGACCATCTGCTGCTCATGCCTGATTCAATTCAGTTTCAATCCAGTGCAACTGGAATCGTGTTAATGACCAATCCAGTGTCTCCTTTCTTCTCGAAATCATTGTGACGGTAGTGTTATCTTTTAACGGATTCTATATTGCTGGAATAATGAAGACAATCGTCATTCCAGTCCACCGCTGGTTTGGATTAATGGAATGGAGTGCTACGGGAATAATGTGTACTGGATTTTATGTTGCTGATATAGTAGCCACAGTACACATGTTAACTCTTTCGGTACGGCAACTTACTTCCTACTAGCTGTCCTATATATTGTATAACATTTACTTGTATACCTACTGGACACTTATGTCAGCACCTAATCATTTTAACCTCGTATTGTTCGTCTTTTACCCAAATGTTTGTTCTGCCGACAAACCTAAACATATCGGTATAACGTGTTGAGACCTTTCACATTAAAGCGGGTTTCTGAAATGTCATACCAAGGATAAAAACGGCGCATCAGTCGGCGAATTTGTTATTTATACCTTTAAATTTACTGTAAAAAACAATATAAGTAGCCCATTCAACACTATCAATATAAATCTACTGATGAACAGCGAAGACAACGTTATTATTACAGCTCGATAAATGCTTCAGAATATAGTATGCGAAACTCAACCGTTTAAATGTGCTTCGAAATAAAAAATAAACAGCAAATAGATTACGTGCGTGGCCTTTAGCCAATACTTGCGCCATATGGTCATTAAAAACAATATCTGGTCGAAAACACGCCAAACGAGCCAACGGCAGAGGCCCCAGCCGTGTCTGGTTTATTGTGACTGCGGCGCCGACACCATGACGGCAGTAAAAAACTGTTTTGTATAACAATGTTTTCTGTTCATAGTCAGAATAGTCAAATGCGGTTTGGGTTGCGACATAAAAAAGATATTAAATTGGAACAAAGTACATTTTGTCAGTCCCCACAATAGGTCAACTCAAGACTCATAAGGAGTTGGTAGTCTGTGGGTTAGTAAATGAATCATTTATAAGACATATTTCACTACTAACAATACCAACTTCCAAGCTTTGTGATTCTGCAAATTAAATTACTTTTTTGTATTCTTGCTACATCGCGTATTCAAAGTCAAATATCTGCAATGCATCACGGAGAAGTAATCCGATAGCGCTACGGAATGGCGCATGTGGCAGCCGAGATTTAATATAAGTCAAACGAACGCTATTTCAATAATCAATTTTCTAGAGAAGTACTCCATCGTATTACTTAAATTGAGCTGAAGCCACAGAGCTCATTCATATTTTTTTTTATTCTGGCACGGCAATGTGACTACACTGCACCTGATGGTAAGCGCAGTGCCGTCCAGATAGAGTATCAAGTAGCGAGAGATAGTCTATCCCTCGCTTCTCAACACAATCATGCCGGCCTGCTGTTTAGCTTCTTCACACTACGCCTAAAGGACTCAGGATCATAGGAAGGAGGGAACACGGTAGCTGGCAAACTGTTCCACAGCTGGATGGATTTGTTTGATATGTTCCAAACTATAAATACGAGTATATTTACACAATCTCCAGTATCAGGTATATATTTGAGGTTTCTTCAAGTTTCTATTTTCAAATTCATGATACTATTTGGCATGTAAACTATGCGATAAAAAATGCACAAACAATTTTAGACTTTATTAGCAGGGCATAAAAGGGACTTTGAACTCGAACCCTAGCGACCAACACAATTACTCCCAGACAGTAATTATAGCGTACAACATGCAAAAGAAGCTACGAACATCGTTATGGATCATATGGACTCGGATATACCCGCAGGCATGTTTAGCGGATAATATAAGTCACGTGGTTGCTTGACATCCCTCGTGAGACAAGAGCTGTCTAGTGGCTTGATGATTGAGTGTGTAAACAAAATGTTATCGCCGACAGTCGTAGTTAGGGTACGAACTGGAAGGAGCATTGCACTATAGATTATATGTTAGTTAGAATATACACTATATAATGTTAGGTGAAGCTGTAAAAGCAACTATAAGCTAAAAGCACAGATCCATTCGAAAAAAAGATTTCACTATAGAATTTTTCATAGTTACCTATATGGTATATAGCTTTTGCTCGCGGCTCCGCCCGCGTGGAAGTTGTGTTTGGGAGAAAATGTATACAATACAAAATACCAATTATCATGCGTTTAACTTAAAAAAATGACGGTTTTTCATACAAACTTTCATCCCCTACTTTACCCCCTAAGGGGCGGTATTTCCAAAAACCCTTCCTTAGTGGATGCCTACGTCATAAAAGGTATCTACTGTCAAAGTTTCAAGACTCTAACCCTAGCCGTTTGGGCTGTGCGTTGATCGATCAGTCAGTCAGTTTCTTCTTTTATATATACAGATTAAAGCAACATTATAAGAGACAATGTTCTCTTAAAGGCTTTTGAAATTTATTTATTTCGATTGTACATTCTAATTGAGATTTCAAAACACTTATTAAACGGTAGTTAGTCTAACATAATACTTTTCTACTGTTAAAATATTAAGCGAATAGTCGTTTTCCATTGTTAGATGTGTAACCGATAAGACAGCTTGGCCGCTAAATACCGGAGACTGAAAGTTCTGCCCATGCCCGAAACTGAAAATGTTTTACGAAGAAATATGTTTGTTGTGATCTTATAAGTTGATTAGTTTTCGCCTACTGTTAAGTAGCGAGTGTTTATTACGCATTTGATTGTACCCACTTCAACCGATGGTCTAGCACCGCTGAAGTGGTGAGCCCCTCACGCCGAGTCTGTTTAGTTAGTAGGGTTGTCAAAGTTATTTGGAGGAAGGAGTTATGTATGAATCTGAAAATCATATCACTGATGTAGTATAGTATAGTGGCAGCAGCCCTTATTGTGTAAGAATCGTCAGGATTCGCTTTCTAACTAGGGCAATCGTGTGAGATTATCTGTATATATTAAAGAAGAAACTGACTGACTGACTGACTGACTGACTGATCGATCAACGCACAGCCTAAACGGCTGGGGTTAGAGACTTGAAATTTTGACAGTAGGTACCTATTATGACGTAGGCATCCACTAAGGAAGGGTTTTCGGAAATACCACCCCTAAAGGGGTAAAATAGGGGATGAAAGTTTGTATGAAAATCCATAATTTTTTTAAGTTAACCGCATGAAAATTGGTATTTTGTATTGTATACTTTTTTTCCCAAACATGACCTCCACGCGGGCGGGGCCGCGAGCAACAGCTAGTGTTACATAAAATGTAATTCATACACGATTCCCGATAAATGTGGTGCCATTGATTTATCTAAATCCATCCATACAGACTAACTTGAGGAGTGTGAAACCCTGTAAAAATGTATAAAGTCTGTACAAGGTGTAAGTACAGCTTAAGTACAGCCTCTATCTATCTATCTAGTATAGCTTAATATTTAAGTACACCTTGTAATACTTTGAAAATCATTACATAGATTACATAATATTCTACCAAGTAGATAATTTAAAAAGTGATAAGAGACTGATTAAAAAACCTAGATAATATTCCACTTGCTATTTTATTGCAAGTACGAAAGACTTAAATATTAATAGTTAGACCATGATCATAGAACTGACAACCCTAATATGTACTAGCCATGCTAGACGCAAGTAGATTAACAGTAATGTGATAATCATACGGGAAGAGAGCAAGAGAGCATAGAATACTCGATCATGTTTGGTAATGCCCTTAATTTAACTATGTCATGATGTTTAAACTCATAACTATTCATAAGCTACTTGAAATGGTTTAGAATAAAGTGTTGACACTATGAAACATATTTGATAATTTGATTTAGTTAATTTCTTTCACTAATTTCTCAATATTTTACTGGTGAAAGGCTTATTTTTATGCTGTCAGTAAAATACAAGGTCAAATAAAACTCTATGTTTAAGGTCCATAACATCAAATTCTAAAGCAAAAGTAAAAATGCGCGTAAAATGTTGAATACGATTTTGGACGGTTGTACTATGCTTGTACCTATAAACGTTATTGTAATAAACAAACACGCGTCGTAGGATTTAGTGCATTATATCATTATCGAAACTTGATTTTGCGATGTCATTGGTGCTAAGAACAAGGTTAAAAAAGAGTACTTCTGAACTACATAGATATGTTAGTCGTATAGAACCAAAGTAGGGCCGACTTAAATTTGGCAAATAAAAAAACTAATAACTTTGTTTAACAATTTTGCTAAATATTTTATTTTAATTTGAGGAGATATTTAATTTAATCAATGACAGCAATAAAAATAAAAAATTGAGCTCAACGGTGAAAATACTAGATTGCCGCGTTTGAACCCAACTAAGGTAACCTTTGCTACTGTACTGTACTGCTGCCAAGTTTGCCATTTTTTTTTATTTTTTTTTAGTGCCTCGATAGGCAGACGAGCAGACGGGCCACCTGATGGTAAGTAGTCACCGCCGCCCATAGACTTCTGCAATACCAGGGCACAGCAAAGCCGCTGCCTGCCATTTTTGATTGTCACTGAAAGTCACATGAAGTCATGAGAAATAGGATTGTTGACTTGAGAGACGGTTCTGATTGGTTGATATTGAAAGATTGCCGACTTTGATTCAACTTTTGTGGTGTTTTAGAACGGTCTACAGCCCATTTTAATTATATAACATTGCATTAGTCGATGAGATTTTAATTTCCTAGATTGCCATATTTTTTTTTATTTTTGCCCAACTATCTACTTTGCCGACTTTGGTTCTGTACGACTCATGTACGATTTTCGTTACGTTCCTTCTCTATCGATGTTATCGGTATAATAGTACTTAATTTGTCGGCTCTATATTACAAAGACCGGTCTGTTCAAGTCTGCCATGATTATTATTTCAGTAATACCAGGTAATTTTACTTAAGCCGTTGTTTCCGTTTTGAAATCTTATCTCGACTTGTTTTCTCAGTTCTCGGCCAGTCTAAAGCTGCATCCGTTATGTGGTGAGACATGACTCGCGAGGTACTGGAATATAGTTGTGATATATTAGTATAACTAGCTGTTGCTCGCGGCTCCGCCAGCGTGGAGGTTATGTTTGGGACAAAAGTATACAATACAAAATACCAATTTTCATGCGTTTAACTTCAATAATGACGGATTTTCGTATAAACTTTCATCCCCCATTTTACCCACTTAGTATTTCCAAAAACCCTTCCTTAGATGCCTACGTCATAAAAGGTATGTACTATCAAAATTTCAAGTCTCCAACCGTTTAACACCAGCCGTTTAAGCTGTGCGTTGATATGTCAGTCAGTTTCTTATTTTATGTATACAGATTATTTATGCCAGTATATCGCTGGGTCCTATGTAGAACGGCAAACATTTTAGACAAATTTTATATGAGAGGCTCCCAAAGTTTAATTCTGATAAATTTTTAAACACTCAAGCACTTTTACAGCTACAAAATACAGTACATAATACTACCAAGAAGATTTTTTTTTTAAGTCTGTTATTAATTAGGCCGAAAACAAAGACTGTTTAAGCGTTATTTGTACCTTGTACTCTAGGGGAAAATTTAAGGGATTCTGTGGAAAGCAGCTGGCTATTGAGAAAGACTTTATACATATTAGATTAATCAACTAAAATAGCTTGTGTAAAGTTGCTGAGTGTGGAAAATGAAGCACTGTCAAAAGTGGTGTAATTTGACCAAGTTACATACATATACACTCACGCCTGTAATCCCCGAAGGGGTAGGCAGAGGTGTAACCAGTACACCTACTTTTCGCCGAATTATCGGCCCCACAATGTGATAGGGGGTGAGCCTATCGCCATACCGGGCACAAGTTCCAGACTCCGGGCTAATACTGAGAATTTCTAGATAGAAAAACCTAATATCACTTTGGGTGACCCAATATCCCCGACCCGGGGATCGAACTTGAGACCTCAGCACAGCAGTCGTAATGCATACACAATTACAGCTGCGCCACCGAGGCAGTTGACCAAGTTCTAATATCTTATAGTGTTATATAAGCTAATGGATGGTTGAAAGATAATTGGATAAATTATATACATAGCCTAGTACTTAAGTTCAAAAACCGACAAGCT
Source organism: Laothoe populi (assembly GCA_905220505.1). Classification (NCBI taxonomy): domain Eukaryota; kingdom Metazoa; phylum Arthropoda; class Insecta; order Lepidoptera; family Sphingidae; genus Laothoe; species Laothoe populi. Next base: position 5,490,844 of record HG992151.1, on the reverse strand, counting down.
CCTGAGATCTCAAGTCGAGGTTTCACAATTTGTATTTGGAATTCCAAAAACCACACATGAGTATCCCGGGAGTGGAAATTGTGATCGATAAGACTGATAGGCTTGCCAAATTTAATGGATGTGTACGGTGTACGGAGTAGCTATAGCTCAGCCTACTCTATTGAATACGGGCGTGAGCTTATGTATGTCACTTGAATATTGTAATATGTAGTTGTATGCTTGGTTTTTCGCCGTACATATTTTGCAGTAGAAGGTTATCTACAAAGTTCGTACTGCTTGGCGAATAGAAAATTATCAAGCCGTAGCTGATGCGCACAAGAACTCATTACACTTCTATTCAAAGCAAAAAGCATGCTAAACTTTAAAAGGTACTAAGTCGGCTCCGTGAATACTAATAAGTAAAAGTTTTTTAATTCATAAAAAGTACACCGACTTCAACAAAAAACAAATTATGCGTCACTATAAAATTTGTTTTTCTTTGATTTTTCTGAGATCCCATCATCAGATCCTAACTTGGTGCCAATGGGACCACCTGGGAAGTATACCCTTTTAAACACAAAAAGAATTTCTCGAATCGGTCCAGGCGTCTTCGAGTAATCGGGTAACATACATAAAAAAAAAAGATTCCAACGAATTGTTAACCTCCTCCTTTTTTGAAGTCGGTTAAAAAATAGAATAGTTTTTTAAAGAAACCAAAAATGCTGGCGAGTTTTTAATCTCGCCATACTATTACTAAAGAAGGAAAGACATTTCTAGAATTGCGAGCTGAAAAGTTTGTAATTTATTTTTTACCTTCGCAAACTTTTAATTTTAAGGTCACAGTTCATTATTCTAATGTGTTTTTTTTATTTACTTTTGAAGCGGTTACTTGTACTTTTGATTTAGTTTTTGCAACTATGAAAGCCTTTTGGTTTGTTATAACATTATCATCATGTCTCATGCGGTTGCAATATCATATGTAGCACTCGATATAAATACACAAATTATGTACTCAATATGATTAATGAATATGCTAAAAATTAAAGTGAGCTAACTGACTACGTTGAGTTAAGTGAGCTACGTTAATTTCAAGAAATTCTTTCTGACTATAAAATACAAGAAGTTGCATATTTATGGTAAAAAGTTTTAATTAGGTACCTACTACTTTTAGTAATCTTTACAAATAAGTCTAAGTTTTTTGTAAGGGGATACTACGAGATCTCGTCGTCGATGATCTTTGTCATATCATTCATGTTAATATAACCTTAAGCATTTAAGCAGCAGCCTAATTTCATAACATGTTTATATAAAAAATGTTATATTACCATCATCCTCATATTTCGATGAATTTCTGTTAAAATCTGGTTTGAGGCAAGGGCAGGTGAAAGTGTGGAACCACAAAATTTATTCGCAATTTGCAAACCAAAGCGGTTGTCTCAATATGGTGTGATAAAATATGCATCGAAGCAGCTGCACCATAACGTCTTATATTTTCCGAATATTTAATGTAGCTAGTTGTGTTTTTTTCTGTCTAAATCTTGATACTCTAATTGGACGGCACTGCGCTTACCATCAGGTGCAGTGTGGTCACTTTACCGTGCCAGAATAAAAAAAATCTACACCTATAAACAACGCGTCCTGACTGATGTTATACAAAACGCCGATCAAACTGCTGGGTCAACAAACATTTTGAGAGTGTATTCTTATAATTACGTAAGTAACCATTAACAATGAATTTGTAGGTATTCTATCGCTTTTTTTTATTATATTGTAATTTCATGTTTCCGACACAATGAAAAACGTATTTCTGTGTTTTCAAAATTCAACTCTAAAAGCGGAAAAGGATTAACAAAGCTAACATGAAAAATAATGCTTAACTTACTCTTATGCAAATTATCAATTTTAGACAATTTTTTAAAAGTTCCCACTCTTTTAAACTCGTGTGAATTTTGCAATTACTTCTCGCTAATTATCGTGCTAAAATGGTTAAATAATTATGACTACGTTACCATAACGTAGCGTGGAATATGATGTCATTACCAAGGACTTACATTGGCGTTGAGATCACTAATAGAACATCTAGTACTTAGGATGATTATAATCGATGTTCATCTCAGTCTTTACAATTATAAGGTGCTTGTTTATTTTGATTTTATATTTATTATTTACTAGCTGTTGCTCGCGGCTCCGCCTGCGCGGAGGTTATATTCGGGAGCAGAAGTATACAATCCAATGAGTTGTATTCTGCAATGACGAACCTGTAGCGATTGTCCAGCCTCTCAGGTGTTGTGCCTGAATCTTGAGATTGCATCTAAAGAATACCCCATAAGTTTAACCTCATTTTGCCCCTTATAGGGATGATTTTTGACATGACAGCCTCCGTGGCGCAGTTGGCGAGTAGCCGGCTGTGAAACGAGAGGCCGTGGGTTCGATTCCCACACCGGGACAAATGTTTGTGTGAAAGACAGATATTTGTGTCCGGGGTCTGGGTGTTGTGAGACCGAAAGTCTCTCGTAGTCCCTGATACCCACGTCACAAGACTCGTATCTTAGTGTGGGGTCAGGGCTATGTGTGTGACTGTTAGGTGTTATTTATTTATTATTTTTCAAAATCGTTGAAACACGTATTTCTTTATTTCCTACCAAAAGCCTACATATGAATTTACAGATCCCTAAGTCGAGGAATTATGGATTTCCCATAAAAATTTTGAACTCCTATTTGACCCCTTTCAAGGTTGTTTTTTGAGAAAAAGGATAGCCTACGTCCTCTCCAGGATATAATCTATCCCCTTACCAAATTTCATTACGATCCGTTCAGCCGTTTAGTCGTGGAAATGTAACAAACAAACAAACAGAGTTACTTTCGCATTTATAGTATTAGTATAGATAATCTAGAATAGAATATTTAATGATTACAAAAAACTGCATTTATAAAGCTAAACTTAGCTAAGGCAAACTATTAAACTTTCAATCAAAAACCAACAGCGAACTACAAAATAATTAATTTAAGTAATTCATTTTGCTTATTTCAGATTTTATTTAGAAAGAAATAATGATTAACACGATGCAGTATTTTAAATTCTACAATCTTTTAATGAAAAGCAGGTATAATTAGATATGAAGAACGTCTAAAGCTTCATATTTTAAATATTACGAGCCAAGATATTATGCAGACGTAAAACACGAAATATTTCTATACAAACAGCGGTCGTCCTACGCATTTACCACAGGAAACCATTATTTTTGTTTTGTGTCGTTTATGAAGTACGTGTTTGTCGACAAATCTAAAATCAAAAAGTTTGAGAGTGAATTTGGGTAATAAAGACTAATTTAATTGCTTTTACCTATTGTATATAAGATATTTATGAATTTGAAGTATTTTGTATTTAAAGTCGATAATTATAGCTTTTATATGTCTTGCACTAATGATCAAGTGTTTTTTTATATTCTGGCACGGCACCTGATGGTAAGCGCGGTGCCGTCCAGTTAGAGTATCAAGTAGCGAGAGACAATCTATCTCTCGCTACTCAACGCCCTGCGCATGATGAGAGTTCATCAGTTTATGATCAATTTAACACATTATTAACAGTTATTTAACTAGGTGCTTATTCGAAAATGTATGTATGTATAGGTACTTGTAGAATATAACTTTATATGTAACATAAAATGTCAAGGTAGTTAGTGTTAAACTTTTGACATAAAAAGTTAAGAAAGAGAAGAACAAGAAACTACGATGTTTAGTTTTCTATGTATTTTATACAAAGAATAAACACATTTTTTTTATATCATAGTCCGACAAACGGGCCAGTGGGTCACCTGATGTTAAGTGATCTCCACCGCCCATGAACATCCACAATACCGAAAGTATCACGTATGCGCTGTCGGCCTTAAAGGACAGGAATAGGGATTAGGTTAGGGAAGGGGGAATCTGGGCCTCCGGATATCTCACTTACCATACGAAACGCGACAGTGAACTGTCACTTTACGTTGGTTTTCTGTGAGACAGTGGTACTACCCCGGTCGAGCCGGCCCATTCATGCTGTAGACAAATGTGTCTACAGCGTGGCTCTACCACTTTTAATGACAAATGATAATCTATGCAAATCAATATCAATTAATGTTGTCTCAATTATTTCCTATTTCGACGAATTATAAAGACATAAAGACTTTTGTGAACAAAAACTGTGTGGACAGTTTGTAGCGTGACCGTATGGAGAAATCGCCGTATCGTGTTAAAACACTTGTCATTCGAAATCGCACAATTCTCCAGTTGTGTCCGTGCGTGATGTGTGACCGATGAAAGCGTTCATTATCTGTTTCATTTATCGCGATATCTTGATAGAAAACCAGCGCAAAGGCCTGTCACGTGGGCGACTCTTGAGACATTCTTTTGCTTGGTTCGTGCGAAAACCGATAAATTTCATCAATTAATATCTTACACTTCACGCTCCAAATGAGAATAAACGTCACTATAAATTATAATCAGTCACGCTTCATAATTGGCTAATTTTAGTGAATTTAGTGATGTTTATACCGGATTAATACTATTTTAAAGATATACGAATAATTTCATTTCATACACGAACGATACCCCTAATAAGAACAGATTAAATACAACATGTCTTGAATATGTGCACGACTACTTGTTGCACGATAATACAAATCCCTATATTATTCAGCAACGGTAAAACGTATCCTGCAACGGACTTAGGTAAAAGTTATAAAACTGCATTTACAACTTTGCATATAAATACACGGTCGCAAGGTATCCTGCAAATGGTGACAGGTGCACAAGCGTGTGCGCTCTGGCGACACCGCTCCGGATACGGGGGGACGATAACACCACCAGGCAATTCCATTCCACTGCCTCCGGAAAGGAGAGAACTTGATTTGAACCTTAAACGTAATAGTACTAAAACTCATATTATAATATCAAGAGAGAAACATGTGGCGCTAGATGGGGCTAACAACACAAAGGGCTTATAATGGACGAAGATTTCCATTGAAACCTTAACAACAGTAGGGCAGGTAAAGAGCATTTCAATAGCCGGATGGGCGTTAGAAAAAAATAAATAAACGATATAGCACGGGTCGGTAACGGATTAAACATTGAACTATCTGGTGTTGTGGCAAAATATAGGATGACCTCTGTATAGTAAGGTTGACAAGAATAGCTTTTGTTAAGAATATGACCCTTTTAATTTTCCAATTGGTCGCTTCATTACATCATTAGCACTGACGGTCAGGTGACGTAAAATTGGCCGCTGGGCAGTTCAAACGAAATATTCATAGCTCGAACACCGAGCCAAGTTAAACCTTCGCAAGGCTACAACTCCACGACAGTTTTGGCGAACTTCATACCTTTACAATGCTTGATTGTAATTCACCTCTCATAGTCCGGTTTCCTTGGGTGGAATACAGATCGAGTTAACCGACTGTTTATGTGAGAACCTAAATGGAGTTGAAACGTTAGAATCGAATGTTCTTTTCTGTCCACAGCATTAAACGTGTCGTAATGAATTAGTATGCAAGTGAGCCGAGCTTCCTCTGCGCCAGTGTTGTATGCCCATGTCCTTTAAAATTTACATAGGTGTAGCCTTCGAAGCTTAGCGTCGTTATGTATTCTGGGTTATGCGGTTTTGCCGGTTTAACGTTGAATTTTACAGTCTACATATGATTTTTTAATATAGATGTTCTATCCGTTGTGTTGAATTTTTAAACCTACGTTAAGCAATGTTGTTATATGATTACGAAAATAAAGGGAAGATATGAATAATAATAATAGAAGTACCTAAAAATATTCAAAGAAAAAACATGTAGATTAACTGTTGCGTTAAAATAAGAAATACACACAAATTTTCATATGTAGTATAAAGAATATAAAATTTGTAACAACATGCACTATATAACCAGATCAAATAAAAATTTCATCTCGTAAATATGTCTAATGCATTTTCCATAACAATTGGAAAAAGATACTTATAACATAAATTTGCAATTTCTAAGTTTGCGTGCAAGATCATCTCGTGGGAAATCCATTAATTCGATTAAGAATGAGTGCTAAATTAAACGATGCATTCGGTTTTGCACTGATGGATGCTATCAAGATCAAAGCGAAGCGCTTTTAATGCTTGATTTAATAGACAAAGAGGGTTTTGTTCGCAGGCCTCGGACCCTTTCAAGCTTCTGATTGGCTTGTTATTTTTATATCTATGGTTTATTACGGTATTATTTCTCCTGCGTCGTATTATGTCAAAATACTGTATTTTAATTTTAACAAACAAATCTTATTAAAAAGTGCTTTTTTACCCAACTGCCAAGGTCGCGCGTATCTTGTATGTATGTTTGTAAATTTCTTTATTACCTCGTATCTTCCAAGCGCCTGGATGGATTTCGACAATTAAGGTATCGTTATATTCGTCTTAAAACCCCAAGTGTCCTTAGATAAGTGTTGGACAAAAAATATCAAAATGGCGCATTTTTGGTGCGAAATAGTAATACATTAATAAAAAAAAATTACCGAACCTATCGAGTAGGGTATCAAAATAAAGGAAATTAAAAAGATTACAAAAATATATATAAGTCATGTTTAAATGTCGGTATCTGTTTTTTTACATTTGGATATCTGTTTTCGCTTAAACTCCAACAAGTAACGCATCACATTCATCAAATATAGTATCATAAGAGTGTGCCGGGACCTTAAAAAGTCTAAAATAAAATAAATAAATCAAATCAAAAACCCGACTGCAAAAACTGCCGGTTTTTGATTATTTTATTAGATTATCAACTTATGCCCATGTTATTTGGCACGGATGAAATTATACTTAATATCATAGCTGTTCAAGATTGTAGTGTGTATATTGTAATGGCAACAGTACGTAGATAGGTAAATATAATATGAGGTATTGAAGTACTTTTCTCAACCAGCGCGGCACGACGGTCCACCTAGTAAGGTAAGTTTTGTGGCACATATATAGATGAGTACATCTATGTGCCACAACACGTGATTTAAGTTCATTACGCATCTTCCTCATGACCTATAAGTGTGAAAATTACACCAGCAATATGTATATACCCTACCACTTATTGATTTCTATTGCGCCAGTTTTACTTGATAAGATAACACAAACGGACAAATTTAAATATTATGAATCTTTTTAATACTGAAGGGTTCATAAAATGTATTTACAAATTTAGTATATTCAGTTTTTATAGATTTGTTATAGCTAAGTATTTAATTAAATTATGACATGGAGCAATATTTATAATGTTATCTAATTAATTAGGCGTTTTGTATCTCATGTTTCGTGTCTTTATGCTCGGCCTCTATTAATTTGCGTTAATTGCCCGGCAACATTTACTTTCGTAATGTAATACAATGACTCTAATTTAGGTAATGGATATACACTGACATGAATTTCATTATGTTCAGGAAGAGTACACAGTAATGGAATATTGTGTCACCAGTCGACAACTAGCTAGCTACTCAATTTTAATTCTTAATATCCATTTCAAAAATGCCACAAACTGGCAATTAAATTTGTAAAATGCTCACCAATGGATGTTTGAATACATTTTATAAAATAACAAGCAAAAATAAGTAAAATCAAAGTGATATACCTACTTAACTTGATATATTAGAATGTTTATTCAATAAATCCGAACTAACTCGATGAATTCCAATAATACTCATGCCCATTATTGGAATTACAGCGTCCCCGAGCAATAAGGATAATTTATATTTCAAGTCTGAGCAAAGTCCTCGAGGAATAACACAAGATAATAATAAAACTAAGGGGAAAACTAATGCAGAAACGTCTATAAATAATGAAAAAATGTCAACCGACACGCCCAGTGTCCATGCTATAAGTATGGATATACTTAGTACTTACCCTATTTCAGTCACCCCTCTCATCGCGCCCTTTGCGTTTCTGCATCGAGTGCGGCCTATGCATCCCCACTGACCCACATTCGACGCATTAACGAAACAACTGTTGTGTATACGCCATAAATATAGTTTTCCTAGTAAAGGAATAATTATGTGTTCAAATTAATATCTTAACTTGACTACCTCGGTGGCGCAGTTGTAATTGCGCATGCGTTACAGCTGCTGTGCTGAGGTCTTGGGTTCATTCCCCGGTCGGGTAAAGAGTTATTGAAGTTTTTCTATTTAGAAATACTCAGTATCAGCCCGGAGTCTGGAATTGCGCCCGGTATGGCGGTAGGCTCGTCCCTTATCACATTATGGGACCGTAATAAATTCTGCGAAAAATGGTTGTACTTGTAACACCTCTGCCTACCCCTTCGGGGATTAAAGGCGAAAGTGTATATGTATCAGTATGTATTAATATTTTATTGTAATTTTTCTCTTATTTCAAGCACTTGTTAGCGAATATTCGTCGACGCGATGTTGCGTAATTTTAACGTGAAATTGGTGTACATTTACATGAAACTATTATTTTTTTAGTAGATTATGTCGCGTTTTAATTTATTGTCACAGTATAAGTTCATGTTTTACTAAGGGTTTGGTTATTGTAAACAAACCCATTTGTGATCCCAAAATGTACAAAAAATTAACTACATTATTTATAACAATTTCAATATTCTTTTATTTGTTTGATGCTGAGGTGATATTTACGTTCGTTTTCTCGTATTGGCTGGAAAAGACGTTAGAAACATATCTTATTTACTTTTGCGACATAAATTATCTCTATTTGCGAACGCAAATACAATAGGAAAATCTAACTTTGAAAAAAGCAACGAGTAATAAAATTGTTATTAGTAAACTGATCCTGGCAGATAAATTTATATAAAATAAAATGGAATGATGTACTTAAGTACGTTACAATAGTGTGATAAACTTGTAAACACCAGGATATGAATATAAAACATATTTTTATATGAAACTAAATGAATTAAAGACATATAAATTTTCAAGATCATTTGAATATCTTCATTGGTATACTTAGTAGTACATTTAACACAATTCTAGTTGTACATTGTAAACAATATACTGCCTTGTTATAAATCTCTATCAAAAGCTACGAAAAACGTAATAAATAAATAAATACACTCAACAGAACACACATTGTGCTTACTCCACACTAAGTCAAACCTGTATCGTGGGTATCACGAACTATGAGGGACTATGGTCTCAACACCCAGACTCGAAACAAATATCAGTCTGTCACACAAACATTAGTCTCGATGCGGGAATCAAAGCCACGGCCTCTCGTTTCACAGCTGTCTACTCGCCCGCTGCGCCACGAATGCTGAAAATACATATAACATTTAATATACTGGCGACGAACTGACGTAATACTGCGAACCCCTACTTGGATGTTAAGCTTTCCATATATATCAATACTGTAAGAAGTCTTACGGACCGCCCACGACGGCTTTCAAAGCTCTTATTCTTATTTAATTGCGTCTTACATTGCTGACAAGTTGTGTAATCAGTAGATTTACGATAGATGCCTTGCAAAGTATGAGGCTAGTTTTGCCAGCTAAGAAAGCAAGGTAGGGCACAGCCGGGTAAAAACCTAGTTTTTCTAAGGCAAATCTGGTTAGTCTGTAAATAAATCTAGTTACTAATAATTTATATATAACGCTAGATTAGCTTTCTAGCACAAGTTTACTATCCTAGCCTACACTTGGCTTCCTTTCGGCTGTGCCTATCTTTGTATGCGGCACGTCTAACTTATCATACACTCAACTATCAACAACAGCTCAACTATCAAAGCACTAGCTTGTGTTATAATTTTAAAAATTAACCCCGCGTGTTTCGGGCGTTATATTTCTCATTACTTTGTGTTAAATAATAATTTGATTAATTAGTGTAATTTATAGTTGTATTAAAGACTCTTGAATAAAAAAAAATATGTTTGCCTTTGCTCTCAGTTCTCCAAGTGTCAAGAGTCTCGGTTCGTTAGAGAATCATTCCGTACGCATACTATGAATGGAGGCTTCTTCTTTGTCTTTCTTTGTTTGTGTGTGTAAATATGGTTTTCTTGGGTAATTAGTGCAGTGAAGACCACTGATACCTCTTTCAGTGTGTTTCTCGGCTAGGTTGACGGTTATCCCGCCATAGGATGGAAGTATAGCGCCCTTTAAAAGTATTATTGTATAATTCATCAACAGATTTTAATAAAACAAACTAGCAGTCCAAGCTTATATCAGTTTTCAATACATCGAAAAATTGCGTCCAAGTTGGTACAGAAGTTATGTGGATTAGCGTGCACGAATGGAATTTGTTTACTATATTCTTGTGTAGAAACAGATTGTTGTCCCGCAATCTGAAAGAATTTAGCTCAACTGAGATGTCACTTCCGTTGTTAATAAATTCCAGATATTATGAGAAATGACGGAGCGCATAGTTATTTCCTGTAATTATTCAGTAGTAAACACTTGTTGTAGAGCGACTAATTTAACTGCTTGACTAATAAAAATGTGTACATTTGTCATAGTTATACATACTAAAAAGTTATAAATGTCAATCAATAGAACAAGACAGAACACTGTATAATTATCACAGACATACACGATAATTAGTAAGGAGCTCAAAGTTTGCTTATATTAAATTAAATAGAACGAAGATATTTTAAATAATGCATAATTATTAATCATTTAATTTTTTTTAATATGTGCTTTTTATAACTATACATACATATATACACTCCCGTCTGTAATTAGTCCGAAGGGGTAGGCAGAGTTCTAACCAGTACACCCACTTTTCGCAGACTTTATTACGGTCCCGTAATGTGATAGGGGGCGAGCCTATCGCCATACTGAGTACTGAGTATTTCTAAATGGAAAAACCCAATATCACTTTACCCGACCCGGGGATCGATTCCGAGACCTCAGCACGGCAGTCGTAACGCATGCGTAATTACATCAATTATTTTATTAATTAACCTCTACAAAATTATAATTTATCCTTATAATTTTTTCGCTTCCAAATATTTATTACTCATTAGTAGTCAGTTTCTACAGTATAGGCACGGTACCGTGGTATAGGCATCAGGAATGCGTCACTGCAGAACAGGACGCCATACAGCCGGTTACGGTAATGACGTCATTATGCGTTGCATTGTAAATTTTAACTGAATTGGCGCTATCACATCAATTATCTTGATCATATTAAGTGTATTCACTGTTACCTAAGGAGCCTAGTATTAATTTCATATTTTATTATAATTCATCACTAAAACCTTCTTACCAGTGTGGGTGAAATATCGAAAAACACCATAAACCAAGAATTCGTGTCCAAACAATTCGTTCAAACGTGCGCGTTGAATCGTATCAGTTTATAGGTATCCCAGCTATAATCAACTCAGAAAATGAAAGGAACAAAAGAAACATAAAATTGATATTATCTCTGAAAACATTCGGAACGCATCCGCTGGCCCGTATGCAATTTAAAAATAACGCATACATTTTGGCTAACGATTCCGTTTCGTCGCGAATTTCATATTGTTACAGAGAGAGATGAATGCTTGTATCTTGGAAGCCAACTTCACATTAGGCAAGCCGGTTATGAAACCTGTGCTATTGTTTCTAAAACATTTACTTTTGATATTTAGTATACGCCACAACAAGACGAATCGATGACATGTTGGTGTAACGGATATTTAGCAAATTTTAAATGTGTTGACTATTGTTGCGTTTTGGACTACTTTAACCTATTTGATGAGTTTGGTGTCTAAAAAACAGAAATATTATAAACTGTTTTTCTGTTTCGGTTTTCTTTACCATTTCGGTAAAGAACTATTTGGTTGACTAAGTTAAGGAAATGACAAAAGTTGCCATTCAAAAGTGAAAGTTATCAATAACGACGGTATCCTTCACAATGCTGTTATACCAACATATGATAAAGAATTCGCAATCGAGTAACTAATGTCGGAGACGAATGGATTCACTGCGAATTTAACTCTGCACGAATACTGTATTATGACAACACCGAGGTAATGGAGTTTTAATGTTATGACCTTAATTATGGCGCCTTATAAGGTCATTTCAATTTGTATATCAAATTATATCGAAATATTAGTTGAAGATGAGAATAAGTAATTACATACAATAACCATGGCAACTGTGTAGTGAAGTTATACAGAATAACAGCTGGTAATTGATAACGGAAGTCTGAATACTAGGCAATGGTAATCATAAATGTACCAAAGCAACTAAACATGGTTAATGAAAAAATAGGCAAGCCTCAATAAATCAATCAGCTAAGTTCCCTATTTGTCGGATAACATGGTTTATTTAAAACAATAACAATACCAACCCTTTTATACACTGCGCCACTACTGGGCACGGACCTCTATTAATAAGTGGTTATAATTATAAATATTAATAAGCCTCGGTCTACCAAGCTGGCCTAATCTGGGTTGGTAGACTTCACAAATCTTGAAAACTCTTATTAAAAATTCTTTGGTATGCAGGGTTTATTTATGAACAACAATAGTTTCAGTAGTGGCTAGCAATCAGGCAAATTGTTCACCTGACGATATCTGATCTCCGACGCCTATAAACACTTACAAAACCAAAAGTGTCATGGTTGCGTTACCGACCTTAAATCCGGAAATTTTATTCGCCGTTCAAAACGCAAGGGCAAGGAATCTTTTCACATTGGTTGCCTGGAAGACGGCAGTACTATCATCGGTATTGTACGAAAATTGTATTGAAATTTCGCACTAAAGTTTGAAATTGAATATAATTGGTAGCTCGGTTTGCATTGCATCATAAAATTATAGACTGAAAAAACTACTCGTGTAATTTATGTATTATACAGCATACAGCAGAATGTGATGGTAATTGAAATTTATTTGCCGAATTATATTAGCAAATCTGCTATCTACTTTTGGACGTTTTATTTTAATGTTACACTTTTTTTATTTTGCTGTATTTAGTATATCTTTTCACTTGCACAAGTGCCGGCCATGTCAGCCCCTTGTAAATTCAACTTTCGTATAAGGTGTCCATAATTTCCTGGCGCCTCGTTCGTGTATAGTGAGACGGAAATTCGCTTCCTTTGCTTTTCACTTGGCTGCACTCCGTGGGCAGCTCGCTCGTCACACGCTCGAGTAAGAGCCATTGTTTCCACACATTGTACCTTTAATGGCTTTACATCTATAAACACGTAATCATTCTGAACGGATAAGGTTTATGTACGACCTAGACAATGGCTTATGAAACTTGAGCTATTGTTTTGTCTTTTTACGTAAATACGCCTAATTATATGATGATAAATATAGGTGAAATCCAGTTATAGATAGTAGTGGCTATGGCTACAGCACATTAGATTTTTATTAAATGTCGATCCCTTGCTCACTGAAAAACTTAACTATACCACGGCAACTGTTTATTATGTCGGGATGAAAAGTAGCCTATGTGCTATTCCTATAATCTATCTCGCCAAATTTCAAGCAGATCCAGCCGTTGTAGCGTGATTGAGAAACAATTATCCATCCACGAATCCATTCATTCAAACATTCGCATTTATAATATTAGTAGGATAGTAGGATGTCAATTAGCACACACATTCTGAAACGTAGGCACCTAATTCGTGGTGGATTGTCCACTGATCAGTTCTATTTCGTGAAATCTTGAGTCATTCTTTGCCTTGGAAAGCAATTTGTTTTGATTGTCATCACATGGCTTGACTTATCTTGTACGGTCACTAGTTGATTGGATGTATTCGTCCTTGAGCCTGTGTTGGTCAAGTCCATATATTGTGTGAAGGCCACAACAATAAATCGTACAAGTATTTTTAGGATCGGAATTCTAAGATTTAACCACATAAGTCTAGGATTGCTTAGTATTCTGCAAAGCTGTGCTGGCTGTGTTACGTATTTATTACCGCATAGGTAATTTGTTTCGGTGCAAACGCGCTGAGTTCATTGGCTTATTGACAAAACACTCGACGCGTCAAGGAAACTGTGCTGTAACTAATAAGCGTGACAATAGGTGGTTCCATATCAATATTTGCGCTATAATTATTTTCTGTGAAAAGGTGTATAGTTATAACGAAACTGGAGATGAAGTACAAGGCCTTCCCCCGGGAGCACTCGGGAACGTGGGGTCGCTAATTCCCAAAATTTCGCGACAAGGCTGATTATCATTAAGTTCACTTTATAATTTGCTTTGTACTAAAAAATGTATACTCATTAAATATACAGAATATCCTAGATACCATTCAATACAAATTTCAGACGATGTAATCCAAATATATTTCTCAATATTTCAAAAGTAGCTTTATTTAGTTCCAATTCACATACAAACTTTCTTTATTTATGTTTATAACATTTTTTAACATACCCAGTTTCTCGACATGAATTTGGTTTCAAAGATCATTAACGAATACTTTTCATTCTAACTCGTTATGAAGTAAGCTGTATTCACTGGCCACATTGCGCGGCTCATGCTAATCTTGGCAGAGAACGTACAGAAATTCGGGTCACATACACATGTATAACAGTGTTTGTTCCCTTAGGAATATATTAACGTGTTCTACATGTGTTTGAGCCATACTATATGTACTTGTGACAGGTTGTGATTTGAGACTATACTCGTATGCTTCATTCGAAAATCTACGCATTAAGAGTCTCATATATATATTAAATAAATACACAAACAGTCACACACATAGTCCGAACCCCACACTATGTCAAACCTTTATCGTGGGTATCAAGAACTACGAGGGACTAAGGGTCCCACAACACCCACCCGAAATAAATATCTGTTTGTCACAGAAACATTTGTCTCGGTGCGGGAGTCAAACCCACGGCCTCTTGTTTCACACCCGGCTACTCGCCCGCTGCGCTACGAATGTTGGTATACCTGTTTAGAATAGTGTTGTGAATTAAAAGTATCGTCTTCATTGAGCAAATAAACAAGATGGTGAAACCAGCAATAAATTGCACGCTCTTAGAAAGTCTTACACAATTCAAAAGGTTAATATTCAAACGCTAAAGAAGTGTGTAGTTTTTCAAGCTCAGGTAGAATCTTGGTGAGAGTTATCAAGCACACGTATACAGGATATTATAGTATTGTGTGTGCATATGTTAATTTCGTTAACATTACACAACTAATATATTTACTACATTTTATATTTAGCAAATATGAAAATCTTAACAAAATATGCACATTTTATGTAGAATAATGAAGGGAAAGCAATAAAACCCAGAGGGCTTTTAGAACTAGTATCAGCTTGCTTATAATGGACGTCGACGCGTGCATTCTCTCTATATGAAAATAGCCCTTCGGCGTTGTGACAAAACATGTCGAGTGGGAGTTTTAAGCACGTGCTGTATTATGTATTCATACTAACTTTTTTTGTCACACCGTATGACCTACTGCCGTAATACACCGTGGTGATGTTCAATTTCATGACAAAATTGGATAATTTCGCTTGGAACACCTTTACAATAAAATCACAAAATTATATTAATCAACTTTTACTGTTCTTACAGAAATAATGCCTTGCCATAAAAACAACTTTCCTAAGCTATAAACATGATATAATCTAAAAGTCAATAAATTCATGTTCGTAGTGACAATACGCAGCTGGCGCAATAGGCTCCTCTTCGTATTTATCAAAATTGCTAGTGTCAGTGGGGTTTTTACATTTAGGCACAAAAATTGGTTCAACTCGACAGTTCAAAATAGCATCCCATTCTATTCCACTGAACCACTTATGGTTCTTGTAGTCCAACACTCCATTTTTCATGACACCGAATCGCTTGCTTATGTCCACTTGTAGAACATTACGTACCAGATCTCTAAGATCCGAACTGAAGCTAGAGGGACATCTGTACTTTCCAGCGACTATTTTTTCATACGTCTTCATAGGTTCATTTGCATAAAATGGAGGGTATCCTGCATTCATCTCATATAGTAAGACTCCAAACGACCACCAGTCTACAGAGAATCCATATCCCTTGCTTAGTATCAACTCAGGAGCTAAATATTCTGGTGTTCCGCACAATGTCCACGTTCTACCTTGTAATACTTTGCAAAATCCGAAATCTGTAATCTTCAAATAGCCATTCCTATCCACCATTATATTCTCTGGTTTTAAATCACGGTATACTAAATTGCAGAAATGCAGATATTCCAACGCTAAAATGACTTGACTAGCGTAAAATTTCGCCAATGGTTCGTCAAATTTATTCATGCGACGAAGATGCATGAACATTTCACCGCCAGGTACGAAAGGCATAATAAAATAAATGTAGCTGTTATCCTTGAAACTACATTCCATAGACACCGTAAAAGGAAATCGGATTGCTTCAAGAACACGCTTTTCGTAAAGCGAATGTTCAACCTGTTTCATCTTAATTATTTTTTCCTTCTCTAAAACTTTCATCGCATACAGTTTATTGTTCTTAGAGTGTTTCAGCAATATTACTCTGCCAAAAGCACCCGTGCCCAGCGTTTTTATACGTTCTAAATCATAAAAATCGATACTGAAATTTGGTTTTTGACACCAGCGTTGTTCAAATTCATGTTTTAACTTTATCAAGTATTTTGTGTATTGTAGCTGTTGTTGCTCTGTGTATCCATCCCGTGGTTCCGCTGAAGTGGACGGCGAGCCTGTTCTGTATGCCATGCTCTTGGAGGGTGCGTAAGATTTATTAGAATACATTTTTATTATTTGCGTTAATGTCAATAACTAACCTTTACGACATAGCCCTCGAGATGCTCAAATTGATTTTTTATAATAAAATGAGGTGTTTATCTTTACAAGAGACTTAAGATTTTTTCTATTCATATTACCTGGGGAGTCAAAAATTCCTCGCTTTGCCGACATCGAAGGTATAAGGGTGCAGAACGACGGGGGTAAGGGGTTGAACGAACTGCCGAGGGAGTAAGGTGGAATCAGCTGTGTTTGGGGGTGTCACGTCCGTACCGCCGCCAAACGGTCGCCGTCTCGACAGGCTTATTGATCAGACAGTCACGTGCAATTTATTTACTTTAGGAATATTTCCATAGCACGTACATATATACCGTCGGCAAAGTTTGGAAAGCGCGCGAGCCACAATCTGAAGTGTATTTTAATGTTGACGTAAATTTATATCAACTTAGCTTAAACAATACTGGCAGACAACCACCAGCTGTCGATCAGTATTTTTTTATGAAATAAACTGAATTCGGAATCACTGAAGTTTTAAAGATATCACATTTGCCGTTTCACTAAACTTTTCCAGTTCCAGGACAAGTTTTTCAAAAACAATTTTGTCGATACGAGTCTTCAATTTTCGGCGAAGCAATCAGCTAAAAGATTACACTCTACTATAACTGCGTGAGCTATTACGCATCCATACTTTGGAATCGATGTATCGACGATAAACTACAGAGTAGTGATGTTGTTCAGACTTTTTTAATCTCCATTATCGGCCGAAATGTCCGAAGCGTGTCAATTGTCTATCGATAAGCAATTCGTATCCATTGGGGTCGAGTGCTTAAGCCGCACCTAACGAATATAGCTATAATAGCCGAGAACAGTTATATCAGATATGGATTTTATTATCCATTTCATAGAAACTTGGTTTATCACTTTCATTCTCGTATAATAGTATTGTATGCTCATTTAGCGTTATCAATTAGTAAGGAATTTGGTTATGTCAACTATAATTCTATTTATTCATAGATATTATCCCTTTCCACTCCTGTTGTTTTAAGCTACTTTACAATAGTCATTGTGTTATAGGCCAAATATTTTATTAATGTAACATCCAGATGTCCTTAGACGTTATTGTAGTCATCGCTAAGTAGATATAATAGAGCAAGCTCTTATACGTTAAACGAGATTTCGACTCCTATTTTTGTAAATAAATTCTATTCTATTTTTTTTTATAGTATAGTCCGACAAACGAGCCAGTGGGTCACCTGATGTTAATTGATCTCCACCGCCCATGAACATCCACAATACCGAAAGTGTCATGTATGCGTTGTCGGCCTTAAAGGACAGGAATAGGGATTAGGGAAGGGAAAGGGGAATCTGGGCCTCCGGATATCTCACTTACCATACGAAACGCGACAGTAAACTGACACTTTACGTTGGTTTTCTGTGAGACAGTGGTACTACCCCGGTCGAGCCGGCCCATTCATGCTGTAGACAAATATGTCTACAGCGTGGCTCTACCACTTCCAAAAATTTTGGAAGTGGTAGAATATTATTTTTTTGTGATAAAGTTTAATTTAAAATCACTTCAGAGTAGGTGATGATTAATATTATGTGAGATTAACAGTCAGCACTCCCTTTTATTATTGACCAAGATTTCCTTATAAGTGTTTGGTAATTGACACATATCTTATTATGTTGTATTAAGGTTGAAAGTCGTAGATAACGAATGGTCGCGAAATAAAAACTATCGTATACAGCCGTTACAATACCGCTATCGACACTTACTCGTACGAGACTCCATTTTTATAAGTATGACGCATGCTTAGATACTCGCATTGTGTGCTATAAAATGATTAGTATATTGATCCTTCGAGCCAGATGTTTTTCTTAGTAACACGAGGATGAACTACTGTGGATGTATAAATTTGGCTATAATTAACTACGTTTTTACGCTTAATCCCGCTACTGAGCATGTTGCACGTCAACAAACCATTCAAGTTAAAATCATACACAATAATCCCTTGTTCATTTTGTTGGCCGTTGCAAGTCTTAAAATCAGCGTAGAAATAATCTCGTTAGTAGAAAACTAGTCGTATCTACTGATTACTTCTAAGGATATTGCGTGATTGACAAATGTCGACAATCATCCGTGCGTGTTTGTTACGGTTGTCGACAAGCGACGTCGTGCGATCATAATAACCACCTATTAAGATTAACAATTCATCGAATTAATCGACTGTGTTCTGTTAATTAGAATACATAATCGATAATTATATCATACTATACTTGTTGTAACGTTATCTAAAAAGAGTTTATTTCGTATTTCATTAGAATGTTCCAAAAAGTTTATCTGGCATAATTGTGTTGAGTAGCGAGGGATACATTGTCTCTCGCTACTTGATTCTTTATCTGGACGGCACTACACTTACCATCAGGTGCAGTGTGGTCAATTAGCCGTGCCAGGATAAAAAAAAAATGTGTTGCGTTCGGAGCAACTCGCTTTAAGAAAGTTTATTTTATTTCCGTGAATGACGACACCAATAAGTCACTTGCCTGATAATAAGTGCCACGCCTACCTATAAACACCGATAATACCATAGTACAACCGAACATTGATAATGTACAAAGTACTGCATGCCACTGCGCTGCGTTCGTCACTTCACGACAAAATGTTGTCTCATAATAACAATACATTCTTTCTTGGCAGCTTTTTCTTCTTCATCTTCTTAGACGGCCACTCGCATAAGATATCCTTATTTGTAAAGCCTTATTAAAATTCACCAGTTCCATTCACTATCTTAAGTAATAACACTGGAATATCCTGTGTTAATGAAATGGAAACAAGAAAAAAAATTGAATCTACAACGGTAGAATTCTTGAAAATATTGTCATATATTTTACCGTCTGTTTTACCCATCTACTTAAGAAGCCCTAGTTGCTGAGCTATAGAGATCCTCTAATAACAGTGCTTATAAGGAAAAGAGCAACCACGACACCCAAGCGGATGATATTCAATACACTGGTGTCATTGTCACAAATCGTCGAATAACATACAAAGTATTACAAAGCCTGTTTGTGTTTATGAGTTCATAGAATTGTATGATCGCGGAGATATGTGTTACTCTCAATGTTATTCGATTGTGCTCTTGCATTAACTGGTCAGTTTTGACGCTTGGTTGTTTGGTATTTTAATAGGCAAGTTTGTGCAAGGTTTTTATATCATAAGGCACAGACAGTTCATTTATTAAAACTATTGAATAATAGTTGATTAATTAAGATACATATAGGAAATTATCATTTATAAGAAGATTAAATTAAATTGTGCTGACTTCATTCAACAACGTTTATCTACTTGAATATGATATATTGGATACCCTTCATACTGGATTATGATTTGAAGTAATATTTATACAAAAACAATCGAGTTGCCTTTAACTTCTCAAACGTGCGCTCAAATTCAAGACTCACTAACAGATAATTATATTGTAAGACTAACTTTGAATCGTACATTCGCATACATAATACATCAGTGAAAAACTTATTTAATTTTGTCTAAGAGTATAACTTCAACTTGTAAATAAAACTGACCAGAATATTCTAGTTTTTAAATTACTCTGAAACAAAAATATTTCCCAAGAATCAAATCTATCTCAGATTACTTTCTCAAGCATCCTCTACCTGCTAATGAAAACACCATTCAAAATTGATTCAGTTTCAAAGAACAAGTAGACAAAACAGACATACAAATGTTTTAAAATCGCTTGTTAGTTACGTGCAGAAACTTCGATCAACAATACAATAATATTATATTGTTGATCGAAGTGCAGAAACCTTAGTATAGGTTTCCTTTATTTCGAAGTTATAGATAGACACATACATACATATACACTCACGCCTGTTATCACCGAAGGGGTAGGCAGAGGTTACACCTCAGTACACCCACTTTTCGCCGAATTTATTCCGGCCCATAATGTGATAGGGGGCGAGCCTATCGCCATACTGGGCACAAATTCTAGACTCCGGGCTAATACTGAGAATTTCTAGATAGAAAAACCCAATATTACTTCACCCGACCCGGGGATCGAACCCGAGACCTCAGCACAGCAGTCGTAACGCATGCGCAATTACAACTGCGCCACCGAGGCAGGCATAGACAGACACTTAAATTTATTTATTTGTATGAATATTGTCTCCTAATATAAATCTGTTTAAAAAACAGAATTCCCTCCAGAGGTCTCTTCTGATATTGAATTATAGTTTGAACAGTTGTCCTGGCTCCTATATCACTAAAATTAAAACGTTATTTCTTGGATTTTAATGTATGGTCTATATGGCGTTGAGATCGCCTCTCCTCACATGATGGTAAGTAAGTACCGTTGGCGAAATGCTGTTGCACTCATTACATCTATAGGTACATAGTTTTGGAACTTTTTTACGTCACTTAAAACTAAAGTATAGTATTTGGATTTGCAACGTGTAGTAAAGTTATATCATCGCTCGGTGAGTAAATAAGCAAGGTCAAGGAGCCGGCTAAGGATACTACGTGCCGTATCTTGATGTTGTTCAAAAACCTCATTTGATATTCACTAGCTGCTGATCTTCAGTTTATCATCAAGAATTTGTGGATGTATTTCAAGGTTACTGTTTTTGCGTGGTTGAATGTGTATGATCGTTCCGGATAAGTAGTATATGGGTGGTCTGAGGTTTGATTGATTAATTGTATTTGGTGGTGTTTTTCTATTGTGTATTTTATTGGTGTTATTTCTATTGGGTTCTATTCTGTCAGTTATATTTATAACTTGCTAATCTTTTCTGTTTGGGTTGTCGTGATAAATCACATGAAAAGGCAGAAGCTTCCAATTAACAACAAAGTTAATAAAATAAATATATGTGCAATCCAAACCAGAAAAAATCCATTAAAACTATTACTACATATATTTAACGTGACGAAATCATTACTCCTTTATACATTCACATCGCGTTTGTAGTCAGATACGTGGTGTGTAGAAATAATAATAGCCACTGCAATGTATTAGAGCAATCAATTGCAGTTGCTAACTCCAATGCTGCAAGCGTTCGTTCGACGAGATTTATGAGTTGCGGTTGTCGGTCAAGGTTGTGAAGACCCGCAGTCCGCGTCGAATGTTGGCACAACACCAGAAATAGTTCGTAATACCACGCTAAACAGTACATGGAGCGACATAGTGTGGAATGTTCGCAAACTATTTACGCATCCGGATACACAATAGATGGTATATCGAAGGTATTTAGGAGATTAGTTGCGGGTACATTAATAATGACTACCTGAGTGGGGAGTGGTAAATGTTTAGCATAAAACGGAGTGCCTTCCACGCTCCGGTGTTCGGTTGAGTTGTGAAGAAGACTAGGTGATAGCCAGGATATTCGTGTTTCGTTCGCGGGGCAGTAAGTGTAAAGTGTAAACAGTTCAATGGCCGCGTAGTTCAGCTTAGAGGGTAGTGGTGGTAGATTAATTATAAAGAGAAGCCTTAGGTGAATCCTGACATGCGTTTATGTTAATATTAGGCACTGATATGTATAACAGTGTTATGTAAATCAGTCAATAAAATGGTTAACATTGTATTTGTCCTTGTTACTAACAAAAGATTGATGAAAAGCCACATTTGAAAAGTGCCCGTTAACCACGTGACGATGGCGAGGCGGTTATATTTCGAGGACACTAGACCGTTTAAAAACTTGACAGCGAACCCGTTTCCAAATGTACGATCGCAACCGGTCATGTTGAATATTCAGCGCGCGATAATTTCGGTACGTGTTTTGACGTTAACTCGAAAGCATAACGTAAACAGTGAAAGTAAATACTAATATCGCGAACTATTTCTGTCAGTGCGATATATTTAATAACTAGCTGTTGCTCGCGGCTCCGCCCGCGTGGAAGTTATTATCGGGAGCAGAAGTATACAATCCAAGGAGTTGTCTTCTGCACTGAGGCTCCTATAACGCATCCTGGGTCTCAGGTGTTGTGCCTGAACCTTGAGATTGCATTTAAAGAATACCTCATAAGTTAACCCCTCACGTCGCCCATTTTAGGAATGATTTAGTAGAAACGTTGAAACACGTATTTCTTTATTTCTTACCAAAAGCCTAAATATGAATTTTCAGATCCCTAAGTTGAGGTATTGCAATATTAATTTTGCGGCGGAGATATTTTAAAACTGTTATATCTCCTAAGATATTGATGGAAATTAAATGACGTAAGGGCAACTTTGTTCAAAATTAAATAATTGTGATGAATAAAGTATTTAATATTTGGATAAGGATTATTGCCATGTTTATAAAAACCCATTCCCAAATAACGCATTATTTCAGAACAAATTCGATAACCATTAAAAAGGTTATAGTGAGCCAACCGAAAAAGATAGACATATGCTATTGCAGACTTTTTTTAGAACTTTTCATGAGGAACAATTCCGTGATACATGATTGTTACATAACTTTAGCCGTTTGCGGAGCGCACGCAACGGAAGCTCTCAAAAGGAATAAATTTCCCCGTTTTTGCAACATTTTTCATTGCTGCTCCGCTACTATTGGTCATAGCGTGATGTTATATAGCCTATAGGGCTCCTCGATAAATGGGCTATCCAACTCTAAAATATTTTTTCAATTCGAACCAGTAGTTCCTGAGATTAGCGCGTTCAAATAAACAAACAAACTCTTCAGCTTTATATATAATATAGATTTGCGCATGACCTGCCGCCGTCGACGAATTGCTTGAAAGCACCAAATTGTGAAATATGGAATGGTTAATAAATTATAAAGTCTAGGTTGTTGTAGACTAGGGTTACCAACCCTGGAATTCAAATACTAGGATTTGAAGTTAGAAAAACCAGGACAATTCAGTTTAAAAACAGGACGCACCTTTGTTTTAAAATATCGTAAACACTTGCGAGCCGAGAGGCCGCCCCTAAAGTAAGTATTGCAAAAGTGATGTACGAATTTTAAAATACAGGACCTTATCAGGGTGCTTTAAAAACCCAGGACGCTGCTTAAAAACTATACAGGACATCTCAGGACACTGTAAAAACCAGGACATTATCTGGACGGTTAGCAACTCTATTTTAGACAGCATACGGCGAGGTATTTCCGACGATGATTTTTTTTAATACATCATTCAGCGACTAGTTCATTAGCAGATTGGGTTTGTAATAATTATTTCACGTTCGATACTTACTACGCGACCGTTTATCAAGACAAATAAATAAATGGCAGTATCCATTAACATCATTCGCACGAAGGCGAGCACTAAAAGGTTTCGACAGGTTACAGTATCAGATGACACCGGGATTAATATTTATTTTCAGTTATCGCTATTAGTATTACAACGCTATTACGAATATACATTTTTGCAAATGTTTATCTTGTGTTCTTTGCAAACACGTTCTAATTTCTCCGCCATGCAAATGTGTTTTTGGGATATCTTATTTGGTGTGTTACATTAGCGCAATGTCAGTCAAAAGTTCACAGTGGTCTTTATGGCCTTCAACCCGCCCTACCTTCGTCAGTTAAAAATATCCATTACCTTTAACATTATGCTTAAAAGCATCATTGTCAGTGGTGATAGATTTGGTCTAGTTTTTTATTCTTTTATCTTGTATTCACAAAAGCATTTTATCATTAAAATTAATTTTATACAATTTGCGATCAATCAATCTGACAATATGAATAACTATCTAAAAATCTATCGCTGTTTAATTTCAATATCATATTGAAATTAAACCTTGATCTTACCATTTGTTAGTAACGAAAAATTTGAATACTAGCTATTTAATAATTTAATTATCGGTTAGAAAAATATCAATATTTATTTACGTCAACAACTCGGTCAAATCGAGATTAGACTCTACACCTACACGCACAATAAATGATTAAGATAAATTGCCAGCAAAAAGTAAATGGATTTTCGATTCAATCTAAATGTAATTGTTGAATTTGTGTGTGGATTTATTTACTGGCGTCCTGTGTTTACGATTCAATTCCATTTACCTATCGTTTTGCAACGATTATATCACTCACAACTGCAGTTCTACTATTCCTCGTCATATTTTTGTTTTGTCTATGTGTCGGGACTGTCGGGAGGCGAGTCTCGACTCGGCTTTGATGTTCAACTGAATTGCCTATGTGATATTTCACGCCCTTAATAGCAAGATGTACGGTTATTCCTACGTTAGTTATGATGTTTAATAACTTTGATTCTTCGTTTGCCTTATTTTTTAAGAAACGTTATGGGAAGTTTGATTCATTGTTGATTATTACTTGCTTAATCGGCAAAGGAAAACACTCTAAGAATACCTGAATGCATGCCTGAGTTGTAGGCATTATTATGGGGCTAGTATTATTATGGGGTGGTCTCGGTGACCAATAAATTAATTGCTCTGTGATCTGATATCGGGCGCCAGAAAGTGCGAAAACATTTCATCTAATCAAACTATACCTAGCTAAACAGTTTTTACCTGATTCCATAGATTTTCCGTCTTTGATAGAATTTGGATAACGTATCTTCAACGGATTATTCGGACTACATTACGATGGTCATCCCTAAGAATTAGAGATTAATCGAAGTTGAATGATTTGATTTATTTTCGGTTTGCGCAGTGCAGCTTTTAGGAAATTGAGTACTACACGCAAAAATTTGGTGTAATGGTGTATGTTTAAAAGGAAACGCGTGTAACAATGGACTTATAGGTTGACTGGTAGAGAATCCCTCAGACAATAAGTCCGCCTGTACATTAAAAATTTTAAAAGTTTTAATATTGGTTCGATCATCCCAATTTTTTTTTGAAAATCTTAGATTACATAAGATGCATTTTAAAATTAGGTAAAAATATATTTGATTCTCATCACGAGTGGTTTAATTTACATGTCACATGATGAACTTGAAAACCGTTTTATTTTTAATATCCTAATTGGGTAGTATAATTACTAAATTAAAACTACCTAAACTACCTTTCGTCTAGTATATTGGGTAAATAGTCTGTTTCAGGCTGACAAACTCAAAATCTCGAAAGTTATTGATTTTTATCAACTCACATTATTATATCTGCCTAAGGAGTATGAAATTTCATCAGTTATATGTGTATAGGCGAGTAAATAATTTCGCTTCATAACAGTAGTATAAAAGTAAAGAAAGCAATTCCGGTATACAATTCGTAGTAACTCCTGCCGTAAATTGCATTCTTATACCCAGCAGCATTGGCATGTGCGTATGGCATATGATAAGCAAGTCTTGTGATAAATAAATACACCCAACAGTCACACACATAGTTCTGACCACACACTAGGTAAAACCTGTATCGTGGGTATCCAGAACTACGAGGGACTACGGTCCACAACACCCAGACCCGAAACCAATATCTATCTGTCACAAAAATATTTGTCTCGGTGCGGGAATCGAACCCACGGCCTCTCTCACAGCCGTCTACTCACCCGCTGCGCCACGGAGGCTGTCAATTAAATTACTACTGTCTTTAAAAGTGTGAAAATACAACTTGACATTTAATTCTCATGGCATCTTTATAAATCCTTTCTTCTTTGTTCGTCCTCGTTTCTAGGTTTCTGTGTCACTGTGAGGATGTCATTTGTGAAGATAGCGTTATATTAAAATGCATCTTAAATTGTCTCTCCTAGTTTTTTGAAGATGATTAATGTTTCAACAATTAATGTTGGCTTATATATATTTTTGGACAAATCCTATTGTCTATTGAGATCATTTTTACAATTTTAGTGTTGACATCATATTGAAAGGTATTTATATCAGGATTTTATGAATTTAAAATCAAATAATTATATAATGAAATAACAATAAATAAATAGTAATCGGCTAGGGCCGAAACATAGGCCTGAAAAAAAATGTGGAAAAAATAAATCAAGTGTAAACTATCGTCGTAATTTATTAACTTGAGGTCGGCCGCACATTGGATACAATTTTTATCGAACATACACTTGCGTCACTTGTAGTACGAATAAGTCCGCACAGTAGTATTCACGACTAAAAGTGCACCCTCATACAGTATTTAGAGGTTCGAAAATTTTATTTATTCGTATGACTCCATTTACTTTGCGTTTACATTTTGTTTTCCGCTTTACAGTGAAACGTTTACATTTGTTTATACTGTAATGGAGTCTTGAGGAGTCTACACACAAAAATGTATTATTCTGTCTTTCTTCCGCCCCCCGCTCCCCCTTCTCAAAACAATCATGCCGGGCCTACTTCTTCACACTACGCCTTGAGCAAAAAGGTGAAGAAACGGTCAAAGTTTTCGTGTCAAAGAACTCAGCAGGCCGCAAAACGGCCAAACATCGCACCCCAACTCTAGACCCCCGACAAAAACCAGATGTATATTATTCCCGAATATTTATTTAACATCCAAAATCTATGATACTTTATATCCAACAGCTTTGTTCCAAACCATATCCAGTCCTCCTGTAAAATGTATTTTTGCCATCTATATACCTTAAATGCGATATGGCGTATCTTTGGTGAACGTTGCGCTTAAAAGCGCAGTAATACCTTCAGCGGTATCAATACTCGAGGTTACTCAGTGGAATGACTCATGCATCTTGTAATGAATACTTTATATTTACAACACCCACAGGAAATTGTGAAGGAGGTTATTTAGAAACGGGACTTGAGTGTCCTGACATTTGTCATTTATTCATACAAATACAAAATTATAATAGTTGACAGCGTCGGCGTTTGTAAGAGTATACCTATTGCTAATTCAATATTGTTAAGATTTATGATAGTATAAATATAGTTGAGATGCACATCTTTAAGTACATTTTTAATGATAAAGTTTTTTCAGTATATCATACTCTTTAGTGCTATTGTAAACAAAATTTACATCATAATATTACTCACCGAAAATACAAGCCATTTTCTATAGATAAATAAATAAATAACACTCAACAGTCCCACACATAGCCCCGATCCCACACTAAGATTCGAGTCTTGTGTCGTGGGTATCAGGGACTACTACTACGAGAGACTTTCTCACAACACGCAGACTCCGGACGTAAATATCTGTCTGTCACACAAACATTTGTCCCGGTGTGGGAATCGAACCCACGGCCTCTCGTTTCACTCGCCTACTGCGCCACGGAGGCTGTCAAGATGTTTGTGCATTTTGAATTCTTAGTGATTCCACATCGAGCATTTATTTACGTCTGCGTCTAAAATTCGTCATGTAATTACAAGTTTGAGGACGTCGAAGCCACTTCGGTGGGTGTTCCCTCGTGTCTCACGTAGGTAGAGTCACTTTCGTTGTCAACGGCCGCCTGCCGTTTCTCATTAATGTTTAGGAGTCGCCCCTTTTGTCCTCTATCGTGTTGTATCAAAGAAAACATTCTTGTTCGTCCTTGCATCTGGCTTAGCTTGATGAACTTGGTTTTGTTCTTTCGTAGAATCATTTGTGGCACGTGCCTCTATTATATGCTCAATTGTAGCAGAGTTTGCTTGTATGATGGTGGTATGAATGGCGTAGTTCTTTACGTAGAACATAGCGTTTTTTTATAGCAGAGGCCGTCAACCAAGCAAGTGAGTCACACAATGGTGATACAGATCGTTTATGAACACCCAAAATACCAGGACAGTCATGGATGCGTTAAACCACCTTAAAGGATAGGAATAACGGGGATTAGGATTAAGAAGATAAGGTGAATTGAAATGAAGGTTTCCGTAATCTCACTCACGGTATAAAACTCGATACCAAGCTGTTACTTCACAATAATTTTCTGAGACAGTGCTACTTACTACGTCTATCAGCTCGCTCGAATTATACGTTAGACAAAACTGCCTATAGCGTGACTACCATATCAAAGTTTTTTGTAATGGTTGACACACTTTTTGATGATGTATTTAAACCCTGTGGACAAAATATTTCTTTATACACTTCATATACAAGGTGTATGTATAGGCGGCATTAATGCCAAAGGCATTCTCTCTTAATCAAACTTAAGTCAATGTTTAGTTAATAATATTCTCTGAACCTCAGTTGAAATATAATGCGCTTTTCATGCGATATATATTATTTTTAACTTTTGGACCGCTCTTACAAAACTTACTGTCAGTATATAAATGCAATTATTCCATGTAGGAAAGTAATCCTTTAGTATGAAACCCATTGTATATCTCGGGTAAGTACGGGAATAAAGTAAGTTTTCCCCTTCAGAGTAATAACGGCAAGGCCGTACTCGAGAGGAGGTTTTGAATTTGTCAAACGAATCAGGAATCTACCAAAAATAATTATGGCGGTGAAGTAATATCAGAAAATGTGTCTTCATATACCGGCTCCAATCTGATATCGCATCTGCAATAAAGCCATTTTACGAATGATTTTTTCGACCAATCGCCAATAAAGCTGCCACATAAAACAGGCCATAAAGAATGATAGATATTGAATTAGTTGCCACGTCGTTAACTGGAGCTATTCTTTAATTAATAGGTCCTCAGTCACTCAGTGACTAGCTACGTCTACGGGCACCGGCTCGCCTTAAAATATTCAACAATAATCTGGGACATGGCTATTAATGTTTTCAAAGTAACATATTTCCCTGCTGGAGTTTGATTGAGCAACAGATGTACCGTTCAAAATTTTTTTGCTACGTTCTCACAAGATTCTTAATTTAAATATAATGATGAACTTATTCATCATAATATTTTTTTTATATTAGGATTTATCATTTTTTTTTGTTGAGAATAGAAGTGTTTTTGATAAAATTAAACTAATTCTTTAGACTGTCGAATAGGAAATACGGTTTTCGCAGTGAAATATATATACTTGAAATTTTGTGTGGACAGACAGTAAGCGGCTTTGACACATTCATGTGGCTTCCTACAGGTAATTATGATCATGCATTTGATCCTATTATTTCAGGTAAAGCTCTTCGATACCGAGTGTCGTACACAGAGTGGTAGAAACATCAATGAATAATCGCTTATTTATTACTAATACTATCGCCGCAAAGCCCGATTTAATCAAGTTATCATGAAGAGTAAAATTACAATTGTCTTTTTGAACTGAATTATACGAATAAGTTTTTATTATTAATTATTATTCAAAATATTAGTGAGTTATTATCCAGAAAACAGACAGCCATTTTGCTTTCAGTGTAAATATGAAATTAAATTGATGTAATATTTTATAAGTGTGTGAGAATGTTTATTATTTTATTCCGCACTTGTAGTGTAACCAATTAAATTTTGTTAGGATAGTTATAAACTAATGACATTCAGTTGAATATGAGACGAAATGGCAACCAACCCTTTTGACAAAAAATGTTTCTTCA
This sequence comes from Laothoe populi, assembly GCA_905220505.1. Taxonomy (NCBI): domain Eukaryota; kingdom Metazoa; phylum Arthropoda; class Insecta; order Lepidoptera; family Sphingidae; genus Laothoe; species Laothoe populi. Next base: position 5,460,913 of record HG992151.1, on the reverse strand, counting down.
AAATTGGTCCACACTTCGCGAGTATCGATTTAATGATATATCTAATCTATTTAAACCATTACGTAAACGATAATTTATGTAATTTGTTTAATTCTTTCTTTTTTCAAGGATATCTAATAAACATGTTCGTACATACATTTTAAAAATATACGTTGGTTCGCCGCCTTGTTTTGTGAAGTCGGTTAGATACCATATTTGTTTATAAACGCATACATCTGGCATATGAGACTCAAAAGACTAAGCCTTACTATGCAACATTCTTGAAATGAATTCACATAGTATAAAAGAAAATTTATAAATATTGTAACCTACCTACCACTTCATCCATAGAACTACGTAAAGAATCATTTCATAATGTATATAACCTCATTAACACGCTACACAATCATAATATAATAGTAAAACATTACATTCCAACACGCGACAGTATAAGACCGTCAAATGTCTTGATTTTAATATGCCGCACGGTGGTCCCGTTCGAGAAAAAATCGGACATAGGGAATTTAAAAAATTAAAGTCGTAATTTTATAAAACTGAATATGCAGATCGATTCGTTTATAAAATAGTAATTAAAATGATAATTGCCTTTTTTAAGATTGTACTTATAGTTTATGAGTAAATCGAATTAAACTGATTTTCTTGTATGGAAAGCCACATAAAAATATGAATAACTCGTCATTTTCGTCCATTTTCGTTCTGAATCTTTTACAGTAGTAACTTGTCATTATTTGCCACATTTTCTTCAAAGATACATGGTGCTACTTTTTTGCACTTTTTGAGATATGATGAAAAGTAGATAAATTTTAAAAAGTCGGGTCTAGATCAATATTAAATGGATTTTGTAGGACTTAAATGGGTTTCAAATTCACTAATAATAATTCAACTTAAGAATACATACTCTATTTTGGAATTTTCTCACTTTACATGTACGGAAATACCAAATAACTCAAAAATCAACAAAAATGAAATAATTCAAGTAATATTGATGACTACTGTAGTCGCAATCATAAAACTCGTGTCCTCACCTACCTACTTAGTGATTAAAAGGTACTACCTGGTAAGAATTATCCGTCTATTTTAGGAGTAAATCGAATAAAACTATTTTTATTGTATAGAAAGCTACATAAAAATAGGAATAACTCGTCATTTTCGTCTATTTTCGTTCTGAAACTTTTACAGTAGTAACTTGTCATTATTTGCCACATTTTCTTCAAAGATACATGGTGCTACTTTTTTGCACTTTTTGAGATATGATGAAAAGTAGATAAATTTTAAAAAGTCGGGTCTAGATCAATATTAAATGGATTTTGTAGGACTTAAATGGGTTTTAAATTCACTAATAATAATTCAACTTACGAATACATACTCTATTTTGGAATTTTCTCACTTTACATGTACGGAAATACCAAATAACTAAAAAATTAAATAATTCAAGTAATATTGATGACCACTGTAGTCGCAATCATAAAACTCGTATCCTCACCTATCTATTTAGTCATTAAAAGGAGTACCTTTTAGGTAGTAACCTGGTACGAATTATCCGTCTATTTTAGGAATACATCGAATAAAACTGTTTTTCTTGTATGGAAAGCTACATATTAATATGAATAAGTTGAATTATTATTAGTGAATTTGAAACCCATTTAAGTCCTACAAAATCCATTTAATATTGATCTAGACCCGACTTTTTAAAATTTATCTACTTTTCATCATATCTCAAAAAGTGCAAAAAAGTAGCACCATGTATCTTTGAAGAAAATGTGGCGAATAATGACAAGTTACTACTGTAAAAGATTCAGAACGAAAATGGACGAAAATGACGAGTTATTCCTATTTTTATGTAGCTTTCCATACAATAAAACTAGTTTTATTCGAGTTACTCCTAAAATAGACGGATAATTTTTACCAGGTAGTACCTTTTAATCACTAAATAGGTAGGTGAGGACACGAGTTTTATGTTTGCGACTACAGTGGTCATCAATATTACTTGAATTATTTCATTTTTGTTGATTTTTGAGTTATTTGGTATTTCCGTACTAGTAAAGTGAGAAAATTCCAAAATAGAGTATGTATTCTTAAGTTGAATTATTATTAGTGAATTTGAAACCCATTTAAGTTCTACAAAATCCATTTAATATTGATCTAGACCCGACTTTTTAAAATTTATCTACTTTTCATCATATCTCAAAAAGTGCAAAAAAGTAGCACCATGTATCTTTGAAGAAAATGTGGCAAATAATGACAAGTTACTACTGTAAAAGATTCAGAACGAAAATTACGAGTTATTCCTATTTTTATGTAGCTTTTCATACAATAAAAATAGTTTTATTCGAGTTACTCCTAAAATAGACGGATAATTTTTACCAGGTAGTACCTTTTAATCACTAAATAGGTAGGTGAGGACACGAGTTTTATGTTTGTGACTACAGTGGTCATCAATATTACTTGAATTATTTCATTTTTGTTGATTTTTGAGTTATTTGGTATTTCCGTACATGTAAAGTGAGAAAATTCCAAAATAGAGTATGTATTCTTAGTTGAATTATTATTAGTGAATTTAAAACCCATTTAAGTCCCATAAAATCCACTTCATATTGATCTAGACCCGACTTTTTAAAATTTATCTACTTTTCATCATATCTCAAAAAGTGCAAAAAAGTAGCACCATGTATCTTTGAAGAAAATGTGGCGAATAATGACAAGTTACTACTGTAAAAGATTCAGAACGAAAATGGACGAAAATGACGAGTTATTCCTATTTTTATGTAGCTTTCCATACAATAAAACTAGTTTTATTCGAGTTACTCCTAAAATAGACGGATAATTTTTACCAGGTAGTACCTTTTAATCACTAAATAGGTAGGTGAGGACACGAGTTTTATGTTTGCGACTACAGTGGTCATCAATATTACTTGAATTATTTCATTTTTGTTGATTTTTGAGTTATTTGGTATTTCCGTACTAGTAAAGTGAGAAAATTCCAAAATAGAGTATGTATTCTTAGTTGAATTATTATTAGTGAATTTAAAACCCATTTAAGTCCCATAAAATCCACTTCATATTGATCTAGACCCGACTTTTTAAAATTTATCTACTTTTCATCATATCTCAAAAAGTGCAAAAAAGTAGCATCATGTATCTTTGAAGAAAATGTGGCATATAATGACAAGTTACTACTGTAAAAGTTTCAGAACGAAAATGGACGAAAATGACGAGTTATTCATATTTTTATATGGCTTTCCATACAAGAAAATCAGTTTTATTCGATTTACTCATAAACTATAAGTCCAATCTTAAAAAACGCAAAAATCATTTTAATTACTACTTCATATACCAATCGATCGGCATATTCAGTTTTATAAAATTACGACTTTAATTTTTTAAATTCCCTATGTCCGATTTTTTCTCGAACGGGACCACCGTGTGCCGTGACGATGGATTCCCTCAACATTCTTTTAACTTTGCCTCATAATATGTTGAGTAATCGCACGTGCTTCCCATTACATCGATGTTCCCATAACATAAGATAACTAGGTTACTATTTTATATCTTCAAATGGCTGATTAAGTTTACAATTCCAAAATCAGTGTTTGTGTCAAATCTCCTTGTTGTGATAATTCTTAGATAATTGTAATTTGCAAATGTGGCAGATGTATATTTCCTAATTGTCATATTCCATACAAATTATGCGAATACGAGAAAAAACCAGTCGCATTGGTGATTGTTATCATAATCTTATCAATGTGTCTTTTAATATCGCGCACTAAAGATAACGTAGAAAAAAATCTAACCTAATTTGTTCCTGTACTTATAATGTCAATGATTTAGAACAGAAGTTAATAATAACATATTGTACGATTACCATTAGCAGCGATAGCCTAGTTGGTTGCGGTATGGACTGTGAAGACGAAAGTCGTATGTTCAAAACCCAAGTGGCACACACCTCTGACTTTTCTTAAGTTACGTGTGTATTTAAACCAGTACACGCTGAGACTGTGGCCGTATTTGTTATGAGCACAAAATTTATATCATTTTAAACTTATTTTGTATAAACACAAGGTATTTATTTATTTTTTCCCCTGTGTTTTTACATGTTTAGTATAATTATCGTTTTATTATGATTTCTTTTAGTTTGTACCTGTGTAAATGCTTGTTTGTAACAAATAAAATATTTCTTTCTTTCTTTCTTTCTTCTTTAAATTTTAATTATCGCTTGCTTTAACGGTGAAGGTAAACATCGTCAGAAAACCTGCATACCTGAGAATTTCGAAGGTATGTGTAGTCTACCAACCCGCATTAGGCCAGCGTGGTGGACTAAGGCCTATACCCTCTCATTAGTAGAGGAGGCCCGTGCCCAGCAGTGGAACAATGTTTAATACAGGGCTAGTAGTAGTACGATTACCGAAATAACTTATTAAAAAAATAACCAAATTTGTTATAAAATGCTTATAACAAATCCAAAAGTTAATGTCCAAATTTATGCGAACTTTTTTTTTACCGAAATAAGCGTGCGTTTAACTTTTGAACTTCATACATTTTAACGAGCTCCTCCTAACTGTAGCGAATTTCTAGCCCTGAAGCGGTTCTTAACGAGTCTCTTCCGATATTCATCTCGGTGGTACATTGTATAATTGCATCGAAAATAGTCAGGAGATTAAAACTGCCATGATGATGTCTTTGTTACTATAATTATACAGAGAAAGCACGAAGTTTAGAGTATATAAATAGTATTAGTAAATTACATTTACATCATAAATAATCGTAATATTAGCCAAACTGCAAAGAAACTGTCAGTCAATTGGATCTTTCTCGCTTAATCTTATCGAATTATTTCCCGTTGCCTTTCCAGCTCATTACAAAATATGGTTATCTGGTCGGATACATATCCTATTCTATTTTTACATTACTTTTTAGAGTTTCGTATCGTTGAAAAATATTATGATATTAAATTACAGGATCACTCTTGTAATCTTATAATCTCGTCTTAACTACAACATTAAAAAATACTTTTAAAACTTAAACCACCAATATCTAACCTAAATCCACTCAACTTAGACTCTGTATTAAAGAAACAAGCGAAATATTCAACATCCAATACTTCATTTATGAATTCTCTGTTAGTACTGTTGAGGAAAATATTCAATATAAATAAATAGATTACCTACTTAAAGCAGTGTCACAGTTATACATCATAACTTTGTGGTAGTCAGGGCCAGTCTGTGGTCGCATTCGAGGCGTTTAAACCGCACAGCACAAGGGACACTCTATGCCAACGAACTTAACAGGTTTACATAGATACCTCGCATTTGATAAAACTTTATGATGTTAATACTTAATGTCTTGTATCCTGTACAGTTAATAATAGAATTACAATGTGATAAGATATTCGGATACGTCATACGAATACTAAGAATCTATCTGCTGGCGGTATGCATTACGAATTATTCTTATCGATAAAGATTGTGTGACAGAATTGTCAAGAAATGCCAACGTGTATCTTTAATTGAGGTAATATTCAGAACCTAGATTAGCTTATTAAATCGTTATTAATAAGACTCTTTGCAGCGATACCAGCAGGTTTCAGGAGAAAGTCTGTGTTGTCTAATATCAACATTCAAACTTACTAGTTAGTTTAATGAGTTATACACATTGCCTAGCAGGCTTAAAATATTTCTTTGCTTATTCGTGTGACATATAATTGTCATTCAACTTACACACGACTTATTGAAATTGGTTATAAAAGTAAGGACCTTTAAAAATAAAGCTCATGTTAATAGTTTCTTTTTTTATTATTTTTAGACTGTTGGATAATGGGACACGAGCCATTACTTCCTATTTATTATCCTGACGCCTTAAGTTAAATCACCCCATCCAGTCATGAGTCATTTTCATGGTAACTGTAGGATGTCGTAAAACCGCGTGATGTCGATCAAATATTATTTCCCCTCGTACCAAACATTTAGGGCATCGAATTACATCCAAAAAATATCGAATTTCTATGGCATCGAATACTGACTGGCTTTTCCTTTTGTTTCAGATTTATCAAAAAATCGGTTCAGTGAAGTGCCAGAAGAAGTGACTAAATATGTGTATTTAGAAAAGTTATTGCTGTCACAAAACATCATTAGATGCATTCCAGATGCTGTTGGGGGTCTGCAATCACTCACATATTTGGACCTCAGGTAATAATAGCGCCTAGTTTTTGTCTTATAAATAAGTTAAGCTCTTATGATATCCAACATACCTTATCAATGTTATTACAATGCATAATAAAAACAATAGCATAGTAATAATAATTATATTTTGGAATGTTACAATATAATCTAGGTACGCATAATTGTCTTTATAAACGTTTTAAAAATAAAACGACATTACGATAAACTTAACAATTAACTATAAACTTAACCGTATTGTATACTGAACCTGATAAAACTAAGTAATTTAGTTCCTTTTAAAATTAAATAATCTTATGCTCCTTCGCAGTTGCATAGTTCGCATTTCTTAATACTTGCATAATTTCCATTTTGACATTTAGTCTAAATTCTTCGGGTACTGATTTCAAATGAGGTAACAACGACAAAAGAAACAATCTGTCCGGATCATCATTTTCGCCTTTCTGAGGATCTACGCTAGCGAATGCAAATTCGTCTGTATGTGATCGACTGATTTTTGAATGTTTAATTTGTGGAATGTTTATTTCTATCGCTTCATTGGATTCGTCTCTGGTATCTTCTATATTTTCCACATCTGCGACGTCATCTTCCGAGGTTTGCTCCTCGTCTTTGATAAGTTTTAGTTTTTTTCTAGGGCGCCATACTTTCTTCATCTTTGTTTCGTCGTCGGACTCCGTCGAACCGTCTTCTATCTCGTCCTTTCTCGGTAGTTCTTGATCCTTTAAAAGAAATTGTAGTTGTTTTGCGTATATATAGGGCCTTCGTGTCTTATTCGGTCTTATTAAGTATTTTTGAAAACAATCTCTGATGCTCTTCCATTTCTTTTGTAACTGGATTTCTGTAAAAATACATAAAATTGATTAACTTTATAACTAGAAATTTTCAAATTAGGATTATTAACACAAGCGTTATTTATTAACATTATACGAAACAACTATATAAACATTATTTATAATAATTATTAACGTAAAAAAGGATAAAATTCCCAAAAATAACACATCATGTACAAGATGCTTAATAAATTGAAAATATTATAATACCTAGTTCCCGCACTTCACTTTTAGACAACTTCACAGTTGTTTGCATCAACTCGTTGACAACTTCATTCCACAGATGGAATCGCATATTTTTCGCACGATAGTCCGGATGGTCGTAGTCCCATATACCGGGTCTCTTCTTCACCTCCTCTATAAGTCTATCTGGGTCGTATTCAAACTGCATTACGGTAGAAACAATGCAATACCACGTGTGCAATATCGAAGAAGTTTGTACGTATTGTGGCGTTCGTACACACGAGCGGGCGGGTGCCGGGCAACTGACGCAGCGGGGGAACGCGGCGTTTCGCTTCAAAATGGCTGCTGCTTACTCGTGTAGCCACGTCTTTCACTATCTGAAAACGGACATAAAAATATGTACTGATACTACCCAATTATCATTTGAAACTAATAAAAACTTGATTTAATGAGATAAGCTAAGTTACAATATTCAAGTGTTGTCAAATGAAATGGTTCTAAGACTAAAAAGCTAAAGAAATAGATTAAAGACACAGTGAGATTCAAAATTGAGTAACAGGGCACGTGATTTTAGAGTCCCGCCCGCGCTAATTCTTCAATACATACTGAAAACTTACTTTTATCACGATGAAAGAATTTTAAGAATTGGATTAGTAATTTTAGTTAATAAGATTAGTATCTCGATTACCCATCATACATCCTACAGAAATACTACATCTACAAACTTTACGTCTTTATAATATTAGTAAGTATTGATAATATAATCTTTACCAGAGCATATTACTTTGATCCCATTTTTATCCAATCTGGACCAATTCGAGAAATTATTTTTTGTTTAAAAGGGTATACTTCTCAAGTGGTCCCATTGGCACCAAGTCAGGATCTGATGATGGGATCTCAGAAAAATCGAGGGCAACCTTCAAATTTTATAAGGATGCACAATTTGTTTTTATTGAAGTCGGTGTACTTTTCATACATTAAACTTTTTTTATATACAAGATTAGTTTTTGTATACCATACATCCGAAACACCCAAATTAGATTTTGGTATAAAAGAACAGATAAATATATGACATAATAATAATAAGGAAAAATCAAGCGGTGACATGCAAAAATAATGTATCACGTTTCTTGAACGATGCATGGGCATACGCGCGTCGCGCGCGTCCACCCCTTTCCCTAATACACAAGCGGGCCCGTTTACGCATATTGCGCCGCATTTTTATTGAGTAATAAACAAGGTAACCATGTTGTCAATTTTTTTAATATACTTTTGGGATACCAATATAACACGTTAAAATTAGTGCAATGGATTGTGCTACTGATTCAAACAAACTACTTTCAGCTTTGTAGTATACTAAAAATAATGTTGTATAAACAATGTGAACAGTCTCGTTGTTCTCTGACCGTTTGGTTCACCTACCCGAGCGGGCTTATCTATCGAGCGGCGCGCGGCGGCGCGGGCCTTGTTCAGCGGGCGCGGGGAATACGCGCGGTTTGTGCTTCGACTCGCGACCGCTAACCGCAGCGTGCCGCGTCGGCCGGTGCACTCGCCTAACTCGCCTTGGGCACGTTGTATACAAGTATAGTTACGTAATTACTTATTCCAATACGCGCGGAGTATTGGTCTTCAATACTTGATGCGCTGAATTGAGCGCTGTCATGTTTGAATTTCGAACGTTTGACAATCAATTGCGTTTATTTTTTTTAACTAATGAGTTTCACATATTATCGTAATAAAACTCCTTTGACAAATCAGAGGCTCTTACAATTGAATTCTACTAAGATGTAGTCAGTCATAATTACTGAAACTGTATTATTTTAATTAAAATAAGCTCGTGTAAACAAAATCCGCTGATAAATTATAACTAGATGTCCTGGGTGCGGATATTTATTTTAGGCAAACATTTGCATTCATAGTTACATGATTTCCGATATGGCTTGGAGTGCGTCCCTTATCAAATTATTATTATTATTATTAAGCCTTTATTTACTGAAAAAAGTTACAGTTTCTAAATTATAATATATCTAGCACATCGGTCACTTCATTGATTTCCAGTGCGTCAGCAGACGCGAAGGCCTCCTCCAGTCTTTTCCATTCTATGCGGTCTTGAGCTATTCTTGTCCAAAGGGGTCCAACAAAAGCCCTTATTTCGTTGACCCATCTTCTCGCTTGTGCGCCTCTTTTCCTCTTGGGATCAATTCTCGGGGTCCATTCTGTTATTGTTCTTGTCCACTTGTTCGTTCTCTCTCTCATCATGTGTCCAGTCCACTTCCATTTTAGTGTTTTAGTATGTACTGCTACATCTTTCACCTTTGTCTTTTTTCTAATATCGCATGCTCGAATTTTGTCAAGTAATTTTAATCCTAATGCGCTTCTTTCCATTCTACGTTGGCATGATTTAAGTTTCTGGATATTTTTCTGAGACATAGACCACGTTTGGCATCCATATGTTAAGCAGGGAAGGATACAGATGTCAAAGAGCTTTCTTTTGGCGGCGATTGGATATCTGTTATCCTTCATGATTTCTTTTAGAGCCCAGTAACTTTTCCATGAGTTGGATATCCTGATTTCTATTTCTTGATCCATCTGATCTGTGAAAGATATAATTTGTCCGAGATAGTTGTATCTATTGACGTAGTCGAAGCTTTCTGCATCTACCATAATAGGGATTACTTTTCTGTTTGTCATAATCTTGGTTTTTTCTTTATTTATTGAAAGTCCGACCATCTCACTGGCATTTTTAAGGTCTATTAGCATACTCTGTAGCTTGTTAGCGTTGTCAGCTATTAGAACTAGGTCATCAGCAAACCTCAGGTGACTAAGCATAGCGCCATTTATGTTGATTCCTTCATCATTCCAGTTCATTCTTCTAAATAGTTCTTCAAGTACCGCCGAGAAGAGCTTCGGGGATAAAGGGTCGCCTTGTCTTAGTCCTCTTTTTATAGGGAACTGTGGGCCAGTTGATTCCAGTCGGATTTGAGCTGAGCTGTTCTTGTATATATTTTTGATAATTTCTCTATATTTTCGTTCTATGCCTTGATTTTTTAAAGCTCGCCAAATATCACTATGATAAACTGAATCAAATGCCTTGGTGTAATCAACGAATGCAAGGTATAATGACTTTCCGTATTCTTGGTGTTTTTCGATAAGTTGCTTCAAAACATGTATGTGATCTATTGTCGAGAAGTTTGATCTAAAACCAGCTTGTTCTTTTGGCTGTTGTTCGTCCAATTTCTTCGATATTAAAAAACATGTGCAATACCGTGCTATTCGCTGATGACACTTCACTCGTTTTCAGAGTGGATAGGAATAGAGATAATTTTGACGAAATTAATAGTACACTTTCACAAGTAACTCAGTGGTTTACGGCAAACAATCTTGTACTTAATGCCAAGAAAACTAAATGTGTAAAATTTGTAATGCCAAATGTCACAAATTTAGGACCTAATATAGTTATGAACAATGAGGTTTTAGAAACTGTTGATTCTACCGTGTTCCTAGGCATCACATTGGATAAGAAACTCCAGTGGGGCACGCATATTTCGTGCTTAGCTGGGAAACTTAGCTCTGCAGTGTATGCCATTAGGAAAGTTAGACAATTGACTGATGTAGAAACTGCTCGTCTTGTTTACTTTAGTTACTTTCACAGTCTTATGTCTTATGGTATTTTGTTGTGGGGTAAGGCTGCTGATATTGAGAGCGTTTTTATATTACAAAAACGAGCAGTTCGTTCAATTTATCAGTTGAGTACAAGAGTCTCCTTAAGAGATATCTTTAAAGATATAGGTATTTTAACTGTTGCGTCCCAATATATTTATGCAAATGTAATATACATCAAGAAAAATATCAGTTTGTTTAAAAAGAAAAGTGATATACATACTCTAAATACTAGATACAAGCATAAACTGTGTATGCCGTATTTTCGCTTGCAAAAAGTACATGCTTCTTTTGTGGGGCTTAGTATTCGTTTCTATAATAATATTCCTGAGCCCGTGCAAAAATTGCCTATCGACCAATTCAAAGTCGAACTAAAAAACTTTTTAGTTAAAAGGGCTTATTACAATATAACGGAATATTTAAATGATAAACAACCATGGCCGCTCAGCTAAACACAACAACACACTGATAGGTACTTATTTTATAATATACATATTACTCATTTTATATAATGTATTTCGGTTTGATGTATATTGTTTTCACAGGACGCCGGAGTCGTAATAGTCTTGGCTTCTTGTTTTTTTAAAGCTATTTTCTTGTGAATTTGTATCTCTATCATTCTTTGACGCGATTAAGGTATGTCATGCTCGCTTAAGGGTCTGTGCTTGCGGCGGCGTTATGTGCCGGGTCGGTCACTTCCCTGTGTCATGGTTGAGGAGGCCGATGGCTGGCACATGCGTCATACTCGTGAACGGGTGCTGCTTGTGTGGACTGGTCTACCTGGATTGCCCATTGATTGTTAGTTAGAGAAAATAAATAACAGCTTGTATAGCCTCATTTACGACTCTGCCTTGTATTAACATGTACCGTACCGTTTTTTTTTTTGTTTCATGTGAATGTGACTTGTTTAAGGATGTATGTATTTTATATGTAAATTATTTTATAATGTAAATTGTAATGACAAATTACAAAAGACCTACGGCTGAGTTTCTTGGTGCTTCTTCTCAGACCAGTGGGCATTTCCGAAGCACCAGTAGACCTTAACATTATTATGACATGTAAAAAGTGCCCATAGTGGCCTAATTTACAAAATAAATGATTTGATTTGATTTGATTTGATTCTTTTTAGAATTATTTTAGAGAATATTTTGTATATGTTCGACATTAGGCTGATGGGCCTGTAATTGCTCACGTCATTCCTGTCTCCTTTCTTGTGTATAAGAACTATAGTACTCTTTGTCCATTGGGTAGGTATATATTCTAACCTTAGGATGTCGTTGTATAGTTGTGCAAGTGTTGTTGCTAATTCTAATGCTGTGATTTTTATTATTTCATTATTTATATTGTCCGGACCTGGAGACGTATTATTTTTCTGAGTATTTATAGCACTCAATACCTCGCTGTTTAGAATCTCTGGTATTTCTTCTTCTTTTTCTTTCTCATCTGTTTCCGTTGTTCTAGTATCGTCCAGATGGTCAAATGCGTAAAGTTGACTATAAAATTCTGTTGCTACTTCCAGTAGTGGTTGTCTCTTAGTTACCAATTTACCAGTTTTATTAATGAGATTTGGAATCCACACTTTTGTTTCCTGTAGTTCTTTAAGGGCCTTTTTAATACCGCCTGATTTTGCTATATGATTATTTATGCATTCTTTTCTTCTTTTGGCTTTGTCTGACTTGATACTGCGGCTTATTTCTTTGCTGATAATGGTTATTTCCTTTAAAATGTTCTTGTCATTTCTGTTTTTCAATAGAGCTTTTCTTTTTTGGATTAGTTCCCTGGTTTTTTGACTTGGGGTTTCAGTTTTGTATTTTTCTGTTTTTTTGTGTGTAAAAAGTTTTTGTATCTCTGTGTTATATTTAATTTGAACTGGGTGACTTGCGTTTACGTTTTGGGCATCTGCTGGTATTGCATCTTTGAATTTTTTGTAATTACTTATGTGTTGTCGGGTCTGTTTGGTTTTTTTTAAATTTATTGACGCTCTGACCATTCTATGATTGCTATTGAAATTGAATTGCTGTAAGACTGCCACATCTTGAAATATTTTAGGTTTATTTGAGGCAATATAGTCGATCTCATTTTTGTACTGTCCACCTGGTGAAATCCAAGTCCATCTTTTAGATGTTTTTTTCTTGAAGAAAGTATTCATAAAATAAATATCGTGTTGAAGGGCCATATCCATTATTTTTTCTCCATTGGGGCTTATCATTTCGTTTCCAAATTTACCTAGTAATTTTTCTAGACCTTGTCTTTGTATACCTACTCTCCCGTTGAAATCACCCATTAGAATGATATTCTTGTGGGCTCTTTGCAGAGCAGTACTGAGTTCATTGTAGAATATGCTTTTAGTTGTATCGTCTCTGCTTTCAGTTGGGGCGTATATTTGAAAAATCGACCAGTTTCCATCATGCCCTGGCAGGGTCATGTTCAATATCGCTATTCTGTCTGAGATTCCTATAAATTCTAAAATATGTTTCTTAAGGTATGGTTTTACTAGAAACCCTACTCCGTATTGGCCTTTAACGACTCCTTTGTAGTAGAATATAAATTCGTCGTGTTCTTCTATGCATTCGCCATATCGTCTGACTTCGCTCATACCTAGTATATCCCAGTTAATTTCTCTTAAGGCTAATTTTAGCTCTGTTAATCTGGCACAAGTTCGCAATGTTAGTGTGTTTAAAGTTGCTATATATAGTTTGTTTCTTTTTTGTTGTGTGTGTACTGAAGGGTGGTGGTCATTTTCCTCCGCGGGGACCAGCCGTCTTGGAGGATGTGTTCTTTCTCTTAATACAGTTTGTTTTGTTACGTTATGTTTGTTTTTCCAGTTACCGATGTTTGTTATTAGTTTTTTGTTGTTGTTTCAGATGTTGAATTAGAGCGTGCTCTCATATAGTCGTATATATTGTTATTTTTGTTTATTTTCTTTGGAGCTTCTTTAATAGTTTCTTTTGTAACATTAAGTTGCTGTGGTGACATCGAAGTTTCTCGCTTCCTTTTCTCTCGACTAGGGTCTCTAGGTCCTTTCTTAACTACAAGAACATCGTTCTTCAAGTAAGCGATATTGCCTTTTTTCCTTTCCTCTTCAAGTTGTGGCTGTAATTGCTTCCTTTTTTCCAACACTTCTTTGCTGAAATCCTCTTTGACGTACAGAGGTTCGACAAGTTTCTTTTTATTTTTAATAACTTCCCTTTTCTTCCAGTTAGTAACAAAGTTAACCAAAATTGGTCGTGGTTTGTTGCATTTTTTCCCCAGACGGTAAGCTTTATTTATTTCAGTGCTGTCAATTTTATATTTTATTATTTAGCCCTTATCAAATAGTGGAACGGAAATAACGTCGAAGACGCGCGTATATACTTTCACCTTGTAGGATACGGGCGTGACACGAGGATAGTTGTTTTTTTTTTATCCTGGTACGGCAAAGTGACCACACTACACCTGATGGTAAGTGCAGTGCGGTCTAATTATAGAGACGATCTATCTCCCGCTACTCAACACAATCATGGGAGCCTGCTTCTTCGCACTACGCCATGGGCAAGAAGGTGAAGAAGCGGTCGAGGGTCTTTTGTCAGAGTACTCAGAAGGCCGCGGAACGGCCAAAAATTGTACACCAACTCTAGAACCCCGACAAAAACTGGATGTACACTGGCTGATCCCGGAACGCGACACACTTGCGTGTGCCACTATTGCGGGCTTTACACCCTGTGTACGGTGGTCGTTATCCGGGCGGATATGAATATCCTACCACCAGCAAATAGTAAAGTTTTATAAATAAATTATATATAACCAAGAATGGTTCTCCTCAATTTGCCATAGACAATGCTATTCATGGTTGACAGTTGACACAAGTTATCAATTCATCTCGTAATGAAGTAGCTAACGCCATATTAATTGGCGCTTGTGCTAGTTTGCTCCCCGATTTGGCACACACCAGTCACATGATTGGACCAGCTTTCGCAAACACTTTTAGTCTCGGGATTATTCGATCTGCGTAAATATTGAATTGGCAATCTCCCTGCCGCCTTGTTTGAAACTGAAATTTTCGCAGTCTCATTTGGATTTATGTCGGATAAGTGACATATTTATAGAAATTTTGCAATAACGTATGAAATGAAATGAAATCGTTTATTGATCATGTAGGCAATTACATAGCTCTTATGACAAGTCAGTACATTAAAAAAACGTAAAGAAATGTAAGAAAAGGGATATCAACTTATGTATACATAGCATCATCAATACACTAGCAATTACTTTATTAATTATAAGGTACCTATTTATAATTTTCATTTTTAATATTATTCAAAGAAATACCAGTCAAATATACATATTTTTAAATGGGTTTCATATGGACCATGGGTATTTCCGAGACGTCGCACGTTTTAAAAGCTACCACCGGATCCAAACGCGACCCAGCCTGAGAAGACCCGGCGAAACAAACTCAGCGGGCTTACATTACCGCTGGATAATACGCGGCGCGACCCAGTCCTGAGACAATCCAGTAGTTTAGTAAACTCGCATCATTGAGAACGGCTGACCTAATTCGGTTATATTTTTAATTTGAGTTATAGTTTGTGTTCATAATAAGGTTGCTGGGATTTAATGCAATGGGATTTCAGTCTCCTGCGTTAAACGTTAATGCTAAGCTGTGGGTAAAAGCTAATACATAATATTAGTATATTTCTTAATTCTCACATATGTATGATTTTTGCATTACAAAGATGCAGTGCTTTTTATTGTATGTATACGAAGCCTTTGTCTTCCTCGAGTTATTTTATGTTAATTGGAATGTACAGCATCTCCCGTTTAAACATAAAACATCTTACAAAGTTTTTAGATTAATTTCGAAAGCCCTTTGCACATTTCAATTGCCTACAGCTTCTTCTGAATATATTTGGTTTTGTTTATACACATACATACACTCACGCCTGTAATCCCCGAATTTAGGTACCATAACGTGATAGAGGGCGAGCCTATCGCCATACCGGGCACAGATTCCAGACTCCGGGCTAATACTGAGGAATTTCTAGATAGAAAAACCCAATATCACTTTACCCAACCCGGGGATCGAACCCGAGATCTCAGCACAGCAGCCGTAACGCATGCGCAATTACAACTGCGCCACCGAGGCAGTTTTTTTTATAATATAAATAAAGTACCTATTGCACGAATGCAGTGATGCCATACTTATTACAAGATCAAAGGCGCTATTAATAACACTGTGAACTGTCAATGGTAGTATATTTGAAGCATTTTTATAGCTTGGCTATATACGGCGTTCTAGTAACACAAATGGCGGCCAGTTCATTTTGGAAGAGAAAATTCTCGCTTTGAACTCTGTGACACGATTCATTACAAGTTATTTTAAGCTCTTAGTAGTCACCGGCGGCGCGGTCGCGACTGATACGTGATTGTTTTAATTGAAGTACCTTACGTAACGTCAGTGTCAATCTCTTAAGAGCGATTTATTTTGTGAGGTTATTCTGTCTTACAAGATGGCTTCATTTTGCTCGATGAGATGAAGGACATGGATGTGTAGCGTAATTGCGTTCAACAAAGTGATTATACACACACATGCACTCACGTCTGTAATCCCCGAAGGGGTAGGCAGAGGTACACCTTGGTTATAAACAGTCCACTCACTTTTCGCCGAATTTCGGCCCCATGGTTGGGGGCAAGCCTATCGCCATACTGGGCACAGATTCCTGACTCCGGGCTAATACTGAGAATTTCTAGATAGAAAAACCCAATATCACTTTACCCGACCCGGGGATCGAACTCGAGACCTCAGAACAGCAGTTGTAACGCATTTGCTATTACAACTGCGCCACCGGGGCAGTCCAAAGTCGAGCCCGAACAAAGTTATTGTAGTGTTATTACCTATTTTTACAATGTTCTAGAATTCTAGATTTATGAATTGATTTTTTTTTGTTATATTTCTATACAATGCTATGGTAACAACCTAATAAGGTTTAATATAACAGTACCCTAGTAGACTGCCTTAAAGAATAACTCAATATTAATATGCAAAAAAAATCCCCGGGGGATTCCCGGGAATTGTACCCTCTGCCGAGCCGCAAAAGTATACTATGTTTTAATCCAGTTCACGCGTCATTTAATTCCCAAATTTTTGCGTGATGATCGAACATGTTACCAGTTTAGTAAGTAATTAGGATGTACGTTTTTTGTTGAAGAATGAAATATAAGAAGGACATGAAATTGAACTCATGTATCACAAACCAATATGACGTGTAACACAATGATTTATTACTATCAATTATTTATATTGACAAATAAATCTATTGATCACATTTCACCCGATAAATTGTCACATTGTGTTATCATAACATTGATAATATTAGCACATTTTTATAAACCACGTGTATGTTTACATAATTACATAATTTTGTTTTCACAGCTGTGCAATTATAAACAACTATAATATACTGTTAAGTTGACACTTTAGAAAATATTGACCAATGAATTGATGCTATTTTGTTTGGTTGAATTGTTTATGTGGGTTTCAGTGTTCCCTTTAATATTTAATATAAGAAACATTTTTTTTATCTTGGCACCACAAAGTGACCACACTGCTGATGCTAAGCGGGCTGCCGTCCAATTAGAGTATTGAGTAGCGAGAGACAATCTATCCCTCGCTACTCAACACAATCATGCCGGCCTGCTTCTTCACGCTACGCCATGGGCAAGAAGGTGAAGAAGCGGTCGAGGGTCTAGTGTCGAGAGTATTCAGAAGGCCGCAAAACGACCAAATATCGTACCCCAACTCTAGAACCTCGACAAAAACCGGATGTACACTGGCTGATCACGGAACGCGACACACTTGCGTGTGTCACTATGGTGGGTTTTACACCCTGTGTACAGTGGTCGCTATCCGGGCGGATATGAATATCCTACCACCAGCAAATAAGCAGATAAACTACATATTTATTTAAAATTATAATACTCTTATTATAATTAATACTACGTAATACAAATAAGGATTAAATTGAAACCCCGTACCATGATACAAAGTATAATTAAACCAGCATACTTACACTTTCCTCTTTCTCGCCGCGTTCCTTTCATAATAGCTATTGTTTACAGTTACCTCACTTTTTCCTTATCATGCGGGGCCCATATGTCACAATGCGGAACAATGCAGCACCGGGTACTGCCGAGAGTTACCTTTTAAAATGAACTTTATGCTATGATAATAAGGGCGTGCGTAAAAAGTTTTTAGGTCGACATAAAGATCACTGGGCGGGGTGAACGGCCTGAGATGTCACGGCCGCGTAGTTTACACAGTTACAGTCGATTGCTAATTAGTGGTGCAGATCTGTGACGTCACTGGAACTAATATGGTCACACTTACATGTCTATTGAAGTTTTAATGATTTTTAAGTAACTAGAACGGGAAGGAAATTGTGGTGGAAACAAAATTTTTCTGTTTAGAATTTCCCATATTTATTGGCGTCATTAAATCGATGAGCTCATATTGGACAAGATCAGTGGGCCTTATGATAGTAGTCATTTGTATATCATAATTTGTCATTTTTTTTTATTTTATTAAATTGCTGAAGAAATAAATTACATAGATATGCGCTTGTTGAAAATATAAAAAACCCAGTCATTAAATACTCATGTTATTTATAGCGAGATTGACGCATCTATAAAGTGTTGAGTTGTGGATCCAAAACTTAATAATAGGGGTTTTGAACAAACCTTCACTACTTACTCTCTAATAATCTTACTGTTACTAAACTATGGCCCACATACGTACATAGGTACTTCAAACACGTGGTTAAGGTAATAGCTACTAAACAGAAGAGCCGTTATGTCAGGTTCGCGCGTGTGCGAGTTACCTAATGTAGAAGAAGGTAGTTACACTTGTGGTGCGTTTACGATAAGCATTCGCTTTAAATGTGTCGAGTATCAGTAAGTAACGGCGAGTGTACACTTTCCCTTTATAAATACGTCTAGAAATCAATCGTTTACTCATGTCAATACAGGAAGCATCCATCAACCAGGAAGACGCGATCGTTGTAATCATGTCTCCACTTTCCGGTGGGAAGATGTACAGGAAACATTTTCATTTCTCCCCAGCTGTAATAAGCATCTATCTATAGAAGATAACTTCGAAATAGTTGCATATGTTAGAGAAATACTTGTGCTTAATTCCCAGCTAAAGATAAGAACATTATGGTGCCAAGGATGTTGTAAACAACTGTCTCAGGATAAAATTGCTGAGTGGGTGGCAACAATATATTTAAACGTAATCGGCGGAAGGTGACTTTCCATTGTACGATCAGAAGGACGTTGTACCAATGAAAGAAAAAGAAATTGACTCCACTAAACGAACACTTAATAAAAAATGACAACTAATATATTATCTACTAGATGATGCCGCGGCTCCGCCCGGGTGGAAGTATTTTTTGGAAGAAAAGGTGTTAATACAATCCATGGAGGTATCTTAAGCTATTACACCTTTCTATATTTTACGTCATTTTCTGATCCTTAAACTGCCACTATGCAATAAAATCATGTCGATCCCTTGCTCTGTGAATAACTCACGGGACCTTACATTTTTCCGGCAAGAAAAGTAGCCCATGTGCTATTCCCGACAATCTATCTTTGTGTCAAATTTCAACCAGATCCGTCCAGCCGTTGTAGCGTAATTGAGTAACAAACATCCATCCATCCAAGCATTCGCATTTATAAGTTAGTAGGATAGGGACTCATATTTGAATATCTTGAGAGTTGAGACCTCTGTTGATATTTCAAGTATCGTTACTCGCACAATCTTCGTAGTACAAACAATACAAAG
Source organism: Laothoe populi (assembly GCA_905220505.1). Classification (NCBI taxonomy): domain Eukaryota; kingdom Metazoa; phylum Arthropoda; class Insecta; order Lepidoptera; family Sphingidae; genus Laothoe; species Laothoe populi. The sequence goes on along the minus strand of HG992151.1, from coordinate 5,441,249 downwards.
CAAAGTTTACAAACAAATACCAAGCGACATAACAACACGTCCTATTCTCTGTAGCAGTGTACACTTGGGATTGTTTTTATACTTACAACGAATGACTAACACGAGTTTTACGATGTAATTAGCACTTTTACTTTTACGATGATGTTATCCATACTATCCATACTAATACTATAAATGCGAAAGTAACTCTGTTTGTTTGTTTGTTTGTTTGTTACCTCTTCACGACTAAACGAACACTTAATAAAAAATGACAACTAATATATTATCTACTAGATGATGCCGCGGCTCCGCCCGGGTGGAAGTATTTTTTGGAAGAAAAGGTGTTAATACAATCCATGGAGGTATCTTAAGCTATTACACCTTTCTATATTTTACGTCATTTTCTGATCCTTAAACTGCCACTATGCAATAAAATCATGTCGATCCCTTGCTCTGTGAATAACTCACGGGACCTTACATTTTTCCGGCAAGAAAAGTAGCCCATGTGCTATTCCCGACAATCTATCTTTGTGTCAAATTTCAACCAGATCCGTCCAGCCGTTGTAGCGTAATTGAGTAACAAACATCCATCCATCCAAGCATTCGCATTTATAAGTTAGTAGGATAGGGACTCATATTTGAATATCTTGAGAGTTGAGACCTCTGTTGATATTTCAAGTATCGTTACTCGCACAATCTTCGTAGTACAAACAATACAAAGCAAAGTTTACAAACAAATACCAAGCGACATAACAACACGTCCTATTCTCTGTAGCAGTGTACACTTGGGATTGTTTTTATACTTACAACGAATGACTAACACGAGTTTTACGATGTAATTAGCACTTTTACTTTTACGATGATGTTATCCATACTATCCATACTAATACTATAAATGCGAAAGTAACTCTGTTTGTTTGTTTGTTTGTTTGTTACCTCTTCACGACTAAACGGCTGAACGGATTGTAATGAAATTTGATAAGGCAATAGATTATATACTGGAGATGGACATAGGCTATCTTTTTTCTCAAAAAACAACCTTGAAAGGGGTCAAATAGGAGTTTAAAATTTGTATGGAAAATCCATAATTCCTCGACTTAGGGATCTGTAAATTCATATTTAGGCTTTTGGTAGGAAATAAAGAAATACGTGTTTCAACGTTTTTGAAAAATCATCCCTAAAAGGGGAAAAGTGAGGTTAAACTATTATTATATATTCTTTAGATGCAATCTCAAGATTCAGGCACAACACCTGAGAGGCTGGACAATCGCTACAGGTGCCTCAGTGCAGAAGACAACTCCTTGGATTGTTTACTTCTGCTCCCGAATGTAACCTCTACGCAGGCGGAGCCGCGAGCAACAGCTAGTATTTACATAATTTAGCGTTATTCTAACATTTCACTCGGTTGAAATTTATGTCGTGTGTGCTTATATATTTATGAACTCATAAATAAATATTGTTGTCAAATATCCTGAAAATACCTTATGTATAGTACCTTCAGTTGAACTCTACTGCATTAAAATATAAGCAGATATCAATCAATAAAGCGATATTGTATTTTTCTATCAGGAAATACAATATCATATATATAATAATAGTCTGGAATTGTGCCCGGTATGGCGATAGGCTCGCCCCCTATCACATAAAGGGACGGTAAAAAGCTCGGCGATATGTAGGTGTACTGGTTACACCTCTGCCTACCGGGGGAAAACAGACATAAGTGCATACGTATGTTAAAAAAGATTTCATGTTACATATATAATAAATCAATTTTAAAATTGCTCATAACATTACTAGAAAGCTGCATACAATGCTCAACAACGCAATAGAAAACAGTAGTCATGCCAACTTTCGTATCAAAATTGGTAATGGTCAAAACTGAGTTGAATGCGTAGTACAAGCAGTTATCCACGCATTGTTAATGCAATTCATTGTGCGCGTGCGCACCGTAACAGCAATCGAATCGCGCACGCGTGACACCATTGATGGACTAAAAAGGGGGAGGATGGGTGAACGAAGCATTGGTTCCTAAAATTTATCAATGGCCCACAACGCTGTTAAAACGGTTTGAGAAGTCTAATTAAAATAAGTTCCATTGAGAGTCCAACGATCAACGTAATCAAAACTTGTCAGTTAAATCTTAGGAGAACGAAATAATACGGAAATTTTAAATGAATGTATCATAACATCAAAAGTTTTACATTATATAAAGTTTTTAACATAAATAGTTACTTTTAAAAAACTGCACTAGCCAGTATTTCTTTATTATATAATAATGCAAAAACGATTGCACCGATTTTGATGAAACATAAAAAGTTATAATAGTTTATGGTGAGACTAAAAAAGAAAGAAAAAAAATATTCCGAAAATATTTTTATGATGGAAAATGTCTGGTCTACTTATTGTGTGAGGCACAGTGTAGATACAACTAATCGCCCAAGCGGAACTGCGGGTAAAATCTGGTATTTTATATAATAGCCAACGTAGGTTTTTACATTAAATTGATGGAAAAATCCAATGAATTATTCGAATTATTATTTTTGTGAATGTGAATCGAAAAAGTTTGACAACCACAGGGGCAACAGTCTTTCGAAAACGAGCCCAGTTCACCGCACAATAGTGAAATTGTGTAACATGAATGGACAGATTCGAAACCTGTTCCTTTTATCGCGGTTCTGGTTTAGTGAGCAATCATTGGCAATCGACACTACGAAGAACAGATTTATGCGGCGCGTTGCGTTGCCCCATCGCTCTTCAAACACGTGTAACAGCTTCGGATATCTCAGAAACAAAATGAGATTTTGTTCGAGTTAGATAATGTGCATGCTAATGGTATGTCGATACTTTACGGGCATATCATTATTCAAATATGAATGAGTCATTCATAAATATGAAGTATACGGACATGACGCTTTCGTTAGTCGCAAATATTTTTATAGTAACGCGCAAACGAACAAGGATGTCCCCCCATAATGGATTTTCACGGTTCTACCACTATAAACCTACTATATCAAGATACTTTAGCGACCTATAAATTGAGATTTTAAATGGCTTCTTTATTTTGGTGACAGCAAATTTAGTTTTGAATATATATCTTTTCCGAGGTGTCTGTCTGTGGTTCGAAAACATCTAGACCTGACACAAACATAAGTAATCATAAATATAGGACTTGTCCCGTTATTTATTTGCATCATTTAAACATCTTGGGCTATTGATTTGAAACAATACTATACAAATATAAAACCGCAGTCTGTTGTTTAACCGTCACATGTAATATGTAAATAGATCGCGATAGACGACTACCGCACACCTTGACGTCTCATAATGGGAACCAGGAAGACACGTTTGAAATATAGACATCGCCACTCCGTTTGATACGAGCTATTAAAACAAGTTATGGTCTGCAGAATGTACGCAAAGTAGATGCTGAGTGCAATTAGGTTACCATAGTTACTTCAAAGAACGTGTTACTTTTGTGCATGTAAAGGATTATATATAATCCTTTACATGCACGTTAAATTAAAGTAAATTTCATATCACCTTATGAAGCTGTAAAACCATATCATTTGCTACAGTAATAAAGTTATTCTAGTTTAGATATAGAATTGCATAAGGAATTTAGGCTTTTGAATTAAGTTTCAAATCCTAGCTGGTGAGCAATTCTTCATGTCTGGATTTTTTATCTCCGTGACGTTTTCTCATTTAGGTTTCTATTATTGTTAAATTCTAAGCATTTCTGATAGTTATTGTTTTGCTTATTATTAACATTAAAATCACGTGATATAGGTACAATATTGTTATTAGACAGTAAATATACTTAAACGTGTAAAAGAATTGTGATAGTGTTTTTCATTAGTGATTGAAGCACGTTGCAATTTTCTTTCACCCCAGTACCGCGTCAATCGATAAAACTTCGACCTTGGATCCCCGGAGCGGAACGTACTAATCATTCCCACTGCACCGCTGAACTAGGGGAGAAAAGAGGAATACGCCTCCTGTGTCATTTAGTTAAATAAATAATATTATTTCCCCTTTTCGTACATGTTGTAACATCAGAATAATTTGAATTTATGAATTTAAATTCCAGTTTTATTGTAAAAAAGTAATGTGTAGAAAATAGAAGTAACTGGTGTTTTGAAGTGATACCAAGGTTTTAGGCATATAAAGTATTATTGTATGTATTATAGAGCAAAATAAATGATGTGATATCCACCGGTACAAAATTTCATTTCAGTCTCATACAAACCAAATTAAAATATTTTTCCAACCATCACATACATTTCTTTCATTTATAGATAAATAAATAAATACACCCAACAGTCACACACATAGTTCTGACTCCACATTAGGTAGAACGAACTGTATGGTGGGTATCAAGAACTAAGAGGGACTACGGTCCCACAACACCCAGACCCGAAACAAATATCTATCTGGCACACAAACATTTGTCCCGGTGTGGGAATCGAACCCACGGCTTCTCGTTTCACAGCCGGCTACTCGACCGCTGCCTCACGGAGGCTGTCTGGTGATGTTTCATAATTTATCTGATACAATGTATAATCAAATAAGCTTTCAACTTTCATGAAATGAAATCTTATTTGCACATTGACACGCTACCGTGGGCATATTTTTCCGACCCGATGACACGGTCCGACCTCTCGTACCCTTGTGTAGGGAATGTATGACCCTCGGCAGCAATAAACGGGCCTCGTGGGCCAATGTTATCGTTGTGTCTACTAATTTGACGTGGGTTTGTTTGGCTACAACGCTGAGGACACATCACGTCTCAATAAACCTCGACAAATGTGCCTACAAATGTTTACACAGGATGCCAGTGTGTTTGTAAGGAAATGGAATGGATGTTACGATAAAATATATAAAGTTCCTTCGGTAAATTGAAATTTTCTTTATCATGTTTGTTTTGTCAGACTTGTGACAAATACTTAAAATGGCAGAAAATGTGTTTGCGTAAAACGAATGAATTACTACGCCTGTGAGACGTTCGTCAAACAGAGCTTAATAAAATTAAATGATTATTTAAGGCATTACCTTAGAATTTCTTTTAAAGAAGCCCTATCAAATTGTAATAAATATGTGATAGTATAAACTTCAGTATTTATTCACCGTGAACTATAATAAAGTATCAATGAAATACAACCTAATATAATTCTGTATTTAGAATGTGTATTGTTTGTCATAATTCGTACACATTATTTACTACCTAAATCAATGTTCCCTTTTTTATTTAAGAATATATTTGGGTACAATTCGTTTTGCTTTTGCATGATGTTAAAATTTTCATAGAGTCGAAAATAGACCTAGGTAGGATGTATAGATTATATCGACAGATTTGACACCATCTGTATATATAAAAGAAGAAACTGACTGACTGACTGACTGACTGACTGATCGATCAACGCACAGCCAAAACGGCTGGGGTTAGAGACTTGAAATTTTGACAGTAGGTACCTTTTATCACGTAGGCATCCACTAAGGAAGGGTTTTTGGAAATACCACCCCTAAGGGGCTAAAATAGGGGATGAAAGTTTGTATGAAAATCCGTCATTTTTGAAGTTAAATTCATGAAAATTAGTATTTGGCCTTTTAGTTAAAAATAAAAAATATATGTTTTAGGATTTTTGGAAATTCCGCCCCTAAGGGGGTAAAATAGGGAATGAAAGTTTGTATGAAAATCCGTGTTTTTTTAAGTTAAATGCATGAATATTGGTATTTTGTATTGTATACTTTTTCTCCCAAACATGACCTCCACGCGGGCGGAGCCGCGAGCAACAGCTAGTTTAGTAATAAATGAGAACTATTTACAAAAATAAAGGATGCTCTAAGCTCTTCATACGGGATTCGACCTTAATCAATCAGTTTTTTCAATTCAGCTGCTTTACTATTAACAGCTGTGACCTTCTTGAAAAGTATTCGTAGTATTCTAGCCCAGACTATTCACAGTAAATAGTTCTTTAAATCGATTTGCTTAGGTACTTTACTCAATACTAAACGGTCCATTTTCATTCATCTATGCCATTATTCCAATGTCGACATTATTACATCTATCGAGATTGTTCATTCTTCGTTTCATTCTTTTTAATAAGCTATGGAATTGCACACAATTGCAAATGAATGCTTACTAAAATACAAAACGAAATTGTTTGATTTTTTTTGAGCACATTAGCCATGTAGAAAGTTTATTTACATTGCAGTCGCTGTCAATCCATTTTCTGGTTTGTGGTGAAACCGCATGCCTTGTCGCCATTTATGGGGGCTGCAACGGTAGCGTCAAATTGTGTTGTAGACTTTGTAAGTTGTACGTATATGTTTTTACTTGATCATGCTTATACGCATGTTTAGTAGAGATATTCACAAATTGAAATTAAAGCTTTTGGCCTATAGTGTACATTTTCAGGTGAGTAAAGAAACTGGGAAAAAATACTATAATAATACTAGCCCTGTATTAAACATTGTCCCACTGCTGGGCACGGGCCTCCTCTACTAATGAGAGGGGTTAGGCCTCAGTCCACCACGCTGGCCTAATGCGGGTTGGCAGACTTCTCATACCTTCGAAAAATTCTCAGATATGCAGGTTTCCTCACGATGTTTTCCTTCACCGTTAAAGCAAGCGATAATTAACATTTTAATACACACATAACTTTAGAAAAGTCAGAGGTGTATGCCACTTGGGTTTCGAACCTACGACTTCCGTCTTGACAGTCCGTACCGCAACCAACTAGGCTATCGCTGCTATTATATATTATATAAAAAATACTATTATCAGGATAAAATAAAAAGCACCCCCACGCCTTTTTATAATGAAATTAATCAAATTATTTCAGTTTTTATATTTTATTTTATAGCTAGCTGAACTCTTAGTTCTAGTAGTTATAGTTAAAATACTCTATTACAAACCAAGACCATAGGATAAATAAAGCGTGTAAAATATGATCTATAATTTCTATTTTTTATTGTCCTGGAGATCCTGTGGGTCCTTGATACGTGTGCAAACTTTCAAGTAAAGATTCCGTTTCATACAACCATATACAGATGAAGCTAATATGAAAATTAAGATTATTATTTTGCTGTAAATCTTACAATGAAATTACATTGTATATAATATCAACTTATGTTCGAAAATTATAATTACAAATCAAAAACGTAAATAGAGATATTGTATCGTACAACCTCAGAATACAGAAAAAACCAGAAACCGCGCTCAATAAGAATTACATACCCCGCGCTGTGTCCAAAAACAATACGTAACGTCCCGCGCCTGCCCCACCTTCAACCCGCGTAATGTTGCTAGCTCGGAGCGGTTTCCCACTTTTTGGGGTAATCTTATAACACTAAAGAAAGTATATTAATAAAAAAACATTAACTGATATTTGTAAATAGGGTAGTAAACTAACGTTGTACACAACTACTTCAAAATACATGACAAAATTCTGAACAGGAGGGATACAATATAAATAAAGTAATTATTTTGACTATATCTACCCTAGTTTGAATAACTACTTTCCTAAGTCTTTTCAAACCATTTTTTGTGTCATAAAAATTGAGCAAATTACGCTCCGGCTTGATGGTTTCCAAAACTCATCTAGCCGAGTTCTTTGTATAATTTTCATCCAGACCGAATTTCTCATTTCATCATTAGGGAAACTTAAGTTACAAGAACGATATACAATAGAACTATATATAAAAAATAGTGAATATTCTATAAAAGTATTAAAAAAATAAGTGGGTAAAATTTGCGATCAAAATAAAGTGACAACACTCAAAAAATGGACGCGTCATGTTCTAAGACGATCACAATAAGTAAAAGAAATTCAATAATTAAATAAATATACCTTTGAATGCGCTACTTACAGATGAAAGGTGATCCCATCCTGTTTTTTTGTAATCCCAGCAGCATTTTTACATGTAAGGACAACACAAATCGGCATTTTTAAACTAAAATTGACACTTGTACAGTACGTCACAACGCGCTTACTGCAAAGGAGTGACTAATCGCAAAATCGTCAAACCACTCTGTTTTAGAGTGGTTTTTGTTGCTTCAGTTTTAAGCGCGCTGGCGGTTTCTGGTTTTTTCTGTATTCTGAGCGTACAACAAAGGATTGTGTAGATAAGTTCATTAATTCAGATTTGCCACTATCTAACCATCAGACACTAGCCACGGCAACATTAAATAATATATTCTGAATGCTGTTTGTTGGTATTAATACAAACGCTGGAGTACGGCTTTGGTAAATCCCATGAAAGTATACTTGAGCACGTACGATCTTTGCAAACCAGTCCGTTTATTGCAAACTCCCCAAGCACTGTTCAAATCTGGTCGATCTCTTTTAACGTAACTTAAAAATCAAATTGCATTGTTATCTGCCAAATAGGTCATCAGGTATAGTAAAAATATAGCAGCTGCAAATAAGTTTGTCGAAATTGCCAATGATTCGTCAAATTTATTACCCAGTTCAACCCATAGTTAATTCGTCTTGTTTATAGCAACATATCACCTCAACATCAATTTTATCAAGGTTTCTCGATGCAAGCCGAGCATCGACCTCGCTTCTATTATTGATTCTGCGTCTTGGTTTAATGAATCCAGTTTCAAAGCAACATGTCTAGGCGTCTAGACAGCAAAAAAGTCAAGACTACCAGGAACACACCTCGATTAAGTATACCGACATGCGGAGGGAGCGCTTTGGCTAATTCAATTACTTTTCTGTTCCCTTTGATTCCAAATTTAATTTCGTACTGGAAATATTAGCTGCCTTTGTACAACACTTGGTAATCAGACTTATATTAAATTCTTTATTGAAGCTAGATGTTATTTTGTATGCCTTTATTCCTTATCCGCTTGCAAAGGCTTCATTCCATACTTCTATTACATAGCTTTGTTATGATCTTATGTTGACACGTAATTTATATTTCGTTCTGGTTTATATTGACGTTAGTAGATTTTTTTTGCTTAACTATATCGAGGTCAAAAACATTGGATTAATAAAGTTTGGTGCGTTTTCCGCATTTCGTAAAAGCAGTGATGTTTTTGTTCGAACGCGTGCCTGGGATGTTTACACATTTATTCATACTCAGAGGACTAATCCAATTATCAACGCCCTAATTCTTGTGCATGGTGGGTACATAAAATGTGAAAGCATTTTCTTAATGCGTTTTACCATATCAGGAAGTTCGGCTGTACACTTAACGGCAGTGTTTACAAGTTTTCTTGGCACAAGCTCCACAGACTACAATTATTATTAGGTTAAGCGACGAGCGATTTATGCTTCGACCGCTCTAATTACTCGAAGTCTACGCTCAAAGTAGGTTTCGCTTGTAAAAATAGAATTTGGTGTGGTGTTTAATTCGGTGCATCTGTTTACGTTTTCGTTCATTGAATTTTACACCCATATTTTATGCGTACTCCATTTTAAAGTACTATTTGTTGGTTTATATGTTTACAATTTCCACAATCAAATTATATCCAAATATTGCGTTCGACTTATTTGGTAAACCTGCATGCTCCGGGATTCCCATTATTACATAAAATTTTCTGATTTCCGCAAAAGTAAAAACGTAAACTAAGGGCTATTTGATTTCCATTGTGTGAAATTATATTTGTTGTTTTAACAACATATTGTTTTTCTTGTTGTCCTCAGTTCAAATCAGCTGACAGAGTTGCCACGGGAGATATGTCAAATGCCTCTACAAGTCCTGCTATTGCCAGATAACATGCTGTCTACATTACCAAAAGAGATAGGAAAGATGACGACATTAGCAGAGTTGGACGCGTCCAACAACAGACTGACGCAAGTGCCAATGACCCTCGGGGATTGTGCGGGGCTTCGGGCTCTCGATCTCAGCAACAACCAACTGGGACTACTGCCTTTGCGTAAGTGTTTGCAAGATTTATTTATATTCAGCTCCAGTTTAGCTTGTATTGGTTAACTTTATTGCGAAAGCTGAGTGGTTGCATCGATTCTGTGGATTTACGGTTGCCACTCTGCTCATATTGAAAGTATTTCTGTTGATTTATATTTGGAGTCATTAACACTCGAAATATCATTGAAGGGTTAATAAAAGTCATACGAATAAGTTTTATATAACTTTGCTTAATTTTGAGACCCAATTGTCATTTTCTATCGTCGTAGTCCTTCAACGGTTAGATGCGGCTGGCATTGCAGAAGTCTATGGACGGCTGTGGACTACTCATCATCAGATGACCCGTTTATTTGTCTACCTAAAAAAAACATCCATATTTCAAACAACCGATCTCTGATAAATTTTTACCACAAATGTTCTATTTCACTGAACTGTTTATTATTATAGAAATAACTTACCTCCGGCTGGAACATCTGGACGTAAGCTGTAACTGCATATCATCCCTGCCGCTGGAACTTCGCAATATGAACACACTGATCACGCTGAACCTGGACAATAACCCACTCGTCTCCCCACCTACCACGGTAAGGTGTATTTTAAATAGTGGTCAGCCTAATGCTAAGGGGTTTAGCGCGGCTAAATGACTGTTTTATAACTACTGGTTACGATGGTCTTACGTGACTTTCGAGGGAGAAAATCTAACATTTGAAATTTTCTTGTTGAACGTTTTGGCAACAAGCAGCCAACTAGGAATTTCACCATTGAGTACGTTAATTTTGTTTTGGTAAACTTCTAACCACAATACAAATTGTAATACTTTGTTTAACAAATACTAAAATATTATAACTAGTTAAATAGTTAATAATGTAATATTAAATAACTCGCACATGTATGTATATTTTCCTTTATTTTTTCACAAAATTATATTACCTTTTTAACCGACTTCAAAAAAGGAATGTTTATTTTATGTATGTTCCCCGATTACTCGAAGACGCCTGGACCGATTCGAGTAATTATTTTTTTGTTTAAAGGGTATACTACCCAGGTGGTCACATTGGCACCAAGTCAGGATCTTATGATGGGATCTCAGAAAAATCGATGGCAACCCTCAAATTTTATAGGGACGCAATATTTGTTTTTTTATTGAAGTCGGTGTACTTTTTATGAATAAAAAACTTTCATTACGACAGTGGTTATTGCTATATTTCAATATAGCTACTACATCTGAAATTTTGGCTATATGCTCCAAGTCACGTAGCTAATGCGTCATAGCTTAAGGAAAGCTTTTCATGACACATTTATTAGATACCTAGTCAGAATCAATGCTGTCATGCAGATCTGAAACACACCAATCTCCTCCATTGATATTCTAAAACTATCGATGGAAAAGGTTATACAATTTCTACGATAAGGAAACTCGCGTGGCTAGAAACAGATAGTATAATGTTCTTGATTTAGTTTCACGATATCTTGACCTGGAAGAAATGTGATTAACAGATAATTAACAACTTTAACATATTCCTGCCACGACATGTGTTCTACTTCGAACATTAGAATTATTTTGACGATTTGGGAACTGGCCTTCCTATGCCAAAAACGACTGAACCGGGGATTTCTGGTGTTAGGAATGTCCCGTTATTTATGATTTTCATCTGTTATTTTTTTTTATAAGGAATGCTGAAAATGTGGCCAAACTCATATTTAGGATGTCACAACACTTCTTTTAGTATAAGAACAAACGTGAATAAAGTAGTTTTAAAAACAACTTGTATTAACGATGATACGAACGATATTATCTGCTTTCTTGTGATTTTATATATATTCTTTAATACTTAATGAAATTCCAACAAGGAATGAATTTCCGTAATGAGGCTATATTTAATATATTTTTTTTTAGTGCCTCGATAGGCAGACCAGCAGACGGGCCACCTGATGGTAAGTAGTCACCGCCGCCCATAGACTTCTGCAATACCAGGGCACAGCAAAGCCGCTGCCTACCGTTAATAAGTAGCCATTATACTTTTAATATTATGATTGAGTCAGTAGACTTTCTTATTTCTATATTTCTTAGAACTAGACGTACTTTTTACAACATGCGAGCCGAACATCCTCATTATTGAAGAACTAACATGCAATAAATAGATCTTAAAAGAAAGCTACTTAATAGGCAGTATGAAGTTGTAGTCCTCAACCTATCAAAATAGTCTGTGAAAAACAATTTAACCCTTGTATAAAAATATATTTGACAGGTATGCATGCGCGGGCGCGTGCATATATTCAAATACCTCGAGAATATGGCAAACAAGGATACGTTACCAGCACACAGAAGGGTCGATGAGACCAAACGATCAGCCAAACACAACTCTTACATAAACAACTCGCCAAACCAAAGCACGACGCACCAAATCACATCGGGTAACGCGACGATAGACTGTCTCAGGCATAAGCCAAGACATGTAGTGGACAGTGGTTACTGCACGGATGGTGTTGAGAAAAGATGGTCGAATGATGGTAAGTTTGAAACTTATTTTCTTTTGATTTAAAGAAGTAATTTGATTGGTTTCATACGCGGCCTGTCTGACATGACGTCAAACGTTTTAACGATTTTCAATCAAAGCCAATTTGATGACATGTGATCTATTGTATTCATTGTTGTTGCTCAAATTATAAAATAAAACAATTGAAAGAGGATATTTTATCATCAAAAATAACCTAAGATAAAAATGGCTACTTTTTAAAGAAAATATAGGCATGTTATTTGTAGAAATAGTTTTTTGTGCCTGTATACTCTTTTCTTAGCCGAAATCTTAACGTGTATTTTTTTAAATAGAAGGCGACAAACGGTTAAGTTTGTCATCTGGTAGTAAACGATCTTCAACATTCAAAGTACTAGAAGAATTATGGGTGCGAAATTAGCCTCAAAGGAAAATAATGGAGATTGGCAATACCCACTTATGATGTAGACCAAGTTATTTACACCATGTTTACACTTTGGTAGTAGTGTGAGGAAATATACTTTACATCCTTATTGTAAATAGAAGTCCAATATCAACCGATGAATACAGTAGGCACAACAGACTGTCCTAAAGTTTATTGAATGGCTTGATGACCGGAACTGGTGGTCAATTTAGCGCCATTGTGAACACATAACTTATTGGAACGTTAATATTTTTATGGATCTACACCATAAAACGTCAAGTCGTTATCTTCCTTTTAAGACGCAGATACAGTAGCAGTTTGTTTTATAGTTTGATTTGTTATTAGAATAGAGTGGCTCTTCGTAAATACTGGCCACGATACTGTCCATAATCAAACTTTTTTTTTTGTTTTTTTTATCCTGGCACGGCAAAGTGACCGCACTGTACCTGATGGTAAGCGCAGTGCGGTCCAAATAGAGTACTGAGTAGCGAGAGACAATCTATCCCCGCTACTCAACACACTCATGCCGGCCTGCTTCTTCACACTACGCCATGGGCAAGATGAAGAAGGGGTCGAGGGCCTAGTGTCAGAGTACTAAGAAGGCCGCAAAATGGCCATTGTACCCCAACTCCAGACCCCCGACAAAAACCGGATGTACACTGGCTGATCCCGGAACGCGACACACTTGCGTGTGCCACTATGGCGGTTTTTCGCTCTGTGTACGGTGGTCGCTATCCGGGCGGATATGAATATCCTACCACCAGCTGACTTATTCCTTAAGACTTAGAAGTTTCGGGACCATCCTGTTGAAATAATAAACACCCATCTCACATACATAGTACTGACCCCACATTAGGTCAGATCTGTATCCTGGGTAAAAAAAACACAAACGCCGAGGATCCACCATTACCTGTTTTGTGTCTGGGTGCTCCACTGTAACTCTCTCCTAATTCCTGCGTTTTGCTGGTATGGGCATGCCTACGATACACGTCATCCTATTGTTGGATTAGAGTAACGTGTGTGACTCTTGGATTTATATACCTCTTTTTCCTGTTGTGCAAGCTAGACATATATAAATACGTATTATCATAATAATATGTGTCTGTATCTTTTGAATGGCAATTAGAAACACGCAACACTAATAATGTATTTAAAAAGAATTGTTTTACGAATTACATGTGCGAAACATTTAGAAACACGAACTTTGTTTTGATCGTGTTTTTATTGTCTGGTCACGATTCTAAAACCGAGTTACGAGAGTTGAGCTGCTCCTTGTATAACTGCATCGCTATGGTACACAGCATCTGATCCATAATTAGCATAATTTTATAAATCCGAACAAAAATATGTAAGCCATTCAAATCCGCTGGAAGGGGTAATTGTCAAATGACAGTAAAAGGATGCATGATATGAGCCGTGACGTCACCTCTCTGAATGGCCATTTCTGTGCCGTTGTGCGAGGGAGATACTGAAATGTTCCCACTACGCACCCATACTTAATAAATATTATTAACTGAATTTTCAAGCGATTTTGATTCTGATTACGCAAAAGGAATTCTTTTGCATAAATATATTCAGTTGCATATCGAATGATGTACGAATTAAACACAGGAAACTAACATATTATCGATAGTCACCAATCCTCTCGGTTGTTGACAGTATAAAAAGCGAAAATCGGGTTGAGTGTCAAGCGATTCTCTTTCTCTTTCTAATATCATTTCTAAGAACGCTCAAGAGCAGGTCCGACACCAACGAAAAATTACACATAGAATATTTATGTGATTATGCATGTGATGTTCTATCGCTCCCTTGTCTATTGACCTACAGATTAAAAAGTCAGTGTAGAATGAAATTACGATTATAAGTAGCAAAATTGATGGTTAAAAGTGAAGGCTAATAGAATCGTCTTTTTAAGTGGACTGACCAGGACTGAATAAGTCATCTTATTTTGATGTCTTGACCCGCTAGGTACTAGGCAAGCTATACTCACGTGTAATTCTTTCTCCAGGAGGTGGCGAAGCAGGTGGAGGTGGAGGATCAGGACGATCCACACCAAGCACACCTTCGACATTGTCACCTGGTGCTGCCTTGTCCAGGGCGCAGTCACTGTCTAGTGAAACACCACTAGCGCCTACCACACCTCTACTCTCCGGGTGAGTCCTTCTTTACCTTCTTGCCCATGGCGTAGTGTGAAGAAGCAGGCCGGCATGATTGTGTTGAGTAGGGATAGATTGTCTCTCGCTACTCGATACTCTAATTGGACGGCACGCTCACCATTAGGTGCAGTGTGGTCACTTTGCCGTGCATAGATATAAAAAAGAGTCAACTACACTAACAATGTAATATGTAGATTAGAATTTAATATGGGTTTTTGCATGGGGTCACCTTGAAAGGATTACTGGGTGATTGATGGCGATTCTGTTGTACACCTGGCTAAACTAAATAATCCCTTATTCTTTTATTTTGATTTAAGGATTTCATAGAAGATTTCGATTCGATTGAATATGAACAATATTAAATTTATTTAACATTGATTTATTTGAATCATTTAATGAAAGATTTTTTTTAAGTTCTGTCACTTTATACTATTTCAGAATACGAAACGTCATTTAACAAGAACACACATCATTTTTGCGATTTAGAGATTTTTGTGACAACAGAATCGGCACCATAATATCCAATCTATATAAGTTCCTGGAAATCTAATCAAAAATGACTAGCGCCACCTCTTGATTTTGAGTCTAAGTTTATGGAACGTGTTCAATAAAAAAAACATAGACAGTTAGATGATTTAAAAGTTGTGATTTTATATCAACAGATGTCTCTATAATACAAAAGCGCGAACGAAAGAACGGTTACAAATCTTTTATCATAGCTGATGATTTTAGCTAGTCTTAAACTATTCTGAATATATTAGAGCATGAAATGGTGTTCTATAGTACCTATATATAAGAAATATGTATAATTTTATTTATTTAGTTCTGTTTTATTTATGTTGCATCGGCCGAAGCAGAGGTAAACAGATATATAGCCCGTTATATTTCACAATCATCATCACACGTTCCTCTGTCGCATCGTCGCTGCGTTATTTATTTTTTATTTCCACCTCTTTTATTATTAACCCCGGTGTTGTCCCTTTCAGCGTCCGTATATCACCCGATGGGAACATGTCTAACAGTGAAGATAAGAGTAAATTAGCCCATCAACAAACGTACAGGTACATCGTCATTCATAAAACACCACGCTCACTTACATTGTGCACTTTTTATATGTATCTAAAGCTGGGGTTATATTGTGCAGTTGTTATTTACTTTCCTAATACATTTACTGTAACGATAACGGTAGGCAGCGGCTTTGCTGTGCCCTGGTATTCCAGAAGTCTATGGGCGGCGGTGACTACTTATCAAGTGGGCCGTCTGCTCGACTGCCTATCGCGGCACTAAAAAAATTGATGAATATTCAAAAGATATTAATAGCAAGCAAGCTGTATAGAAAAGCTACCGTCACTGTTAACATAAATCAGATGCTATTGTTCTATTTAATATATATTTGACAGCCTCCGTGGCGCAATGGGCGGGTAGCCGGCTGTGATACCAGAGGCCGCGGGTTCGATTCCAGCACCAAGAAAAATGTTTGTGTGACAGACAGATTTTTGTTTCGGGTCTGGGTGTTGTGGGACCGCAGTCCCTTATAGTTCTTGATACCCACGATACAAGTTTGACCTAATGTGGGGTTAGGACTGTGTGACTGATAAAAAAAATACAATAAAATAATGGAAATAATAATCATGCATACAAATTTAAACCTATTTATAATATAAATTGCATATAACAACATTCCCGGTAAATAACCGCGTTAAATGAGTCTCACGAAACCGCAGCATTAGCTCACTATTATGACGACTGCACAATATAACTTCATACACCCCAACCCACTAACGAGGGTATATAACACGTAGATTTCACGTACTAACTAATTAGCGTATCTCGGCTTGGTGACAGCACGGCTTTGTACTAATATTTCTATGAACCGACCACGCACCCACCTAATGAACTGCAAGCTGAGGCTGTGGTTAGAATGGTAGCGATTAGCGATTAGATGAAATAATTTTGTGTACTAGTGTTGAATTTGTGAGTTAAATAGAAAGTCATATTATAGTATAATGGTTTATCAGAGTACTAATAGGTAAAAAGTTATTCATAAAATAATAACAATCTTTTTCGTCTTGTACTCTGTGATTTACCGATTGATCTGTTCCAGTAAAATATTACTGATTTAAAAAAGAAAATGTACATAAATGATGAAGTAGAGCTTTTAGGGCGTGTGCCTTTCATTTGTAACGTATTTCTTATAACGACAACACGGCTTAAATTTTTACCCTTCTACCATAATATTCTGTTTGTACTAATTGCAATACGACCACTTGGTGTAGCTAATTTTCATTATTATTGTATACTCGCTAGTCGCCCGCATTCCGCCGTCATAACCGCCGTCATAACCGCGACCTTATATAAAAGACAACATTTTGTATTATACTATTAATATCGTAACATTTGCATCTCTTGCTACATATATCACTAATATTTTTTTGTAGAACACTATGTTCATTTACTTGAGTAATATGTCTAATATTTTCTATAATGTCATGAAATCTACGTGTTATTTATCTTATACAGTGTATCCTTGTTATGATTTTTGATCATAGTTTTGATTTTCCAGACAATACAAAGAAGCCTTAAGACAACAACGCCAGCAAGACATATACCGACCCCGCACCGACCAACCATCCCCCGAGCTCGATTCCTCACCCCAGAACCAAAGTCCAGTCCACCAGAAGTCCAATCCCCACTCACCGATCAACGGTTACAGTAACGTATCCCCTATTCTATACAAATCCACCTCTTCCAATTCAAGTGTGTCTACCTCATCACCTAATACGCCCCAAGTGCCAAACTCGCCCCTATTACATTCGACACCTCGAAGGTTCCAAGGTCAGAATGGCAACCCTGAAAAACTGGAGGAGAACAAACGGCCAGTACAAAAGGTCGTTCCGTCGAGGAATGTGAACAAAATATATTCGGCTGTCAACGGGAATGTAGATTATAATAGAGTGAACGGTCAGGCCGAGGCGTACACGAAACCCATTTCACCAACAAAGTCACCCACGAACACGTTGGGATACAATAGCTTGGGCAAGTCGAGTATACCGCGGCAGGTGAATGGGGACGGCACGAAGTTGTTGACCACGACGGTTTCGTACTTGAAAGGTGCGGGTTCGAAGCCGCCGGGCAAGATGGCGTGGAACAAGGAGCAGCCGCTCGACAAACTCAGCTTCACCATGAAGAGGGAGTTCGACAAACAGAAGGAGGAGTCTGATCTGCTGCAGCAGTTGAGGACGGTGAGTTGACGGTTTTGTAATTTTTATTTTATCCAAGAGAGTTAGACATTTAATTAGGCGTTGTTAAAGTTTCGTGCAGTACATTTTAAAATGTCTGATAATTCACTGGTTGTAATGTCCCTCAAGTTACATACGGCTGTTTAATGAATAAATACGTCGGTAACTACGTGAATAAATTACAAAAACCTACTGCCATACCTATTCTTCATGAGCGTGATAAATATTGAATTCCAAAAATATTTTTAAATTTATTTTTATTTGCGTAACAAGTACGAATGCGTGATATGTGGTTATGCAAATGACGAGCTAACTTAGAAATCAAGTCGAAGCTGTCATTAAACGTTTGTGCATAGAATATTTAATATATGTGTATTTGGAGTCGTAATTGAACGATCAATATATCATTGGTGCTACGTGCTTAAATGTTGGAATAAGTACACACATACACTCAGGCCTGTAATCCCCGAATGGGTAGGCAGAGGTGTAACTAGTACACCCACTTTTCGCCGAATTTCGGTCCCATAATGTGATAAGGGGCGAGCCTATCGCCCTACCGGGCACATTTTCCAGACTCCGAGCTAATACTGAGGAATTTCTAGATAGAAAAACCCAGTATCACTTTACCCGACCCGGGGATCGAACCCGAGACCTCAGCACAGCAATCGTAACGCATGCGCAATTACAACTGCGCCACCGAGGCAGTCATTAATTATAGTAATTATATGTATACTACAAATAAACCATTAAATGACGTTACTATAACTAAACATACGTAAAAATGTGGGTCCTAGCGATGATGAAAACATGCCAATATGTTTGTTAATCTGAATTTAATTTTACTTTTGTTGTTCGTTTAACCACGTTTTATTATTAACGTTTTATAATTAATAAAAAAACTTTGTTTTAATATTTTTAGGTATCTATAAAGCCTTATTTACTTAAGATAATATTGTCTATAGTGATATATACTCGTTATATTTAATAAGTTTTATCGAATATAATAAGTATAAATAAAAATGCCAACAATGTTATCAGTTATTACACTCTAAACATTGTACACTATGATGTTATCTTATTTTAATAACACTTTATAGGCACTTCAACGATGTTCAAGTTTGAAATTTAACTTATATAAATCAATATGTGACTTATACTACATATAAATAGCCCTGTATTAAATAAACTTTGTCCTACTGCTGGGCACGGGGCTCCTCTACCAATGAGAGGGGTTAGGCCACGATGGCCTAACGCGTGTTGGTGGAACGTGGGTACCTTTGAATTCGTATAAGAATTCTTACGTTACATGCAGGTTTCCTCAAGATGTTTTCTTTCACCGTTAAAGCAGCGATAATAAACAATGAATATACACGTAACTTTTAGTCAGAGGTGTATGCCATTTAGGCAGGTATCGAACATATCGTAAGCGTACCTTTCGTATCATATTCTTTTATTTGTAACTAGTTGTTGCTCGCGGCTCCGCCCGCGTGGAGGTCATGTTTGGGAGAAAAAGTATACAATACAAAATACCAATATTCATGCGTTTAACTTAAAAATGACGGATTTTCATACAAACTTTCATTCCCTATTTTACACCCTTAGGAGCGGAATTTCCAAAAATCCTGAAACATATATTTTTTATTTTTAACTAAAATGCCAAATACTAATTTTCATGAATTTAACTTCAAAAATGACGGATTTTCATACAAACTTTCATCCCCTATTTTACCCCCTTAGGGGTGGTATTTCCAAAAACCCTTCCTTAGTGGATGCCTACGTGATAAAAGGTACCTACTGTCAAAATTTCAAGTCACTAACCCCAGCCGTTTAGGCTGTGCGTTGATCGATCAGTCAGTCAGTCAGTCAGTTTCTTCTTTTATATATACAGATATTTTTAAATCAAGTGTTGGCACTCAAAGTCTGTAAGTTGTATACATATAATCAAACTTATTTTATTGACGTATGTACTGTTTGTTGTCCAAAATAAAATAAAATAAATAAATAACTACGACTTTCGCTTCGACTTTCCGTACCACTACCAACACCAACTAGGCTATCGCTGCTTTTAATATGTGACTTACCTTCGCGTTATGTTTCCTGGTGGTGTGTCAGATCCTGGAGAGCCGGCTGAAGATGTCATTACCTGATCAGCTGGCGCCGGTACTGTGCGACGGCGTGGTGTTGTGTCACCTCGCCAACCACGTGCGGCCGCGCGCCGTCGGCTCCGTGCACGTGCCCTCGCCTGCACAGGTACCTACCACTGCATTGTCCTACACTGCACTACACTGCACTGCACTATACTGTACTGCACGACACTGTACTGTACTATACTACACTAAGCTATACGACACTGTACTGCACTATACTACACTAAGCTATACGACACTGTACTGTACTATACTACACTAAGCTATACGACACTGTACTGCACTATACTACACTAAGTTACACTGTACTGTACCGCACTACACTATACTATACTGTACTGCATTTCACTGCACTGTACTGTATTTCTATATGCTTGTACAGACATACTTTCTAGCTAGTAAAAGAGATAAATAAAGAACACCTGTCACGTACATTAAAATATGATTTTCGTGTCGTGGGTATCAGAAACTACCAGAGACTTTCGGTCTCAAATACACTTAGACCCGATAAAATATGTGTGTGTGACATACATATTTTATCGGGTCTAAAGTAAAATAGTATGATAACAAAAACTGAGGGCACTTTATTAATACAGCAACAGCTGCTCAGACCTAGGTATATCAAGCAGCCATCGTAGTGTGGGCTGCGTCTACAATATTTAAATCAAAAGTAACAGTGTTATTATAGTTGTGTGTATAAGTGATGTGAACACCGAGATGACTGTAACATTACATATACCAACCAAAGAAACCGCAAGACACTCATAACGCATAACTATAAAATTATGGATTTCGGGATCTACGGACTTTAGGTCCCGTAATAACTGAATGTTCATACAACAATATCTGAATATAAAACAAGTGTTTTCAGATGACACAAACTAATCGACCGGCAAATGTTTGTTTAACAGTCTCTCTTACTCCACCTCTGCGGCTATTATGATTACAATCTACTTATGCAAACGATGCTAATCTTTTAAAAAAATGGCCATGTAACGTGACTGCTTATGTTAGATATTGTATCACATTTCTATAAATAAATTAGCAAAATCTGTTTATTTCCAATGATAATTCAATTGTGATAAGAAATAATAGAATAATAACAATAAAAAAATAGTTGACAATTAACAAAAATATATGAAATATTTTTAAATTGTATTTTGATTTAATCAGAGTAATTGAGTCATTTTCATACAACATGTAAGCCAAGTATTTTGCTGAATTGAAGATGTATAATATATGTTTAAATTATGTCCTGAAGTATACAAAATATGTTTACATTTTTAAAACAGTAATATTTTTTGTCTTTGCAGCCCAAGCTTACGATGGCCAGGTGTAGAAGAAACGTCGACAATTTCTTAGAAGCGTGCCGAAAAATTGGAGTAGAAGAGGTATGTATTAATTTTTGTTTACTGTGTATAATTTACAATTATTTTGGGCAATGCTTTTCCTATTTTTTTGGTCTCCATGTTTGTGTTATAACACCGTCGTGACTTATTGCACCTCAGAAAAATGCGTTTTTTAATATTTAAAAAAACCTTCGCTTTTGGAACCCGTGTCCGTTTCGAGTGTTACAGGGCGTTTGATATCCTTTCGCGAGAGCAATGTATAGAAATGTGAAACTAAGAGACGGGTGGCGTGTGTTGCAGGAGTCCATCTGCTCGCCTGAAGACATACTGGCGAATGAACCCGACGACGGGAAGAGCTGCCTTGTACGGATCGCACGCACTGTCGCCGCACTCCTGCCACACGCCACGCCACACGACACGCCACAAGACATATCACACGCCACGCCACAGGACATACCACACGCCACACCACATGCCTCGCCTAAGGATATGCAAACTGACCCCTACCTCTATGGCAACATGGACGGCCTCACAATCGACGTGGGAGACGACGTTGAAATGGAAGCCAACTACCAACGACAGCTACGGAGGTATTCCGACGAGCGGTACAACAACAATGTTACCTACGAACACTCCCACTACACCATAGACGAATCTGAAGAGTACCAGATGAACTGCGAGAACTCGGAACTTCAGAACGGAAACTATTCGCCAGTTTACGGGAACAATGAGTTGAGGAATAGAGGGCCTTATTACCAGAACAATAGGGTGCAGTTCGTCACGCCGTTTTGCAAACAAGACGGCGTGTTGAAGAGCGACAGTTTGGAAATATACGACACGGACGAAATCGACTTTCCCGTTGTGATGCAGACGCAAGATGAGGTCGAGAGATACGACAGGGGGAAAATGAATCTCGATATACAGAACAACCTAAACAAGGAATTGGATCACGAAACTGCACAAGCCAAACATGACGACGATCGAGTGTTTTACACTTGCCTGTGTCTCGGCACTTTCTTTGTATCGGCTATTGTGCTGATTTTATATCCCTTGTAAAAGGTATTTGGAGTTTGTATTGACAATTCACTAGTCTGAGCGTGAATGAACCGGTTTTTGGGATGATTGTCATTATGATTGAAGTGTTGACATTTTTTAAAAACTTTACATTACCAGTGAACTTGGGACCTTGAGTGTTCATGATTGGCTACTATGAAAGTATAATTAAATTTATATAAAAATATCCCTGTAGAGATTAGAAGTAGCTGACTTTTACAAATTTAATATTTGTGTTTTCATTGCATTGTCTATCCAGCAAAGTTTTATCTAAACCCATCCATCGACTTAAAAGAATATAAACTACTGACTACAGTTTAAACTTTTAAATTTTAATTAGTCAAAACATAACTACAATATAAAATTTGTTCGAGTTTCTAAAAGGTATACTGAAGAAAACCCACTGTTAAACTTGGACGTTTAAGTTTTCATTTATTGGAAAAACAAATTAAAAGTTCATATGCAGTAAGATCAAAATTTAAACAAAACTTTCGCACTTAGATGGAGTAAATTTGCCTTTCCTCGCAGTGAAACTGTGTTTGTGGTCTGAAATGCAATTTTGAGCCTTGTCGTTTACATCTTTATATGGATGACTATTGTATTTAAGGAATTGGAATTGGATGGTTGGAAAGTTGTTAGTTGGAATTAGGAATTGTGAGCTTTTAGAGTTATTAGGGTTGATTTTTGTTATGTTATTCGATTTAATCTTATTATGATAGATCTTGCTCGTCTATAAACATATATAATGTATTAATCTAGCCTGACGTGTAAAGGTGGTGCTGAGATCTGAATAGAAGTGGAAATCAATAGGCTCTGCCTACCCTTGTGGGATATTATGTATGTATAAAGTCCGAATAAAGTTTACATTGAATTTTTATTTCTACGTTTTTTTATAGGCTAAGATCTAGCATTTAATGTAATTATTATATCCTAAAGTTGAATATTTTGGTCTGATATATTAATTCCAGTGTTGATTAATTCATTCCCGTTAGAGGCATTTAAAATTAGCAATTAGGATTTTTTTACTTATTATTTTTGTCAATTCGTTACTTTGTGTGCGTTTGCAGTGTTTTCTTTTGATTCAATTTGATTTTTTTACGTCGAGCATCCACCAAAACTATAATCAGAAGTAAATCTGATAGAAAAAACAAAGAGTCAGTACTATTTCTCTTTTTGGTGATTGCTCGACATTATTCCAGGGATCTCAGTGTATTTGTTGTGTTGGAATATTATTTTCTGTTTGTTTAGGATTAAGTTGTTTATTATTTCCTTTCTGTGTTCTCCTTTGATATTTGTTGAAACGTAAAGTGACCGGAGTTGTGATTGAAATTTATATGATTGAATTTTATGTTAATTTTAAATGCAATTGTTTTTTGAAGATTGTGGAATAATAAATCATTTTAAAGATGTAGTGACAATTTCCAAGTACTTTACGAATTCAAATTAATTTCAGATAAACTTGATTGATTACATTGGAGGTATACTAAAACCTAATTAAATATTCATTGTAGACAGTTTTTTACTATTTTGTTTTATATTGTAGTTTTAAATAAAAATATTTAGCTATGAAATAAGAAGTTTTGTAGGACTTTTGCACCAAATAACCATTAAATTTTTACACAAGTAGAAATGTTTTTGTAATATTTAAGAAACTAATGAAATACGCACTTTACGGTAGCTACATAACCAGTTTAGTATGAACCCATCTTGATATGAAATTTAATACAGAAATAAAATAAATAACAATAATAAAACTAAATAGCAGTTTTTATAACGAAATCTTATGATAATTTACATAAAAGTACAATTGAAATCGTGAAATAATGGTGCATAAAGTATGTATGATAAATGGCAATTGTAAAGGTATTCGAATAACTTAGCTTAGCTGATATGACGTAACGTTTCTTATCAAATAAGAATCATATGCCTTAACCGAAACATCATATCGTTATTGTATTGTTAATACAAAAAAAAGTATAATATTGGATTGGAGCAGTTTTTAAGAGGCACGGTGAATTGCGGCCAGGTCGGTTTAAATTAAAAATGAGTGATATCTGTATACATACAAGAAGAAACTGACTGACTGACTGACATATCAACCCACAGCCTAAACGGCTGGGGTTACAAACTTGAATTATTGACAGTAGGTACCTTTTATGACGTAGGCATCCACTAAGGAAGGGTTTTTGGAAATTCCACCCCTAAGGGGGTGAAATAGGGGATAAAAGTCTGTATGAAAATCCGTCATTTTTTATGATAAACGCTTGAAATATGGTGTTTTGTATTGTATACTTTTTCTCCCAAACATGACCTCAACGCGGGCGGAGCTGCGAGCAATAGCTAGTTTAAAATATGGACTAGACTGCGTGATATATTAATACTAAATTAACATCAATACATTGTGCCTATTATGAGATTTTATATTCAAGTGCTTAAGAGCTGAAAAGTGAATTTCACTTACTGCATACATTATATATTACAGATTACAATTACAGACTATAACACTCACATAAGCATCTTATCTACCCGCAATCACTGTGTCTTTAAAAATTGCAAGACGGTAGTGCGTAGTGATTACTAGACTGTATTTCGAGGCTTTTCGCGTATAAATTAAAAATATATTAAAAGACAACGTTTTACAAACATTTCGACTACTATTGTAACAGATTTTCCTAAAGAAAGCCAACTTAAATTATATTCATGCCAATAAGACATGTACTAACTAATCTTCAATGATATTTGAAGTGCATTAAAATTAAAGTATTAACATGAAAATATAGATTGGAGAGATGATTCCATAATTTATTGTCGTTTAGATTATATTTATAATATTTTCTAATCATTCCAAAGATGTGTTGTTTTACATAATAATTACTTTAGCTTCTATAATATATGTATGTCATCACATGTACTTGTTTCAAACAATTTTCCTTTAAGTAAGTTAATATTTTGTGTCAGTATTTCTGTCTATATCAAAAATGATGCTGTGTTTAATAAAAACTATGGCAGCTAAATTGAATACTACTATTTGCGTGATTAGTTTCTTTATAGGTTTCTATTAATGTACTATATATTGATAAGGCAATCAGACAATTTCTAAAATATTCAATTCTCATTAGATACCTGGACTGCATTCAAATATTGTCTACTCCCATTATTGAGAAGCACTTATTAACAACAGACACTTATTAAAACATTAACTATTTTTTCATGTTCTATCGGCAATCTACTATATGGAGGACAGAGACAGAATATGCAATACGATAAACGTTACTGAATAATACACTAAAAGTACCTAATTATCAAAATAATCCGGACAAAGTTGTTTCTCGAAGAATTTCATGAGTTAGTCTTAAGGGTCAACTTACACTGGCGCAGAGTCAAAGCGTCGCATCCTATTTTTCAACTACAACGCGTAGAGACGCGCGTTGTCGCGCGACGTCCCTTGCTATTACTGACGCACGCTCGCGTCTGACACGTCACTGCGCGCGAGCAACGCACGGCGACGCGCAGAGAAAGCGTCGACGCGCGATTCCAGAATTTGCATAACACAAATTTATACCTTAATAATGGGAAAATAGAGATGATTATGCTATAGGCGAAAAACATGACGCGACGCGACACTTCGACTCTGCGCTAGTGTATGTTGACCCTTATACGAAAAGTAGAATTGACTATGTTGAATGAGCTTTAAGATTATATTCTCAATATTAACATCAAGTACGTGACAGCGATGTTATTCGGTCTCTAGTCGGTTTCGCCGAACTTTACCCGTAATAGACACTGAAAATTATAATAGTTACATTTTTAATTATTACACGCAATATAAGAATTTATTCTTGATGCTTTGTCTATTCTGGTCATTAATATATGTATGTATATAGTACGTGTTTATTTTCAACGCTTTTCAATATTGTTTAGAGCTTTAAATTTGCCAGTACAATGATAGTTATAATGATTATAAAGATATAACTAATATATTTAATTTTAAATGCTTATCGCGTATATTTATTGGCTTTTGGTGCTTGGGTACTTATTAATTTAATTAGTGACGACTGGTTTATTCATTTATCATTGACGATTTCTACCGCCTAACATAATTATGATTCAAATTACGATTTATAAGTCATGGACAGCCTCCGTGGCGCGGTGGGCGAGTAGCCAGCTGAAAAATGAGGGGCCGTGGGTTCGATTTCCACACTGACACAAATATTTGTGTGACAGATAGATATTTGTTTCGGGTCTGGGTGTTATGGGGCCGTAGTCCCTCGTAGTTCTGGATAACCACGATACAGGTTTTACCTAGTGTGTGGTCAGAACTATGTGTGTGACTGTTGGGTGTATTTTATGGATGTGCCGTAGTTGCCAAAAAAGAAAAATGATTAAAGCAAAGAGTCTTATCTAAGCTCTATCAGGTATCAGATTGAAAGTTTTTTTTTGAGTCACCCTGCAAGATGGGTTGCTAATTATTTAAAAGATAAGTTAGAATTTTACTGCCTTTCCTAGTACGTCTGCCAGTTTATAATTTTACTCTAATTCTTTTTAACTGTGATAAACTAAACGTCACTTATGGGTCTTGTATGTTTTAATTCCTCTTGCCAAAGCAATGATAAAACATTAAACCGGTCAAATTTTACATTCAATATTAATATTAAGGTTTATATACATCACTTTGTTTAAATAATTTTATGGTTTTCTTGTAAAATTAGTTCAGTATTAGTTTTTACTATAAAATTAGTGTTTACAAGGCACGCTAAGCTATGATATGCACTTTTGACTAATTTTAAAGTAACAACCATTGTTAGAATTTTTTAAATATTTTTGGCTATTATAGTTTTTATTGTCTAACTTAACTTAAAATGTACTTTTTTGTATGTACTTATGATGTTTTCTTTAGGTAAAAAATAAATTATCTTATTGGCAACCTCTGTTTCATTTACCCTAATTAATAAACTGTTATTTTTGAGACTGCTTGAACTTTCAAGCCGCTCGTATTATGCTTTCATTTTGCTAATTTCAACCGTATATAAAGGGGTATAAAGTTCAGTCAGTAAATAAACACAACGTACATATTCTATGTGAATCTTGATAACCATAACACTGTATAGACAGTCGCGTAAAAAGCTGATTACAAAACTAAGTTTTATTACAGAATTATGACTGATTCGTTACTAAAAATAATTTGTTTCCGACTGCCTCGGTGACGCAGTTGTAATTGCGCATGCGTTACGACTGCGTTGCTGAGGTCTCGGGTTTGATCCACGGGTCGGGTAAAGTGATGTTGGGTTTTTCTATTTAGAAATACTTCTAATCAGCTCGGAGTCTGGAATTGTGCCCGGTAGGAGTGGGCGTTGAATCAACGAACCGTTTTTTAAACTGTTTTTCTACTGTTAACGAGTCCAGCGTTTTCTCTTCACCGCAAAACTAGTTGAATTTATCAACCTGTTTCATTCAACGTCATTGAATCAACGACAGACGCGAACATACCGGGCGTATAGATAAACCAGTTGAATTTATCAACCTGTTTCATTCAACGTCGTTGAATCAACGACAGACGCTAACGAAACGGGACATTAACGTATGGATCTGTGGACGTTTCTGCAAACCAGTTAAAAACGTCAACTGGTTTTTCAACCAGTTGACCGTTTATAGGAAACGGTTTCATTTCGTTAACGCAAAAACCGTCAACGACCCACCTCTAGTGCCCGGTATGGCGATAATAAATTCGGCGAAAAGTGGGTGTACTGGTTACACCTGTGCCTACCCCCTCAGGGATTATAGGCGTGATTGTTTATGTATATAAACGGATTACGCCAGCGTTTTGAATTAAGCCTAAGCCTAACCTGTCTAATGAGAGAAAGATCTCGTGTTCTATGGATCAACATAATATGGGATTATATTAATTAAATGCTCAATTATTAACAAGTATGTAATTGAAGTAATCGATAAGCAGTCGAGTTTAGTATAAATTCGTTATTTTATTTCCCTTGCAGAAGCTGATGTGTTGTGCGGCAGATGTTCTGGAAGGTAAAGGAACGGTCCAAGTGGCGATTACAGTGACGGAGCTGATCCGACGACACTCGAGTGCGCGCTCGGCCGCCTCCCCCGCGTCTCCCGCGACCCCCGCACAGGCCACCTAGCGTCAGAGACTAGCCTTGGCGCCACAATCCGCTCTCTCACTATAGAGTCTACACTCTACGTCGAACCTACGACCACAGGTTCTAGGAAGAATGTACCAAATGTGCACAAAAACTTAAGTATCCTCAGGTGGTTGTCCAAAAACGCCTAGGTGCGGTAAATGTGTTGCCATATAAAATATTCTACAAATGTTGCCATTCTTGAAATGTGAAATGTGTAGAAAATACGATGATGTCTAATATTGTCTAATTTTTCGATGGGACATTTAGTGTTCCATTTATATTTACTAAAAACGATGGTCACAAAATTAGGTCGTTGAATTCATTGCTAATCACAATTTTGCATATTATTATGAGATTCATAGCACTGTTTCAATTCTAAACGCACGTGTGTATTCTTCAATTATTTAATGTTGCAAGTAAAATCTTCAACTTTAATGCACTTTCAGTGATAATGAATTTATATATACATGATTATTGTGTCTAAGAATTATTTAATTCGATATCATAAACAACTAAAATGAATAGTTTGAACAATATTCAAGTTTCTTTCAATTCTCTGTCTCCACTGCAATTGCTGGCTAGATTAGATGTTGTGAATGACCAAAGTTTCCAATTACAATGATAATAATAATTAACAAATAAAAAAAATTGTTGGTAGCACTTCATATTGTAAACATAATTGATAACAAATTAGTAGAATTTGGTAGAAAAATTGGGCTTGTAGATAGCATACTTATGTACTAGACAGGCTCGTCCCCTATCATATCATGGGACGGTAATAAGCTCTGCGAAATGTGGGTGTACTGGTTATACCCACATAACGTACCTCTGCCTGCCTGTTCGGGGATTACAGTAATTCAAATTAAATAGTTCATTGAATAAGAAGTAATGTTAGGTGCAACTTTGTTTCAGAATTAAGAGATACTTAAATACAATGTAGCTTTATTTGTTAACCATAGCTGGATCTACATGGATTAGTACCTACGAAATCACAAAGTGCTTTAAACTTGTGCACAAACACGAATTTATTAGTGAGTTTTCGAATAAATTTACACATGTTAGTCGGCACTATTATAGTTATTACATCAATTAGTGAAGTGCCTCACGCCTCACTTACACCCGAGTGGAAGCCATTTCATAGAACATTTATCGACTACCCTCAATAACAATAATCAAGTGCATTTTAGAGTATCGATTCAACTATTGTTTATATTAAATAGGTAGTTCTTTATCCTGTATTCGATATGTAAACAGACTTAATCAAATATAGTCATAGTTTAGGTGTTGTGAGGGAATTAAAATATGTGAGGTGAAATATAAAATATTTTTTAATATTTATAATACCCATACTAAGTAAATTAGTAAATTAAATCTAAGGCTCGTTGGAGTGAATTGATTGACGGATTTCTAATTATTGATAAATGCTACAATAATTCATGGATTTGGATAATTTTGAATAGAATACAATGTTATCGATATAACAATAAACATACAATGAGTATAAATAGTTTAATTCATTTTTATGAAGGTAATGTGTGCGTGGTTTTTGCACGATGAAAACGTTCTAATTTACTCATAACAAGGCATGCTCCAATGAGTTGAACTATGTATACTTGCAATAACTAGTACTAGATATTCTGTGCTATAATTGTATAAGATAGGTTGTTACACATTGAAGTGTTTACAGAGAGATCCAGTACTGGGTTTGATCAAGTATGCGTGCCATGGTATGAAGCTTACTAAAGGGATAGACAAAAATAGACAGTAGAGTATATTCTTTATGCAGAATTATTTTAAATCTTATGCTAGTTACCTTATATAGAGCGTTCATAGATCATTGCGACGCTTATATCAATACAGTCTAATTATCAAAATTCAAACAAAGTTGTTTAAGCCTCCGTGGCGAAGTGTGTGAGTCGGCTGTGAAACAAGAGGCCGTGGGTTCGATCTCCATATTGAGATGTGATACATAAATATTTATTTCAGTTCTGGATCGAACGAAAGTCTGTCTTAGTTCCTGATAATATCGACTCGTGTCTTAGGGTGCAGTCAGGACTAGGTGTGACTGTTATATTATTATTTACAATAAGATTTATAATAATTTTGCGTAAAGAAACTGTTTTGCAATAGCATGGCATGTGCAGGTATCTCATGATATCAAATGCGCTGAACTACCGGTATAAAGTCAAGGATCCAATACAAATGGAATGTGATTAAACATAATTTGGGCTGTGCGTGTGTCATTAGAAATTCCTACTTTTAGTGATTACGCCTCGTATAGCTCTAGGGAGTCTTGTATCGGATGTGAGAAATAGGTACTTAATAAATTATTAAATAAATCTACAATAATTTGTGGATGTAGTACGAATTTTTGGTAACTCGTTTATTAAAGGAAGTGAAAAGTATGATAGTCAAGTGTTTTTGAAAAATTAATTCACGGATACATTTTCGGATAAAAATTTGCTTTAGATGACAGTATCCAAAGTAGGTGTAGGTACAGGCGGTGTCTATTATGACTTTTGTCTGTGAACTTATCTATAAATCTATGTGTATTCGAAATAATCGATATTAATGGATTGTGTAACTGGTTTTAAATTGACGATAAAGTATATTGTCGGCAAAAATTCGTACTATTTTCAAAATGTCTGGGTTTGTAAATAGAACACTAATTAATGATTACATATCTACGTTTTTTACCACCGAGTTCTGGACTTGATGGAATTATCCAATACTCATATTAGTTAGTTGAAATTTAGATTTAATATAAATTCTCGTCACATTTTTATCTTTAGTCAATTTGTCGCTGAGTGTACGCGGATGATGTAAAATATTTTTAAATAAGTGTCACATGACTTTGTATTATAAGATTATGGAAATTGAAAGCTTTATGATTTATGTTGAGTTATTTTTATATTGGCTGGATTTATTTAAACTTGACACATTTAAATTTAAAATGTGTTATTACTAATTTATGGGAAAAATAAAAATACACATGATCTGTTTTGTTAAATTTATTATTTTAGCTTTTATCAAGTTGGTAAGATACCAACTTGATAAAAGCTAAATGTATGGAATATTATTTAAATCCAGCCAAGTAATGGAATTATTTGCTTTATGTTATATTCTACTGATGACTTTCTTTATTCTATGAGTTGTGATTTTTTTTGCTTTATTATATTAATGCTCTCCATATAGTGAATATCTTTATTATTCTTATAAATGTGTTACCACACAAGTTTATAATAAAACTATTGTAAATGTACGCATTAGTAGTTGTCGTTACATCATGTACTTTATGAGAATGATATATTAGTTCATGATCGACTATGGTAACAGCGTCTGTACCTAATTTCACACTGAGAATAAGTTACGAAAAATATTCATAACATATCAGGCCTTTATTATTTGATAATAATTAAAATCGAATATATGTAGCTTGTTTTCTAGTAGTTTTTGGTCTATTATAATAACTATTGCTCGCGGCTTTGCCTCCGTGACAGCCATCTGCTCTTCTGACATGAGTCGTTATGTTATATTAGATATGCCTATAACCATCCCGAACGCATAGGCTGTAAAATTAAAAATATCCGTTAGATAGTTCCAGAAGTTTCGCGATCAAACAAACTCCAGCTTTAAAAATTTATATAGATTGATGAATAATGAGGTCCGCCTTACTAAAAGCTCATTTCCCTTGTTCGCATAACATTGAAACGTCAGATGTTAGTCGATTTCTATAGTCATCAGTGCAGATTATATTTTCTAGATAGTGTTTTTTTTTATTCCACAATGGTGGCAAAAATTCTGACGACCCGCCTGATGGTAAGCGGTTACCGTAGCCTATGGACGCTTGCAACACCAGGAGCATCACATGCCCGTGACGTTGCGTTGTTAGAGTCAGACATGAACTTTGACCAGAATAAAATGTATTACAATAGACGATTTACTGAAATTTACGTTCTAGTTACAATGTGAACTTAGTCGATCATGCACAAATCCTTAGTCATTGGAATGTAAAAATAAAAAAAAATAGATGTAAGGCGTAAAGAACTGAAGTTAGCGTCGAGTCTTTGTCTTCAAAGATAATGTGCCAAAGACTAAAGGGTTGGGGTTTATATTGTAAATTAACACATCCTGTGGAATGCACTGGTCTCTTAGCGTAAGCGTGTAGCAATATAGCATCGTACACATGTGTTTATATGTAGATAATATGAAAGTATATACATTTTCGAAATATATCATTGTTTTTATTTTTTGATGCGTAACTGTCTAATGAGTCTGAACATGCGTGAAGGAGATCGTTTTACAGGATTCTTATCCAGTACTATAAATCTACGATCTACTGGCAGTAACTTAACTGAAATGTAAGATTCTCAATGGATCTCAAATAAGCATAATTTGAGCTGCTTCTAAATGCTGCTTAAAAATACCTTGCATTAAAATACCGAACATGAAAAAAGCTCATTTCTTATTAAGTAGTTTATGGTTGAACTGTTTTTTTTTCATATAGTCCCTATGTTGAACTTTTATTTTGGGGATGCAGACAGTTGAGAGAAGGGCTAAAGAGACAAAGAGGATACATTGCTTATTTATTAATTTTATAACGACGTGGCTATATAACACATAATGTTTTTTTTTTATTTATTTAACGGCCTTGGAAACACCTGTTTCCAATTATGTGTATTGGCCTAAAGGACCTCCTTTAGGCCAATACACATAATTGAGCTAGCATAGAGTTGCCAACCGTCCTGTTTTACCAGGACATGTCCTGGTTTTTAGAATGTCCTGGATAGTTTTTAAGCAGCGTCCTGGGTTTTTAAAGCGCTCTGATAAGGTCCTGTATTTTAAAATTCGCACACCACTTTTGCAATACTTTAGGGGCGGGGTCTCGGCTAGCAAGTGTTTACGCTATTTTAAAACAAAGATACGTCCTGTTTTTAAACTGAATTGTCCTGGTTTTTATAACTTCAAATCCTGGTATTTGAATTCCGCGGTTGGTAACCCTAAGCTAGCATATTATCTGTTTAGGTGTTGAGCCATACACTATATAAATATAAAAATATCGGTCTGTGGAGCTTTGACAAATGTCATGATAGAAATGCTACGTTTCCAAATAGCACCAGTGTAAGTGAATTTCAACTTCAAACTCTTCAGAAATAATATAAATACGAATTAGGTACTTGGTCTTTCCTCTTCAACTCTAAGTAAACCTCTTAGTGTGGACAGTAGCCACGAGAGATCTTTATGATGATTTTTTTTACCACAATTTGCTTTCATTGTTCTTAATTCATTTTAAATCACAAAACTACTTTATAGCAAAAAACTTGTACACTGGTACATATTGCAATAACTAAATTTAAATAATAAGGTTGGTATTCCCGCCAAAACTTCAGTTTGCTTTCTTATTATTTAAATTGAAGGATTTAAATACATACTGCCTAGTTTTATCACACAACCTCTTCTTCGGTTCTAAGAGAGAAATAATTAAGATCGAGACTCAGTGTAGGTGGTAACGGAGTCTTGGTTACATTTACATGCATATAATCAGGCCGCTAGTTGCTGTTAAACGAAAAATCTACGTATATAACATTATGCTCTTGGCAAAGAGTATCAGGTATATTCCTTGCATTTAACAATATTTATTCAATCCAGTTACGTTTTAATTTGATTCTTACTTTGACAACATCTATAATATAGGTGGAAACGACAAACCCTAAATCAAGTATCTTACATGCTAAAAATAAAAGTAAAAAAAATCTGGATTATTTAAAAGAACATGTAAAAACACTAGGTAATATATTCAGCCCAGATAAAAAAAATCTACATAATATAAAAGTTCTCGAAACTAGCATGCCGCGGCCGCGTTAACAAATACTATTTATTAAAAAAGTTGCATGTAATCGGGTGTATTATGGCGTGTATGATTTACTAAATGCCGTTGTGTGCCGTTGGGCGTGGTACGTTTAATCGCTGCAGGCTGACTAGCAACTTATGGACACGCCCTGGCCGATGCGCTACTGGCGCCGCGCCGATTGAATTTTCGGATAGTTAACAGATTAAAAAAAAATAGCCGTCACTGAAAATTTGTACTTTTTTTCGCTGTTTTTTATCCTGGCACGGCAAATTGACCACACTGCACCTGATGGTAAGTGCAGTGCCGTCCAATTAGAGTAGCGAGAGACGATTTATCCACCGCTACTCAACACAATCATGCCGGCCTGCTTCTTCAGACTACGCCGTGGGCAAGAAAGTGAAGAAGCGGTCGAGTCTCTAGTGTCAGAGTACTTAGAATGCCGCAAGACGGAGAATCATTGTACCCAACTCTAGAACCTCCGACAAAAAATGTACACTGGCTGATCCCGGACCGCGAAACTTTTGCGGCTGCCACTGTGGCGGGTTTTACACCCTGTGTACGGTGGTCGCTGTATGGTCGGATATGAATTTCCTACCAACAGCCATGGGAGATGGTTAGACAGACGAGCACACAGGCCACCTGATGGTCTACCGCGCGGTGTCTGCCGCTGCCCATAGACTTCTGCAAGCCCAGGGCACAGCAAAGCCTGCTATGCCACTGCCTATGGCTGCGGTGTAAAAAAACATTCTTAATATCAGTTTTTTATTGGTCGGATTTTACATTTTTTAATAGTTGCTCCAAATTTCTAAATTAATAAAATATGTAAAACATAAATGTCTATAAATTTGTTTAATCTATTACACAGTCAGGTCATAAGTATTGTCACACAGTAAAAACTTTTATTTTAGAATGCTGGCCACAAAAAAGTTTATTGAATTCGAATTTCAAATTGTTCATGGAAATAAAAATGTATACTTTTTAGAATTTTACTCATTTTTAAATATGGAGTGGACGCTTAAAGAAGACCGTGTTGCAGTAATTGCGATGCATCGTTGCGGTTACGCGCCAATTCAAATTTTTAACATACTGAAAAATTTGAATATAACCAAAAGATTCGTTTATCGTACCATCAAACGATACAATGAAGACTCTAGTGTAGATGACAGATCAAGAAGTGGTCGCCCTCGGTCTGTTAGGACTCCAGCAGTGATAAAAGCTGTGAAGGCGCGGATTCAAAGAAATCCCAAACGTAAGCAGAAACTGTTGGCCCTTCAGATGGGGTTAAGCAGAACCACGGTGAAAAGGGTGTTAAATGAAGACTTAGGGCTTCGGGCATATCGAAGAAAAACAGGACATCGTTTGAATGCTCGTCTAATGGACCTGAGACCGAAGAGATGCCGCGCTTTGTTGAAGCGGTACGCGGGAAACAAATATCGGGAAATTCTTTTTTCTGATGAAAAATTTTTTACCGTAGAAGAGAGCTACAACAAACAAAATGATAATGTGTACGCACACAGTAGTGAAGAAGCGAGCAACCGTATTCCGCGTGTCCAACGAGGTCATTTTCCATCCTCGCTCATGGTATGGTTGGGAGTTTCTTATTGGGGCTTAACAGAGGTACATTTTTGTGAGAAAGGTGTAAAAACGAATGCAGTTGTGTATCAAAATACAGTCCTGACGAACCTTGTGGAACCTGTTTCTCATACCATGTTCAATAACAGGCACTGGGTATTCCAACAAGATTCGGCGCCAGCTCATAGAGCGAAGAGCACACTAGACTGGCTGGCGGCGCGTGAAATCGACTTCATCCGGCACGAAGACTGGCCCTCCTCCAGTCCAGATTTGAATCCGTTAGATTACAAGATATGGCAACACTTGGAGGAAAAGGCGTGCTCAAAGCCTCATCCCAATTTGGAGTCACTCAAGACATCCTTGATTAAGGCAGCCGCCGATATTGACATGGACCTCGTTCTTGCTGCGATAGACAACTGGCCGCGCAGATTGAAGGCCTGTATTCAAAATCACGGAGGTCATTTTGAATAAACTTTAGTGTCATAAGAATCTATGTTTTGTTAAGTTCATTTTGGTATATAAATGGTTACATAATGAATAAACTTGTTTCAATTATTTTATATTAAACATTACTGCCTGCCTCGGTGGCGCAGTTGTAATTGCGCATGCGTTACGATTGCTGTGCTGAGGTCTCGGGTTCGATCCCCGGGTCGGTTAAAGTGATATTGGGTTTTTCTACCTAGAAATACTCAGTATTAACCCGGAGTATGGAATGGTGCCCGGTGTGGCGATAGGCTCGCCCCCTATCAAATTATGGGACCGAAATTCGGCGAAAAGTGGGTGTACTGGTTACACCTCTGCCTACCCCTTCGGGGATTACAGGCGTGAGTGTATATGTATATGTATGTATATATTAAACATGTGACATAATTTATGACCTGACTAGGTATATTATACTTAGGTACCATAATAAATATCCGTGTCGTACCTACTCAATTCCTGTGACCTGTATGTTAAACTTACCCATAATAAAACGACCTACTTGCCTAATTATAATAATACCATCTTTGTCATATACACTGCCCCTGATGGGCATGGGGCTCATCTGCTAATGAGAGGGTTAAGGCGTTAGTCAACCATGCTGGCCTGATGCAGGTCGGTAGATTTCTATGAAATTCGTATTAAGAATTATCGGTTATGCAGAATCACATTTTCCTTCACGTAAAGCAAGCAATAATTGACAATGAATATGCAGATAATTTTCGAAAAGTTATCTGCATATATTCATGTATGCCATTTGGACTGACGTCGTACCTATAACATTAGTCTCGACAGTCCATACTACGGAATAGGCTATTTCTGTTTTAATTATAATAAAAACTTTAAGCGTTTATATGAAAGTACCTACAACCAATTATAATTTTGATAACCCTGGTTAACATACCATAAAATGAAAATAGGTACCTACCTCCTTTATTAGATACCTCCTTCAAGTATTGTTAGTTTATTTTCGTAACCCTTATCATTTTCTAAATAAACAATCACCAGTGTTTTATGAGGATTTATCGAGTTGCCGCTCCATTAACTCCATTGATCCAACAAAACGAAGGAAACAACGCCTTTTAACCTGACGCCTATTCATCAATTCTTTCAAAAGCATACCTGCACTTTCACAAAAAACCTATAAAATAAACAGGCATTGTTAATTTTACGCCGAATATAATTTTATACTATTTATTTTTCTGAATATCATCGTTCTTGTTTACATCTTATTAATTAGAACCACACAAAAGCGGTCGGTGTATTTGAACAATCGCTTTCTTTTTTAAATTGTCTATGACCCGGCAATGACGCCGTGGTTTCGTATAATGGGAGTTGTACATTTTGTGCGTAAATCGAGCGGAAAATTAATATATAACTAGATCCCCTTGTTATGGTGTGGGTGAAAGAATAGGGGACCAGTTCTAGGCAGTTATCAAAGTGAACCAATTATACTTAAGTACTACAGCTATCAACAGTCATTTTAATTTCGTAAATTAGAACACTCACTGAAAGATGTTTTGTATATTTAATGTATTACAATCATTGACTTACATAGTACATATAAATCGCTGATTACAATAGATTTTTTTTATGAAATAAAACTATACCATTTGTTTTAAATTAACACAATTCTGAATAATTCTCTCTCATATGAATATACGTAGATACCCACAAATACCACAATTCTTATAAAACAAGGAAAAGCCAAAGTTCAGAAAGTAAATAAAAATAATTAATATGAATCCTGTCATTATGACCACAGTCGGACTTTAATCACCTTGTGTGTCTTTAATAGAATTTTATAGATATGTTGATGAAATAAAATGAATTAGTATTCAAATAAAAGGCAATTATACAATTACCTTACCTACCTACTACAATTACTTTTAATTATGATTAAATCCATAAAATCAGTATACCACTTAATACGCAATTCTCAAAGCGGGATTTCTTTATCCAAGCTACCTATTTTATTTTATTGACTATGCAAGTGCATGTCACGTATGTATACGTTAGAGTTGCCAACCGTCCAGACCTGGCCAGGAATCTAAAAAGATTGTCCTTGAAGCAGCGTCCTGGGTTTTTAAAGCGCCCTGATAAGGACTTGTATTATGAAATTAGCGCCCTATTTTGCAATCCTTCGTTACGGACGGGCTCACGGCTCGCGACTGTTCGCGCTGCCCGCACTGTCTTAAAACAAAGACGCGTCCTGTTCTTAAACTGAATTGTCCTCGTATGTCCAACGTCAAATCCTAGTTATTGAAATTCTTGGTTGGCTAGTATACGTTATAGATATATCACTAACATTATAAATTCAATGAGTATAAAAGCAACGTAGTTAATATCAAAATATTTTACAATGCCATTAAATTAACACGAAGATATTGTCGGCACGGCATAAATTCATACCGCCAACACAAATATTCAGTAAATTGTGCGGTTATGGACATGGACACTCTTGTTGTCACATTATTGGCATAGCATGGGTCCAAGGTAGTAACACCATAAACTGCTCCTCAACAATACCTATATTTTGAAATAGTAGTTAAAATTACTGCCTCGGTGGCGCAGTTGTAATTGCGCTTGGGTTACGACTGTTGTGCTGAGGTCTCGGGTTCGATCCCCGGCTCGGATAAAGTGATATTGGGTTTTTCTATTTAGAAATACTTTGTATCAGCCCGAAGTCTGGAATTAGTGCCTGGTATGGCGATAGGCTCGCCACGTATTACATTAAGGGACCGCAATAAATTCGGCGAAAAGTGGGTGTACTCGTTACACCTCTACCTACCATTTCGGGGATTACAGGCGTGAGTGTATATGTATATTTATGTGTATAAAACTTGTATTTAACCTTAAAAATATGTACGCTTTTACGTTAAGTATACTTAAATTTCATTGATATTAGGTGTTCCTTTTTATATTTACCTTACAAATGTCTATTCTTTTAGGGCCGTAATTGTAGCTCTATGCATCTACTTAAACTATAATAATCAACTATTTTAAAACTCTAGAATTATATTTACTCGAGAACTCTACTTAGGTATTTTACCTTTAAGTTTTGAGTGTAAATCTAGGTACCTACATAACAAAGGTAAAATGTACATAAGAAAGGTATGAATTAATCTTAGATACCTTCTTATATATTATTATGATGTTATGCGAACCTGTGTTCCTTAAATGTTAGGTAAGAATGTAAGATGGTTGTGGAAAGAAATAAGTAACTAAAATCATTGGTGAATTTTTTAACGTCGCACCAGAGGCCAAGGTCATGAAATAATTCTTCCTTAATATGATTAATCTAAGAAAGTGTGTCAATTTACTAAATACCTGGTCGCAGTGAAGTTCAGAATGGGCACGCGTTCTCAGCATGTAACCGACGCAGGCAGCGCTCCCGCCGCTTATCTCGATTATCATATACGTGGGTTGTATCTGTGACAATTGAATTAATATTACCATAATATCACTATTATATGGACCATGGACGTTTCACACGAGACGTGACTAATAAAAACAGCCATGATTGCCTGTTTACGTAATCGACGTCTTCACTTCAAATTATTTTTCAAAATATATGACGTTTATTTATGATTAAGTTAAGAAATGATGCCGTTTTGAGGTTCATGATGGAGTTGTCAAAATGAACACTATTAATATTATGCGTGGTCAGGCAAATAAACATTGAATATAGAGTTCATCTTTAGGGGAGGTCTATGTTCAGCAGTGGACGTCCAAAGGCTGAAGAAGAAGAAGATACGAGTTCATGAATACATGCACTATTTCAAGTGGGTGAAATTTCCTAGATGAAAAATAAATAAATAATAATAATATTAGCCCTGTATTAAACATTGTCCCACCTCTGGGCACGGGCCTCCTCTACTAATGAGAGGGTTAGGCCCTAGTCCACCACGCTGGCCTAATGCGGGTTGGTAGATAAAATTGTAATTTAAAAAAATATGTCCTGTTATTTTGTTTAAATATACATCTGAATATCGACACGAGCAAGCCACTCATCCAATAGCAAGCACCCCGCTATAACCAGAAAATAACTTAAAACTTTATTTAAACAGTACTGTATGCACTCATCATTACGAGACGTAAAATAATTCTCATAAGACGCGGTAACTTCTTGTTTTTTTTTTCAGATCTAGAGCACACCATACTTGTACACTGCTGCTTGACAAAAAACAAAGCGATGCTATCTTGTTTATCTGATGTTGTGTTTCATATGATGAAATTCAGTTGGCTGAATTTCTCCGCTTTCCAATGCCCGTTTCGTATCTTTAAAACCGGCGACGCCTCATGATTCTAATAGGTGTTCATAAGCAATGAAGATCATTATTAATAATAATAAATAATATTGTAATTGCGCATGCGTTACGACTGCTGTGCTGAGGTCTCGGGTTCGATCCCCGGGTCGGGTAAAGTGATATTGGGTTTTTCTATCTAGAAATTCCTCAGTATTAGCCCGGAGTCTGGAATTTGTGCCCGGTATGGCGATAGGCTCGCCCCCTATCACATTATGGGACCGAAATTCGGCGAAAAGTGGGTGTACTGGTTACACCTCTGCCTACCCCTTCGGGGATTACAGGCGTGAGTGTATATGTATGTATGTATGTAATAAATAACACCCAACAGTCAAAGACATAACCCCGACCCCACACTAAAATACGAGTCTTGTGTTGTGGGTATCAGGTACTACGAGAGACTTTCGGTCTCACA
This sequence comes from Laothoe populi, assembly GCA_905220505.1. Taxonomy (NCBI): domain Eukaryota; kingdom Metazoa; phylum Arthropoda; class Insecta; order Lepidoptera; family Sphingidae; genus Laothoe; species Laothoe populi. The sequence continues at coordinate 5,399,763 of HG992151.1, read as the reverse complement.
ACACCCAGATTCCGGACACAAATATCTGCCCGTCACACAAACATCTGTCCCGGTGTGAGAATCGAACCCACTGCCTCTCGTTTCATAGCTGGCTACTCCAACTGCGCCACGGAAACTGTCCACCACCATGTGGACCATGGCTGTGTGTTAACCATCAGGTGACCAATATGTTGATATGCCAACATGTGCTATAAAAACCTTCATAGACGCACAGTAAAGTCTTTTCATAGGTAACTGCAAAAACATCTATAAACCTGGAAAACATTTCCTTGATTCTACGCATATTATAAGAATGCGTAGTACGTACCTACTAAGTATATTCACTTCCTTCTTTAGGTATATTTTGAGTACCGTTTCTTGAAATTACCACTAAGTGTTATACATAATAACACTTAGTGTCTGTCTGACTACCTCAGTGGCGAAGTTGTAGTTGCGCATGCTTTACCACTGCTGGGCTGAGGTCTCAGGTTCGATCCGCGGGTCGGGTAAAGTGATATTGGGTTTGTCTATCTAGAAATTCTCAGGATTAGCCCGGAGTCTGGAATCTATGCCCAGTATGGTAATAGGCTTGCCCCCTATCACCTTATGGGACCGGAATTCGGCGCAAAGTGGCTGTACCTACTGGTTACACCTCTGCCTACCCCTTCGGAGATTACAGGCGTCAGTGTATATGTATTTTATTCATAATCATCCACTTATTATTCACGCATTTTATAAATACGAGAACAAAATAAATGTTCGTCTCCAACAGTGCTCTAACAGCTAACTCCAGTAGGTGTCGCTACAAGCTTGGAATTGTCGAGACTCGGCAGTGGGCGCGACTCCACGCTGCGCGACACGACACTAGAGTAGGGTTACCAACCCTGTAATTCAAATACCAGGATTTGAAGTTATAAAAACCGGGACAATTCAGTTTAAAAACAGGACGCATCTTTGTTTTAAAATAGCGTAAACACGTGCGAGCCGAGACCCCGCCCCTAAAGTAAGGATTGCAAAAGTGGTGTGCGAATTTTAAAATACAGGACCTTATCAGGGCGCTTTAAAAACTCAAGACACTGCTTAAAAACTATCCTGGACATCCCAGGACACTCTAAAACCCAGGACATGTCCTGGGAAAACAGGCCGGTTGGCAACTCTACACTAGGAGAGCGCTGCGCGTGCGCACTTGTTAATATAATCATATAAATTATTAAACAATATTATAATGGCAATACTCTTCCTGGATGAAGTTAATAATAGACTTTTGTGTTTATTAAGCCATAAATGTTGGAAGTAATTTACGGATTAATTTGTAAGGTGACACGTCATAGATTAGTGGAATAAAGACTAAATCATAAATATAAAATAGTTACTAGTGCAATAAATCAAACATAGTAAAGTTACGGACAGAGATGCTACCTCAAAAATTGCATAAAAGAAAAAATAAGTATAATTTATGCACGGTATATCATTAATAAATATTTATGGTCATCACTTCTATAGATTTGCAAAACTATTGTTGTTCTAGCTGTTACCCATGGCTTCGCCTGCGTGGTTAAATTTATCACCTACCCTTATATACCTGACACAACTATGACTAAAGTACACAAAAAAGCACAACTCTACATTTTCTTCCATAAAAACATTCCTCGTCGCGAGAATCTAACTGAGAAAAACATCCCATATATTACTAGCGTAGCTTATTTGAATAATTCACTGAAAATATCCAAATTAGTTCAGTGGTATATCTTAACACTAATTCATAGAATAAATTGGTAGTATTAATAGTAGCATTACTACTTTGCCTTACCACTAGACCCACTACTGCACTAGACCCATTTAAGAGAGCGGCGTGAATTCCCCACTGTCATAAATCTATTTTTACTGCCTGGATAGACAGAGGAGCAGACGAGCCACCTGATGGTAAGTAGTCACCGCCGCCCATAGACTTCTGCAATGCCAATGTACAACAAAGCCACTGCCTACCGGTGAGAATTTCAGAGTAATCGGTAAAGAGCTTTTGGAGACTAATATTTTCAACAAACGAACGTTTACATTTTAAATGTAAACGTTTATTGTTGTAATATTCTTACCAAATGCCTACAATATGACTGATAATATACCATTTATAAAACGTTTGAATCACAATTTATCCACCTTAATACAGATAACAAAGATGGCGTCAATTCGATCCCATTGGCATCGGCTCTCAATTGGCCTTGTTTGTTTACCGCTGGCCTGATGTATGGTGGACATAAATAATCCAGCCCGAGGCCATTCCAATTACGAACGAGCCCAGTTCGAGTTGCTTTATATTTGTTTATATGAATTTGTCTTGAAAATATCGATATTTAGTTTAATTATATTGAAATGTTTGTAATTTATTAGTGAAGTTTATTCCATAAAGTGTAAAAGTAAATTAGCAAGTAGCAGTATCCTCAGATTGGATCTATGTTGAGATTCGGGCACCGGGCGAGTAGCCAGCTGTGAAACGAGAGGCCGTGGGTTCGATTTCCGCACCAAGACAAATGATTGTGTGACAGACAGATTTTGGTGTGGGTGTTGTGGGACCGTAGCTGGATGTATTTATTCATATTTCAAAAATAAGAAAGAGTTGATAAAATAGATTGGCAATTGTTCAAAAGCACAAAAATCTATAAATATCATAAAGTTAATGTACAATAAACATACATACCTACATACGCACTCTCGCTTGTAATCCTCGTAGCGGTAGGCAGTACATCACCTATATTTCGCAGAGATTATGCGCATTATATTGTATTCAATACTCCGGGTAGATGAGTATCTTGTAGTAGAAAACTCTAATATCACTTTTACCCGCTCCGGGGCTCGAATCCAAGATGTTAGCACAGAAGTCGTACCGCGTACGTAATTTCAATTGCGCCACTGTATGTGTATTGAACATTGTCCCACTGATGGGCACGGCCCTCCTCAACTAATGAAAGGGCCTTACTCCACCACGTTGGCCTAATGAGGATTGGTAGACTCCACATACCTTCGAAATTCCTTACGATGTTTTCCTTCACCGTTAGAGCAAGCGATAATTAACAATGAATCTACACGTAACCTTCGAAAAGTCAGAGGTGTATGCCATTTGGGCAGGTTTCGAACATACGACTTTCGTCTCCACAATCTATACCACAAGGATAGGATACCAACTAGGGTATCGCTTCTAACAATGTAATACTTTGCTTTAATAATAACTGTTTTATTAATTCGGATTCGCATACGATCTCCTGTTTTTTCAGACATTGAAAATCAATAACAAAACATAATTTAAAATTACAAATTAAATATCATTAAGTACCGCTCTTACTGTCATTAATTTATTGGCCCGAGACGTCTAAAATACGCAGCTGTCATTTGGCTGTCATTCATACAACAATTTACAGAGGCGGCTTTAGATGCAAAATGTGTGGGCGATTTCGAAAAAAAAATATGACGAAAACGTGCAATTACCATAGGCATCCATAAAATACTAAAATAAAATAATATTTTACGGAAGTTAGTAGAAAATTCACCAATCTAGCCATGCCGCATCGTTCGAACATAAATTACTATATATAAATACAAAACGTTTTTAGTTTTCTTATAACAAATTTTTTTTCTTCTTTCTTTCTAAATGTAATTATCGTTGACCATAAGTGTATGTGTATGCAGCAGCAGTTATTGATTTTTAGTGGCGGGAAATTACTATATTGTATATGACGCATATTTTAATGTGACAATTAAGGAAGTTGCGCTTGCTGCAGGCGTCTATAGATTGTATCTACTATAAAATAATTGTATACGTAATATCTGCGCTAAGCTTAGCTGCGGTTTGCTCTTACGACGTGGCCATCTCCGTGAACTTTACCTCTCGACCAAAATTAAAATTTAATATCTTAATATGAATGGAATATAGTAATTTGCAGCATTTCTTACTCCATAGCAAACTAGGCGGAGGTGTACTTCTCTATTAATTACTGAATGCTTACTATTTTATACATAAGTAAGTTTATTGGTAGCGATCTCGTTGCCGATTGGTCAGGAAGTTTGATATGTCGACTCGGGTGTCCAAGGTTGGCAACATGCAAACAATCAAAAATAAATCATGGCCCATGAGGGGATCGAACCCGCGACCTTCGCGTTATTAGCACGACGCTCTAACCAACTGAGCTAATGGGCCGATAGCTACATACAGAAAACTACCTGTACCTAATTTAATACTATCTTAGTATGAAATAAAGAGAACAGCGAAAACTTTGAAATCTTTACGTTGATACCTTTTATCAATACAGCCGTATATGTAGGTGAGATGCTATTAAGTAAAAAGTTTTTCAGGGAAATAAATTTGCTCTTTTGAAGCTGTTAAGGCCTTCAGTCGCATACATTAGGACTATATTCCAATCAGAGGTCATTTTGCTAATTTTCTGCAAATTATTAATGCTAGAAATATACTTAATCGTTACAAAAATCACTAGAGCTTGCGTTTGTAAGGTTGGAAAAAATATAATTTGGCCCATGAGGGGATCGAACCCGCGACCTTCGCGTTATTAGCACGACGCTCTAACCAACTGAGCTAATGGGCCGATATTAATTCTTAGGTAAATACTACATGGTTATTTCTTATCAAATTGCAAGTGTAATCTTTTAAAACCTCGTATCGCTTATATTTATTGTCAATTTAGATGTATTAACACCAATCTACATATGTTTTTGTCTAAAGATAACGTAATTTCATCGATAAATTCTTTATTCTCTATCGAATTTCCGAAATAGAGTAGAATGATTTTGCACACTCGCTGATTCAGACAATTGTCCTAATTATGTTACTGCATAATTAAGACAAGTGTCTGAATTTTATGAAGCGTTTCACCGAAACCTTAAAATAATATCTTCACCAAATAATTGTTTTTCAAACATATCATTTCAGTTTTAGTTCGACAAACTCTTTTTTTATACCACGGTGCTGGTAAAGCTTACGACCTGCTAACCTATGGACGCTTGCAACACCAGGAACCCCCTTCAAAAATCTATTTACTCCCTTTTTGAACAACCCCGTATTCACTTAATTTTGAACAAGATTACCTTATTAAAAGTAATATGTGTTTGAATTAATTCATAAAAGATAAAGTGTCATTTACTTACGTCATGAACAATATAATTAATATTTTTTTGCTGGGAATAACTTTGACAGAGAATAAAAAACTATCATGGCCCATGAGGGGATCGAACCCGCGACCTTCGCGTTATTAGCACGACGCTCTAACCAACTGAGCTAATGGGCCGATTGATAAATCTGCGGAAAGTACTATAGATTTAGTATTTGTCCTTGTTTTAAGACTCACCGTACAAATACCGGTTGATGCAGAGGTTTCAGGTGCTCGAAATGTTTTAACTGACTTCAAAAAAAGGAGAAGGTTCTCAATTCGTCAAAATCTTTTTTTATGTATGTTCCCCGATTACTCGAAGACGCCTTGACCGATTCGAGAAATTCTTTTTTGTTTAAAAGGGTACACTTCCCAGGTGGTAGCATTGGCACCAAGTCAGGATCTGATGATGGGATCTCAGAAAAATCGAGGGCAACCATCAAATTTTATAGGGACGCATAATTTGTTTTTTATTGAAGTCAGTGTACTTTTATGAATTAAAAACCTTTTTATGGTTTTTATTGGTAATTAAATTTTTTGCAGGTTTTTTTTTAATGCAGGAAAATCGAATATCAGACTAGATCCATTTTGTTAGGATGTCATAACACTTCTTTGTGGGACGCCCTCCTGCTAGATGGAGCGACGATCTGCGCAAGGCTGCAGGTAGACATTGGATGCATAGAACCGAAGATCGGGTTCAATGGCGAATCTTGGGGGAGGCCTATGTCCAGCAGTGGACTGCGATAGGCTGATGATCATCATCATCAGCCTATCATGATGAACACTTCTTTTAAAGCACGTTGGTACACGTGAATAAACTAAGTAGTTTTCAGATAATTTGCATTAAAAATCGATAACATCTGCTTAATTTGGGGAAATTTACAAAAATCTATTGCGACAGAAAATTTCGTAATGAAGCTATATTTTTACATAGCGATTAGATCAGCAGACATCTCAGGTATTTCTTGCAACTCGTCGTAACTTTCACGATTTGTACGACCGAAGCCTTAAAGATCTGAATTTGTGCGCATCTTGGGTCAAACCCCATGACCTATTACCAAGTCCGCCCCACCGACACTCACCAGCTCGCCGCTGTCAAGAATCTCCTTGAACACATTGACTAATTGATTGGCTGAGTTATGAACTTAACGGATAAAAAACTAAATTAACGCACAAACACGCCCAAACTTATTAAACCCTTTTAGTATGCGGCTTGGTTTAACCTAATTGAGTTGAGGCAAGAGGTTAATTTCTTGCTTCGGATAAATTATTGTTCTTTTATGCAAATGTTTGGAGGCCATTTTTGGGAAATAATTAAATTCGTTTGTGCCCTCGGGGATGGATAGGACACTGTTTGTTAATGCCTTATAAGATTAGTTTACTTTTGCAGTTTAATTTAAACATGGCTCGATACGAATCAGTAAATGTTGATATTGACATCATCATAATGAAGTTGCTAATTACACAAAATTACTGAAAAGCTACAGAAAATTTCTTAGAGATTAAACAAGATGGCGTTTTTTTTGTGGTACATTTGATTTAATTTTTTTTTATATTCAATAAAAATAGAAATGTTGTAATTAGTAATGGTTTCTTATGCTTACGCGAATATTATACATTGAAATAAAACGATTTTTTCGGATTCTATCGCGGTTTATTTTACTTTTTTAACCCAGTCTGCCCGTGACCATGAAGGCTGAAAAGCCTTCGAAACTTTAAAAAAGTAAAATAAACCGCGATAGAATCCGGTAAATTCGTTTTATTTCATTGTAATTAGTGTTTAATTCATTGAATTTATACTTTTGTTTATTTTTTTAATTAATTATTCTCCCTGAGACTAGTCTTTGTGGAACATAAATCAACTCAAATTGAGTCAGACATTAGTTTCATCCCGCCATATTTGCATTTCTAATGAAATCTTCTAATCTGTATATATAAAAGAAGAAACTGACTGACTGACTGACTGACTGACTGACTGACTGACTGACTGACTGATCGATCAACGCACAGTCAAAACGGCTGGGGTTAGAGACTTGAAATGTTGACAGTAGGTACCTTTTATCACGTAGGCATCCACTAAGGAAGGGTTTTTGGAAATACCACCCCTAAGGGAGTAAAATAGGGGATGAAAGTTTGTATGAAAATCCGTCATTTTTGAAGTTAAATTCATGAAAATTAGTATTTGGCATTTTAGTTAAAAATAAAAAATATATGTTTCAGGATTTTTGGAAATTCCGCCCCTAAGGGGGTAAAATAGGGAATGAAAGTTTGTATGAAAATCCGTCATTTTTAAGTTAAACGCATGAATATTGGTATTTTGTATTGTATACTTTTTCTCCCAAACATGACCTCCACGCGGGCGGAGCCGCGAGCAACAACTATAACTCATAATGAACAAAAACCATTCAGCTCTAACGTTTTAATTACAAACCTTCAGTGTAATTTCGGTATTACAATCGATAAACAATCCTAACTTACACGTTTAAGTTTACCTTCCATAGTGGAAGGTATGAACACCCAACGTAAACAGATCAAGAGTGTGTAGACTTGGGAAACAGTAAAATATCTTATGAAATTGGGTCGTTAATGTTCCCGTGCGATATACGGCCAACACATACCAAGGAACCGTCGGTATTTGTTTAATACAAGGCGCCACAATTTGTGAGTCGTAAATAACCAACTAATATCTTTCATTATTAAATTTCGAGCCGAACAGACAAGCCGTATTGAAATACGTTTGATGATTTACGAGATAAGCCGTGAAATTTGAAATTATACGAAAATTAAATGACATATGGAAACTTCTTTATAGTCAAATGAGTTAGTATTGTTTTAGGTATTGAATTGATGGCGAGTATTTTTTTCCGAATGGTGAAATAGTCAGGTCGCTTATTTAATGGAAGAAACATCTCTGAGATTTTGTTATTATAAAGTACAGCAAGACATTGTTCTGACTTCGTTACACCAAACATCATAAGTCTCACAATGAGCTTTCTAATTAAAATAAACAAAAACTCTGGCTTTACATCATACATATTTTAGCCAATTTTTTTATCCTGGCACGGCAAAGTGACCACACTGCACCTGAGAATAAACGCAGTGCCGTCCAGGTAGAGTATCAAGTAGCGAAAAACAACCTATCCCTAGCTACTTGACACAATCATCAGCTTCTTCACACTACGCCATGGGGCAAGGAGATGAAGAAGCGGCCGAGGGTCTATTATCAGAGTACTCAGAAGGTACTCAACTCTAGACCCCCGACAAAAACCGGATGTATACTGATCCCGGAACGCGACACACTTGCGTGTGCCACTATGGCGGGTTTTACACCCTATGTACGGAGGTCGATATCCGGGCGGATATGAATATGCTACCACCAGAAAACAACAGCAATAGAATAGTATCGCCTTTTATTGTTTGGCAGTAGAAATAGAGATGACTTTCCCGTCTGGGAGTTTTTCTGAACCCTCATAAGCGAAAGATCCGCCATCTTGTGAAAATATAATTATAAATACATTAAGGGCATATCACGTCACGATTTTAGAGCTAACGATCCCATGCCAAAATTGCTTAAAGCGGAAGTTAAGGCACTGATAAATATGCAGCGGTTTGGATGGCTTTTATTTATTCCTTTTTTTAAGTTGTCACACTTTTTTAAATAGGAAAAAAATTGTGTCTCACAGGTGTATAAATTAGTAATTTTAGAGAAAACTTGAATTAGCACCCGGTCCTATTTGCTTTAAGATCGTATCTAGTACATTATGGGATGGCATGATTTTTACGGTTTGATTGATGTATACATTTATTACAGACTAGCTGTTGCTCGCGGCTCCGCCCGCGTGGTGGTCATGTTTGGGAGAAAAAGTATACAATACAAAATACCAATATTCATGCGTTTAACTTAAAAATGACGGATTTTCATACAAACTTTCATTCCCTATTTTACCCCCTTAGGGGCGGAATTTCCAAAAATCCTGAAACATATATTTTTTATTTTTAACTAAAATGCCAAATACTAATTTTCATGAATTTATCTTCAAAAATGACGGAGTTTCATACAAACTTTCATCCCCTATTTTACCCCCATAGGGGTGGTATTTCCAAAAACCCTTCCTTAGTGGATGCTTACGTGATAAAAGGTACCTACTGTCAAAATTTCAAGTCTCTAACCCCAGCCGTTTAGGCTGTTCGTTGATCGATCAGTCAGTCAGTCAGTCAGTTTCTTCTTTTATATATACAGATTAATATTGATATATATCTTAGCAAAGTCTATATCTCAATACTAATAAATTTGTTTAAAGTCATCATTAATAAAAAATATATTTACCCTTAATTGCTAAGCTTTTTTAAAACATCCTATCTATTCTTAGATAGCATATCTAAACATTCACGTTGTTTCTAAGTATTCAAATGAAAATTAACTGAATTATTGAACGAAAAGGCCCGAGGCAAATCGACATTTCAAAGAACCCAAAAGCGGATACATCTTTTACAATCAAAGAATATATATGATCGCGCAAGCGCCAATACAAATGAAAAATGTGCGGCGATATAACGAGCCACACTGTTTAACAATTAACTTAACAAACAAATGTAATATATTGTACTTAAGATTCAATACAAACGTGCAGCGGTCCATGATACTAACTCAATACAAAGCTTTCCGAATTTTTGTTTGGTTTGATTCTTTTGGATGTTAAAAACACCTTTAGTGGTCCTTTAGTAAATGATAATGCCAGCCCTGTGTTATTTCCACTGCTGAGAACGGACCTCCTCTACTAATAAGAAGGGATTAGGCTTTAGTCCACCCCGCTGGCCTAATACGGGTTGATAGAGTTCACATACGATTGAAATTCTTATGAGAATTCTCAAGGTTTCCTCACGATGTTTTTCTTCACCGTTAAAGCGAGCGATAAGTAACAATGAAAACACACGTAACTTTCGAAAAGTCAGGGGTGTATGCCATGACTGTCAGCCCATATCGATGCACTCCTGATGCACTGATTTTCGGTGCATCGTGCGACCCCGAGATGGACGGCAGCTCAGGTGGTAAGGCCTCGTTCGCTGTCGTTGTAGCCATCATCCGGGCGAGGGGATGCTAGGTCATAAGACCGGCTAGTCCAGTATACCCGTTTTATTCTTATTCCGCTTCCCCCCGGAGAGGGCGGCAGTAATAAAACGCTTTCCCCGCGACAAAAAAAAGGGGTGTATGCCATTTGGGCAGGTTTCAAACCTACGACTTTCGTCTCGACAGCCCACACCACTCCCGGCTATACTATAGCTGTTAAATTACTTAATTACATTTACTTAATTTTAACATGTCCCAATTGTTGTCACCGAGGAGTTTGAACTGCCAGTTTCTGTTTCACTTATTCAATTCAAAGTTGAGAATTCACTTATTGTTTAATGAAATAAAATATAGGTACCTACCTCTGGTCCGGTACAATGTATTTTTGAAAATATTTTCACCGTGTTTAAGATAAGTGCCTCGGTGGCGCAGTTGTAATTGCGCATACGTTACGACTGCTGTACTGAGACCTCGGGTTCGATCGCCAGGTCGAGTAAAGTAATATTGGGGTTTTCTATATAGAATTATCAGTATTAGCCCGGAGTCTGGAATTTGTGCCCGGTATGGCGATAGGATCGCCACACATTATGGGACCGAAATAAATTCAGCGAAAAGTGGGTGTACTTGTTAGACCTCTGCCTACCCTTTCGGGGATTACAGGCCTGAGTGTAGATGTATATATGTTTAAGGCAACAATAACAAGAATGCACAGTCCCAAAAGAAATATTCAAAACTAATTATCCATTGACAATCTATACTTTCAAAAACATAAATAAAATATGTGCGTTTCGGTTCCTTCCTCGGCACCGTTAAATGATTATTTCAATAGTTGATATCGCAATTGGTTCTCGCAGCGGGTCATCGGCAATTAATAATTATTTAATAAGGCGCTCATTACATGACGCTGTGCGCAATCAGCCGCGCCGAAATTAATGCCGCACCACCTACTCCATGCCGACACACAATTTATGCACTCGTTTATTTACTTGGCTTGGTTAAATTAATCCTTTTAGAGAAGGAAAATTAATTATCTGGAGCTGCTTTGGTCCCAACCAACTAAAAAGGGTGGTTCCAAAGTCCCAACTTAATTAAAGCTGCATCTATCGATATTTTAGTTAGCTAATGCTGGCTGGTTGACAGTGGTTATAGCCTTTTCTCATTTAATAATGATTTAGCATTTATCGAGAAAACATTTTGGATATGCATAAAATATGAACTTTTAATTCAACAAATAGAATTGGAGACAAAATCACCAATCTTTGGTAACTCTATTATCCTTTATCGAAATCGTTAGTTTTATTCTTAAATTAAATATCAATGTTTTTATTAAATCCATAAAATGATAAAAAATAACACCCAACAGTCACATATATAGCCCTGATCCCACACTAAGATACGAGTCTTGTGTCGTGGGTATCAGGAACTACGAGATACTTTCGGTCTCACAACACCCAGACCCCGGACACTAATATCTGTCCCGGTGTGGGAATCGAACCCACGGCCTCTCGTTTCACAGCCGGCTACTCACCTACTGCGCCACGGACGCTGTCAAAATGGTAATTACAATATTCAGATTCCGTCAATCTTTTTCACACTACCGCCAATGTAGTTTAGCTAGAGAAGAACCCGCAAGAAACCGTTAAACTTAAACAGCGCATAAACACACATCTAGTTAAAATAATCAGCACCCCCCAAACCTACCAACTTACCCCAAATTACTAGTAATGGAGAATAATAGTAATAAACCGCCAGAGCGTCATCATTTTAGACAGCGCTTCAAGTGTTTGCCTACGGCGATAGGCGGTGGGGCGGCGCAGTTGGGCAGACCGCCCCTTGTACTGTTCCATCTTACTCAATAGCTCTCGTAAAATTTGATATGGTATTTTGATTGATCAGTAAACGATTGAGTTATTATAAAGTTTAGTTGCGGAAATACTCTTAACAACAATTTCGATGAGGTAAAACAGATTAGGGACGCTTCCGCCTACAATTTATAGGCTCAATTACAATGCATATTATTAATAGAATCACTATAATTACATATCTATTTTTATACATATATAATTACTTGTCCTGATTGACTGCTTCATCAACGCAGAGCCTAAGCCGCTGTTATCGCATGTTACCTGCTATTACGGCTTTTTTTTTAATTTAACCCCTAAGTGGGTGAATTGAGGGTCTAAAGTTTTCTGTCTATTACGTTATAAACTAATAAACCAATTTTGATATGATTTTGTATTTTTTTTACGCGAGCGAAGCCGCAAGCAAATGCTTGTCCACAATAAGATAAGTCTAGTGTCGTGAGTAGTAGTGTTGCTGGTGGTAGGATATTCATATCCGTACACAGGGTGAAAAACCCGCCATAGTGGCACACGCAAGTGTGTCGCGTTCCGGGATCAGCCAGTGTACATCCGGTTTTTTGGGGGTCTAGAGTTGGGGTACCATGTTGGCCATTTTGCGGCCTTCTAAGTACTCTAACAATAGACCCTTGACAGCTTCTACACCTTCTTGCCCATGGCGTAGTGTGAAGGACCAGGCCGGCATGATTGTGTTGAGTAGCGGGGGATAGATCGTCTCTCGCTACTCGATACTCTGATTGGACCGTACTGCGCTTACCATCAGGTGAAGGGCGGTCACTTTGCCGTGCTAGGATAAAAAAAAAAGAGTATTTGGAACTAAAAGGATTTTTTGGTCTCACAGGACCCGAAACAAATAATTATGAATCATACCAACTCTTGTCGCGGTGCAACTTTTCAACATATTACTGAAATTATAATTATTCTTATCATATGAGAAATGTTTGAGAGAGTCTATGACATTAAACTTGCAAAAAATAGAGAACTACTAAATTTCCATTTATTATAAAAGTGATCATATAACAAATTATTACTCATCTTTTAAAAACCAATGATTTATGCAACTGTACCGAAGCGAAGGCCAAGGCTTTAACAGACAAATTATATCAACATTAAAATTTGACATTTACAACAAAGTATACGTCCAATTAGGCAAATTTTTGGTCTAAATTCACAACAACCTTATCTTAGATACCATAAGATTCGAAATAGCTTGAAAAGTTCTAGACACAACCTTTAGTAGATCATAATAGCGCGACAAGGCACGGAACACTCATTAGAGAAAACAAATCAATATAATAAGGTAATAAAACTGGCTCTGTTCCCATTGTAAGGTAATTTGGTTGATTGGCCTTTACGGCTCGGTTTGATTGTTACAAATTTGTTTATGGCATCGGGCGTGTTTATTGGTGGGGCACCTAATTTTTCGGAACGACTTTCGGATTCTTAGTATCAAGTCTTATGTTTAATTTCAAATTAAAGTATGTTCGGTAATATTTAACAGGATCTTGCTCACGGTTTTTTGTTCTTTTTTTTTATCCTGGCGCGGTAAAGTGACCACACTGCACCGGATGGTAAGTGCAGTGCCGTCCAGTTAAACTATCAAGTAGCGAGAGACAAACCATCTCTCGCTACTCAACACAATTATGCCGATCAATTCTATCTGTTTAAATAAAAGGTAATTTTTTATCCAATGTAGAATGTGTTTTCTTTATAAACGCTTAATCAGTATAAATTACATGAGAAATGTCTAGAACCACTACTGTCAACCAGCCAGCATTAGCTAACTAAAATATCGATAGATGCAGCTTTGATTCAGTTGGGACTTTGGAACCACCCTTTTTAATTGGTTGGGACCAAAGCAGCTCCAGATAATTAATTTTCCTTCTCTAAAAGGATTAATTTAACCAAGCCAAGTAAATAAATGAGTGCATAAATTGTGTGTCGGCATGGAGTAGGTGGTGCGGCATTAATTTCAGCCTGCAAATTTTACGTGGAGCTGTTTATTGTTTAGATTCAGACTAAGTAAGATTACCGATCACTGATAATGGGTTATTGAGGCTGATTTAAATAAATATAACACATCAAAAACTCAATTCCTTATGTCAATGGAAAAAGTAATCAATCAAAATTGTCATTGAGATTTAAGACGCAAAATTTTATTTAGTTTATTAATTATATACGCAATACCCACAGCACTATCAGTGGGGCCAGTTATGTATGTGACTGTTGGGTTTGAATTTTTATGTAAGAGGTCGAGTAAAGCTTAGCTATACTTTTTACTGAACTCCTTTTTTTTAGTGCCTGGATAGGCAGACGAGCAGACGGGCCACCTGATGGTAAGAAGTCACCGCCGCCCTAAGACTTCTGCAATGCCAGAGCACAGCAGAGCCGCTGCCTACCGTTTAAGGACTTTCGGTTTTGGGCTTTTTTCACAATGACCAGTTAAACATTATCCACCAGATAACGCATTAGACAGCAAATCTAGGAAGTATCAATTTGAGATTTCTCAGTATGTGTTGATAGCGTTATTTTATATTTTATTTAATAAATACCGATATTTTGCCCAGCTAATTACCGTCCCATGATCTAATAGGCAGTGCGCCTATCAGCATACCGGCACAGTTCCAGATTCTGGTCTGATACTGAGTATATCGTGAATAAACTCACCGAAATGTGGGTGTACTGGTTATACATCTTCCTAAACCTTCGGGGATTACAGGAGAAGTGCATATGTACATTGTATTTAATAAATAATTACGCTGTTGTTTTAGGATATTCATATCCACCCGGATAGCGACCACCGTACACAGGGTGTAAGACCCGCCATAGTGACACACGCCAGTTGTGTCGCGTTCCGGGATCAGCCAGTGTACATCCGGTTTCTATCGGGGGTCTAGAGTTGGGGTACGATGTTTGGCTGTTTTGTGGCCTTCTGAGTACTCTGACACTCGACCCTCGACCGCTTCTTCACCTTCTTGCCAATGGCGTAGTGTGAAGAATAAGGTCGGCATTGTGTTGAGTAGCGGGGGATAATAAAGAAAGACTCAATGACTTTCTAAATATTTTCACTATATTCGAGTCTTGTACGGAAATACTTTCTTTGCATAGTTGCAAAGTAGCAAAATTTATTAATTTTAATTAATTCTGTCCGTACCAACCTTTTTGATCAAATATTTATACCACGTACGAAGAGCGATCTGAAATCTCTTTGCCGCCATCTCTCGCCATCAACATAATATTTTTTGCCCACCAAATGTCACCTGATGAGTTTTAATTTGCCTTTCATCAACACCGCTCATCTGTCGAAGAGTGGGGCCATTAAAATTTCGCAGGTTCGCGAATAGCTCAATCAATAAGCGGTGATCGGTGGTAAAAAACGTGCCTCGCGTCGTTTGTCGCTAGCGTGCCTTGGTTAAGCGAAAATTGGCGGCGATTATCGAACTTTCGAGATATGTCGCTTAGCGGTAATGCACAGTGTCGTGTATATGTTATATGGCAAATAGTTTTAACTTTGGAATCTACCTAATTTTACTAAGATACTCCTACATATTACGCGTTCATGACACGTAATTCTCATTTGTTTTCACTACACTTACCCAAATATAAGATTTATCATTAAATATATAATTACAAGCGTCAAATTGTGGATAAGTAGTCCACACACTTGACACTGTACTTAATCCCATTGCAATGTCTTAATATTTAGTCCTGTTAATTTACCTTATTCATATATATTTTACCGAATAGTGTTCCAACTGAGTCAAAAATACAAATTATCGTAGGTACAAACAGAAAGGAAACAGCAAGATATTTTCATGATAGCATACATGTATCGAGCGTTCCTATAATACGTTATATCGAAAAAATAGGTCGCGTAAGCTGCGCCCGCGCACGGCCCTCGCAGGGAATGTAATTAACAGAACACCAATAAAAATAATTGGGAACAAAAAGCGATCCGCTCTCGGCCGCCATTTATTATTTTGATTACCCTTGTTATTGTTATGGGGTATTGGCGTTACTCATCTACACTTTCACGAAGGCACTGTGACGTTCGAACGTATTGGATGGGAAGCACACATGGACACTGTGTCTTTCGTGTGTGGATTACGAGAAGGGGATTTATTGTTCCCCTTTACGGCTTTGTTTGTTCCCGCCGACGACGCGTGACGCGGTCTAAGGCAACGACTGAAGTGAAGCGTAGGCGGGGGATGTAGCGAGTTGTATGAATGATGCGGCCCGTTATTTATTCAACCTTTGCCTTGGCAATTGTTTTTAAATTATGTCCTTTGATAGTGCGTTGAGCATGATTGTTAAATATAGAATAAATGTGCAGTAAACAGGATAGTAAATAAAAAATACATAGATTCAGGTGTTATGTTATCATACACACTAAGTTGTAACTTGATTCTATTGTTCTTAAATCAAATTGTTGTTCATAAGAATATGTGTACGTTTGACATAAGTACTTCAAATAACTGTAATATAAGTTAAATTATTCAGGACAGTTAAGTTGCATTTTATCGGATTATATATTCATTGATATAATATGTTACAAAAATGCGATCTTCAGCGATTATTATTATTTTTACAAGAACATTTTCAGTTATTTACATTTTTATTCTGTGAATTTAGTTCAATTTTAAACGTCTGTCACTATATTATTCGGATCATTTTTTTGCAGTCAAGAACCGATTACACGTATTTGGGTTTCTAACACAATATGTTGAATGTACGAAGTTTATAAATTTTAAGATAAAATGGAAATAGGTCAATTCAAAAATTTACTTCTTAATTGAAAATATCTTAATAAATCGCTGCCGCTACCCGCTCTATCGACCACTATAACCGCACCATAAATGTTTTCACAGTCATAAAATTGTATAGTTTTGGTTTTAGCACAGCTATTAGTAATAATTTAATTTTATGTTGAATTTTTTGTTGTTAATCATAAACGGTGAGCGGGTAAGATTGTTTAAAACTTGGCTTATTTAAACAAACTGCGCAGTTTTTTCACAGCTTGGGAAAAGTAGCACAAATAAAATTACATACATTTTAAATTTTCGAACCCGTACCATTTTTATGAAAGGTTCTTAGCTTATAATATACTAGCTTTTGCCCGTGGCAACGCCCGCGTGGTGGTTATTTTTGTAAGAAAAGGTATAAAATCCGTGGAGACCTCTTAAGCATTTCTTAAGATTTTCATACAAACTATCATCCCCTATTTTACCCCCTTAGGGTGGTATTTCCAAAAACCCTTCCTTAGTGGATGCCTACGTGATGAAAGGTACCTACTGTCAAAATTTCAAGTCTCTAACCCCAGTTGTTTACGCTGTGCGTTGATCGATCAGTCAGTCAGTCAGTTTCTACTTTTATATATACAGACAGACACTCACATTAGTGATCGTTTACTTTCCTATCCTGTTATATTACCTTTCATCTTAAGTCGAACGTAAGTTCGAGCGGACGATTGTTGTATTAGTATTTGTACATAGGAGCACTCATCTAAATATGAAAGTCATAGGCTTTAATAAAACCTAAACTAATTTTAAACTGTGGTCTAGTTGCTATGGGTTGCCATAACTACCAGTTGATATAAACATAGTTTAAAAAGGATTACATTCGTAAAAATTGATTTTTTTTTCAATATCTTTGGCATAATTTGATTGAAATATAGGTTTGTAAGATTATCTTACAAATGCCTATGAATTATCAAGTAAAAGTTGAAAAGGAAGGCACCGGCGAGATTTGAACTCACGATCTCCTGTTTACTAGACAGGCGCTTTAACCAACTAAGCCACGGCGCCGATGTAAGCACCATTGAAACGGCCTGTAGCTTTCCCGAAAAAGTTTTGATATCTGAGCATATCTTCAGGGATCGATCGAAACGTAAACTAACTAAATACACCTACAAAAACTTGACCTCACACTAGGTCAAACTTGCATCGTGAGTATCAAAAATTACGAGGGACTACGGCACCACAATACCCAGACCTGAAACAAATCTGCCTGTTACACAATCATGTCTCATTGTGGAAATCGAACCCACGGCCTGTCGTCGCCGATTACTCGCTCACTGCGCCACGGAGGCTGTCGTAAAAGACTTCGTAATATCGATCCCACTGTAAGCAGTCCACTCCCAATTGTCTCTATATTGGCAAGCAATTCATTATTTTATTTGACTAAGAAATAATCCTAACTAGAATATAAAAGTAATATATGATTTTATTTAAGTATCTTCTAAGTACCAGTTAATGTCAATATTTATGTAAACGCTCTTTCAATCTTTTTTTTCATCCTGGCACGGCAATGTGACCACACTGCACCTCATGGTAAGCGCAGTGCGGTCCAATTAGAATGTCGAGTAGCGAGAGACAATCTATCCCGCGCTACTCAACACAATCATGCCGGCATGCTGTTTAGCTTCTTCACACTACGCCATGGGCAAGAAAGTGAAGAAGCGGTCGAGGGTCTAGTGTCAGAGTACTCAGAAGACCGCAAAAAAGGCAAAAATCATACCCCAGCTCTAGACAACCGACAAAAAATGTACACTGACTGATCCCGGAACACAACACACCTGTTTGTGCCACTATGGCGGGTTTTACACCCTGTGTACGGTGGTCGCGCGGCGGCGAATATGAATATCCACCAGCAATCTTATTAGTCCTGACACTTACAACAATAAGTAGATATGTCAGTAGTTATCTATAAGTATTAAAATTATCTTACATACCGCGTGATACTAAAATGTAAAGTACTAAACTATTCTCTGAATACGCAAAAATATGTTCAAGAATGTATCTTATGACCATAAAACAAAATTCACTATAAAACGCATACATAAAATCAGCGCAAGGCATTAATTAAATCGAATCACGAAGATACATTGTAGCGTCACAATATTACAGGCTGTAATAATGAGTATTACCGCTGTAATAATCAATATTACAGTGTAATTACTCGGAGCGCGGATTATTGCTTTATTAAGCTCGCCTTTAGCGGTGCGTGTTTAGATGTTTATTGTTGTAATTTTATAATGGTATAATCGAGGGCGGGAGTTATTAAGACCATCTGTGCGACCCGACATGGGTTATCTTGATTGCAAAGATCTCTCAATGACTGCGGCCTTTAGTGCTGATTGATTGCATGTTATTTTTATGATTATTGAACAGTATAACAATTACTATCATCCCATATCATATGGTCCAGTATATAAGTAGGATATTGATTAATTATATAGGCATATATTTAGTATTTGTCCTTATTAACATAATTCCGGCTGTTTTTATTATTCTACTAGATGTTGCTCGCGGCTCCGCCCGCGTGGACGTTATTTTTGGAAGGAAAGGTATACAATCCATAGAGGCATCTTAAGCTATTACACCTTTCTATATTTTGCTCTCGCATAGGATGCGTGCATTTTTCCGGGATAAAAAGTGGCCTATCTCATTTTCTGATCCCTCAACAACCACTATGCAAAAAATCATGTCGATCCCTTGCTCTGTGAAAAACTAAACTATCCCACGGGAACTGTACATTTTTCCGGGATAAAAAGTAGCCTATGTGCTATTCCAGTCTATAATCTATCTCTGTGCCAAATTTCAACCAGATCCGTCCAGCCGTTGTAGCGTGATTAAGTAACAGACATCCATCCATCCATCTAAACTTTCGCATTTATAATATTAGTAGGATTAACAAAAATACATTTAATTTTTTGAGACAATCTAGTTTTCATTTAGTTTTCTGTAACAGACATACATTCTGTGTGATTAAAAATGAAAGAAATATAATAGAATGCCAAAAAAAATATTTAACCTAATTCTATTTATAATTGCAGATGTTTAAAATATTATTTATTATATTTGATTTAAAGTAAATTATATCGTCTGCTATTATATATAATTTTTTATTTTATTACACAAAACTTCTATGTTTCCAACAAAAAATAAAAAATGATTATTTAAAATTATATAAAAATTGCATCATGCAGTTCGAATCTCCGCTTTATTTTCTATCAAGCTTTTAGTGCTAAAATTCAGACACCACGAATCCACACGTTGCATACTGGAATTTATTTAATGTAGTAGGTTTAAAGGTAGTAGTAGGTTTGGTAGAAAGTTTATTCTAAAATTCTTAATCGGCCCCAAGAATACATAATTTTTTTGTATGTGTTAAATCCAATTGTTAATCCAATTGGATTGCATTCCCAAAATCCTTTCAACCTCCCATAATGCCAGAGGACCGTAATCCCCGAAGGGGTAGGCAGAGGTGTAAACAGTACACCCGCTTTTACGACCCAAATATTTACGCTCCCATAATTTGATTGGGGGTTAGCCTATCGCCATACCGGGAAAATACTGACTTCGGGCTGATACTGAGTATTTCTAAATAGAAAAATCCAATATCATCTTACCCGATCTGGGAATCGAACCCGAGATCTCAGCACAACAGTCGTAACGCATGCGCAAATACAACTGCGCTACCGAGGCAGTCAAAGGACTTGTAAAGACATATACAAATGACCATAACATGTTTTATTTTTTAAAATAAAACCCAATATTATTAGCATAAGTGATGCGTGGCTTAAAAAAGATAAAAGTTAAATCATTACATCGCTCCATCGCACTAATTGCTCAGTTTAGCAGTGCTAATAACCGTTCGCAATTGCCGACCCATTTATTATGAAATAGTTTGTTAAAAAGTAGAGCTTCGTATCTCTAACTTTGCTGTAAACGTTCCGTTTTACGCATTGTCAAGATAAACATGTTACATTTCTAATTACTTGCAATTAGCTTTTGTTTTGTGAAAATCCTTAAGCATTTACTTATCTATAGGCCGAATACTCAAACGCTACTTAGTTGACCGACTTAGCTGACGGCTACTTATTTCTAACTGGGCAGTAAATTTAAGTGGAATTCTCAAACACAACTTAGTGGATTTAAGATCATGATTAGCTGAGTATCCCTTAATTTTTCTATAAATGGCAACATTACTGTAAAATGTTTGTTTCCAATTACCTATTTTATTAGTGGAATAAAAATTGGTATGTCAGTGTCATTTCACGCAGTATTTTTATAAACAATTTATGAAAATAATTTATATGAATGGCTGATTACGAACAAAAAAATACTAACTTTATTAATTTGCATGTAATCTTAAATTACTTTCACCACTATCCGTAGAGGCCCGTGCCGATCAGTGATAATGATGATATTTTTTATTAAATACCTATGAAATAATTTATGCGGTAGAAAGTAGAAACGGAACGTAGTAGGTACCTACTTATAAAAAAAATAATCTATTTGCAAACACTACTTGTTTTATAAATCAAGATAATAGTTTACAGTTCACATATTACTTATTATAAAATAACAATTGACCATATGGCTTCTTTTCGAAATTTAATCAATGGCAATGGAAAAGAAAACACCATGATGATGATGAACGGGGTGATGATAAAGGATAAATAGAAAGCGTGTATATCCATCGCAACGAATACAACATTTCTGCAACAAGTGGACCCCGAGTGGGCTCAATACGTTATTTATATGAAAACTTAAAGCAAAGAACAAAAAAAATGTTGCTAATGAAAATGTATGTATTGGGACATACCTAAATGATGAAAGTTGTATCAACTTTGTGCTTGTTATAAATAATAATAACATGGTAAGTAGTAATTAAAAGGACAATAGTCAAAAGTTACATTGTTCTGTTCCTCCATGAAAAATAAACCAAAAAGGCAATTTCAATCAGAGTAATACTAATGCAGCAGGAACTAAAATAAACCACTCATTTACTGCATATGAGTGATTAGTTATATATGCATATTTGCCTTTTATATCAGAATTAATACACACACATAACATTGTAGTATATTAAAACTATATTGTGCATCTAGATATACAGATAGATTTATAAATAATTATGTATGTTTAAGATGCTGAAATGGAAAATTTAAATGTTGGCCCACGTATAACCTCACCGGGTATATTTTCCAAATAGAGCCCATAAATATTTTAGCATAAATTATGAGGTGCAGTACTTTATTTTTGTTATTATGTTGTTAAAACAGATGTAACATGGTATGTCAAGGATATACACATTATTGTTTTAAAGGATAGGAAAATCTAATTTAATTACTGATTATGAATAATGATTCTTGATTGACCTTAAATGAGCAAAGTTATTTGTGGTTTTGTGTTGATTCTGTCACCATGTCAGATTGCAACTTATTTAGAAATTGGCTAATCAATATAATGCTGTTTATCACACTGCTAAATAATCATTTTTATTTAAGGTACCAAAACAAGTGGAGAAAAGCAGGATATTGTTAAAAAATAAAATGAAAGCAGATAAGAAAAACAAAACTAACCACAAAAGAAAAATATTTAAGGGCAAAAATATTTTAATATAAAATTGGAAAGAAAATTTACGACTGAAAAACATTGTTTAGAAACCACACTATAGAAATTAAAAATAAGAAGATTTAATTGTATGAGTCATGTTTT
The DNA here is from genome assembly GCA_905220505.1 of Laothoe populi. NCBI lineage: Eukaryota > Metazoa > Arthropoda > Insecta > Lepidoptera > Sphingidae > Laothoe > Laothoe populi. The sequence continues at coordinate 5,377,199 of HG992151.1, read as the reverse complement.
TTTATTAAAACTAAAAAGGGACAAATAAACACTTGATTGGTATTATTGTTTTATTTCCATTTTCTAAATAAAGTTTCTAATAAGTAAAATATGTGTTAATTATGTGATTTCTCACAATATCATTTTCATTTCCTCTCTGTGGGGCTGGTGGTAATAATTCATCACTTTGTGTGAATTCAACATTTTCTTCCTCATCTTCAAGTACATCCTGCCTTGAAATTGCTATATTATATAGCACTGCACATGCTACAATTATAGCAGGAACATTTTCCAGTTTCACCTGCAGACTCAGTTGAAGGCAAGGGAACCTCCTCTTTAATATGCCAAAAACTCTCTCCACGGGCTTCTGGTATTATAGGCTGCTTTGTGTGGAGTGGAAGGATTTAGGATAGATGTCAATAAATATTTTCTACAAGGGTAACCACTGTCCCCCAATAAAACTATCACCAAAATCACCCCTCTCCATTTGTGCACATAATGGTGAATTATTAAAGATGGTGCTATCATGTACAGAGCCTGGCCATCTTGCTATTATATTTCTGATGGTTAATTTTGCATCACAGACTACTTGCACATTAAGAGAAAAGAAGCCTTTGTGGCTTCTATATGTTTCTGCCTGTGTTCCTCCTAGAAATAATAAAACCATTAATTCACAAAATTATTATAAATAAATAATGTTATATAATACCTAGCAGTAGCACACATAGTGCTGACCCTACAGTAAGATACAAGTCTTGTATTTAGGGTGTCAGGAACTAGGTACACAAGATTGTTGGGTTTAATACCCAGACCTAAAATAAATACATATATGCGGAAATCACAAACATTTCTCTCAGTGCAGGAATTGGACCTGCTGCCTCTCATTTTAGAGATGGCTAGCCACCAACAGGCATGTCCTTGTCATAATATAATTACAAATAGTTAGCTATAAAAACCAGAACATACCAGGGGATTTAATCTTAATGTGTGTACAGTCCACAGCACCCAGTACTTTAGGGAATCTTGCGATCCCATAAAAGTCACTTGAAATTTGGCGTTGCTCATTAGCAGAAGGCATTTCACTATAACTACTTTTCAGCTTTGCTAACTCTGCTGCAACTCGGTGGACAATTCGATGGACAGTCGGTTGTTCCACTAGAAATAAATCTCCGACGACTCTTTGGTAACTGCCCGTGGCAAAATATCTTAGAGTAATCAGTAACTGGTCCATTGGTTGAATTGCTCGATTCGTCCTGGTAACGGGCTGAATGTTTGTTTGGATTAAGGAACACAAATGTATTAGGTACTGTTTCCTTATTAAGCCGAAACCGCATTATAAACTGAACAGCATCATATTTATCAAATGCATAAATTTTTTCTCTATTTACTCTTCTGGTAAAATGTAATTCTTCATCAGACAAGGATGACAAAGAAGAAAGAGACATGATTTCACTAACTCAAAAGTAGCACAATATATTTAAGACTGGTCGCAGGCACTCTTAAATTAAAGTGTTATTTATCAGCTGTCAAACTCTAAAGTAGCGTTTCTGAATACCGATTTCGTCACTAAGGTGGACTTAAACATTTGACTTCTTAAATTTTAGGATAAGATTTAAGTGACGTTTCTGTATACCATTTTGAAGGATAACTAGCTCTTAAACGTTTAACTGAAACTTAAATATTTAATTATCTATACATTTTATGATTCGATTTTAAATAAATAGCTGGCCATTTTTTAGGCTGTCATCAAGCTAGTTGTCTTTTTAAAAGTATGTTTATAATCTAATAAAATATTGCTAACCGATTAACTATAGAAAACCCATTTTATTTTTATAATATGTGATCTGAATGATTGATGAATTTGTAATATGTGATGAATATGTAATATGTAAATGTGGTTTAAAACTATTATTTTGAATTACTTATTTGAAATGCAGGTGCTATTTTATGTATTTATACGTTTTTTTTTACAACACGATTCATATTTTATATTTATATATTTGCATAAAATAGGCGTCATATTTAATTGTTATAATTAGTTTAGGTTAAGCCTATGTTTGTATCCTAAAAGATATTAGATCTGATGCACTCACACTTCGCCGACATTATTTTTGTCATACGATATTAAAGGAAGCTTGCCAATTGACATATTGAGCGCAAATTTCAGTCTTAGGTTACTTATATCTAATTATTCCAAGCTACGATTGCTCGAAAGGAATTTTCACTGAAGCATTTACTCCTCATTCTTAGTGTTCTACTGTTATACAGAAGAATAAAAATCAAACCGTAAAGATCACATTCAGTTTGAGTATTTCAAGGGTTCCATTTTCAAATAACAGTGACAGTTGATTAGTCAAAGAAATAAAGTATAAAATAAAAATAAATAATTGACATTTTAATTTTCAAAGTTTCTAGTACCGTCACGCTTCCTTTATCTAAAAAAAAGGGTTATGCTGGACTAGCCAGTTTTACGACCCAGCACCCCTTCACCCGGACGATGGATATCCGGACGCTGAGCCGAGTCTCTACCCCCCTATGTACACCCCACCTTTTTTTTTTTTTTGTTGTCGCGGGGAAAGCGTTTTATTACTACCGCCCGCTCCGGGGGGAAGCGGAATAAGAATAAAACGGTTATGCTGGACTAGCCGGTCTTACGACCCAGCATCCCCCTCGCCCGGATGATGGCTATCCGGGCAGCCGCTGGGCCGAGTCCCTACCCCCTATGTACACCCCACCCGACACTACCAGCTAAAACCCCGCGGTGGCCTTCTTCGGCGCTTACGGAGCGATCCCGGGGTATTCTAAGGAGTGCTAGAATTGCTGCCGGAACCGCCCCTGCGCGGTGCTGCGTAGCAGCCCATCTCCATGGGAGGGCTTAGGAGCCCCCGCGCACCGAACAACGACAGCGAACGAGGCCTTACCACACGCGCTGCCGTCCATCTCGGGGTCGCACGATGCTCCGAAACTGGGAGTGCATCGATTCGGGCTGGCAGCCCCCCGCTGCGAGCCCGCGACCCCCGATGGCCCCTATTAGTCGCCTCGTACGACAGGCTGGGGTTACCGTGGTGGAATTCAAACGCCCCCGTTCCACAGGGCGGGAGACGCCGGTCAGTCGTCCACCCGGCGCCTCCTACGTCTTCTCTGGCGGCGGGAGGGATCATTTCGTTCCCGATCCCTCTCGGCACTCTCCTTCTGCGGGATGACGCTCTCGCAGAAGTGGGCCACCGCACGCCAGGACCTCCGGCTGGCGACCATGGACGACACCACGGCCGGCAGCGAGAGGTCTCCTCCGACGACTGCTCTGAGAGCGCTGCGCTCTTCGTCCCAGGCTGGGCACTCCTCCAACGTATGTTGGGCCGTGTCCTCGTGGCAGTTGCCACAATGGTGGCACACGGCAGACACCTCCTTTCCGATCCGACACAGGAACGAACCGAAACATCCGTGGTCCGTCAGTACCTGCGTCAGCCGGAAAGTTGGCGCACCGTGGCGCCTGTCTAGCCATCTCTTTAGGACAGGACGCACTGCCACGACGGTCCTCAAGCCCGCACTTGGGCTTTCCAGCCTGGTATGCCACTCCTCCACAGCGGTTCTGCGAAATCGGGCCGCAATCTCCCTCGGGGCCAGTCTCACCTGACGGCGACTGGACGCCTCCTCCCGCCAGAAGAAATGTACACCCCACCTAACATTACCAGCTATACCCCGCGGTGGCCTTCTTCGGCGCTTGGGAAGCGATCCCGGGGTATCCTAAGATAGACTAGGGTTGCAACCCATATCCATGAGTGGAGGCTAATTTGACTTCTTAAATCTTCCTTAATTGTGCCTTAAATATTATACTTAAAAATATTATATGTGACACATTAACGTTACAGACATCGCAAAAAGATAAACAATGGAACAACGATAAAAATCCAATTTACTGTGTTAGTTTTTACAGTGATAAGCGATGCGACCTTTATGATAAACTTTAATTGTTTCCCTTACGTTCTTGTAGGTGAAACTTTCTTTAAAGTAAAAAGTCAATAGTTCATTCCTTACGTTAGCGGGAGTTAGTGCAAAATTAAACAATTTGTAAAGAACAAAGACGGTCGATTTTATCGCTCCAATTATTCGTGAAACAGAATGGTGCAATGTATCAACTTATAAATATTATCTGGTTTTTTTTTATCCTGGCACGGCAAAGTGACCGCACTGTACCTGATGGTAAGCGCAGTGCGGTCCAAATAGAGTACTGAGTAGCGAGAGACGATCTATCCCCGCTACTCAACACACTCATGCCGGCCTGCTTCTTCACACTACGCCACGGTCAAGAAGGTGAAGAAGCGGTTGAGGGTCTAGTGTCAGAGTACTAAGAAGGCCGCAAAATGGCCATGGTACCCCAAGTCCAGACCCCCGACAAAAACCGGATGTACACTGGCTGATCCCGGAACGCGACACACTTGCGTGTGCCACTATCGCGGGTTTTTCGCCCTGTGTACGGTGGTCGCTATCCGGGCGGATATGAATATTCTACCACCAGCGAAATATATATATGTCCTTAATAAATTTAACTGAATTATGTATTCAATAATTATTATTATTATTGTATTTTGTATAGTAGGAACGAGTACGGACTGTAGAGACGAAAGTTTTAGCTTCAAAACCAGCGCAAACGGCATATACCTCTGACTTTTCTGAAGTTATGTATGTATTGATTATTAATTATCGTTTGCTTTAATGTTTTGCTTAAATGAAAACATCGTGTGGAAACCTGCATACCTGAGAATTCTTATGAGCATTTCGAAGGTATGAGAAATCTACCAACCCAGATTAAGGCAGCGTGGTGGACTAAGGCTTAACCCCTCTCATGAGTAGACAAGGCCTGTGCCCTGAAGTAGGACAATGTTTAATACAGGGCTGATACCTTTAAATGTCATTAACACCATTCACAAACGTAAACTAGCAGTGAGACAAAATGTTAACCTACAAATGTTTGTTTCAGACCTGAGTGTACTGAGACCGAGTCTAGTGAACTGAACCTCAGTGCAGTGAAACCGCGATAAAATCCGTAAAATAATTTTCATTTCGTATTCATTTCATCAACGGTAGACAGCGGCTTTGCTGTGCCCTGCTGTGCCTGGAAGTCTATGGGCGGCGGTGACTACTTACCATCAGGTGGCCCGTCTGACTATCGAGGCACTAAAATAAAAAAAATCGTACTATTAAATATAGCGCGATTAAGATCTGTGTCCTAATCTGATCATATGTTTCAAGCGTGGCTCTACCATATTGAATATGCCTTCATGAGCTAAGCTTCTCTCAAGCGCTCATAACATTCACCAAACTACATCTTACAGCCACAAGCGATTTCAACTAGACGCAAGCACATGCAAGTCCCGTCTGAAATAACTTCACTCTGTTCTAACCCACAACAAATTTAATTTGCACGAACCTCCGCTTACAAAACGGATTAGAGGCGGTAGCAAATGTTAACCGATTTGCATGTTTAATTGCGTTTATCTTTTGTATTTAAAATTTGATACTATAGGATGTGTAAATATAATATGAAATGAATATGTCCTGCTTTTGCTTAAGCATATATTTTTGAATAGCTGAATGTAGCAAACGAGTATGATAATAGGGTGTTTGACTGGTGTAACCAAAAAATTTAAAACTGCACTAGGAGAAAAGATAGTGGGCAAACATATTTATTAAATACATTTTTTTATTTTAAATGTATTATAAACATTTTATTTTCGTCATTAAAATTTAGAATTTTTAATCTGTATTTCTCGGTGCCAAAAACGTAGCAATACCGGCCGCCATTACTCGTGACGACATCGCACATAAACATTGCATCCTACGACAAATAAAATTGTAAAGAAGAACATATTTTTCGATGTGTAAACGTGTGGAAATGTGTTAATTTCGTCTTCAAGTCTTCTATAAGAATGGAGGAAGGCATTACAAAGGCTGATAGTCGAAATCTGCCACTTCTTTCTTAAAACTTTTGATTTTGGCACATGGATGAACAATTTATCGGGATTTAGTGCCGAGTTTTTACACAAAGGCATTGAACAATATTTATATGCCGGTTCATTCATTTTTGCGGAAAAACTAACAGATAAATGCAAATAATTTGTTATGTTGTTAGGTGTCACATCTGTCCGGAATGTTTGTATATGTTCGATGACGTCACATAGAGATATATGGAAAAATAAAATCACGGATTTTATATAAATTGAGTATATTTCAATAATAAAAATATTACGGGGGCTATAAGTACAGAGTCCTCTATCGATGTCCATCAATTTTCAAAAATTGACAAATACCCTATTACTGTTAGGCACGCGCTTAAAATATACTGGCAACTTAATTATGAAAATAGTATTCGAATATTTGTAAAAGGAACTCTTGTAAAAATTAACAAACAAGCCGTCGAAAATGTATTACTCTGTCTCTCCACAATAATGAACATCCCAACAACACACTTATAATACTGATACTAGGCCAATTTTTGAAGTGAAAACTCCTTTAGGCACTTTGGGCACTTTAGGATGGGGACAAATCTCTCACTCAGATTATTTTACTTTTGACGTAAGCACGTCTATGAAGTTCTATAATTATTGAAAGCAATCATAAACAAAAAAAGTTACCACATCATGGACGCTGTTTAAAAGAAGAACTCTGTTATTCCAACGTTTTAAGTTTTTACTTCTGGGGCATTTCACGTGAAGCGGACAACGAAAAAAACGGAGGTTTTGAAATTCGTTCACATTAAACATACTAATACTTCTAGTTCATATGTACGTGTACACATATAATTTTTTTTATTTGAGGTTTAGTTGTTAAGATATGGGATTCTAAAGATTTTATCTGATTGACAGAAGGGTTTTTTGGAATGTTATTTTCATATTGAAATAAATTATAATAAAATGATAAATGTAGTAGTATTTATAGAAAACTTACTGTTCTTTTTGAATTTAGACTCGGATTCTAAATTTGTTTTTTTTTCTGGTTATAAACCGGAAGTAAATATTTCAATTTTATTCTCAAACATCAACCATTTTAATTTTATTTTATTTTACTGCAAAAAAAGCTATATGTTTATAAGTAGTGCCATAAAAATTGCGATGCGAAATTGGGATCTGAATTAGTTTCGGAAATAAATCAATTAGAGTACGTACATGTCACACTGGACGCTTGCTCAAGTTAGCTGGTTTATGCAAAAAATTACATACTACATAGTAAAACTGCTGCGACGTCACCTGTTTATGCATAAAGGCAAATATGTTTTTTTTATTATAGGTATCAAGAACTACGGGTAACAACGATCCCACATCACCTATACCTGAAATAAATATTTGTGGGTTTCACAAATATGTCTCGTTGCGGGAATCGATCCGAAGTCTCTCTTTTCTCAGCCGGCTCGCCCGTTGCCCAACTGTGTAGCTGAGCAAGTAGGTATTTAATGGTAAGTCTACATCGCTCCGTAACAAAAAATCAGTCATATTGAACAATCAATAGAGAAGATGGTTGGAAGCTAGCACCGGCCTGGGATCCAATTATACATATAATCAAATCGGAACCCAAAAGACCAGCTGCCAGACCTCAAGACACTGTGAGCTCCTTCTGCGTAGATCGGACTACAATAATTAAAAAAACAACTATATGGAGGGTAGAAACATTGCACTATACTTGCGTGACGACATACAACTCAGTCCGCCCCGTGACCATGAAGGCTGTAAAGTTTTCGAAACGTCGGGAATAAAAAGTTTAATAAACCGCGATAGAATCCGTAAAAATTTGTTTCATTTCAATCAGTAAAAAATTTGCATTGATATATTCTGTTAGATCAAAGCACATTATGACTTAAAAAACCGTTGACATTACATATATGCATTTGCTATACATTAAATTGTATCGCTCATGTAGTGCATATTCCAAAGTTAAAAAAAATATATATCACTATGTCAGTTACATACATATACACACACTCACGCCCGTAATCCCCGAAGGGGTAGGCAGAGTTGTAACCAGTACACCCACTTTTCGCCGAATTTCGGTCCCATAATGTGACAGGGGGCGAGCCTATCGCCATACCGGTCACAGGTTCCAGACTCCAGGCTAATACTCAGAATTTCTAGATAGAAAAACCCAATATCACTTTTCGACCCGGGGATCGAACCCGCGACCTCAGCACAGCAGTAGTTACGCATGCGCAATTACAACTGCCACTGAGGCAGTCTCTATGTCAGTTATCTGATATATATAGTAATAAAGTAAACCTACATCGCGTGGGCCCAGGTAAACAAGTTAGCTAATAGCCAACTAACCACACTAACACGAAATACAATTAACAACAGCGTTTTACAGTTTTCTTCTTTAATTAATAAGTTGACGGGCCAACGGGTATTTCCAAAAAAAAATGTTCGCACAAAGTTTAAGTTATTCGCTCTTTTTAGCCGAATGTACGAAGTAAGGGGTTGTTAAATTATGAACTTATAAAGAGTTTACGGAATAAGAATACTATATGTCAAAATTCGACCGTTATTTATGTTCTGAGTAAGAAAATAAAGCAACTAATTTTAAGTCGAATTTTAAATTCGCCGTTATTTTCAAACTACACTGAAAAATCAATTTAATAAAATTAATTTAATCATAATAATATGACATTCAAACACAAATTGTTTCTTTAACATATTTTAGGATAAAATTGCGTTGACAATAAAAGGCAATTAAAAGTAAAATAAATTCCATTTTCAAATAAAACCGCTCCTATTATTCAACATGCTGGCAGTTAACAAATAAAAGAAATAAAACATAGTTTTATCAGCCACGAAACGTTATGTGATTGCCACCGTTGTAAATGAGACATCAATAGGGAACAATCTGCAGTAAAGGGAGCTTAATGTCCTCGAGCACGCGACGAGTAGCGGGTGTTGGGGCGAAAATAATCCAGTAAGCATGAGCCTCCTAATATGGGGTGAGATTCGAGTAACACTTCATGTTAGTAAATATAATTTTTGACATATTATGACAATATTTATATTATTAGTTACTCTATAAAAGAGAAGGCAAAGGTTCTCCACCATGCAGCCATGTCTATCGTTATTTTTTCCAAATCTGGGCTAGAATTAAAGTCTTCTTCTTCTCTAGTTTTAACTTATACAAAAGGCCAAAGCCATGTCTGCAGTCTTCATCCATTCAAAAGGGGGAAGCCATGTCCGATATTTTTCTCATTGTAAAGGCCGGAGCCATGTCATTTAAAGGCCTAAGCCATGTCTGAAATATTTTTTTCACTTATTAATCACAATGCAACATCACATCACATTCCCGACATTTTTTTCTCACACAATATTTATATGAATGGCAAAATAGTCAAGATTCTTTTGTCTAAAATAGGGCAGTATTTTGTGTTTAATTTTGTACATTATTTGTTACGCAACCGAATATAATACGAATAAAAAACATTTTTGCGAAAACATTATCAAAATGAGGTCCCAATTATTTTTTTCAATTGGTATGAGCAAATGTGGTTGCGTAGTGGGTACATCGCAATATCTGCCACAACTGAACTTTAATACCCATTCTGGGAGGTGACGTCATCCTACTAATATTATAAATGCGAATGTTTGGATGGATGAATGGATGTTTGTTACAGTCACCCTACAACGGCTGGACGGATCTGGTTGAAATTTGGCTTATAATAGAGATAGATTATAGTCTGGAATAGCACATAGGCTACTTTTTGTCCCGGAAAAAGGGACGCTTCTTTTGGGATAGCAAAATAAAGAAAGGCCGAAGACGCCTCCATGGATTATATATCTTTTCTTTCAAAAATAACATCCACATGAGACGAGCCGCGAGCAACATCTAGTTACACATCTTGTGCATCTTTTTCCTGTAATTTAACAATCAGCCCTTTCACGAGATTTTAATGGCTTCTAACTTAACTACTTTTGAGCAGATTGGTAAAATACTTTCTATGATAGGTTTAAGATAACGTAACTTATTGATTAAAATACTAAAATTCTATGAACTGGTTCTATGAACTTATAAATTTTCCCTTTGAGAATATACCTAATTTAAAATGTCCATAGCAGCGATAGCCTAGTTGGTTGCGGTACGGACTGCCAAGACGAAAGTCGTATGTTCGAAACCCAAAACCAAAAACCCAAACCCGGCATAAACCTCTGATTTTTCTAAAGTTATGTGTGTATTAAAAGTTAATTATCGCTTGCTTTAACTGTGAAGGAAAACATCGTGAGGAAACCTGCATATCTGAGAATTCTTATACGAATTTCGAAGGTATGCGAAGTCTACCAATCCGCATTAGGCCAACGTGGTGGACTAAGGCCTAATCCCTCTCATTAGTAGAGGAGGCCCGTGCCCAGCAGTGGGACAATGTTTAATACAGGGCTAGTATTATTATTATCTTTTTAATATGTCCATCTTAAGAGTCGTCAAAAAAACCTAGTTATGGATAAAGGAGTTCCTTCCTGCCAAATACCCCACTGGTTAACATAATTAGTTGAAGATTAATTACTGTACATTGTAGACTATTACTCATGTGAGGATCATTATCTCTTAATTATCCGTGCACGTACCGGACTCTGTTCCATCTCTAATACAAATGTCATTTAGTGTTCCCTCCTTGTTCCTTGACGTAGACAACAACAAATCGTTTTTTAGTGGCGGCCCTAGCAACATTAGGAGGTGCGAGATCTCAAAGTGGCACCTTTCTAAATTCAAACCCTTAGTGTGTTATTATGCAGTTGCTTGTCCGTTATCATAAATATAGATATACATACATACATATACACTCACGCCTGTAATCCCCGAAGGGGTAGGCAGAGGTGTAACCAGTACACCCACTTTTCGCCGAATTTCGGTCCCATAATGTGATAGGGGGCGAGCCTATCGCCACACCGGGCACAGGTTCCACAGACTCCGGGCTACTCCGGAGTCTGGCTCCGAGTTAATACTGAGTATTTCTAGGTAGAAAAACCCAATATCACTTTACCCGTCCCGGGGATCGAACCCAAGACCTCAGCACAGCAATCGTAGCGCATGCGCAATTACAACTACGCCACCGAGGCAGTAAATATAGATATACCTCGCAGTATCTAGGTGTATCCTCGGAGCAAGCACTGTGGAGCCTGTTGTCCTTCATATAGCAGTTGTTCTGCTCATTCATTTGGTTTCGGAGCCCTCATAATGAGGGCCAGTGCCGTCGCACCGCAAGCACTAGGGCTGCCACTCGTCAGATTTAACTGTGTGAAAGTCAAATACTTTACTATACATGAGAGTAAAAAGCATTGTGAGCAAAATTACTATGCAGTTTTGGAACAACAACTTAATAGAATACTATTTTAGCTTACGTTAGCGTTTATACATTTTTTTCTATTGTAAAGTAGGAGCATTTTTTATGAAAAGCTTTTTTTTTTATATCATAGTCCGACAAACGAGCCAGTGGGTCACCTGATGTTAAATGATCTCCACCGCCCATGAACATCCACAATACTGAAAGTATCACGTATGCGCTGTCGGCCTTAAAGGACAGGAATAGGGATTAGGGAAGGGAAGGGGGAATCTGGGCCTCCGGAAACTTACCATACGAAACGCGACAGTGAACTATCACTTTATGTTGGTTTTCTGTGAGACAGTGATACTACCCCGGTCGAGCCGGCCCATTCATGCTGTAGACAAATGTATCTACAGCGTGGCTCTACCACTTTTAAAAAGCCTTTTTTCAGTAAGTAGAAACTATCATTAATAAAAACTTATAGAGCCAGGCTACTGATGTTGTATATGAAAGCCGTGCAATTACAACGGATTGATTGACCCCAGGCACTGTTTAACCGACTTCGACCTGAGGTATTATGTATACAATTTGAGTACGACAGTTGGCATTTCACGAACACCATCGCATACTCGTTCAACAACATTTCCCCCTTTATTTTTGAAAAGGTCGCCATAACCACTTACGCAGGATCGGTAACAAGTTTACAGTTACCGTTCTAAAACTGTATCAATAAGAATTTTAGTACTAAGCTCATGAATAAAATAGCGAAGACGGAGTTCACAAAATGGAAATGTAAGTTTGTAGACGTTGCAAAAGTGATGTCATAATTGCATTAACTTAATTAACACTCGCCATTCGAGTGTTCGTATCAACAACGGGTAATTGTTTGTTTAGTGAAAAAAAATATGCGGTAAAAACACGTTGTTTGTAATTAAGAAGTTTTAAATAGGAATTAATCGGGCATGACAGTGCCGGTTTAGCTTTAAGGGTGTTTAACTATTATTATATGAGTATATGATTGATCCGCAGATGTTTCGTTTAACTAAACCATGTGTTTTTGTTCATTATTAAGTGTCATGTCATGTCATGCCGTGTCTTCCCGTAACATCTAAACAGCAGTAAATGTCTTGAAAAAGAAGTAACTGTTTAATACTATAGACATAGAACTAAATAGATATTGTAAGTACCAACAGTCTGGGGCCAGGGCCCTTGGGCATGTAATAACTTGGCGCCCTTTTGGAAAGTAAATAAATAAATGCACCCAATAGGCACCCACATAGCTCTGAAGCCACAGTAAGTAAAATCTGTAGGTATTATGGGTAACAAGAACTACGAGGGTCTACGGTCCCACAACACCCAGATCCGAAATATATATCTGTCTGTCACACAATCATTTGTCTCGGTGAGGGAATCGCACCCACGACCTCTTGTTTCACAGCCGGCTTTAAAGGCTGGAGTTTGTAAGAAAGATAGAGAGATTTGGGCTCGCAAATCTCACTCGCCGTATGAATCGCAACAAGCTGTTACTTCACGATGGTTATTTGGAAACAATGGTACTCATTTTATCAAACCTACTCATACTGAAAAGTAAATAATAAAAAAAATAACTTTATTGCAACAACGTAGACATGTAAAACATAAATGGCATATCTGAGTTGCATTTTACATTAATTACAGAGGTCTCCAAACTAGGAACTGCCTGTATCTTGGAGTACCCAAGTATAACGTGAGTTAGGTATACAAACAGTATTAATAATAATAGTATTACAATCAAGAATGATTTTAAACATTTATATAACAAAATAAAGTTCAAAAACTAAAACCCGACTACTGAAAAATCACGCTCTAAAAAGTATGAAACTACTTTGCAGAATGTATTGTATTGTTACGGTAGGCAGCATACGACCACGGCTATCCTCTGAACACCACTATGAATATGTATAAAATTTAATAAAATATTTATTACATTCTTGTTTCATACTTTTTAGAGCGTGATTTTTCAGTAGTCGGGTTTTAGTTTTTGAAATTGTTTTTTATTTAAAGTATTTTGGGGTCTTACAGAGCCACATCACATATTATTTCTGTTTAGGTTTTTTTGTCAAACTATGACAAGTAGTTTAGAAGTTATGGGGAAACAAATGAACATAAATGCAAACCTACATACGTACTCACACATACACATGCCTATAACCAGCGGATAGACAAGACGCTTCCAACGAAATCTTATTTGTCAAATTATGATATGTAGTTTAGAAGTTATTACCCTCCCTTTTGCTATGCCGTAGTCTGGTAAAAAGAAACTACATTTCACATCAGTGTGGCAATAAATCGTTCATCACACATAGTGAGTAGAATATAAGAGAAGAATATAAATTAAATAATAAAAATACGTACTAGGCAATAACGGTTAAATAATAGCTCTTATTCTTGGTTATTGCCCTCACACTCGAGGGCTTGGGGACACAAAGTATTTTATTCGATTGCCTAATTAATCTGTCTGTTTTTTTTTTTTTTTTTTTTTTTTATTCTGGCGCGGCAAAGTGACCACACTGCACCTGATGGTAAGCGCAGTGCCGTCCAGATAGAGTATCAAGTAGCGAGAGACAGTCTATCCCCCGCTACTCAACACAATCATGCCGGCCTGCTATTTAGCTTCTTCACATTACGCCTAAAGGACCCAGGATCATAGGAAGGAGGGAACACGGTAGCTGGCAAACTGTTCCACAGCTTGATGGTGCGGCAAAAATACGAGTTTGCGAACCTCTTGGTTCGGGCCGGGGTAGTAGACACCACGAAGCTGTGGCTCCGCAAGCCAGTACGCGTGGTTCTGGTATGGAAGGGAGAGGAAATATAAATCTGTAATCTGTCTGTATATATAAAAGAAGAAACTGACTGACTGACTGACTGACTGACTGACTGACTGACTGATCGATCAACGCACAGCCAAAACGGCTGGGGTTAGAGACTTGAAATTTTGACAGGAGGTACCTTTTATGACGTAGGCATCCACTAAGGAAGGGTTTTTGGAAATGGGTGGTATTTCCAAAAACCCTAAGGGGGTAAAATAGGGGATGAGAGTTTGTATGAAAATCCGTCATTTTTGAAGTTAAACGCATGAAAATTGATATTTGGCCTTTTAGTTAAAAATAAAAAATATATATTTCAGGATTTTTGGAAATTCCACCCCTAAGGGGGTAAAATAGGGGAAGAAAGTTTGTATGAAAATCTGTCATTTTTGCAGTTAAACGCATGAAATTTGGTATTTGGCCTTACAGTTAAAAATTAAAAACACATATTTCAGGGTTTTTGGAAATTCCACCCCTAAGAGGGTTAAATAGGGTAAGAAAATTTGTATGAAAATCCTTCATTTTTGAAGTTAAATGCATAAAAAATTGGTATTTTGTAGTGTATACTTTTTGTCTCAAACATGACCTCCACGCGGGCGGAGCCGCGAGCAACAGCTAGTATGAGATAAATACAAAACTATGTGTATTGTATTTATGGTAGTATTAGTGGTAGAGCCACGCTGTAGACATATTTGTCTACAGCATGAATGGGCCGGCTCGACCGGGGTAGTACCACTGTCTCACAGAAAACCAACGTAAAGTGACAGTTTACTGTCGCGTTTCGTATGATAAGTGAGATATCCGGAGGCCCAGATTCCCCCTTCCCTTCCCTAATCCCTATTCCTGTCCTTTAAGGCTGACAGCGCATACATGATATTGTGGTATTGTGGATGTTCATGGGCGGTGGAGATCACTTAACATCAGGTGACCCACTGGCTCGTTTGTTGGACTATGTTATATAAAAAAAACTATCTACGGTTATTAATCACTTCAAAAATAGTGTAAAAGTCATTCAGGGGTTTAATATCACTAAATTGTTCTTACAATAGGTACTTAAAATGTGACGTAGGAATATTGAACTCTATGCGTGAATGATACTATCGCTACATTCTGAATACCTGCCATATTCGTATTTTTTACATGCTTCACCTATATCTATGTATGTAACAGAATATTTCTACGTAATTTTCACAATCTTCCAGACGTCCGATATGCAAGTGTCAAGAATCGATGACGATACAATAGTTTCCTAGCTTTGGCCTTATATCCTATCCAGAGTCAACGGTAGGCAGCGGCTTTGTTGTGCCCTGGCATTGCTGAAGTCTATGTGCGGCGGTGACTACTTACCATCAGGTAGCCCGAGTGCTAGGGCACTAAAAAAAACATCAGGGCAATAAAAAATATTAAAATATTAGATCATATATCTTCTGGTCTTGATTTGAAATCGAGTCTTATAATTAATGATAGGTACTTTTGATGCTTTTTAGAGACTAAAACAAGAAAATAAATTATAGCTTAAAAAAACAGTCATAACAAATCGAATTATTTTCTACTTTTAGTTCAGCTAGCTATTAAAGCGTGTTTTTTATTCAAACTCTAATTTATTTCTTCTTGTACATGATTTGATACGTAACCCTTTACTTACATCAATCTAAAACACATTTATGAACCTGTTCCCAAACTGTCGACTGTCGTTTTTATATAAAAAATCAATTTATTATGTCTATGTGTAAGGTCGGACAATTCGGTCCCAAGTGAGCGTGATTCCTGTTGCCACGGATTGTGTTCGCCTTTGTGCGGGTTTGAGCAATTCACACCTCACTCCGCTGGCACCTCGCTTCATTGTGTGTTCAAACTGCGTGACACACCAGGGTTGGCCGTGGAAAAATGTTACATAATTGATTTTTAGAATGAGATTTATTTTAGTACTGGCATGGATGTGTTACGAGAGATTAAAAATACTTACATAAAAGAGAATAAAAATGTGAAAATAGATTAACCTAACACAAAGTTATAACGAAGTGTTTGTTAATAAAACTATGAGATTAAGACAACTTTAAGATTGATTTTCCAGTTCTTTCCTTTTTTTATTGTATGAAAAATACCTGTCTTTAAGGAAACGTAGTATATTATGCTTATTATTAATATTTGGAAGCTTTTATTGGCAACAATTTTTAATAGTCCTTGTAATTATAACTATCTGATTGTATTAGTGCGTAAGCTTTCTACAAAACTAATAAAATAAATCACATTTTCGTGTAGTGATAGTTTGATTTTAATTTGCGATATGTTGTAAGAGCCACCTTAACTTTGCCAATTACGTTATCTGGACAGAACCTTTGTTCCTTGAACCTTTGTTGTTGTTTTAACATCATATTACTTTATTTTTTCTCGTTTTTGTAAGTCTTTTTCAACGTTTGTATATATTGTTACTTATATTATTCTGGCGGAAAAATAGATTTAATATGTGATGAAATTTTATTATCGGGTATAGTAAATCTCCAATTTGTGCTAAACCAAGTTAAAACTAATTTGAAAATATTGCCATATGGCTTTTAATACAAACTAATATTAAAATTATGGTTTAGTTTTTTATTTGGTCAGTCTGAACCCTAAGTTTTATTATTTTATGATGTAAGCGTCACAATGATTGTCCGTCGCAGTTAGTCGCCCCTGTTGAATTATTATACCTGCTGTAGGCACCAAGCTTATTGTATAAACATAATAGTAATAAAATCAAGTAAATTTATGATTACTATTTATTTATTTCGACAGCCTGCGTGGCGCTGTTGGCTAGTAGCCGGCTGTGAATCGAGAGGCCGTGGGATCGATTCCCACACAGGGACAAATGTTTGTGTGACAGACTGATATTTGTGTCTGGGGTCTGGGTGTTGTGAGACCAAAAGTCTCTCGTAGTCCCTGATACCCACAACTCAAGACTCGTATCTTAGTGTGGGTCGGGGCTATGTGTGTGACTGTTGGGTGTTATTATTTATTTGTGTACGTGTGTGTGACTGTGGTGAAACATTTAATGGATTACTGGACACATTTCAAAACTTTTTCATGCGATCGAGACGGATAATGGTAAGTAATTTGATAAAATACTGTTTAAAACATATATTTCATTTAACCGCATAGTCTCCGTGGCACTGCGAGCTGTTGGTCGGCTGTGAAACGAGTGGCCATGGGTTCTATTCCCGCACGGAGTAAATGTTTGTGTGATAGGTAAATAATTGTTTCGGGTCTGGGTGTTTTGAGTTCAAAAGTTTCTTGTAGTTCTCGAAACATTATAATACAAGATTTTTATTTTACTGTGGGGTCAGGACTATAAGTGACTGTTCTTTGTAAGAAAAACATTAAACCTAGTATTAAAATATATAGTACAACGACATCGTCCATCATATTATGATTAATTAATGTTTGTAGTATTCTACTATGTAATTTGGTTTGGCCATTTTTAGCCTTCTGAGTGCTCTGAGACTACCCTCGACCGCTTCTCCACCTTTTTGCCCATGGCGTAGTGTGAAGAAACAGACGGGCAAGATTGTGTTCAGTAGCGGGGGATAGATCGTCTCTCGCTATTCGATACTGTAATTGGACGGCACTGCGCTTACCATCAGATGCAGCGTGGTCACTTTGCCGTGCCAGGATAAAAAAAGATATTAAAATTATTTTCTACCCATACAAAAATGTGGGACCAATTTTCATGAACCGCATAATCAAATGAAATCGGATATCTTGTTTCGTAACCCAATGACACAGACGTGGTGGTACAGTCTCAAATATAAAAGCAGACTGCGTATTAACCTTAATAAAATTATCGTTGTAACCATAGGGATGTTAGAACATTTGGTATGCAGGGCCGGATTACGACAAGGAATCCTAGACAATTATAATTTCCGTTACATAGCTCGTATTGTCATATATTATTTTAGGAGTAGACAATGATCAATGAAGGTGGAAATATTTCTCCAAAACAGATAACAGCAGCGAGCAGTTGGCTGTGCGAGGCAAATTTTTGATTATGTGATTTACATACGTACAATGGTATCCATGTATATAGCAGTCTTTTTTTTTTTTATTTTATTCTGGCGCGGCAAAGTGACCACACTGCGCCTGATGGTAAGCGCAGTGCCGTCCAGATAGAGTATCAAGTAGCGAGAGACAGTCTATCCCCCGCTACTCAACACAATCATGCCAGCCTGCTGTTTAGCTTCTTCACATTACGCCTAAAGGACCCAGGATCATAGGAAGGAGGGAACACGGTAGCTGGCAAACTGTTCCACAGCTTGATGGTGCGGCAAAAATGTATTATTATTATGATAACTTTTGTACCAACGGTATGATGTATGTAGCAGCCTTATTACTGTGATATATCTTTGAGATTTTTGCGGGTTCTTTTCGATAATGCAAGAATTATACATAGAAATATTCAGCCAAATATAAAAAAAAAACCCGCTCTATAATTTTATTTTATCAAATTCATTTTACCATACAAAGATAGTCCAGCGATGAAGGGGTCAGGACCCACCTTGCCTTCACTTCCGTCTGACCCTGTCATCGAGCTCCGAACAGACACCACCAGGGAACGGAAGTCACGTCCTCATCGGTTGTTAGGATATGTTATTACGCTTTGATGGCACTTTAAATGGCCGTTTTACTAATAACATGAAATGGCAGCGTAACGTTTAGTTTTTTCTTACAAATTCATTTTTGAAAATTAGATAAAGTAATGGTGAAAATAAAGAATGGTAATGAAGGGTTATAGCTCAATAAACAATTTGGTCACACAGCCAAAAAAATATATAATATTGAATCTAGTAATAGTATATATAAGTCATATAGTATTTTCTGCTACTTAACGTTATAAATTCGTGTATTATTAATAGAAGATACTATTAAAAATGGAAGAACATATTAAAATAGTTCCAATAAACCCTTTGTCAGCCTCCGTACCGCAGTGACTGGTTGTGAAACGCGGAGTCTATATTTCCCGAAAATTATAACCTGGGTATCTTTAAATCAAGAGTGAATAGGTATCTTCTAGGCAAGCGTGCTCCACCGTAGACCTACGCATCACTTACCATCAGGCGAGATAGTGGTAATATTTATTGATATTACGTTATAAAATTATGTTATTTACATTAAATACTATTAACAGTTTCACTGTAAATCAATTTAAGGCAGTTCTGTTCGGGAATGTCGCTACAAATAACTAAAATTAACTCGACACTGAAATATTCAATGTGGTGTGCATTCTTAGGTGGCATGAAGCATACCTACTAACGTCGGTACAGTGTATATACCGCGACTCGGTGGAACATAATGTTTTTCTCGTCGCCGCATCTAGTACGTAGTACCTACATATAGATCGCTGGGACACAGTCTATAATTTCATGTATTACCACAAATAAAAATAATAATCTAATTGTATACTTCCATCATTTATGTTGAGGAACAGAATTTGTAACACTGTTTGAGCTAAAATGGGTCTTACCCACTGTTATTTCTTTAGTCGGGTTTATTTTATTACTTTGACGTATTTGCTTACATTTATTTGTTGAGTCAAGTCAACCATATAAATATTTTAAAAAACGAATTATAGATTTTATTTCATTTAAAATACATATCCGTTACATTCTACAAATTTGAATAATATTATAGTATTCCAAAAATGTCTTCACTATTCATACAATGCGACGAAATGATGTATTCCATCGGCTAACATATCAAATAAATTTGACTTGGCTCAGTTTTTCACATAAAAAATATCTTATGTGCAATGTGGAATCGAAATCGAAAACTGCGCACACACGTAATAAGACACGAGCAAGCCGTCTACGTGACGCTATTTAGCGCCCAAACAGCGCAAGCGCGAATTGGAAATCAAAACAAGCATTGATGCACAATCAAAACGAATCGAAACTTGAACGTCGTGATCGATAGCGTGCCGTCCGATTATAGAAATCATGATCGTTGAGCATACCGTGTATTCGAATTACGAAACCCTACATCCAACACTATAAAGCCGACTTAAGGATATTCGAAATTCAATTTTCAAAATCAAACCTTAGTTCCATAGGTTTAAAAAGCAAATGTATTATGTCTGGCTGACTTCAAAAAACCAAGACCAAATCGATAATACGTTATAATTCAAAATCGATTGTGAAGTATCGTTCGGAAACACTGCGAATACAACTATTTCTTTGGATTATATTAAATTATAGCTAGCCGTGAAAATCGTCCAATAATGTGTTGGCGAGATTACCGATTCGTGGGACTGCGAGAACCTATCATTTGGTTTCGATCTGGTCGATGCCTAAGTGCGGCTAATGGGGCGCAATCTTTGAATTAGCCATTATATGTTTGATTTTTGTTTTATTTTATGTTACTTATTATATTGTGTGTATTCTTCGGTAAAATAATTAAATCAAGTACGGGGGTTTTTCATTTGCTATTAAACGCGTCCACTTTATATTCTTAACAACCAGATGATTCGTTTTTTTTAATAACGCTTATATTTTTATTGTTAGTTTATATTAGTTTGTACTACGGCCTAACCCCTCTCATCAGTTGAGGAGGCCCGTGCCCAGCAGTGGGACAATGTTTAATACAGGGCTAGTATTATTATTATTATTATATATTGGTTTGTAAAACAAATTTATATTGTAGTTTATTCATTAGTTCACCAACAATGAGGTAAAATTCTTGTTGTCAATATTCGAAAAACTATTCAGTTTAAGGAAAACTCTCATAATAAATCCCAGTATAGTTTAATCTCAAGAAATGATTCATAAAAGAAGAATAGAATAGCATTAACATCTGTTAAAACCACATTACCTCGCGGCGACACGCTCGCTTGGCGCTCGGAAACGCTAATATACCGAGTTGACGTAATTTGTACACAATGAACACAGCCTTTTGAATTTGGAAGGGTTCAGTACAAGAATTTATTTTAGGGTTTTGGGGCTTAGTAGTATTTACTCGGCCATTTTTCCACAGCTTTCGTAATGCGACGAGCGAGGAGCCGGCTGTAAAATGTGCGGCCGCAGGTTTGATCACCACAACGAAGCAATTTTTTGTGGAATCCAGAAATATATTACATGTTTATTTATACACTTCATATACATAGTACATAGGCGGACTTAATGCCAAAGGCATTCTCTCCCAGTCAACCTTAAGGTGGTGCAGAGATAAGTAGGGTAGGTGCATAAAGATAACGAATAAAAAAAAACATTAAATCAAATTAGGATGGACATATATAAATACACTTACATACATACATAATAAATATAATAATATTTATGATGTATGTATGTAACATGTTGAATCTAGTATGGGGTTATGTGTGTGACTGTTGGGTATATTTTTTAATTTTTCCCTGTAATAAAAAAAAGCAGGACAAAAATATGCTGAACAAAGTCTCTAGGTAATTATCCAAGTTATACGCAGAGTTCACACTATAGGCTATATTAGATTAATTCTTTTTGAAAATTAAAAAATGTAATCATAAAGAATTAGCAAGAACTTTTTTTAATAAGTAGTAAATAATACTCTTTTAGAGTATTATATAGCAAAATAGTACAGAGCAACCGCAGAATCTAAACCTTTGCCACTTTATTATATGGACTAACGTTAAACTGAATTTGTATTAACTAGTTACTATAGCAACTAATCAAGACTTGTCGATATAATATAATTAAATTTAAAAGTATTCTACGCCTAAAAAGGCCCTGGCAGCTGAAGCTTTAGACCATACACAAATACTGTTTGCTATTTAGAAATGTTGTCTGTAATTTATAGTGTCATTTAGTACTCTGAAAAATAAATCTTGATAATAGAGCTCACGGTACCCTAAAAATGGAATATGGGACGTTAGTTGGCACAACTAATGTCGGTGTAATGAGTCTCTTATCTAACTAATTAAAAGTCGATTTGGCGCGAGCTTTCTAACGCCGCGCGCGGTGACACTGCGCAGTAGAATCCTTTTTACAATATGATTGATGTTCGTGACAGTTAAAAGTAATTAAGTAACAGTTGGGGTGTAATTGCTTTGTTTACTTTTAAGTTTCCGAAATCATTAATTATCACGTTGTTACTTCGAAGGGTTGATATAATTATACCTATCTTATCTATGTATACTTTTACGTTGAATTGTTTTTGTTTCATTGTATTGTAAACCCTAAGTGAAACTTTCAACATCAAAATGTTTATCGTTTTATGATTTTGGTTGTTGATAACTTAAACGGTGTTGTACTTTATCAATCTCATACGTCCCCACATCCTTTGTTTTTTGATCGATTTGTTGACCGATTGACTTTACAATTTTTATAAAAATAAAGATTTTTTTCCAAAGATATTTAGACGATGTTTCACCGTTTGCTGTAGATTGTAGGATTATTCGTTGGAACTGTCGGACGATCTACAAGTGGAAGAATAAGAATGTGGAATTCAGAATAAAACTATTAAAATATACTATTGAAAATATAAATACGTATATATTTCATAACTCTGCCTATAAATAATTGTACTTTCCCACGTAATATTTCGAATAAATAAACTTTTGATGATCGTGCAAGGGAAATCTTAGCGTATAGACTGGCGAACAAAAGACGTTGCACATTTACTATCAATAAAACTGTAAAGTGCATGTTTATCTCTAATTTTACTGCGTAATAAAACAACTTGTAACATTGTGAATTTATGTGATGTATGAAAGTGTTTTATGAACACATACAAATTAAGGTTTAGATTTCGAAGAACGCATGCGTATAATACGTACAGAGCAGCGCTAGCCTAGTTGGTTGCGGTACGGACTGTCAAGACGAAAGTCGTATGTTCGGAACCCAGATGGCATACACCTCTGACTTTTCTAAAGTGTGTATTAAATATTAATTTTCGCTTGCTTTAACCGTGAAGGAAAACATAGTGAGGAAACCTGCATACCTGAGAATTCTCATAAGTATTTCCAAGGTATGTGAAGTCTACCAACCCGCATTAGGCCAGCGTGGTGGACTAATGTCTAACTCCTCTTATTAGAGGAGGCCCGAGCCCAGCATTGGGTCGATGTTTAATACAAGACTAGTATTATTATTATAAAAGTATAACGGAGTTACCTGATGTTGCTTATCTTTCGAGTCTGGATTTATGTCTTCGGATTATCAGATCTCTTCAAGCTTCAGCGCCTCAGTATCAATGTACTGAACCTATCTTATGTATATTGTTTATTTAAAATCCATGTAAGTCATGCAAGTTTCCTGGCGATATTTTCTTACCGTAAGTAAGCGATATACACACATACGTACAACAACAATAAATATACACGTAATTTTGGAAACTAGGATTTATATGTTACTAGCTTTTGCCTGCGGCTCCGCCCGCGTGGTAGTTATTTTTGAAAGAAAAGGTATAAATTCCATAGAGTCATCTTAATCTATTATTCAATGTTTATATATTTTAGGAACTGACAGCTTTGTCAAACGCGCTAAGGTTACATAAGAAAAGTTTATATAGTCGTTAAATTGGTTTTCTTAAATTTTCTAATTTTCCGTGAACATTCATATTTTTTTCCTTTATAAGAACCTTCTCCTGACAATAACAAACATAACAGACAAGAATTAGCGAAATCGGTCAAGCCGTTCACGCGTGATGCCGTGACCAACGGACACAGGGATTAATTTTTATATATAAAGATTTGGGCTGGTTTCGAATCCGCGACTTTCCGATACAACTACACTGTCGCTGCCTTTTTTTAAATATTTATTGGTACACTTAAAAACTAAATTGTTTTCGACATCATCGCATTTTACATTTACCCGATCGAATCATAAATAGTTCGAATCAAGTTACAACAAAAGGCAACTTTTTGTTTAAGAAATATATCTCCGCTTAAAAAACTCGAATCTAATATGGTCCATACACTGTAATACAATTTTCCCACAGTACGTCCGTGTAATACGGCCAAAAGTTGTCGCTTTAAAAAGCAAACATTTTCCTTTTTCACTACAGACACTGTCTGGCGAGACGAATCGATTCGGTCGACAGAGGTCAGTTTGTTTAGTCCACAACCCGACCGAAAAGCCAAAAAGACAACTCGTGAATTGAATCCCTGGATACCCACTCTGAGTTGACGATGTATATAATTTTTTATCAACCATTGCTTAATTTGTACAGTTAGCTCTACTTAAATCAAAGACAAAACGAGCAATGGATGGATTGTGAAATAAAAATGCTTTCTTAGTGGTTACATTTTACGTGGTACTGGAAGGACTGAAAAACGCTATCATCACGAGCGCATCCCGGCCGAAAATGGCCGTGGTAATGATATTTGTTCGTTGATTTTGTCTGTTTGGGTCCGTAACTTGATTTGCTTTTTATCCCCCGCGCACAAAAGCTACTAAACTTCGTTAGTACCTCGGTCGTGGTCTGCTGTGTCGTGACGACGGTTTTTGGAGTATACACGACTGTACCGGATCAATTATAGACGTTATTAAATAAATATTGAACTTCGGTTTCGTCTCGGGTTAGTAGGGGAGCTATTTGGTATTGAAATGGGTTTTCTAACGTTAAATTTTGTTTTATGGCCAACATTTATACATATGATTTTTTTTATATATGTATATGTCGAAGCAACATGAAAACTGATACTGAGTTGATCTTCCAAATAACTTGAGTTTTTATGATGTGTTTAAAAGAGTTGGGGGTTTCTTACCAGTTCTTCCCTATATAATTGCATTCAGAACTGGCAGTAGCTTCATAAACTGTAAATGTGTTAAAACTTGTGTTATTTCTACCGAAATATCGTATGATCTGCATCCTGACTATATCTGCTGATCAAAGAGGGATGTATAAACCCTTTAACAGCCTCGACTATGACGACTATATTTATACAACCAGAATAAACAAATATATATATATTGAAGTAAATACATCCTACAGACACTCATAATCCTAAGGGACATATAGTCTCACAACACTCAATAAATTGTGGATCAGCCAAACATTGCCTTCTCGTCTCATTTCATACAGCTGGTAAGAGCAACAAACTAAGTTCCAATTTAGAGGTACTTTCATTCTCTATTTGAACTAGTACCAATCAGAAATAATACACGGTGTTCTTGTAGGCATAAAAATACGTTTACCTACACGAGTCTTAAAAATGAACTATTCAATTACACGAAACAAACCAAAAGCAAATTCGTATAACAAAATAAGGAAACGTCGCAATCATTAAATCCAATTGTATAATCGTTAAACATTAAGACTGTTTCGAATCACATTTCCTTTAACCAGAGTCAGTGAGTGCTAATCAAGCGCACCTATTGTTATAAAACAAAGAGCTATAGATTCAATTGTGATTGATTAAACAGATCACAGTGTCGCAGAACGGAGTGAACGTCCTCTGTAATTTAACAGAACAAAAAAGAAAGGAAACGAACGGAATAGCCGATTGTCACATCCGGAGCGAGGTGACACGGGGCAAAAAACTGATTGAATCACGTGACCGCAAATGGACGGTGATCGGTAGTTTTCGGAATGTTTTTGATTGGAGAGCGGTGGTGGATCTATGCTTTTTTCACACTATTTCGTGTTTCATTTGTAATGTTAATTTCCTTATTGTTTCAACTTCGAATGAACATTCTAGACTACTTTTCATAAGTTTCCTATCCATCATATTTGCCGTCACTCAATTTTTTTTATTCGTCAATGAATTATTTTTATGATTAGGCTTTACTTGTGAAGTATTTAAAACAAATATTTTATCTTATCGCACCAGATCTACCACACCAGAACCACGTGTATTGTCTTGCGGGGCCAGAGCTTCGTGGTGTCTAATACCCTGGCCCAAACAAAGAGGTTCTCAAATTCGTATCTTTGCCGCATCATCAAGCTGTGGAACAGTGTGCTAGCTACCGTTTTCCCTCCTACATATGATCCTAAGTCCTTTAATTCCTAAGTGGTTTGAAGATGCTTCTGTATGCATGATTGTATCGAGTAGCGAGGAATTGTCTCTCGCTACGTGATACTCTAACTGGACAGCATTGCGCCTACCATCAGGTGCCTTTTGCCTTTCTAGGATAAAAAAAACAATCTACAGTGAAAAAATAGATTTGTTGTTTAAATATGTAAACCTAGTTATTTTTAACAATACAATAATTCCCATAACACCATAGAAAAACTGTCGACATTAAATAAATACGCTCACATTATACAAAATTGCATGCATTGTTATAATGAAACTTTTTAAAATCAACGTAATAGAACGTTTTTGACATTCATACAGAAATTACCGTTACTGCGAAAGTTGATCGGCGGATGTGCGTAATTTTTCTAACGTCCGTTTCCGGTTGCCGCAGAGACCTGTATATTAAATTTGAAAAAAACTCGTACCCCTAACTGAATTTACACGACCCACGAGACTAACGACAGTAAAATAACAATTACTGAGCGACACAGATCTTATCTGGGTAATTTGGTGCGGCCACTTCGTGTCGCATAATAGCTGCAGTTTTATTGTGTTATTTACACAAATAAAAACGTTTATTTTTACATTTTCCCAAAATTAAATATGGGCCAACTTTAAATTACGTTGTTAGTTAATTTCGTGTGATTTTTAGGTAAGAAATGTTATTTCACGCACTCTGGACAAGGCTGTAAATTTTTATAGAATTAGAAATTTACCTCTAGTAATAATAGAAACAGTGTCAATTAAGCACATATGAAATATTGCATTTATACTTATACTTATGAAAATAATATCTCGTAGACAACCATAAATATCAACTAGCTTTTGCTCGCAGTTTCGCCCGCTTGGTAGTTATGTTTGACAAAAAATATATAAAATCCACTGAAACATCTTAAGCTATTACATACTATGCTATCCCATGGGAACCGTACCCTTTTCCGGGATAAAAACTAGCCTATGTGCTATTCCAGACTATAATCTGTATCTGTGTGTAATTTCAACCAGATCCGTCCAGTCGTTCTGGCGTGATTCAGTAACAAACATCCATCCACCCATCCAAACATTTGCATTTATATTAGTAGGATAACGTTGTATATTTTTTATTTACTCAATGGCACCAGGAAATTGATCCTCTAATTCCTCTGCACTGCATAGAGTAGTAGTGTCAGTTTTAAAAAAATGTTTGCTGTTTAAATTTCGTATAAATTTTTTCATTCCAACCTTTACATAACGCTATGTTTTTTGATTTGATTTGAAGTGGTAGAGCCACGCTGTAGACATATTTGTCTACAGCATGAATAGGTCGGCTCGACCGGGGTGGTACCACTGTCTCACAGAAAACCAACGTAAAGTGTCAGTTTATTGTCGCGTTTCGTACGGTAAGTGAGATATCCGGAGGCCCAAATTCCCCCTTCCCTTCCCTAATCCCTATTCCGGTCCTTTCAGGCCGACAGCGCATACAAGATACTTTCGGTATTGTCGATGTTCATGGGCGGTGGAGATCACTTAACATCAGGTGACCCACTGGCTCGTTTGTCGGACTATGTTATAAAAAAAACCTATCCGGGTTTTCGCAAATCTATATTTACTTTCCGTCAGTGAAATATGCTACAATAATATAATATAATAAATTCTCTTCGTACTAATAAGAATTCATTCTGTGCACTGTCCGAGATTGAATGATTTCATACCCATATAATTAATTTATAAGTGCACACATTTTGCTGGTGGTAGTATATTCATATCCGCCCAGATACCGTACACGGGGTGTAAATCCCGCCACAATGGTACACGCAAGTGTGTCGCGTTCTGGGATCAGCCAGTGTACATCCGGTTTTTTGTCCGGGGTCTGGAGTTGAGGTACAATGTTTCGCCGTTTTGCAGCCTTCTGAGTGCTCTGGCACTAAGACCATCGACCGCTACTTCACCTTCTTGTCCATGGCGTAGTTTGAAGAAGGAGGCCAGCATGATTACATTGAGTAGGTAGAACAGATTGTCTCTCGCTACTCGATATTCTAATTGGACGACACTGCGCTTACCATCAGGTGCAGTGTTGGCACTTTGCGGTAACAGGATAAAAACATTCTCGTTTATATACTACCATATACTACTGTACTTATAGTACAAGCAGACAAAATAAATACATTGTAATTTATTTCTGGGGTCCAAATGCTTTTTAACCGACGTCAAAAAAGGAGGAGGTTAACAATTCGTCGGAATCTTTTTTTTATGTATGTTACCCGATTACTCGAAGACGCCTAGACCGATTCAAGAAATTCTTTTTTTGTTTAAAAGGGTATACTTCCCAGGTGGTCCCATTGGCACCAAGTAAGGATCTGATGATGGGATCCCAGAAAAATCGAGGGCAACCTTCAAATTTTGTAGGCATAATTTGTATTTTATTGAAGTCGGTGTACTTTTTATGAATAAAAAAACTTTTATTATGCAGTAGGAACGAATCTACATTGTACATATAATGAGGTGCAGTGTACACAATATACACCCTCAA
Source organism: Laothoe populi (assembly GCA_905220505.1). Lineage (NCBI taxonomy): Eukaryota > Metazoa > Arthropoda > Insecta > Lepidoptera > Sphingidae > Laothoe > Laothoe populi. The sequence goes on along the minus strand of HG992151.1, from coordinate 5,348,616 downwards.
AAATTGCTGGGCAAAAAAAACAAACAAATGTGTATGTGTATATTTTTATTTACACATTCATGTGTTCATATTGTTGTCACGATTACCGTTCGTGAGGTTGTGTCGTTTGTATAATTACGTGTAGAGGAAATCTACGTTGTTTTGTAATCAGTTGTTTGTTATGTGCAATCAGATGGCGACTGCTGTTCATTTAGAGTTATTATCATGATTGTGTTTCATTATAAAACATTTGCATCCCAGTGTCGCAAAAAATGTCTAATGCGTACATGTAATAAAATGATTCCAACAAAATTGGCTAAAATGTTGGGATTGGTTTAAAAATAAATTGGCCTAAAATGTTTCTTGGATTTAGATTATAAATATACTTTAAATAATCGGATTGTGTCGCCTAAGCTGAGTGCAAGCTAAGGCCTAAACTTCTTACTAAGTATAAGCTAAGGCCTAGCCCTTTTCTTAGTAGGGGAAGAGGATGATCATTTTTATAAGTATTGTAGGTAACAATAACTCCGTTCTTATTTTTATTTAATAAAGGACAATGGGTCAAGTGTCCCCACTCGTCAACAGGTTTGAAATTGGTCTCAATCGATTAATCTCAGCAAGGTGATGATTTTTTGGTATGACGACAACAACGAAAAGTATTGAGTTTTTTTTTAAATTCACATTTTTGTTTTTTATAGAATATTTAATTTTTGCTGATTTTACTATATATCGCCGTGCTATAACATAATATATAGGGGGTAGAGCTACATTATAATCATTTTTTTCTACAGCTTGAATGGCCTACCTCAACTGGTATGTTACCGCTGTCTTACATAAAACCGCCAAGGTTGCAGTTTTGCGGTAGCGACTCGTGTTATCAACGAGACTACAGGGGACCTAACGAATGCTTCGTCAACTTTTTTTTTATGCTGGCGCGGCAAAGTGACCACACTTCACCTCCAGATAGAGTAGCAAGAGGCAGTCTATCGATCGCTACTCAACATAATCATGCCAGCCTGCTGTTTAGCTTCTTCACACTACGCCTAAAGGACCCAGGATCATAGGAAGGAGGGAACACAGTAACTGGCAAACTGTTCCACAGCTTGATGGTGCGGCAAAAATACGAGTTTGCCAACCTCTTGGCTCGGGCCGGGGTAGTAGATACCACGAAGCTGTGGCTCCGCCATATTACGCTTAATTCAGGTTTATTTTTGTAACTAGGTTATATTTGATACTGGCTAGTTTTCAAGAGTTTTTATTTTGCTTTTATTTTGTATAACATGTGTACGTCACTGGTTGGGTTCTATCGAAAACCAGCGCTGCAGTATGGGTTAGCCTGTACTGCAGCATACAGCTGAATAAGGACCGCCATTGTCAGATCAATTATTATGGTTCTGGTATGGATGGGATAAGATCAAACAATTCTTCAGAGCATTCGCCATGATACAGACGGTAGAACACGCTAAGCGAGGAAATATCCCTACGCAGCTGTAGCGGCTCCAGACTGTTACTCACGTCTGCATCATTCACAATGCGGATGGCCCGCCGCTGCAAATCACCCAAGGCATCAAGAAGGTATTTTGCGGAACCGTCCCAGAGGTGCGAGCAGTATTCCATTCCCGGCCGCACCTGCGCTTTATATAAGCGGTAGAGCTGACCGGGAGTGAAAAACCGCCGCACCATGTTCAGGATTCCGACCCTGCGGGAGGTGGCTGATATTACGCCCTCCATGTGACTCCTTGGATTAAGATTGCAGCGGATATCCATACCTAGGACATTAAGGTCATTCCGCATTGCGAGTGGAACACCCTGAAGAACGGGGATGGGAGAAAACGGGGATTTCTTGCACGAAAACGCGACCATGGAGTTTCTGGGCAGTTCTTCTCCATAGGATAACTGCATTCGGAACTGGCAGTAGTTTAATAAACTCTGAAGTACAAGTTATTTAACAGAGTTAAAGTACTCTGAACACAAGTTATTTAACAGAGTTAAATAACTTGTGTTATTTCTACTGAACTATCACACGATTGCATTGTGATACTATATCTGAAGATCGCAGAGGGATGTATAAGCCCTCTCGACAGCCTCGACATGATAATTATCATTTTTATATTTTTCCCGAAGGTTTAAATGTATACCTAATACTTACATATTATATTTGTATTGAATAAACAGTAAAGTCAACGTTTGATAATCGTATCGTCTAATTATATTTTCGGGTGATTACATTACTGTCTCTCGCTACTTGATACTCTATCTGGACGGCACTGCGCTTACCATCAGGTGCAGTGTGTTCACATTGCCGCGCCAAAAAAAAAACTTACTCCGGCTAAACCATAAGGGCTAAATCAAAATAATGCACTATCATTTTAAAATGATCTAGAAAGAGTTCACATTGATATGTACCTGTCTCCAAAGGTTGACAACAATCGTGCAAACCCGGGGGGTCGTTAGTAAATATTATAATAAAATAGTATTATGTTTTTAATTCGTCTGATATCATTATTTTAAAAATATATGCAAAAAATAAGAACAACCATAAATGAATAGTTTTTCATAAGACATTCTTTATTTTAAATCTCTTTTGATATTTGTAAAAACAAAGTACTAAAAAGTATTCATGCCATCCATGCTATGAATGGCGGTCGTGTTGCACCACGTATGTAGGGTGTTTCTGTAATTGCCTAGGTTTTTAAACGTTTATGTCCAAACGGGACGTTTTTAACTAATGTAGTTCACGAGCTCCGATAATATTTTTGTTATTGCTATCATCTGTTGTGGAAAGATTTTAACTTCTGCAATTACTCAGAGTACTCAACATATACGATCAAACAAGACGTCTACAACTATTACATTTTCCAAGATCCAGTTTATCTTTCCTTTCCCTACCATCATCAGATCAGCATGAGATTTTGTACTATAAATATGCCAAAGGTTCTAAGCTCAAATATCCAAACAGGCTGTTTTAGCTATTGGTAGTTCCTAAGGTTTAGTTACTTGGCGAACAGTTCCTGGTGAAATTGCCTATCAAATGTAACAAAATGTTACGCGACCATATTTCTTTATATATTTATTAAAAGTATGTCAAAATAGTAAAAAAAGGCAATAAAATAGCAGTGTTTACTAAGAACATTTTTAATTTATGTTTTTTTATTTTGTAAGGAATCTCCATTGATTTATTAAATTTAAATGATGTGGTAAGAGTTTTTATAGTGCACTTAATAATAATATATATGTATGGTGTCTGTTGGTGGGTGGGGACAGGGCTCATACAAATTCGCCCATTGTCCTTTATTCATATTAATATATGTTTAGTTACTTTTATAATTTTTTTAGTCAAGTTTTAAAATTTCTACCATATGTTGCGCTAATAAACCAAAGTTCGGGTTTTTGGCAAACAACTTTGGTGGCTAAGGTGCTTAATCTATTGGCAGAACTTCCTGACAATTCTGCAAGTGTTCATCAGTATGTCGACTGCGTTCTGGAAAGAGTGTATGTAGTAGGTGAATGTATAAAGTTTTTAGGCTCGTGTGATTTTTTGGGGTGATACCTGATAAAATTTTCGGCACAGTCTTGACAGTTTGAACTCTCCAATGGGTTTATCTTTATTATTATTTATTGCGCCTAGTTTTTAAAATTCTGGTACCGTCAATCGACATTGCGTCCACATTCAGAACGACTTTCGACTAAAATCTAGCGCTGCAGTACACCATAGGTAGTCTCGCAGCAACAGTTGAATCCTATTATATGTGTCTTTATTATCCGAAATGTAGTAAGTATTTCAGCCTCCGTGATACGGCGGGCGAGTAGCCAGCTGTACAATGAAAGGCAGCGGGTTCGATCCCCGATATTTGTGTGACCTACAGATATTTGTTTCGAGTCTGTGTGTTGTGGGATCGTAGTCCCTCGTAGTTCTTGATACCCACGATACAGGTTTGACCTCGTGTGGGACCAGAAGTATGTGGGTAAAGTGTCTTTATTTTTTTTTTATTGTAATATACATGGCATTAGCTACAAATAAATGCATCGTAACTATATGCAAATATTACATTAAATAACACAACAGCTTTCACTGAAACATATTTTACGTTTAGAAATCTTAACTCTGCGCAATTTTCTTTCGAAAAGTATTTTAAAATTGTTTTAAATTATTATTATGTTTAGAATAACAATCCGTAAACCGATTTCATGTCATTATTCATGGAAGAGCTGAGAGCGTCGCGTCTGCGCCAAATGTAGTTTTAATAGTTTTAATTATATCACGGACTCAGGTAATTGCATGCATTAAGGTTGATTATTGCGTATTACCTTACAAGTATTTTGGTTTCCTTGTATTTGTTTACATATACACTCACGTCTGTAATCCCCGAAGGGATAGGCAGAGGTGTAACCAGTACACCTACTTTTAGACGAATTTATTTCGGTCCCATAATGTGATAGGGGCGAGCCTTTCGCCATACCGGGCACAAATTCCAGACTCCGGGATAATACTGAGAATTTCTAGATACTTTACTCGACTCGGGTATTCCACCCAAGAGCTCAGCACAGCAGTCGTAACGCATGCGCAATTACAACTGCGCCATTACAATTGTGTCTCATAAAAATTAGAACTGTCTTTGATAGAGTCATCGAGATTAACCAAATAGTAATTCGCTTTTAAGCGATTCCATTTCTACAATCGATATCACTCTGGTAGTGAAATAAAAATCAATAAATAATATTCAAAATAGTTAATTAAGTAAAAATAAATATTTTACAAGTATTTATTAAAAAAAAAAGCATGGAAATATATATGTATTTAATTTTGAATGTCACTTTTACAGCGTTGTGAAGTCTTACTTGATCTAGCCTTTTATGTAGTTTATAACGAAATGTTCTTGGATCAATTGCAATTACTACGCCGGCCTAAAATCTGGTATTAGGCAGTATTAATCATAATTTATACAGCTGGCCGCTAATGATTAGAGTTATAGTTGAGTTTAATACCGGCATATAAACACACTTGGAAGTGGTAGAGCCACGCTGAAGACATATTTGTCTACAGCATGAACGGGCCGGCTCGACCGTGGAAGTACCACTGTCTCACAGAAAACCAACGTAAAGTGACAGTTTACTGTCGCGTTTTGTATGGTAAGTGAGATATCCGGAGGCCCAGATTCCCCTTTCCCTTCCCTAATCCCTATTCCTGTCCTTTAAGGCCGACAGCGCATACATGATACTTTCGGTATTGTGGATGTTTATGGGCGGTGGAGATCACTTAACATCAGGTGACCCACTGGCTCGTTTGTCGGACTATACTATAAAAAAGAACTTAGACTGGGTTCCGAATTATGAATGGGATTATTAAACTCCATTGTGGACTGATGTTTTATTATTAGGGTGTTATGAATTAACAAATATTAAACACATTTCAACAGAACTTACATACGTAATGCGATCAAAATGGTCAAAATAATTAATTTTGCTAAGAATCCGTTGTAAACAAATAATGCTCATCTGTAATAGCATTAGCTAAGTCAGAGCCAAATTAAGAAATTTGTAAACGCAATCAAACATAAATGTGAAGTTATAAGACATCCTAAGAATTATAGAAACCGCTTAAGTTCCTATATTCTAGACCATTAGGGTTGTAAATAAGCGTAGCCAAAGTTTTGTACAGAGTCACGGTGTGATAACCAGTTGTATATATAGCTCGAGGTTTTGGCTATATAAAATTATTCTCTTTCTTCCCTTAAATCTCAATGTTTGCATGAAATAAATGGAATATCTTCTGATGAGACTTCCACTGACAAGACGCAAGTAAAAGCTAGTAATCTCACAAAACCTAAACAGAATTTGCTCACCAACAATTTTGTATTGAAATGTTACATAATTAATAGGTCCTCTTAAAGCCAGTCGGTAACTAAGTTGCGGGTAGTTCTGCATCAGATCGGTTTATAGCCCTAGGTACTATTAGTGCAAAGATGCCGACGTTCCACAAATGTAAAGGGCGAGAGATCTAATGATTTTATGGCTTTTAATAGGATATCTAATCATGCTTTATGAAATAATATGGTACGGGATTGAGGAATTTTGATTCGGCATTTTATAATTTAATTTAACCTTTAATAATACTTGATTGTTGATATTTTCTGTTTTTACTATTTACCCACACTGCCTCTTCGCTGCAATACTTTCAGGTGCTTTGGTAGAGAATGCCTCGGTCATTGAGTCTGCTTTTACATTAGATTTTGTAATTATAAAGTTTAAAATAAATATTACACAATGTTTTAAAATTCGATCTGGCAGTGCTAGTGGTAAAAGTATATACAATTTTGAATAAATGTAGTATAAGTCTTTAAATATTGCTTTCATCTATACTATTATATAAAGCTGAAGAGTTTGTTTGTTTGTTTATTTGAACGGGCTAATCTCAGGAACTACTGGTTCGAATTGAATTTTTTTTTTGTGTTGGATAGCCCATTTATCGAGGACCGCTATAGGCTATATAACATCACGCTATGACCAATAGGAGCGGAGCAGCAATGAAAAATGTTGCAAAAACGGGGAAAATTTATTCCTTTTGAGAGCTTCCGTTGCGTACGCTGCGTTAACGGTTAAAGTTACATAACAATCATGTACAACGAAATTGTTCCTCTTAAAAAGTTCTAAAAAAAAGTCTGCGATAGCATATGTCTATCTATTTCGGTTGGCTCACTATAACCTTTTTAATGGTTATCGAATTTGTTCTGAAACAATGCATTATTTGGAAAGGGGTTTTTATAAACATGGTGTTAATCCTTATCCAAATAAATTTAGTATCTTGAAAGGGGTGAAATAGAGGTTAAAAGTTTGTATGGGCAATCCGTAATACTTCAACTTAGAGATCTGAAAATTCATATTTAGGCTTTTGGTAAAAAATAAAGAAATACGTGTTTCAACGTTTTTACCAAATCATCCCTTAAAGGGCGAAGTGAGGAGTTAACTTATAAGGTATTCTTTAAATGTAATCTCAAGCTTCAGGCACAACACTTTTTTTTGTCGCGGGGAAAGCATTTTATTACTGCCGTCCGCTTCGGGGGGAAGTGGATTGAGAATAAAACGGTTATGCTGGTCTAGCCGGTCTTACGACCCAGCACCCCCTCGCCCGGATGATGGCTATCCGGGCTGCGGCTGGGCCGAGTCCTTACTACTTATGTACACCCAACCGGACACTACCAGCTAAACCCCGCGGTAGCCTTCTTCGACACTTACGGAGTGATCCCGGGGTATTATAAGGAGTGCTAGAAGTTTAAGTTAGGTGTTGTGCCTGTCTAGCCATCTAGACAGTCACAACACCTGAGATTCAGGACGATCGCTATAGGTGTCTCAGTGCCGAAGACAACTCCTTGCATTGATACTTCTGCTCCCGAAAATAACCTAAACGGGGGCGGAGCCGCGAGCAACAGCTAGTATTTTATAAAAGTATTCTATGAGATAAGTTTAATTTTAATGCACAATAATATAATAAAATGATTTGCATGTTCTCATAACTAAACCACAAAAAATACTAAGAGAGCAGTGTAAAATACATACAAGAAGTATTTCTGGTATTTCTATCCAATTAGACATTTAGACGGATTTTCGATATCTAAAAAAAACAATATTAAACAAACAGACATATGATGTCATGTCAGTTAGTTATAAAATTAAGGAGCGGGTCTTAATCGTGCAAAATTTTAATGGTATAAATATTTATACCATGCAACGGATTTTGAAACGGTTTTCACCATGATGTAGATAGTATTTTCCGGATAATATTATCAATTAAATTATTAAGTATGGTATATATTATTTAAATTTTCGAATGTGTAAATAATAAAGATATTTCGGAACAAAATCGCCAATAAATTTACTTCCATGGGTAGGCCTTCCTTCGTAGGCCATGAGACAAAAGACTTACAAAAATCCTCATGAAAATGGTATTTATATAACTAAATAATTTCTTTCAATTATGCAATTTTTTAAATCTAATTTGCACCTGTGGGAACCGAAGAAGGGTCGCTAGTAATTAATATAAACTATATTTTTCTGAGCAAAATAATATTCGTCAGTTAAATAGAAAATATAGGTGCATTTCTCAAATACTAGATGTTTGCCAGCGGCTCCGCCCGCGTGTAGGTTATTTTTGGAAGAAAAGGTATACAATCCATGGAGGCATCTTAACCTATTACACCTTTATATATTTTGCGTTCATTTTTCCGGGATAAAAAGTGGCCTATGTAATTTTCTGATCCCTAAATTGCCACTACGGAAAAAAACATGTCGATCCCTTGCTCTGTGAAAAACTAAACTATCCTACGGGTATTATTCATTTTTCCGAGATAAAAAGTAACCTGTGTGCTATTCCAGGCTATAGTCTATACCTGTGCCAAATTTCAACCAGATCCGTCCAGCCGTTGTAGCTTGATTGAGTAACAAACATCCATACATCCAAACATTCGCATTTATAATATTAGTCGGATAGGAAGTAGGATGATTGTTAGTATACATAAACGTATTTTTTCGAATAATTTATACATAAAAAAAATAAAGACTTGTTTTTTTTATTTAATGGATCCATTATACGCGTGCCCTATTAATATAAGGTTAAATAAACACAAAAACAGCAGACTGCAGCGCCAACACTTAGTCCACCATCCTGCAGGCATTTTTAATCTATACAATGCGCTTAAAACATTCTACCATTATAATCTGGCCAGCTCAAATCACCCATTAACTTGCACCATACTTAATTACGAATCGTGGGGCCCAGTTAGGCTTTTGACACGACAGACAAACGCATATATCGTGATTCCGACCAGTAAAGTCGTTTTGTTGATAAAGTCAATTAGCGGTATCGAAGCGGGGACTTGGCCCACCCAGTCCCGTGGTATCACTGTGGCGTGATTGGTCGGACGGACGGTAGGGTGTGGTCGCGATCGTCTGGTTTTTTTCGCCGTTGCGTAGGCGACTGGTGGGTTTATTCCCTGCCAGTCGTTTGTAAGCGTTCGAGTGTTATAGTTTATTGTATGTGACACGTGCGTTGTGGACAGTTTGACGGAGTTCCAAGGTGAGGAGAGTTTTTTTTTTTGCGGAATTGATGCTGTTTTGTTTTTGTGTTTTTAAATTTTATAGTGAAATGTAAGCGTGGAGGTTGATATGTATATTATAGGACAAATAATTTATTGAGATTTTTACACTACAATAATAGTCAGTTCCGAAAGCAAATAATTTACTTGTTTATTTATTTTAAGTGTGCGGTAATTATATTCTTTTAAATGTAGAGTCGAAATATTTTCAAAAGAATTTGTAAAATAGTAAATAAGTTAATTACTAAGCTATGAGCTAATAAATGTCTAATTTTAGTAATTATGTGAAACAAAAAATGTGAAATAGTTAAGAAAATTTGCATTCATATCAATTTTAAAGACTATAAAAAAGATAAAACGCAAAATAAAAAACAGGTAAAAACTACTATGATATATGAATATGAATTATTACATTATTTTATTTTCTTTAGAAATAAAACATGTTACATTAATTGGATACTGATGAGGCACAGAAATTAATATAAGCCTAGGAGCCACTGCCATTAATCTCTATTTTTATTTTATTTTGTCCATTAACCGTTTATTATTATTATTTATATATTATGCGTACTAAGACACGGCAATGCCGAATTGTGCAACTTTATACATCCAACTTTGAATTATGTATTTTGAAAAAAAAATCTTTCTTAGCTCTACATAATTTCTTTTTTTTATTTATTTAAGTATAAAGTACAAAACAGTTTGCTTAGGAACTAATAATTTTTTTATCATAATAGTAACTAGTACTGTTGTAGCAATATTAACACTGTTAGCCGTTGACCCTTGCACTAAGCATAGCTTGTATCGCAAGGACCCAAGAACAATTCCCAAAGTGTCTTTATTAACATAGATTTAATTAAAAAATCATAAACCCAATACATCCGTCAAATCTAACCACACACGACAGGGCTCAGTTATATTGTGGGAGTCTAAACTAGAATACACAATATCCCTAAAGGCATTTGCATAATTAGGTGAATTTTATAGCTTTATTGAATTAGGGCCGATGTCACACCCAAAATTGAAACCAGTGGGGCGTCTGTGTTGTTAATTTTCTTTATAGCATGTATTATGGTCAGTTCTGAACATTATAACCCATATCTCAAAATAAACGTTGGACGGACAACAATAGTATATTTATTAGTTTCGTTTTTATTAGTTTTTTCTAAGGTATGCGTAGGCAATAACACCTCTTTTATGGTGTATAAATAAAAGTAATATCTGATTTGCATGCGGGTTAATTAAAAAACTATAAAAATTTTGTACAAATTAGATCTTGTGACACTTTGCCGACGGCGGTACAAAGCTATTTGTACGGGCGCTTTGCGTAAAATTTTATTTTCATCAATCATTCTTTATGTTTGAATTTGCATAGCTATAAAAGTAGAGATCGGTTAATTTGGGCCTAGTCTTAAATCACAATCGATTAAAACTTGTTCCGTCGTTTGAATTTAGAACGTTTATAATTTATTTCTATACCTTTTGTGGAAGTTTAACAACCGCGTCATATTTCACTAAGTTGTATTATTTCCTCAAAAGATTTATGATTTAATTGAATCAATTTTTTTCTTAGAAGTGGTAGGGATTTTAACAAAATACTAACCATTGAATTAAAAATATTTAATACCAAAGTTTACCATATAGGTAATCAGATAAAAGTATTACAGTTATAATATATTTATTAGTAAGGCAATATTCATATTTTAATTATAATATCTACTTTTATCAAAACGATTTTACAATTTAACAAATAATTATATCATACACCAAAAAAATATGATCATATCATCGTCTCATTAGTCTAATGGTCGTGAGTTTGATTCCCAGATACATACATACATACATATATACTCACGCCTATAATCCCCGAAGGGGTAGGCAGAGGTGTAACCAGTACACCCACTTTTCGCCGAATTTCGGTCCCATAATGTGATAGGGGGCGAGCCTATCGCCATACCGGGCACAGGTTCCAGACTTCGGGTTAATACTCAGTGTTTCTAGATAGAAAAACCCAATATCATTTTACCCGACCCGGGGATCGAACCCGAGACCTCAGCACAGCGCTTGTAACGCATGCGCAATTACAACTGATTTGCCCGGGTTGACATTGCTCTGCTTCAATCACTACATAGGATTAAAATACGTCTTGGCAGTAGTTGCATATCTGCTTACTTCTTCTTGGAGGATAAAATAAGTTATATTTTGGTCTGTTTTGGTAGATAGCTCTTCCCATAATAATGCCGGAGTAAAAGCCAAAATCTCGTCAACATTTCGATTTATTTTTAATTCACTCAAATCTGTCCAGCTATCAAGTGAAATCTGGCCCGTAATTACAAAGGACAAACAAGTTTGATGTCTTCATTACCCTCGCAAGTGGTCTCACGATCGTCGCCACAATATGCCCTAAATTGAGTTCTCACATCACAATGGCCGCTGGAATGAGTGATTTTAACCGATTTTTTACTAAAGGGTTGGCCGATCTCAATTCGATTAATGTTACCAGCCGAAAAGATCCGTCGTGTTTTGACTCCGATGAGGTGGTGTAAACGAGCTCTCTCGAAGGTCACGTTTCATTTGAGACTGGACGTTACGAAGCCCTCACCATGACTTGCGGATGCCTCCGAAACGCGAGCAGCATTGTTGATTGTATTAGACTTAATTAGATCTTAATTAACATTCTGGTTTCTCATTACACGCTACTCGGAGCTACCAGTAATAGGAAAGTCGATTCGAATCCACATGGCTCGTATCTTGATTATATTTTTTAATGTTCGGTTATTATAATCGAAGTATATTTTTTGTACACCTTTATTACATGTCAGTGGAAATGAGAATTCCATATAGATTAATGCAATGATAGTAAATATAGAAAGCGATATGCATATTAAACAACAAAATGATTTTTTGAATAGAATAATACTAATTCTATATAAACGGATGCTTCAAAACTAAAAGTATTATAAAGATTTGTAAGTTGCATTTAATGTTAATACAGTGGGACAAAAGAATAATTAGTCAAAGAAGCAAACATATCAAGATATAAAGAAGCTGACAAAGACTAATCATTTTGTATCCTATTTCCTTGAATTAAGGTCGAGCAGACATCCCGAACCACAAAGAACACTTTGTCAAGTTTAATAAAAATTGAGGAACGGTGTGGTATTTTGAACCTAATGCGATAGATTTAAAGGATGGTTCTGTTATCAGAAGGCAGACAGACATCAGTCAAGGGACGAATGAGTCAGGCACTAGCAAGCCTTATCTAAAGCTCGGGCGATATAATCCGAAGCACCATTAACACTATACGTACTAATGGACAAAAACATTTAATCCTTCAGTTCTTAGAGATGTTGATAAAGTGCAAAATGGAGATTCCCGAGTTTTTGTAAATCGTTTGTGGTGTTTGTATATAATTGAACAACATCCTGGTGATTATGAACGCAGAAGAAATATTTGCGATATTTTTCTTGCAAATAAATGAGTGTGACTTATGTTTTTGTGAAATACTCTAATTAATAATATAATAAGTTAAGTTTTGATTAAAGACAATAAATAGTAATTAGATGTTAAGCTGTTAAACATAAAGTAAATGTTAGCTATTCAGCAAAAGGATCATTGGAAAATTGTTCATTGATTGAGTAACCTTTTAAAATTAATTATACAAAAAAAGTTATAACATGAGTGAAATTTAGCACTACCACAAAAAGTCTTGTGTTAATTCATGCAAATTCTATCACCACTAAAGAGAATCTTGATAGGAATCTCGTTAATGAATTGACAGGTGATGGAGCTTAAACAACATTAATTATTCAAAAGAAATGAACTCATGCATATTATATTAATAATCTTAGTGAGAGTGTTTAGAACGTGTCTTTAATGTAACCAAAGACAAAAGTAATCCGGTAGGCGCCTGGCAGACCCTATCGCTCTATAATCCTATTATAATAATTCTTTGACTAAACACGCATTAGCGTTCGGAATTTATCTTATCGTCGACAAGTTAGTGGAAAGTGTTGCTGTTATTTTAGCATTGCATTTAAAAATATTTTTGAGTAGCTTTAAAATAAGGATTAGTTAGTAAGTATAATTTATTTTAAAGGTGTTTAGATGTGAATTAAAGTGTTGTCTAAATTTGTATGTGTTTTGAGCCGGCGGCCATCTTTATTTATATTAACTATCTCTATAATTAGGTCAGCTCGATAAAACTTTAAGATATTAATTCCAAATCCATCATTATCATTATGTTTATATGCACTGTCTATTCTTCATTATTCTAGAACCTGTGTACATAACTTAAGACCAATTAAGTTCTGAGTTCAAATCCCTGGTCGGGTATTCGTACTAGGTATTTGTGTTTTGGTTTCGAAAAGTTACTCGAAATTGCTCGAGGTTGTAATTTTGGCCTGATCTAACGATGGGCGGGCCAACTGATATATCATGGGGCAGAAATAAGGTCGGAGAACCATGGGTGGACTGCGTTGCACATCTGCCTACCTCTTTAGGAATATAATACTTTCAGCTCTGTACCACTGTCACATCCCACTGCTGGGCACAGACCTCCTCTTCTAATGACAAGGAATAGGCCTAAGTCCCCCACGCTGGCCCAATGCTGATTGGTAGGTTTCACAAAACTATAATTTTTTATTTTTTTATTCTCAAATATTCCTCACGCTATTTTGCTTCACTGTTAAAGCAAGCGATAATTAACAAAGAATTAACGTCGAAAATTTAGAGGTAAGCCTATTTATATAATATTTCGACGTGTTATTATAATTGTTTTCACATTTTACACAACATTGCCCACCAGTACAATTATCACCAACAGCACGAATATTGTTAAGGAAGCATAGAGTTCTTGTGAAAGATTTACTGAAGATTTATCATCGGCGCTAATTTAATTGCAATCAAAGGGTTCTAGAACATAACAGAATTCTGTTTATTGATTATTAACATTCACGTAACTGTTTTTATTCACACACCGTCAGTTCACCTAAAGAAACACAATAGTACTGACTTGTATGAATAGCTTTTAAATCGTCCTCAAAAAATATGCGAGCTAAAATTACAAACGTACGTGAGTCGATTAAAGAAATGCCATTTATGGCGCTGTTTGATGATATGCCTTATTCACACGTTATTAAAATACAAGTTTGTCTGATCATACGATGTGATCGACGTTGCCTGGTACTCAGCGCTCGTAAAATAACATTAGATATTCCAAAAGCATGTTCATTTAAGGCAGTAAAGTCGAACATTACAACTTTTTACGCTCTTTACAACAGGCCGTGTTATTCAATAGCGTATTAAATTATTACGATCTTTGCCAATATTTATAGCTCGTGTAGTAATTGAAACACTACATCGTTCACAACCGTTCCAACCGCTGGTGCCCTAGTAATTAAATTATTAATTAATTCAGATATTGTACATGTATTCCTTATTCACACATTTTCAAGAGCTTGTTTTGAATCGGCTACTGAGGATTGTAATTTAATTATATTTATCGACTCACTGCACAGATTTTCAAAACGGGTTTTATACAATTCTTTAGCTGATATTTATATTGCCATATCGCCACTTGGGTCTAGCAATAGCGTATTTAGGTTGAGAAACAGATAAGTTCAAACACGGGTCGGAGAATAGACACATAAGAAGTTATTGCAAAGATAGCCTAAAATTATTGAATCCCGAAACGTATCTGACATTATTAAAGCTGATCATTTAGTAACACGAAAGGGTATGCTCTATAGAGTCAATTAATCAAATCGTTATTTAACGAGTTCTAAGAAGTAAGAGGATTTAACCAAGAGACAGTTTCAATCTTAATCCGTATCTACAGATCGTTCCTAGTAACAAGCCAGTAAGAATATAGTTTCACCGAATATAGTTCCTAAAACATTTCTGGGGCTAAAAAAAATCTTTAAATGGTATTTAAATAGCGCATACTTAACAAGTGCAGTTGGAACACGTAACATTTCCTGAAATTGCGACGGTAATGAAGCAAAAAGCCTAGGTTTATTTAGAGAGGCAAACGAACTCGTACCCGCTATGTAAAATATAAAAACATCGGCACAACAATGTGACGATTACTCGGTTGACGAAACCGATCGGCGAATAATATTGTCGATATTCGCGGCGAACGCAGTGGCGCGTTAAAATTTACTTCTTGATTGCTTTATTTAATTTACACGTTTTTTTTACCGTAGAGGAAACGTCCGAGCGTGACGTCTAATTTGTTTTTTCTCAATTGCCATAACCAAATTTCTCCGCGTTAATGTTTGCGTAGCGTTCGTTTTTAAGGGGCGTTAGATAATTGCTATTACTTGCTTGTTGGAATTGATCGTTTTTTGTACTTCTTGTAACTGTTAAGTGGTAGTTGGTAGTTTTTAAAAGTAGGGCAACACTGAAAACTTTTCTACATTATGAATGGGTCGACTCGAACGGGCCTACTGTCGCGCAGAAAGTTGATATAAACCACAGCTTGTTGTTGCTTCAGGGGTCACATTTCTGGGGTTCCAAATTCTCGCCAACACAATCCTTTTTGTCAGGACACTTATGATTCTTCTAGTGTAGGTATATTAGTGCAATTGCTAACAATTAATTTATCCATTTGCATGTTAACTGCTTTTGAGAAAAATAAACAGATACATACATAGGCCTTTCCACCTGTAGTTCCCGGACGGGTAGGCAGAGTTGTAAACATTACCCTCTAACTTCGCCAAGCTTATTACAGTTGCATGATGTGATAGGAGAGGGGGGGGGGGTCTGGGACAGCCTATTGCCATAGCGGACAGACTCCGGGTTGCTACTAAGTATTTTCTGGTAGAAAATAATTTCACTTTTACCCGACACGTGGATTGAACCAGAGAACTCATCACAGTAGTCGTATCGCGTACTCAGTTACAACTGCTCCACCGAGGGAGTCTTAAAGCACAATGTAATACTTTATAATAATTAGTACAATAAGTTCGTTTTTGACTACGTAATATATTTAAGACTTTTGTCATTTATAAGGAATAGACAGATGTAATATAATATAACTAAAAAATATGTCAGAAAATAGTTAAAGCCGAAGAGTGTTCGTTTCTCCCATTGTTGATTCTTCGTTTCTATTTTATTTGTCTATAATCACAAAATAAGCTCGAAACTAAATCGATTCGCGGGCAAAACCGCCGCCGCAAACACCGCGATTACCGGCGCGTGCGACAGATGTACTGTGGTACTGCAGGTGCACGTCACGCTCCATAGGCAGAGACCACAACCATTAGCAGATTCGAATCTATCTAATCATTCGTGAACTATAACAAATTTAGTGACGCTTTGTCTTCAAATAAAGCAATTTTGGGCATTTATTTTTTTATGTAGTGCTATTTTTTTTTATCCTGGCACAGCAATATGACCTCACTGCACCTGATGGTAAGCACAGTGCCGTCCAATCGAGTATCAAGTAGCAAGAAATGATCTATCCCCCGCTACACAACACAATCATGCCATCCTGCTTCTTCACACTACGCCATGGGTAATTGCGTATTGGCATTGCATAAATGGCAGTGATAGCCTAGTTGATTGCGGTACGGACTGTCAAGACGAAAGTCGTATGTTCGAAACCCAAATGGCATACACCTCTGACTTATCTAAAAGTTACGTGTGTATTGTCAATTATCGCTTGCTTTAACGGTGAAGGAAAACATCGTGAGGAAACCTGCATACCTGAGAATTCTCATAAGAATTTCGAAAGTATGTGAAGTCTTCAAATCCGCTTTAGGCTAGCGTGGTGGATTAAGGCCTAACCCCTCTCTTTAGTAGAGGAGGCCCGTGCCCAGCAGTGGCACAATGTTTAATATTGGGCAAGTATTATTATATTTTTATAATTGGCGTCGTGGAACTGAGAGCTTGAGGCTTTGCGCACTCTTATTGCCACGTGCAACTGATTTGTTATGCACTTTCTTATTGCCAGATTGTCTGATGTTATTAGTGAGTTCGTATCACGTTATCACTAATACGTCAAATGTCGTGATGGCTTTATGAGTAAAGTTTGACAAACGATCAATTGAGTCACCTTATAGTATCTGAACTCCACCACTCATGAACACTCTAAATACCAGAAGGATAATTTATGTATCGCTGACCTTTAAAGGAATATGACCTGATATGCGGGACTTTGGCTCTGGTTTAACAATGCGTGTGGCAAAAATACTTATAATGACGCAGAGAATATAACATTCTCCTTTATTATGGTATAGGTGTCATAGAAAGGGGTTAAAGCATTTCGGACGATTTTCTGGATAATGTAGTATGAACATAAGGTAGAGTTGCACTAACGCTAGTTTTTCGTAGCGTATTCACTTTGGACACAGAATAGGCCGTGTCAGTTGTTTTGTCTTCAACAGAAATTGAGCACTTATTCTCCATTATTATTCACCAAAGATAATCATTAAAAGGTTTGTTTTATATTTAATAATAATATTTCCAAATCTATAAAAACGTAATTTATTTATTTATGTAGTATAAATTTCATTTAAATATTTATTCGATTCACTATCTTAAAACCATTATAGGTTACAAATAACGTCATATATACAAAAATATGTCTTATGAATTTTTACTTTTTTTCAGCACAATTATTGACTGAATGTATAGGTGTATTTTTATGAAAACTTGTCCTTAAATAGTATTTGTAAATTCACAGAAACTAGTAATAAGTATATTTAAGAATAGTAGGGATCCGAACTGATCTGGGATTTACTTGTACTAATGAGACACTCTTATAGACTTAATATAATAGATTAGCAAAAGTAGTTAAGAACATAATAGTTAACATTGTACCTACAGATGAGTTGTATTTACTGGAATAAATCCTTGGATTAGGTATTTAACGGGACTAGGCGACATCTATTACAATTTTGAAAAAACTCGGAGTTCTAGTCTTCCTAGCATTAGCCCGCGTTCTAAATTTCATTTGACCGCCGCGGAATGGGTACTTGCCCGCGCTGTCTCACTCACCAATAATAGATGACCTATTCGCTATCCTGCTTACTAAGACTGTATTACTACCTCTCGCACATTTAGATATAGAGATTTAGTCCGAAAAAACTTGTTTGTTTTTACAAAATAACTTGAATTTGAGTACTAACTAAATTATGTCAATATAAAAGAACCATTTTTTGTATAAGAAAAGTCTTGACAAGTATTAGGGTAGACTATGCGGACTAAGTAAGCATATTGTAATCGAGACTAGGGGCATGTAGTCTCAAATTTACTTAGTACATAACATCTTTAGTTGAACCCTGCGTCAATAATTTTAATTATTTCACCGCTGCGAGTTCCATACAATAAGACCACCGGTATACTCTTCTACACACCAAGATTTTGTTTCAAATATATGCAAAACCTTTTTAACCGACTTCAAAAAAGGAGGAGGTTAACAATTCGTCGGAATCTTTTTTTTATGTATGTTACCCGATTACTCGAAGACGCCTGGACCGCTTCGAAAAATTATTTTTTGTTTGAAAGGGTATACTTTCCAGGTGGTCCCATTGGCACCAAGTCAGGATCTGATGATGGGATCTCAGAAAAATCAAGGGCAACCCTCAAATTTTATAGTGACGCATAATTTGTTTTTTATTGAAGTCGGTGTACTTTTTATGTATTAAAAAACTTTTACTCATTATAACCACAAAATCAATTGTCGTTGTTAATCCATTGACAACATGAATTAGATATTATAATCTAATTCATCGTTCCAAACCGAAAGCTGAAAATCATCCGTCCTGACGCACACCAATTAACGAAATAACAATTTTACCATATAATTAAACCGCAAGTAAGCGCGAACCAGTAAACAAACGGTGTACCGTTTAATTAGCGATACATAATTAGATGTTTAATTGGATCTAGCAGTTAATTAACTGTTCTAATTGTTTATCGCTTAAACTAATTGTTTTTGTTAACGGATTAGAAAAATGGATAATTAAACTAATTTTAAAGTTTTACGTAACATCCTGTTTGATGTTTCACGTTTTGTATTTTTTTTAATTAACTCGAACATAGCAATAAAGTACTTATAGCAATAAATAAATTAAGATAGTATTCGACAAATGCTACATTTGACTGTTAGGGGTTATTTTTTTATTGTGGCACGGCAAAGTGTGTGATGGTAAGCGCAGTGCCGTTTAGAGTATCGAGTAGCAAGAGACGATCTATTCCCCGCTACTCAACACAATCGGCTTGCTGTGTAGCATATTCACACTGCGCCTAAAGGAACCCTTCTTTACTTATATTCGCTATATACAGGGTAATTTAGATAGGTTTCTGTTGAGGCAAAACGATCGGCGATACGCATACATATTATTAATATGATATTAGTTTGTGACTGAAACATTGCGATTACCTTAGATTTTACAAAGAGAAATACTTTAGCGATAGTCATAGCCTGACTACGATTGAAATCTGTACACACAAACATACACTCACGCCTGTAATCTCCGAAGGGGTAGGCAGAGGTGTAGCCAGTACACCCACTTTTCGTCGAATTTCGATTCCATAATGTGATAGGGGGTGAGCCTATCGCCATACTGGGCACAGTTTCCAGACTCCGGGCTAATACTGAGAATTCCAAAATAGAAAACCCAATATCACTGTGCATATTGAAGTCTATGTAATATATAAGACAAAAATGTTTTTACCATGTCCGTTATAGACTTTAAAACCATTTAACCGATTTATATGAAATTTTGTGTATATGTGTGGTTGAGTCCACGAGATAGGATAGTTTTTGATCCGATAGGTGGCGCTGTTGTCAAGATCTGAATTTCTTATTTATTCAACGAGAAATCGGTTCACAGAGAAGGAAGTTTGTGGCAGGACAACGTCTGTCCGACAGAAGTTTATACTTGAATGCCGGGCAACGTATGATTTTTCGAATCAAAAGTAAACACAAAATTTGAATTCAGGACCTCATCGATTTCTTTGCCTTAGTACGCTACCACTAAACGATGAGGAAACTTTATAATAATATGCAATACCAACATACGCGCAAATTAAAGGAAATATAAGTTACTATTAATATCTATAAGCTGATGTTTATTGCAACTTATGACGATACGTGTATAAAATTCAAATTAACTTCTATCGTAGTGTTTGTTATTATTCTAGACATAGGGTAATGAAAACCGGTCAAGTGCGAATCGGACTCACGTGGAAAGGGTTCCGTATCCCAGTGAATATAAAAACTCGTATAAATTTTCTTGTAATTTTTTTTTATCCTGGTACGGCAAAGTCTAGTGTCAGAGTACTAAGAAGGCCGTAAAATGGCCATTGTACCCCAACTCCAGACTCCCGACAAAAACCGGATGTACACTGGCTGATTCCGGAACGCGACACACTTGCGTGTGCCACTATGGCGGGTTTTTCGCCCTGTGTACGGTGGTCGCTATCCGGGCGGATATGAGTATCCTACCACCAGCTAAATTAATGGTTGGTATCCCATATTTCCCATTTTTCTTAAAAAAAATCAGTAGTTTCAAAGATAGCGCGAGAAAAGAGTTTGTTGTCCGTTTTGCGTATATTTTTTATATATTTTAAACCGTGCAGGAAATCGTGAGGAAATCTGCATACCTCAAAATTCTCATAAGAATTTCGTACGTATGTGAAGTCTACCAACCCGCACTAGGCTAGCGTGGTGGACTAAGGCGTAACCACTCTCATTAGTAGCGGAGATCGGTGCCCAGCAGTGGGAAAAATCTAATACAGGGCTGGTATTATTATCTTTTGAATATATTGTTCTAAAAGCACATAAAAATATATTTCTATATTTCATCACCGAAACTTTTCATTTGGAAATTCACATAGTTAAACTAAATGTTATTTTTGATCTTCTTTAAAATTAATATCCAAATCCTGAGCGGATCTTGCCTAACATAGGAGTTCATTCTTGTATGGATTTCGTTTTTACATAAGAGATGTACGGTACCCAAAAACATAGGGTGGTTTTTATAACTCCTTACAATAAACATAATTCTATCTTTTTTGTTGCTATAAAACAGCGTATTCTTGTTCATTTGCAATTTCACATTTTAGAAACTCGTATTAGCCACAGTTTTTATATGATTATTACTCGAGAAAGTATAAAGGAAAACAAAAAACTTAATATTTGCAATTTTCTGAATTTATTCCGCAAAAGTTAAGATTTGTTAAATGAAACATTTAAATTTTGTTTTTCTTCGAAATTAAATACAGATCTAGGAAAGATGTCAGAAAATGATGTAAAAAGTCGAACGGTATAAGCCAAAAGACGAATCTGCAATGCAAAGTCCGATTTTTTGTGCTTTCATTTAGATTACTTAGAGGCCAAAAAAATCAATTCAAATGTCAATAGTTTTGCATTTTCACTTGAACATTTATATAAACTTTTATAATCTGTAAACAACAAAAAACGTCGAAGAAAGCGGATGTTTGCGCGCAGCAATTTAGATGGGGAAACGCGATACCACAGTTAATTGTGCCTGACGCTCAAGGGCCTTATAGGGTTGCCACGTAACCAACATTTAGGTGGATTTTCCGAACAGTAACCAATTGCAGGTTTTCACAAAGATTTTCTGGTAAATAATAGACTCGAGGTGTCTATTTTAATAGGTTTATTTTTTATTGTCACTTCAAACCGACGCATTTTTGCCAAAGTTTTAGAAATATTTACTATTTTTGTAATTGTTAAGATAAAAATACGTTTAGATGTTATAAATTTCCCTATGGTATGGTAACCCTATTATAATTATTATGTTAACAAAGAATAATATCATAAACGCGTTACTTTACGATTCTTTAACGTAATATAGATGGTAATCTAATATGGATTTTTGTAATGGAATTATTTTATCAGACTATTAGTAGTAATCAAGTTTGATTAACCGTTGTAACCCACCCGAAATGTACCTCACATTTCGGGTGTAGTTCATATTATAAAAATTATTGTTAAGGAAATGTCATAGTATATTTAGTGATTAAATAACGAACTCACTGACGTTCGTATATTTGATCCAATGTTTGTTTTATTTGTTCCACGATGTAGGTTTGAAGACTATATTAAATCTAAGCCTGTTGTTTGTCTAAAAAAGTCTAGCGGTGTTTTAAACAACTGCGAAAAATAATTTGGTACTAATTTATGTCCAGATGTAAATCTTTTTCTGCTTGAGTTTAATAGATCTTTAGTTCATTATTTTGCCTCCCACTTATATTTCCATAAACCTTATATTTACATAATGGTTTCTTATTTTTACGCAAAATTATAATATTAATCGTTGATTTAACTAAGATTAAAAAAGTGAAATAAACCGCGATAGAATCCACAAATTACTTTCATTTCAACCTATATTACAATTTGAATTATTTTGTTGTGGGATGCAGACATTTCCAAAGATTCGCCGAGATTAACTGCTCCGTGTGTTATAAATGCGGGCCATTGTCATTCTGGCTTACAGGAATTGAATTGGTAGATGTGTGGGCGGAATATTTTCTAATATTTTTGTTTCCATTGTCCAAATATTCCTTACAATGACTATATGGAGAAACTGACATCTATTTTTCTTTCAGAACCAAAATCAACATTTTCAACATGGGCGTATCAGAGTCTGGATCTTCCTCAACACCAGACCTTCATCCAATGGACGACCGCCCAGGGTCTGGCAGCGGTATAGATGATGAAGACATTCCTAGAAGGAAGCAGAGACGTTACAGAACCACGTTCACCAGCTACCAGCTCGATGAACTGGAGAAGGCGTTTGGAAGGACGCATTATCCTGATGTATTTACTAGGTGAGTTCTTAATATAATTGGGATGATAAATAATTGGTTAGGTTTAAGTAAATGTAAAATATTTACATCAAAATGAAAAAAATGGTGCATTTGGGTTTACAATGACGAGTTCCAAGTTTTCTATTTAAGCCTGACGTCAGATGATAACTATATTTAATTATCACTCCGAGTAAACCCTATCGAACATGAAAAAAGTATTACGTATGTTATGGGATAATGACATTTATAAATACACAGACAAATTGATAACGTACTTGATGAAGTCGATTTAAAATGATGGCAATGTTAGTATCTGTGCATATTTTTCTAATCTATACCATTATTTAAACCAGTTTGTCTATAACCATATTCGACTAATACTCAAACCTTGACTAATCATGTATTACAAAGAAACAAATAATTCGCTAACAATAGACTGACTGATCTGTATATGAAAGTTGTAAAATATATTAACATAAAAAAATTAAATCAATCAATTGACATCGGGTCTGAATTCAGCAAAAACTCCTGAGAGATTAATTCTTATCTTAAGAAATCCCCGACCTATCTATCAAAATACAATTACACTTTAGATCTATAAGTTTTAAATCTAGCATTAGAACAAGTGAATGAGTATAGACCATTAGTCAGAGATGTCCTCTAAGATAATTCACAGAAATATTACGCCATACCAACAATGACTTAAGTCCTCTTATGGAATTCATTCTTTGTATATTTAATTAGTTGTGGCATTTAGGTCTGTTTCCCTTACCTGAACAACCATTACGCAGTTTTAAAACGGCTTATAAGCTGATCTCTTCGAAATAAGATATGACCTTTTTCTTTTGTTGCAGGGAAGAGTTGGCACTTAAAATCGGGCTTACGGAAGCTAGAATTCAGGTGAGAATGAATTATTGATGAGGTTATTTAAGTGTCTATTGTATTTTAAAATCTAATTGCCTCGCATAATTATTACAATCTTTAACATAACGTTAACGTTTACCATATTCAATACTGTAATTTAGATTGTAAGCAGCGATAGCCTAGTTGGTCTCGGTACGGACTGTCAAGACGAAAATCGTATGTTTGAAACCCAAATGGCATCAAACTGACTTTTCTAAAAGTTGTGTGTGTATTAAATGTTAATTATCGCTTGCATTGACGGTGAAGGAAAACATCGTGAGGAAACCTGCATACCTGAGAATTCTCATAAGAATTTCGAAGGTACCTATGTGAAGTCTAACAACCCGCATTAGGCCAGCGTGGTGGACTAAGGCCTCTCATTAGTGGAGGAGGCCCGCGCCCAGCGGTGGGACAATGTTTAATACAGGACTAGTATTTTTTTTATAATTTATTTTGTAACACGTAGGATGTGCACAAGACATCTAAATAGAGTTTAAATCGTAGACAAAAAGCTACTAAATTGAAATCAAAAAGACAAGAGAACTTTTTGTTATGGCATTCTTCATGAAGCAAATATAGAAAGCTTAAGTTACTTCAAAATCAAATCTATTTCTCGTAACTATAAAATAAGACTATAGAGGACATAGACATGAATAAGTACAGTCTAGTCTTGCCGTAAAGATTAGGCATACTTACGCCCAAATACTCAAACGCTACTCAACTGGCCGACCGTCTAACGGCTACTTATTTAGTAATACGCCATACAATTATAACAAATAAGGGGGTCTCAAATGTTTAACACGATCTTAAATCCTTGAGTTGCGTTTGAGTATTCGGGCGTTAGTGTTTAAAAATATTAAAGAACGAAATCACTGTATTGCAATATTTTCAAATAAAGAACGATGCCTTAGCTGGATACCTTATTCAATTCAAGAATGTCGCATTAACTCTCACTCAAAACAGTAAAATAAAATTAAGAAATATATTTTCAAATTACTGGTGTTTTTACTTACAATGTTCGAAATGGTAATAAAAATAAATGTGTATAGTGGGCGCGACAAAAAGTCGCACGTTAGGCCCCCCGCTGACGAGCGACCGACCGCCAGTCACACCGCGCGCCGCTGGACGCAGCCCGTTTACACATTCCATTATTCCATTCATTAATATCTCATATTACATTAATTTGATGTTTATATATTGTGATCTTTTGTGCTTGAATTATAAAAGTGATATTTTATTTTTTTTATTTCGTTTTCCATTCCGACAAAGATTAAATTCGTAGTATTTTAAAATGTTCAACTTAATTAGATGTTTTTGCTAAGTATAAGTATTAAGGGAAGGTTGTAAATAAAATAGATACGTGGATAATGACACCGAACACACAATAGTAACAAATTACTGATAATATCTATATTATACATACATATAATAATAATTTACAATAATTGCCAGTGGCACCCAAACTAAGCTACGCTTGTACTTACGCTATCTTGGGCTGCCATAGTTTCTACAAGTTACAAGAATGGAATTTGACGCGAACAAGATACAATTCTATATGACTACAAGTCATTTAGAATTGTATTGTAAAAGTTAAATTAAGCTAAAAATATTTATATAAAAATAGTAACTAAAAATATAATAAAATGATGTTAATCATTGTCCCCGCACTATGAATCCGTACCCAGATATTAATCCCTAGGAAGATAGAATAGAAAGCTGGTCAGTTTAGTTTTAGCTGTGAAAATGGTGCAGTCCTTAATATAATAATAAACATAATAGAACCTATCTGCTGTCTGTCTCTTTTATTTGTGTATCACAGGATTGCGATGCAGGTTTTAGTTAAACTCCAGTTTACATTAAGGCTTTAATAAAATAATTATAGGAACTATGATCAAAACTCCATTATGACGACATACAAAAAGTAAAATTGTCCGAGCCGTCTTCAAATATGCTTACTAGCAAACAACACTTAATATTTGTTAATATAGAGTAAAGACTGTTGAGACAAAAGAAGATTCGAAAGTAGCCCAAATTGATTGTTATAAAGTAACACACATTCAATGTAAATTATCGCTTGATGTAATGGTGAAGGAAATATCCTGAGAAAACATGCATACCTGAGAATTCTCCATAAGAATTTTAAGGGTATGTAAAGTCTTCTAGTCTGCATTATGCCAGCGGTGGACTAAGGCCTTACCCCTCATTACTAGAGATCCGTGCCCAACAGTGGGACAGTGTTTATTACAGGGTTGATATTATTATAGTACTGCTCTTTATCTCTACAGTTCATAATAAAGTGTGTGAAACTTAGATTAAAAATGAATCCCACACAATATTACCTTTTAATTCATATACGGGCAAAGGAAGCAAAACCATAATGACAGAAATAAGCAATACTTTTTTATATAAATTAATCTAATTCACACGCATAGAATGAGTGCAATATTCTCTCACGTGGTAATAAAGCCATTAATAGTATTAATTATGTACACAACCACATACTGATTCAATAATGTGGCATTCTACATAAGGAATAACCACATAATGTATACAATAAAACATTTATAGAAACCATTGAAAAACAAACTTCATTAAATGCAGGTTTATGAAAACTATTTACGTTTTAAATTTCGTTAAAATTTTTCTCACGTACAAAACATTGGCAGTGTAGGGTGACCATATTGTTTTGTAAAGGTTTTGCCTTATTGAGCCTTCTAGCTGGGGTTAACCTTTTTTTTATCCTGGCACGGAAAAGTAACCACACTCCAGCTGATGGTGGTACCTAGTGCACTAAATTGTGGTAATAAGTTTGAAAACTCATGCTTTCATAATTATTTCGATATACGTGTATTAGATTAAATTTCAGTTATAATTAAAAATATTATATCTTTTAACCATGATGTTCCCTCAATACTTAAAAAAAATGCCGCCATTACAGTGGAAGATAGTCAAAAGACTCTGGGCCAGTTCTTCCGTGCGAATCTGAGTTGTGTTATATCAAAATTCACCGCGAATATTCACGATTAACAACTGTTTTGCGGTAATATATGAACATAACTGTTTGAATAATAAAAAAAAACTATTGTGTCATTTCCTCATGCAACATCAAATAGACAGAAAGTCTTAAAAATCAGTGTCCCACAAATCAATAAATACAGGTGGTTCACGTTTTGGCCCGCGGTTATTTATAAATAAAGCAATTAACTCCCGTATATTGCCAAAGAGTGGTTATTAACGGAGATTAAAACGATTAATATCTGCCATTAACGTGTCGTATTATGGTCACAATACGGCATCAAGATTCCACGCGAGACATGTAGGGAAATGCCACTCCACCCGAGCCTATATAAGGGCAAAAACAGATGACTGCGGCCCGCGAATGCTCCCCAACTAAGCCATTTGTATAATTAAGAATCGAATTCGTGTGCTGTGAGCGGAGAAATTTGTCCATTGGTACATAATCGAAGAATTTTTAAGAGGGGAAAGTGGGCAAAGGAAGTTGAGGTTCATTTGGTTTTTACAACTTATTTAAGAATTTCACTAATACGTGGTGTGCTAGTTATTTTTTATTGATTTCCGCATGTAACCGTGCAGAGACTCAATCAAAATATGTTTTAAGGTTTGTGATAACTGAATTGTTGGCACTCAAGAGCATATAAAGAATAGATTATATCTTTTAAAAATGTTTTCAAGATACTTGTTAAGATTCTGGAACTAATTTATGAATTTTTTAAACTGTAAAGCCAGGAATCGGATTGTTGAGCATTTTGAAGAGTCAAACGTTGTCTATTTTAGTAATGCAATTATGGAAAAAAATATAATACAATAATAATAATACATCCAACAGTTCACACACATAGTTGTGACCCCACACTAGGTAAAACCTGTATCGTGGGTATCAAGAACTATGAGGGACTAAGGACACTCAGACCCGATATAAATATCTGTCTGTCACACAAACATTTGTCCCGGTGCGGGAATCGAACCCACGGCCTCTCGTTTCACAACCGGCTACTCGCCCGCTGCGCCATGGAGGCTGTCAAAATATATAGATATATATAGATACAGATTACGAGATTATATAAATAGATTACCCTGTAGTTAGATAGATCAATGTATTTGCCTATTTATTAATATGCACAACCACGTCATATATATCAAAAAAAGTGTAAATAATTAATGTGTAGATCAATGTAGACTCCGAATTATTGTCACATATGCCCAGTCTCCTCTACAATCAAAAGGAGGGTCCGGCACAATAAAAACAACTAATTTTATACGTTACTACTAATTGAATAAATTCTATATGTAAATGTAATTACTAAGAATTTCCTCCACGTCCAAATCAGGTAGAGCTCGTAACACACGTTTGTGATTTTAATTAAAAATGTTATTCGTCTTGTTTTTGCTAAGTTGCGTTTACGGACCGTACTATGAAGTATTTGTACTACTTTATTTGCTTTTATAAATGTTTGAGTTGCAATGACAATGTGGTTGAACATCTTTTATAGTATTTCCGATAGA
This sequence comes from Laothoe populi, assembly GCA_905220505.1. Classification (NCBI taxonomy): domain Eukaryota; kingdom Metazoa; phylum Arthropoda; class Insecta; order Lepidoptera; family Sphingidae; genus Laothoe; species Laothoe populi. Next base: position 5,320,333 of record HG992151.1, on the reverse strand, counting down.
GTCCTAATATAGATTTAAATATTCCTCAAAATTTTAAGAAATTCGCAAGATTTTGTTTAAAGCATGCCTTACAGAAATGACTATTTGAAAATTATGATAAAAATAATTACAAAAATAATTTTCTATGATCCTTAAACGAGATTCGAACTCACTTCACTCAAACATGTCACTTAAGGTGTTTATGTTACAAACTAATTGATTGCATAATTTTAACATAAAATGTCACTTACTACATTTTAGTCCCAGGAGGTTTATCTTAAGTGAACCCACGTTCTTGTAATATAACTCTATCCAACCTATTACCGATAAAACTACATGAAAGCAATTATTTACAGACAGCGGTGCAAATTATAGCATAGTATAATTAGTACTTATCAAGATACTTTGTCGTTCTAGTGTCGTGGTTATAAAACTGGCCGTAGTTTTACACGTGACGTCATTTCCAACAGTTCATTACACTATGAGATTATTAAGTTTTTAGTATAGTTTATTGGTGTGCATCATAAATATCGTGTCTAATAAAGATAATTTATCCATGTTAAGGTGTGGTTCCAAAACCGGCGGGCTAAGTGGAGGAAGCAAGAAAAGGTGGGGCCACAAGCGCATCCGTACAGCGGGTATTTGAGTGGCGTTCAACCACTGCCCACGTCCGCTACGCTACCCGCTCCGCCTCATCCTTTGTCACAGCTCGGTTTTAGTCTCAGAAAACCATTTGACACAGCCCTAGCTTCATTCAGGTTCGTTCTTATTTTAAAATATACGATAATTACATTTTTTGCAACATATTTTGAAATATTAATTAACAGATAAGTATCGCGATAAAATTAATGGGCGTGTGTATTTGTTTTATTAGATAAATTATATTTTTTGCCAGTGTAAAAGTAAATATACTATGATAGATAGACCATGCATCATTAATTAATAAAAGAGATTACACATTTTCAATTACAATTATAATTAACTTTTTGTTAATAATTTTGTTATTTATGTTTTTTATGCAGGTACGCCAACACTCCTTTATTCGGTGCTCAATATTTGCCGCCGCTATCCCGTCCGCCTCTTTTCGGCGCCCCGCTGTATGCTACATCGCCGGCTCACTTCCACTCGCTCTTCGCTAACCTAACAGTACCCGATCTCCCTCGGCTGCCCTCCGAAGACACCCGATTGTCTACGGAAAATTCCCGCCTACCATCGGAAGGGTCGAGACATTCACCAGAAGTGACGCGTTCGCCGTCCATCTCTCCTCCAATATCGCCTGGGAGTGAGTCGTTGCCTATGCAGCCGAGAATGGACGATGTGCGCACATCAAGTATCGCTGCTTTGAGGCTAGCGGCCCGAGAACATGAGTTGAGATTAGAATTATTGAGGCAAAGAGCTGACTTAATATACTGATAGTTTTATATTTAATAGATAATTAAATGTCTAAGTAGCTTGTATGTATTTTGTATATTTGAAGATTTTGTACAGTAGATATAGCTTATCTTTAATTTTATTGTTAATTGTATTTTGTGTTCCTTCGCAAATAAACTTTGTATTTCAATTACACATAAAATAAAACTATTTTTAATATTCTTGAGTTTTAAAACAGAACAACATCGAAACAAAAGTTACTATACATTCAACTATTAATATGGCAAAAGATATGTGAAACAAACCCACACAAAATCAAAGGTAGTTTAAACCATCAATTAATGAATTGGAGTCACTGTATTTAATAATACCAAGACCCACGAAATATAAGGTTTCACAGAAACACGTACACACGTCCAATTTGATGATATTGATTAGCGGTGTGAGACGGTAAGGCTGGGGCTTCCCTACCAGCGAATAGCGTTCAACAGCCGAACTGCAGTCTAAGCGATTATATACCTTTTTTCTTCACCACTTCATATTTGCTACTGAGTTGCCACAATATACTCATAAAGTGAAAACTAATAATTCTAGAAGAGATAGCTGCAGTTATGACTGATATCAACTCAATAATCCGCTTAACAGTCACACACATATATCTGACCCCACATTAGATCATACTTGTGTCATTGGTGTCAAGTACTACGAGGGACAATGGTCTCACAACACCCAAACACGAAACAAATATTTATGGGTTACATAAACATATGTCTAGGCGCGGAATCGAAACCGCGACCTCTAATATCACAGCCGGCTACTCACCCGCTACATCAAAGCTGTCAAAATCAATATTTATCAGTCAGCCTGGGCACGCAGCTTCTTTGTAATTCACAGCCAAAATACTCAGTCATTAGATCAAGAAGTCATTTAAACCGGCTCTAAACAAACTCTTTGAAGGTAACGACACAATAAAAACAAGTTATAGCTTAAATTCCAATTTGTTAATAGTCGAAAAACTCAATAAGCCGTCGAAAATTAATATGAACCGGTTAAAGTGAATTTGCAAATTCTAGTAGCAATTAGAACTCCGGAAGTCTAAGGCATAATTTAAGTGTTAGAGGTTATAGACAGTATATGAACTAGTATGTTTTTTTTTTAGTGCCTCGATAAGCAGACGTGCAGACGGGCCACCTGATGGTAAGTAGTCACCGCCGCCCATAGACTTCTGCAATACCAGGGCACAGCAAAGCCGCTGCCTACCGTATGTATAATTCTTGTGTATTGTGAATGTCATACTGAAGGATATAAGTAACATGATAGTAAGTAGTAAAATAGTCTAAGGCCGTGTTGATTCAACCCTAGTCAAGCAATGGTTATAGTCTTTTTAATATAACCTCAGCGTATAATTACTACTATATTCCCAAAAACTAAAATAATAAATAATTAATCCAGCCCCGTTATAAACACTGTCCAACTGCTGGGATAACAACATTACAAATTATAAGTGTTGGACCTTAGTCCATCACGCTGGCCTACATGGTAGACTTTACATGCCATTGATATTCGTGTGACAATTCTCAGGTATGCAGGTTTCCTTACGATGGTAAGGAAGGTTAAAGCAAGCGATAATTAACAATGAATAATCGTTTGACTTTAGAAAAGTCAGAGTTGTATGCCATTTGGGCTGATTTTGAACATACGACTTTCGTCTCGACAGTCCTTACCACTGCCTAAAGGCTTTTTTTCGCAAAATATCAGATAAATAACAAATATGAACAAACCAGTTCATTATTACAGATTTTTTATTATTTATCTAATTTTTATTGTTGCTATTAATAATTATTTTATATAGTTTGTGTAGTACTATTAATTGCTATAATAAAAGTTGTATGTTACCCAATATTGATAGGAGGGCTCGCAGAAAATGTGACATAGCGTTTTTTTAGTGCCTCGATAGACAGACGAGCAGACTGGCCACCGGATGGTAAGTAGTCACCGCCGCCCATATACTTTTGCAATGCCAGGGCATAGCAAAGCCGCTGCCTACCGTTACTCTGTTACGTTGCTTACCTAGCGTGACGAAGACGAGGCAGGGATCTAAAAAGGGAAAATATTGCGTGACATATTTTATGTAAGGGGTACTCAATATGATGCATGAGAATCAAATCAAAGACTCCCAGCTCACTGCCGAAGTACGCCTCCACTATACTGTGATGGACTGGTGTGTTTGCATCAAAACTGGCGCAAATCAACCTTATTGACATATTAATTAAAAGCTTATTTTTGAATACATAAAGGTTAATTTATCTTGAAATACTTCATACTTTATATAAAACGTCCTAAAGCTCCTATTCCGCTCGAACTACGACCGCATCCAACCCTCCACGACCAAGCCATGAGTCAGGTGCAATCACCCGCAATCATCACCAATTTGGCATTAGTCACTGTCCCAAGGCCAGTGAAGGGATGGACGTGCCAATGATCGCGACCTCAAAGGACCGTCACTGTGGTCGCGTAATAAGCCTAGATTGTAGAGGAATGTTAATTGTACGTGCATCTCAGTGATGGGGTAACTATATAATTGACCTGACATGCTTTTTGATTGAGCTTATTTGGTAGAGTCTAAATTCTAAACATGAAGCTATATTTGTTTTGATGTGTCAAGAAATGTAAATAAATAAATACACCCAACCGTCACACACATAGTTCTGATCCCACACTAGGTGAAAACTGTATCGTGGGTATCAAGAACTACGAGGAACTACAGTCCCACAACACTCAGACCCGAAGCAAATATCTGTCTGTCACACAAACATTTATCTAGGTGCGGGAATCGAAGTCACGGGAGGCCGTGAGTTCGATTTACTACTACTGCCTACTCGCCAACTGCGCCACGGAGGCTGATATATTCAGGATGCACATCGTATGATTGTTAAAAATATAACAAGATTAACAATTCACAGATTATTAAAGTACTGACAGTTCGGAAAGCAATAATGGGAAAGAACTGGCAAGAAAACCCATGGTAGCTCTTTTCAACACAGCACACTTTACATTAAATTAATCAATTCACAATTGATTAATTTAATGTAAACGCTTAATTAAAAACAGTAAATTTGGCATGGTGTCATCCAGATTGAATGTCGGAATCTCTTACAAATGACGCCATACCGGGCACAATTCCCGAATCCACGCTAATACTAAGTTTTTCGTGATAGAAAAACCCAATATCAGTTTTACCCAACCCGGGATCGAATCCGAGACCTCGGCACAGCAGTCGTATCGCATACGCAATTACACTGCGACACGGAGGCACTCTATATGGCGGTGTAAAATATATGCACATATATGATGATAATGGTATGAGAAACATAACACTGGTTTTGCTGTCAAAGATATATAAAAGAATAGTAAATACTCTAAATAACAAGAACGAAGCAATATTTATTGTACTGGTTTATAATACAGTCCAGATATGAATTATGGTGCAGGGCAGAATCACTAAAACACTATTTCCTTTACGACAATCAAGAACACATAAAAGGGTCCTTTTCAAAATTATATTTAATAAACATCAAAATTTTATTAGTATTTATTTGACAAACAATTACACGCATCCTTTGTGATGATAATGGCGCTTATCGTAAGGTTTTACGAGCTTCGGACGACTGGCTGGTATTTAGTGAGGACCACGTATCCGAGGTATCGATTTATCGATTATTTTCATTAAAAATGACATAGGAAAATGACGCGCTAAATAAATAAAATATAAATTTTAATTAAAATTGGGAAATTTATTTTCAGCATGTGTGCATAGTATCCGTATGTTTCTATCCATCGTGGCTTAAATTTCTTATAATCATAAAAACTATTCCACAATAAAATGCAGTATATGGGCCAGATAATCCATAGTAACTTGTATTAATGATAGTTATAATTATTTTGACATAAATAAAGAAAGCAATCTATATTCCGATACCACCATCCTACAGTTTAAAACCCAGTAAAGTCGAGTGTGCATTTCATACAAATAAGTTTTAAGTATCGATTATCGATACTCGGGGATCATCTCGAAATATGTTCAGTTTTTTAGTGCACCTCAGTCGCGGGTGAAGGCGCAGGCGTTTGGCTAACTTTTATTCACCGATCTTTAGGTATGAGAGTTTATAGCATGTCGTAAATTACGCCAACGAATAAAGACGTTTTGTGTACGCTCCGCGACAGAGAGACGTTTCCATTTGTATTATTTTAAATACCACCATTTTAATACAGCAGTATTATAATAAGCTTTGTGTTGAATCAATTTCGCTTTAATATTCGCAATCGTTGCGTGTCACGTTCTTAGTTTATGTGTTTGCGCCGTTCTACCAATGTTTTATCGATAAACGTCCATTTTGAAGATTTACAACACTTATTTTTACGTATGTTTTATGTGTTTGGGTATAAATTAATCAGTTTATAAACAAGTTTGGTACATTGTTTATGTTTATGGCGGATTAAGTTTTTTCGTCGTTTGAATAAAGAGACAGTAAGCTAATTTTTGCGAAATTACAATGCGAACGACTACTGAGCCTTGAGAAAGTTATCGGTATTTTTTGATATCCGTACATATAAAGTATTGTATCCGGAGCCTATTTCTTATAACATTTTTTTTATCTTGGCATGGAAAAGTGACCACATTGTACCTGATGGTAAGTGCAGTGCCGTCCAGTTAGAGTATCAAGTAGCGAGAGGTAATATCCCTCGTTACTCAACACAATCATGCCAGCCTGCTATATAGCTTCTTCACACTACGCCTATGCGATATGTACAGTTCGTACTATGATGTGATAGGAGATCAGCATAAAGCAATTTTTTTGCTTCTTCACAATACGCCATGGGGAAGAAGATGAAGAAGCGGTCGAGGGTCTAGTGTCAGATTACACAGAAGGCCGCAAAACGGTCCAACATTGTACCCTCACTCTAAACCCCCGACAAAAACCGGATGTACACTGGCTGATCCCGGAACGCGACACATTTGCGAGTGCTACTAAGGCGGGTTTTACACTCTGTGTACGGTGGTCGCTATCCGGGCGGATATGATATCCTACCACCAGAATTTCAGACTACATACTCTGATCTCAAATTAATCATATGTGATTTTGCGTACCAACTTGAACTTGATTCAGGAATTCTGAGATATGAGTACTGTTTCGAGACCAACGAGGCGAAAAATTATAAATAAATATATATAATGGTTTCTAATGTTTACGCGAATATTACATATTGAAAATAAAATTATTTTTACGGATTATATCGCGGTTTATTTTACTCTTTTAACCCGACGTTTTAAAGGCTTCATGGTCACGGGGCATACTGAGTTATATATTTGCCTCCGTGTCGCAGCGAAACTAGAGGCCGTGGGTTCGGTTCCCACACCTAGACAAATGTTTGACAGTCAGATATTTGTTTCTAGTCTGGGTGTTGTGGACCGTAGTCCCTTGTAGTTCTTGATACCCACGATACAGGTTTTACCTAGTGTGGGGTCAGAACTATGTGTGTGACTGTTGGGTGTATTTATGTTGTCTCGACAGTATAGTGCTGTTTCTTCCATATTATGGTTTATATTATTCCGAAAAGTTGGGTTAATAAATTCCATCAACACACTGCATGCATATTGTCATATCGAATTATTTATGTCGTTTTGCAGGATTTTCAACAATATGAATATGAAACCTTCAAATCCCTACGATTCGTGTTTAAAAATATCATATTTATAGCCTTCTGTCACGTGATCGAAAACGCTTTGGATTTGACAATGCTACAAAAAAGACTTCTAACAAAATATTAACGACTAGTTGTTGCTCGCGGCTCCGCCCGCGTGGAGGTCATGTTTGGGAGAAAAAGTATACAATACAAAATACCAATATTCATGCGTTTAACTTAAAAATGACGGATTTTCATACAAACTTTCTTCCCTAATTTTACCCTCTTCGGGGTGGAATTTCCAAAAATCCTGAAATATATGTTTTTTATTTTTGACGAAAAGGCCAAATACTAATTTTCATAAACTTAACTTCAAAAATGACGGATTTTCATACAAACTATCATCCCCTATTTTACCCCCTTAGGGGTGGTATTTCCAAAAACCTTCCTTAGTGGATGCCTACGTCATAAAAGGTACCTACTGTCAAAATTTCAAGTCTCTAACCCCAGCCGTTTAGGCTGTGCGTTGATCGATCAGTCAGTCAGTCAGTCAGTCAGTCAGTTTCTTCTTTTATATATACAGATATATATTTTTTTATCCGAGCACGAAAAAGTGACCACACTGCACCTGATGGTAAGCGCAGCGCCCATTAGTCAGGGAAGAACTATCATCTCAATTATACAGACAGAAAGTGTTAAAAAAAGATTTCATTGTGGTGTGAGTTTTCAATTATTATAAAAAAAGGTTTGATCTTTTAGGCCCAATTTTAATTCAAAATCAAATCATTTATTTCCTTAGAGTAGGCAACCAAAATACTCTAAGTTTATTTCAAATCAATCTATCTGATAAATGTCATAAACGTCTGTCATATTTATACAGTGCCTTGTCTTGCTTCCTCTGACGTTACATATCATTCAACAAAGTGAGACAAAACACTGCATAATAATTACAGACTTATAAAATATAGCACCGACTCCACAATAAGATATAATTATCTTGTGTTGTAAGTATCGGGAACTATAAGAGACTTTTGGTCTCACGGCTCACAGACCCGGACCAATATTTTTATGTCACAAAAACAGTCTCAGTTCCAATCGAATCCACGACCTCTTGTTTCTCAGCCGGCTACTCACTCACTGCGCCTCGAAGGCTGTGAAGTAAGTAAATGCACTGTGAGATAATTCAATATAATTCAGAATCAATCAATCAGGCAATGGTTGCAATTCATAAAATCACAGCTCAAAAAGGTTACTTAAAAAAATGGGTGCGTGTACTTATGTACGCGCGTGAGAAGTTATACTTCTTTGGCATCATTAAGAAATAGCTTTTAATTGCACGCAAATATTAATATTAATAATACTTAAATTTATATCAATAAATAATACATACGGATAGTTAACCTCAACTATATTGGAGCACTTGAAAAAGTATATAAGCCCAACTTTTTTCACTAATATTTACGAACAGTAAATAATATTAAATTTAAATCACTACTGAATATAACTTATAGATTATTATAAGTAACTTAGAGGTTCTATTTCTATTTTGTTGGTAGCTATTTTTCGAGACTTAATGAGTGGTTCAGAGTGTTACTTTTGTGTCACGGTATGCGCGCTCATCTTAAAATTTCACTCTCATAATTATTTCATAACGCGCCTAAAGAAGTATAACTTCAAAAACGGCCAGCTCTATCGTAAGCTATACTTTTCCGCAATATACGACAATATCATCACTACGTGGTCAACCGTTAGCGAACAATAGACGCCCACAATACCGGATCCAAGAAATGCGACAAATCCTCGGCCGGTTCATATAAGGACAATAAAGTCAATCGTCTGTCCAACTTATTAAATCATTCGTTTTTTGATCAAATATGTACCTAGTCAGGTCATAAATTCTGTCACATGTTTAATATAAAATAATTGAAACAAGTTTATTCATTATGTAACCATTTATATACCAAAATGAACTTAACAAAACATAGATTCTTATGACACTAAAGTTTATTCAAAATGACCTCCGTGATTTTGAATACAGGCCTTCAATCTGCGCGGCCAGTTGTCTATCGCAGCACGAACGAGGTCCATGTCAATATCGGCGGCTGCCTTAATCAAGGATGTCTTGAGTGACTCCAAATTGGGATGAGGCTTTGAGCACGCCTTTTCCTCCAAGTGTTGCCATATCTTGTAATCTAACGGATTCAAATCTGGACTGGAGGAGGGCCAGTCTTCGTGACGGATGAAGGCGATTTCACGCGCCGCCAGCCAGTCTTGTGTGCTCTTCGCTCTATGAGCTGGCGCCGAATCTTGTTGGAATACCCAGTGCCTGTTATTGAACATGGTATGAGAAACAGGTTCCACAAGGTTCGTCAGGACTGTATTTTGATACACAACTGCATTCGTTTTTACACCTTTCTCACAAAAATGTACCTCTGTTAAGCCCCAATAAGAAACTCCCAACCATACTGTGAGCGAGGATGGAAAATGACCTCGTTGGACACGCGGAATACGGTTGCTCGCTTCTTCACTACTGTGTGCGTACACCTTATCATTTTGTTTGTTGTAGCTCTCTTCTACGGTAAAAAATTTTTCATCTGAAAAAGAATTTCCCGATATTTTTTTCCCGCGTACCGCTTCAACAAAGCGCGGCATCTCTTCAGTCTCAGGTCCATTAGACGAGCATTCAAACGATGTCCTGTTTTTCTTCGATATGCCCGAAGCCCTAAGTCTTCATTTAACACCCTTTTCACCGTGGTTCTGCTTAACCCCATCTGAAGGGCCAACAGTTTCTGCTTACGTTTGGGATTTCTTTGAATTCGCGCCTTCACAGCTTTTATCACTGCTGGAGTCCTAACAGACCGAGGGCGACCACTTATTGACCTGTCATCTACACTAGAGTCTTCATTGTATCGTTTGATCAGACCGATCTGGGTATATGTAAATTGAAAACAATTAAGTACATATTTTTTATTATACGCTTTGTTTTTTTTTAATGAAAAATGGGGGCAAACGGGCAAGAGGCTCACCTGATGGAAAGTGAACACCGCCGCCCATGAACATCTGCAACACCAGAGGGGTTGCAAATGCGTTGCCGGCCTTTCAGGAAAGAAAACTTTTCAGTTCTTTCAGTTTGCATGGTATATAGGAAGACCGAATACCAAAGATATTCTCTCCCAACTCTGAAGTAGTGCAGAGATCAGTAGAGTAGGTGCATAAACATATAAGGTCAGCTTTTTTAAATTAAAATATTATGAACAGTTTGATGAACCTATATTGTACATTATAGTAGTCGTAAATCTCACGAATCACATAAACGAGCCGCGCTTATTAACTAACTACATTATTAGGGGGACTAAATTGTATTTTATTATTGTTAATTATACAAGATTAGTTTTTGTATACCATAAAGCCGAAACACCCAAATTAGATTTTGGTATAAAAGATCAGATGAATATATGACATAATAATAATAAGGAAAACTCACGCGGTGACATGCAAAAATAATTTATCCCGTTTTTTGAACGATGCATGGGCATACGCGCGCAGCTATTTGTTTCCTGCAAAAGTAGGTGTAGGTATAGATGAACGACCGACACGCGCCCTATTTTTATCTGTATATATAAAAGAAGAAGCTGACTGACTGATTGACTGACTGACTGACTGATCGATCAACGCACAGCCTAAACGGCTGGGGTTAGAGACTTGAAATTTTGACAGTAGGTACCTTTTATGACGTAGGCATCCACTAAGCAAGGGTTTTTGGAAATACCACCCCTAAGGGGGTAAAATAGGGGATGAAAGTTTGTATAAAAAACCGTCATTTTTGAAGTTAAATTCATGAAAATTAGTATTTAGCATTTTAGTTAAAAATAAAAAATATATATTTCAGGATTTTTGGAAATTCCGCCCCTAAGAGGGTAAAATAGGGAATGAAAGTTTGTATGAAAATCCGTCTTTTTTAAGTCAAACGCATGAATATTGGTATTTTGTATTGTATACTTTTTCTCCCAAACATGACCTCCACGCGGGCGGAGCCGCGAGCAACAACTATATTGAATATGCCTTCATGAGCTAAGCTTCTCTCAAGCGCTTCTCTCTTACAGCCACAAGCGTTTTCAACTAGACGCAAGCACATGCAAGTCCCGTCTGAAATAACTTCATTCATTCAACGTCATTCATAAGACTAGAAGCCTTGGATGTGTTATTTTCCTTTAAGGAAAGGAATGGAAGATTTGTTTAAGCTTCCAGAAATCTTACTTACCGTTAAATCACACCACTGACACTTAACACTTTACGTCGGCTTCACGTAAGCCAGTGCTACAGACCTTGTTAAGTAATAAACAAGGTAACCAGGTTGACGAAAGTTTTTATATGTTTTTGGTATACCAATATAACACGTTAAAAATTAGTGCAATATATTACTGCTACTGATTCTCAACAAACTACTTTCGGCTTTGTAGTATACTAAAAATAATGTTGTATGTAAAATAATGTATAAAACTAGGAAGTTTTGATATAGTTTCTTGCTCTATGACGACGAAGCAAAGGTAATGAACCTTAATGCTACTTCCTACTAATATTATAAATGCGAATTTTTGGATGGATGGATATTATTCAATCACGCTACGACGGCTGGACGGATCTGATTGAATATGGCACAGAGATAGATTATAGTCCGGAATAGAATATAGGCTACTTTTTATTCCGAAAAAGTACAGTTCCCATGATATATCAAAGTTTTTCACAGAGCAAGGGATCGACATGATTTTTGCATAGTGGCAGATTAGGGATTAGAAAATGACATAGGCTACTTTTTATCCCGGAAAAATGTATACTTCCTATGGGATAGCAAAATATTGAAAGGTGTAATAGCTTAAAATGCCTTCATGATTGTATACCTTTGCTTCCAAAAATAACCTCGACGCGGGCAGAGCAGCAGGCAATATCTGTATATATAAAAGAAGAAACTGACTGACTGACTGACTGACTGACTGACTGACTGATCGATCAACGTACAGCCAAAACGGCTGGGGTTAGAGACTTGAAATTTTGACAGTAGGTACCTTTTCTCACGTAGGCATCCACTAAGGAAGGGTTTTTGGAAATACCACCCCTAAGGGGGTAAAATAGGGGATGAAAGTTTGTATGAAAATCCGTCATTTTTGAAGTTAAATTCATGAAAATTAGTATTTGGCCTTTTATTCAAAAATAAAAAATACATATTTCAGGGTTTTTGGAAATTCCACCCCTAAAGGGGTAAAATAGGGGAAGAAAGTTTGTATGAAAATCTGTCATTTTTGCAATTAAACGCATGAAATTTGGTATTTGGCCTTACGGTTAAAAATTATAAAAATACATATTTCAGGGTTTTTGGAAATTCCACCCCATAAGGGGGTTAAATAGGGTAAGAAAGTTTGTATGAAAATCCTTCATTTTGAAGTTAAATGCATAAAAATTGGTATATTGTAGGGTATACTTTTTGTCCCAAACATGACCTCCACGCGGGCGGAGCCGCGAGCAACAGCTAGTCTGGATATATAAAAGAAGAAACTGACTGACTGACTGACTGACTGGCTGACTGACTGATCGATCAACGCACAGCCTAAACGGCTGGGGTTAGAGACTTGAAATTTTGACAGTAGGTACCTTTTATCACGTAGGCATCCACTAAGGAAGGGTTTTTGGAAATACCACCCCTAAGGGGGTAAAATAGGGGATGAAAGTTTCTATGAAAATCCGTCATTTTTGAAGTTAAATTCATGAAAATTAGTATTTGGCATTTTAGTTAAAAATAAGAAATATATATTTCAGGGTTTTTGGAAATTCCGCCCCTAAGGGGGTAAAATAGGGAATGATAGTTTGTATGAAAATCCGTCATTATTGAAGTTAAGTTTATGAAAATTAGTATTTGGCCTTTTAGTCAAAAATAAAAAATATATATTTCAGAATTTTTGGGAATTCCACCCAGAAGGGGGTAAAATAGGGGAAGAAAGTTTGTATGAAAATCTGTCATTTTTGCAGTTACACACATGAAATTTGGTATTTGGCCTTACAGTTAAAAATTAAAAACACATATTTCAGGGTTTTTGGAAATTCCACTCCTAAGGGGGTTAAATAGGGTAAGAAAGTTTGTATGAAAATCCTTCATTTTTGAAGTTAAATGCATGAAAATTGGTATTTTGTAGTGTATACTTTTTGTCTCAAACATGACCTCCACGCGGGCGGAGCCGCGAGCAAAAGCTAGTCTAGTAATATCTAAATACTAGCGACCCGCACCGGCTTCACACGATTAGCATTATTAAATAAAAAAAAACTGTTGATCCGATTTCTACCAAACTTCACAGGATTCTACCCTTAGTAAGACCAACCACCAGCTTGGCTCAAATAAGATTGCCTGAAAATTTCATCAAATACGCTCAAGCCGTTTTGGAGTCCATACATACATAGATTTTTATATGTATAATAGATATACATTTTCAACTGAAACGTCGCACCGGGCTGATTGTGATAAAATATAAGCTATTAATAGCCTACGTAATGTAGTGGGTGAGTAGCTTTAAAACGAAAGGCCACGGCTTCAATCCCCGAACTGATCCAAATGTTTGTGTGATCCACAAATTTTTGTTTTCTGGTCTGGGTGTTGTTGAACCGTAGTTTTTTGATGTCCACTATACAACTTTGACCTAGTAAGGCGTCCAGACTATGTGTGTGACTGTTGGGTGTATTTATTTATTGTCATATAGAGTATTCATAGGCTATAATTGATTTGTAATAAATGAATATGGTGGACGCTAGCATAAAAAGTGACTGAAGAAAAAATTGTCACAATATCATCAGTAAACTGTTCCACTTTAATCTACCCCTCGACCAATATATTGCACGGTCGGTTATACTTATCTGATATTCAGATGAGAACGCACAAACAAATAGTAACTTGAACGAAAGTCGCCGACATAGCCTAAAAGATTAGTAAGCTAAAATCGCAGAGGGTAGGGCACATAGCTTGTAGAATGAATAGATGGAGCAGTAAAGTTCTCAATGGGCGGCCACGTACCGGCAAGCGCAGCGTTGGACGTCCCCCTGCAAGGTAAAGGATCACCTTGTAAAGGTCGCAGGAACTCGCTGCAAGCCGCTTCAGTCAGGTTGGTCTGGAATGCTTTAGGGGAGGCCTATGTTCAACAAATAAATATAATATATAATAATATAATAACACCCAACGGTCACACACATAGCCCCGACCCCACACTAAGATACGAGTCTTGTGTTGTGGGTATCAGAGACTACGAGAGACTTTCGGTCTCACAACAACCAGACCGCGGACACAAATATCTGTCTGTCACACAAACATTTGTCCCGGTGTGGGAATCGATCCCACGGCCTTTCCTTTCATAGCCGTACTCGCCAACTGCGCCACGGAGCCTGTCGTGCTGTATTATCTTCAAATACATATTCCTAGTCTGGATGCAACCGTAGTTTTTTATGTTCTGGCTAACCAAGATACAGGCCGGCATGATTGTGTTGAGGAGCGAGGGATAGATTGTCTCTCGCTACTTGATACTCTAACTGGACGGCACTACGCTTACCATGAGGTGCAGTGTAGTTATTCCCGTGCCAGCATAAAAAAAAGGTTGGACCTAGTGGGGTCAAGAGTATGTGGGACTATTGAGTTTGTTATTACTATACATTTAATATAACGAAGTTATTGCTTTGATGTGTCTTTTATTGTTAATTTACATATGGTGTTGTTACTCGCTACTATAGAGAGAAACAGATGGTTATTTGAAATGCCTCTGTCGATCTTGTTAATTCAGCGTGTTTATTACATAAATTTTATTACATTTTAAAGGAATGTTTAAATATTATTTCTAGTGAATAGTCATAGAAAAGTAGTTTTACGAGTAAAAACAACAATGAAAATTTAAAAAAAATCGATTGGAAGTATATTAAGAACTCGCTGCTTTCAGGAGCTGGATTCATAGAGGACTAGAGATCGAAATTCGTAATTCATAAAAAGAACTAACCGATTCCAATTTTTTTATTCAAACTCATCAATAGCTACTTAAATAAAAAAAAAGAAAATCGGTTGACAAACTTGGATTCTTCACCTTCTTGCCCATAGCGTAGTGTGAAGAAGCAGGCCGGCATGATAGTGTTGAGCAGCGGGGAATAAATTGTATCGCGCTACTCGATACTCTAACTGGACGGCACTGCGCTAACCATTAGCTGCAGTGTGGTCGGCAGTGTTTGCCGTATAAAAAAACAGAGGAAAAGGTACTGAACTGTTGTGTCTTCGCTATTTATATAGATATTGTGGATCGGAATTAATTATAATGGACAATGTAGCCTTTGTTTCTTATAAATATCTTGTCACGAAACATAAAAATAAGAAAAAATAATTTCGAATAGTTTAACATAGATTAAGCCTACAGTATTTAAGTGAGGAAATTACGTATCATTTTCTAAATGGACCGAAGATTGATATTGTATGTACAGTCCTATGTACATCTGTAAATGCGTGCCCCGACCATCGATTAAGTCATAACAGAATTTTATAAACAGCAATAATAACCAATTAACTTCAAAACTAATAGCTTAAATGCATTAGCTACAATATACCCTGGTCCCAATTAATCGTAAAATTATTTATAACACACACTGACATAAATTTTTATGGCACTATACATTGATTAGTATAACGAGCCAGTCGACTGTTTGATGACCGAATTAACATTTTATAGAAATTAATCGATACTGTATTTATATCGATTATACTATCGAGTTATAAACGTCTCGTTATTACTAATGGTAACGTATGGCCATTGTATGGGAATCGGGAACGGGCTAGTTTCCTGTTTATTTTTAATCAGTTTCATTAAGTTAATGAAATATTATAGCCTTTCTCATTATCAATGGAATCGTATGTCGACATTTTGTGTGATCTATCGATATAAGATTTTTTATGCCTATGTTAATTTTGTGATTGAAGTTGATTGCGATTGTCATAATTTTGCCATTGGCGTGGGTGCATCGAAAATTAATCATGTTAATTAGAATTTAAATCCAACTTGAATAAAAAAACTAATATAATTTATTCTCTTTAAATTATACCTAAGATGTGTTTCTCACACTCGATAGACTTTTAAGCATCTATTTTATTCGAATATATAACATTTATACATATAAACTCACGCCTGTAATCCTCGAAGTGGTAGGCAGAGGAGTAACCAGTACACCCACTTTTCGCCGAATTCATTAAAGCCCCACAATGTGATATCATTTTAACAGACTCGGGGATCGAACCTAAGACCTCAGTAGTACAGTACCTACAGTAATCGCAACGCACGCGCAATTACAACTGCGCCACCGAGTCAGTCCAGATATAACATTTAGATGTAAAAGAGACAAAACTATTCACCTCTCCTTCTAGCTTATCATTAGTTCTTATGAGATAAATGCCACATATGAATACGTATGTGCGCAAGTAGCTTTCTACTTTGTTACAATTATACTAAGTAAAAATTATCTGTAATTAGTCTCATGTGCATTGATTTGCATCTGTTTGATCACTTGGAAAATTATTGCTTGCAATGTTTTGTTCTTGCACTTAATTAAGGGAATTGTGGTAGACTTAATAAGCTACCATCACGGCATCGTAACATTGTATAATAATACTAGCCGTGTATTAAACATTGTCCCAGTGCTGGGCACGGGTCTCCTCTACCAATGAGAGGGGTTAGGCCTTAGTCTACCACGCTGGCCTAATGCGGATTGGTAGACTTCACATACCTTCGAAATTCTTATAAGAATTCTCAGGTATGCAGGTTTCCTCACGATGTTTTCCTTCACCGTTAAAGCAAGCGATAATTAACATTTAATACACACATAACTTTAGAAAAGTCAGAGGTGTATGCCACTTGGGTTTCGATACGACTTTCGTCTTGGCAGTCCGTACCGCAACCAACTAGGCTATCGCTGCTACTAACTAACATTGTATGGACGTTTTCATTTCTAGACATTTCTTCTGTATACGGAAATTGAAATAATAAAGACATCTGAGGACTAATACTCATATTCGATCGAATGTTAACCAAGCTGAGATTTAGTTCTGTGAAATATAAAATGTATTTTACCTTTTATCAACGTTCTATTTTTAATTTTATATACAATGTCACCATTAACGTTGTATGCCAATAGGCTAGTTGCCTGGTTTTGAGAAACCCTTTTTATTTTATTCTTCATGGTCTATATTATTAAAATATTGTCATTAATAAACATAAAACAAAAATGTATTGATTTTATTTTTCGCAAAACTAATAGACGTTTGGCTCAGCGTTTTAGATGTTTCGAACGGTGACGTTATGTATGACTGATTTGTGTTTCTTGTCACGTGACAAAATGCTTTATTTTTACATATTTTTCTTTAAAATATTAAATAATCCTACTAATATTATAGATGCGAATGTTTGGATGGATGGATGGATGTTTGTTAAGCAATCACGCTACAACGGCTGGATGGATCTGGTTGAAATTTGGCACAGAGATAGATTATAGTCTGAAATAGCACATAGGCTACTTTTCATCCCGAAAAAAATTACAGTTCCCGTGGGATAGTTTAGTTTTTCACAGAGCAAGGGATCGACATGGTTTTTTGCATAGTGGCACTTTAGGGATCAGAAAATGACAAAGACCACTTTTATTACAGAAAAATGTACGGATAGCTAAAGCTTTGCTATGGGATAGCAAAATATAGGAAGGTGTAATAGCTTAAGATGCCTCCGGGAATTGTATACCTTCTCTACCAAAAAATAACCATCACGCGCGCGAAGCTGCGGGCAGCATCTAGTCACATATAAATTAACATATTGGTTTAATTTTCGATACTTTTAGGCTAAAATCTATTATAGTAATTAAAATTCTATCAGATTTTCACTTATTGTCAACCACCCTATTGTATTCTTGATACCGATACTAGAAGTCAATCTATCTATTAATTTCGATGCATCAATTTTTTTTAACTACGAGATCTATTACGTTCTGTATTAAACTTTTAAAATTAAAAGTTTTTTATTTGGTGTTACAGATTAAATCAACTACAATAATTATAAGGAATATTAATACTACAATCGTTATTTCAGAAACATAACAATACAAAGTCGAATAGAATATTCGTTACAATAATGGCCACGCATATAATATGATCTGGTAATTTCATAAATTTCCCATTTTCTTCACGAACCAATTGACAGATTTAAGTACAATAATTTTGACAATCGCCTTAAACCTAATATGAGTATATAAATAAACAAAAAAAATTGATTACTCACACGAGACCGAGTCAAAAAAAAAAGATATCGGTTTCGTTAGGGTCAACAAATCCGTGCCTCGAAACGTCGTCGGCCAAATTAAAACTAATTTATGTTGATTGAATTCATAATAGAAAAACATCAACACTACACACGAGCGGCACTTAAATAGCGTTCCCAAACAATAATTTATTAATATTTATTTTTTAATATATTTTTTCAAAGTCTGGTCTCACCATTACACACAAGCATAAAATGTAGAGATTTGAAATTCTGTGTCCGATTTTTTTTTCTTTATTTAAGGGCTTTTTCACTTAGTGAATATGTCGCCCTGGTACAGATACATATAAATACGTACATGAACTTATAACACAGATATTATAATTTATAAATTAATTGGTATAACATTCTGGCCGAATCTGTATGAGGCTCTGCCAGAATCTTGTTACAAGCTCCCAGTTGAAGTACATTGAGTCTGCACTGACTTCGAATATCCTTGTTACGGACACATTCCATAAGGATGTGATATATGTCGTGAATCACATTGCAATCAGGGCAATTAGGTGATGCGGTCTTGTTCATAAAGGCGAATTTATTACATGGAATGTGTCGGGCCCGAAGTCTTAGAGCAGTAATAGTGTCTGTCCTATTGAGTGATACATTTTCTATCCATGTATTATGCATAGGCTGAGGCTGGATCGTTCGGTACCAGATTCCTTTCTCGCGAGACCTTACATCAAAGTATAATTTGAATAGACTGAAACACTGAGTTTTTAGTGTAGAAAATTCTGTGTCCTAGTTAGGAAAGATATTTGTCGGTACTAAATAGAAAAAAAAAACAAAAAAATGTTTGAAAAACTACCAGCTGGGTATTATGGATTAAATTATACTGTTAAAAATCATATATGAGGAAACTATTACACAGCTAAATAATTCTTATTAAAGAATCGCAAACAACACTACATTTTTATTACCAGAGCCACTGTTTAAATTAAGCAATTTGGTAAAGAACCATAAAAAATTAAATGTTTGGCTGTAAAATGTTAATTCAAAGGAAACACAATTTATTCAAACACAACACCGACAATTCGCTTGTGATTAATCGAGAAACGCTATAAAACCGTTCACAACACGCAAATAACGTTTTAATTCGTAACACTTTTTCGAAAAACGATTCAACATCGATAAAAGAAACATCGAAACTCGAGCCAAATAACATCATGGCTGATAATATTACCACGAATCAGTATTTTGACTCAATAAAAAAGTTTGCAATCGAAAAACAACTTTACAAACACCACATTTAAATTTCAAATTTAGAACATGGAGAAGTTCGTGACAGTTCTGAATTATTTAAAAGTAAGGCTTTCCATTAGCGGGCACGCGCCGGAACCCCCAGTCAAATGACATTTTATAAACTCGATTTGATATTCGTTTGAATTTGGAACGTCCCGGTTGTGGTAAATGGTGTCTAGACTTTCAATGACTTGAAGACATTTTGAAAAGAAATACGAGGTAAGGACGATAATAATTTACAATACATAGGTATATTTATTGGTACGTAAATGACATAAAATGTTATATGTTTTCTTATCATTGCTTTATAATCGCATAAAAACGTGAATGTCGAAATTCGTCTCACTTTGAAACCTGACTGTGAGTGGCAGTTTTACTAGCTGCTAAATAATTTCATCGATAAGGGCGGTGTTTTTATATCGATGGTTGGGGGTCTATTTGATTTAAGCGTCATTTTTGGCGATATTGAGTTATATCTTTTGAGCCTACTTTCAATTTTGTTGTGCACTTTTTGGCGCTCAAATCAGCTGGTCAAACAGGGATAATTTTCAGGCTACATGTATTAGAAAATGATGCCCATAAATGCATGAAAATAGATCATAAAGATGCAGTACGTGCTTACACAAATAATATATTAATTCAACTAAAATCCTAGCAATTGTTTTTTTAGTGATTTTTTTTTCCAATAATCAAAAAAATAAAGTACTTCTCTCCTGTAACTTTTTAAA
This sequence comes from Laothoe populi, assembly GCA_905220505.1. Taxonomy (NCBI): domain Eukaryota; kingdom Metazoa; phylum Arthropoda; class Insecta; order Lepidoptera; family Sphingidae; genus Laothoe; species Laothoe populi. The sequence continues at coordinate 5,299,971 of HG992151.1, read as the reverse complement.
AATGGCGCTTAAATCATATAACCCGCCAACCGTCAATATCTATTTATTTATTATTAATGAAATGTCCAAGGGTTTGTATAACAAAGTTTCAGAATCAAACAACTAGAGCTATCATAATAGAAAAAAAAGCAGTTAAACAAACAAAGCATTGAGAGGCGCACCACAAGACAATCATTGCTATGATACAAAGCAAACATCCAGAGCGATTGAAAATGATTGCGCGGAAGTCGCGTGCGCTGGCCACCGAAGCCATCGGCCGCGTAATGCTAACTACTTTCATACTTCGAGCTACGAATGTGGTAGAATTATGTTTAGAATAAAAAGTATGGTCAAATGATTGTAGGTAAGATTTTTTTTGTGTTTGGGTAGGCAGACGAGCAGACGGGCCACCTGATGGTAAGTAGTCACTGCCGCCCATAGACTTCTGCAATGCCAGAGCACACAGACCCGCGGCCTACCGTTTGATTTGAAGATGAGCCAATAAAATTAATAGAAAATAAATAAATATATACATTTCAGATGATCGATTTGTACTTTCCTACTTCGAGCTACGAATGCGGTAGAATTATGTTTAGAATAAAAATTATGATCAAATTATTGTAGGTAAGATGAGTAAATATTTACAGAAAATAAATAAATACATACATAAAACAATTATTTCACATGATCAATTTGTACGTGGCAAGAGTTACTTAATTATTTTTGTAGTTAATGCAGAGTATATAATAACGGACAATGGACATTTAAAATGGGTAAACATACTCTTGAGACCATTGCCTACTGCCTAAATGGACTTGAGTGGGATATATCACTCGTTTCCAAAAAAATTATAGATTTTGCGTTTCGTATGGTGATTTGGATTTCTACATACATACATATACACTCACACCTGTAATCCTCGAAGGGGTAAGCAGAGGTGTAACCAGTACACCCACTTTTCACCGAATTTATTAAGGTCCCATAACGTGATAGAAGACGAGCCTATCGCCATACCGGGCAGAATTCCAGACTCCGGGCCAATACTGAGTATTTCTAAATAGAAAAACCCAATATCACTTTACCCGGGGATCGAACTCGAGACCTCAGCATAGCAGTCGTAACGCATGCGCAATTACAACCTGTCACCAAGACAGTCATAGTTATGGACTATGGAGATTTTTATTATTAAGTGAATCAATTGCTCATCGTTAGACAATACTATAAAAAAGATATTTACTAAATGTTAACGCTTATTCACATTTATGGAACGACTGGCATAGACTCTACTTTCTTTCCTAACTCAACAAAAACATAAAACCGCAATCGGATATTTCGTTTGTCTATCCATCCGAGACAATTACAGTGATCTGTTCTACAACCATTAGAAATGTTAAAATATGAAATTATTGCGATAGAAAATCATTATGCAAACAAATATTAACCGAATTGCGAAGAAATTTGCATTTATCGAATTGCATAACGATTACGAATTGTTTTCTGCTTAACCGGTTTTTTCGTTCGGCTATTATTTCAGTGTAATAGTGTCTTGAGAAATGGTAATTCAAGTGCTTTTTATTGAAATGAAATATTAGGTATGATAATCTGCGGGAGAGTAGCTTTGAAGCGAAAGGTGCACGTTTGATCCCTGCACGGGGATAAATGTTGTCTACTGTGTAAATAGTTTTCACCAGGCTGTACTAACTATTAGGTGCAGTGGAATCTCTTTGTCCTGTCAAGGTAAAAAGTATACATATATTGATGGACACTTCCACTGTACAGAGTAAGGTACAAAATTTTGTGTATTTTTTTTTTAATTTCAACTTTGGATATCGGTGGTTATATATTTATATTATATTACCATTTTACATCATTATTAAAATAGGCATAATGACTTTATAATTTATTTAAATTAACATCGAAATTAAGGTCTTAATAGCCACATACTGCGATAGAGTGGGAACCAATTACTGTCCAAATTTATACATTCTTTGTCACTAATTCTCTAGTAGTCATCCAATCGGAAAACATACGGATGCGTCTATGACGCTGTGAAGTGACGTAAGAGATGCTAGCATCGTATGATTTCCCATATATCTGAATACACTATCACACACAGTGTGTGCCTAAGTCTGCAATAGTAAAGAATTTTGTTCATTAATTTTATTGTAGACAGACAAAATAATATTTTTTCGCTAGCGAAATAGCAGTCTGGTGGCTGAGACAAACTTTTTTTTTCGACAAGAATTTCTTATACAAATTAAGTTGCCAGTATTTTATGAGAACGTCACCAACAATAGGGTATTTGACAATTTTTGAAAATTGATGGACATCTATAGAGGACTCTTCACTTATAGCCCCCGTATTATTTTTATTATTGAAATATACTCAATTTATATATAATCCGTGATTTAATTTTTTCACATATAATTTCGCGCTAATACGTGTTGTCACGTGACATTATCTCTAAGTGACGTCATCGCACATATACAAACATTCGTGACCCCTAACAACATAACAAATTATTTGCATTAATTGTTAGTTTTTTCACAAAAATGAATGAGCCAGCATATAAATATTGTTTAATGCCTTTGTGTAAAAACTCGACACTAAATCCCGATAAATTTTCCATCCATGTGCCAAAATCAAAAGTTTTAAAAAAGAAGTGGCAGATTTCGACTATCAGCCCTTGTAATGCCTTCTTCCATTCTTATAGAAGACTTGAAGACGAAATTAACACGTTTACACATCGAAAAATATGTTCTATCTTACAATTTTATTTGTCGTAGAATGCAATGTTTATGTGTGATGTCGTCACGAGTAATGGCGGCCGGTATTGCTACGTTTTTGGCACCGAGAGATACAGATTAAAAATTCTAAATTTTAATGACGTAAATAAAATGTTTATAATACATTTAAAATAAAAAAATGTATTTAATAAATATGTTTGCCCACTATCCTTTCTCCTAGTGCAGTTTTATATTTTTTGGTTACACCAGTCAAACACCCTATTATTATTGCCTCTTGTATATATTTTACAGTCATGACCAGGTTCTTTGTAAAGAGTAACAAAGAAATTAGTTAATCAGGTAACGGTTGGTGCTTTGCGGTCGTGGGTCGACCAAATTGCTGGATTTTAGTAGTTATCGCGGCGATTAGGATGCGGTTACACCGAAGCTCCGCTAATGACCGTCATTAACCGGCCTCTGTGGCCTGGTTCCAGTGAGCATTACGATATAGACGACATTAATTTGTTAGAACTAAATAATTTATAATTAAATGTGACCACACTGCACCTGATGGTAAGCGCAGTGCCGTCCAGTTAGAGTATTAAGTAGCGAGAGACAATCTATCCCTCGCTACTCAGCACAATCATGCCGGCCTGCTGTGTAGCTTCTTCACACTACGCCATGGGGCAAGGAGGTGAAGAAGCGGTCGAGGGTTTAGTATCAGAGTACTCAGAAGGTCGCAACACGACCAAACAACCCCAACTCTAGACCCGACAAAAACCGAATATTCACTGGCTAATCCCGGATAGCGACACACTTGCGTGTGCCACTATGGCGTGTTTTACACCCTGTGTATGGTGGTCGCTATCCCGACGGATATGAGTATCCTACCATCAGCTGAAAAGAACAGTAAACTTTTTTAAGATTTTTACAATCTCATGGCGTGACCTTTTTTTTTAGTGCCTCGATAGGCAGACGAGCAGACGGGCCACCTGATGGTAAGTAGTCACCGCCGCCCATAGACTACTGCAATGCCAGGGCATAGCAAAGCCGCTGCCTACTGTAACCCTCCGTAAACCTACCTCGTGTAGTTTAGTTAGTAACACCACGCAGTCGGTTCAGGTAACAACCCTAGTAATCTCAGGATACTACTGAATCGCTCTATGAGTGCTGAAGAAGGCTTTCCTGGTTTTGGCTAGTAGTGCCGGGAGGAGTGTATACAGGAGATAGGGACTCGGTCCAGCGATCGTCCGGATCGCCTTGTCCTGGGCTTTAGGGTGCTTGTAAGACCGGCTAGTTCAGCATAACCATTCTATAATGTTATTCCTCTCGCCCCTGGGGTACGACGACAGAAATCAAACGCAGTAAAAAAATTGACACGGGCAATCCCATAAGGATAGATATTGTGAACTCATTTTTTAAACAATTTTAATTCTGTTCCCACAAAAGGGTTTCTTTTGCGTATTATGTTTGGTTGTATATCGAATAATGTACAACATTAAACACTGGAAACCACTCTGTTATAGCCTGTAAAGTGAGTCTCAATATTGAGTATCGATCATAAATCCAATCTCCAATCATATTTTTCCAATAGAAAAGCATAAAGTTTAATCAACTAAGGATTCATACCCAAAATTTCACGGTTCACGGTACATAAGCAACGCATGCTACTAGACCAGGCGATTAATAAGCATGCTTTAATGAAGACTTTATTCCAATGAACTAGGGGCTTCCCGATTGCAAACTCACTAAGGTCAGAGAATCAATGAAGCGCAACTAAGTTTTCCAAATTACCCACCGTAGGATTTTTTTTATATAGTATAGTCCGACAATCGAGCCAGTTGGTCACCTGATGTTAAGTGATCTCCACCGCCACCATCTCTGGATGTTCATGCCACAATACCGAAAGTGTCATGTATGCGCTGTCGGCCTTAAAGGACAGGAATAGGGATTAGGGAAGGGAAAGGGGAATCTGGGCCTCCGGATATCTCATTTACCATACGAAACGCGACAGTAAACTGTCACTTTACGTTGGTTTTCTGTGGGACAGTGGTACTACCTCGGTCGAGCCGGCACATTCATGCTGTAGAAAAATATGTCTACAACGTGGCTCTACCACTTCCAAACTATGGCGATCATGTAGCTATTAATTTATGTTATATAATTAATTCTTCACGGACAAGTATTATATCATACATGATCGTTTATGTATGTTCAGTGTATTTTAGCTTTTTACGCTGTATCCAAATGACGAAGAAAAGTTTAATGATGCAACGCTGGCTGCTATTTAACCGTTTCTATTAAAATCATGTGATTATATTGCAAAAACAACCAGAAGAATTATGCCCACAGATAAATATTTATATTTAAGAGGTCCTTTGAAAAGGTTCAAGTAACGGCATGATAATATTAGTTTCCAAAACTTTTTTTATACCACGGTATCAACAGAGACAGCAACATTTAAAGCGTTGGTTAAATAAACAGTTTGCCAGCTTCTGTGGTCCCTCCTACCTTTGATCCTGGGTCCTTTAGGCGTAGTGTGAAGAAGCTACACAGCAGGCCGGTATGATTGTGTTGAGTAGCTGGGGATAGGTTGTCTCTCGCTATTTGATACTCTAACTGGACAGCACTGCGCTTACCATCAGGTGTAGTCAATTGGCCTTTCCAGAAAAAAAACAGATATTTACGTCTGTCGGTTAGCATTTGCTCTTCAAATTATCAAAGGCAATAAATATATTATCTTTATACAAACGCATGACGTCTAGCAAGCGGATGTGTCGTAAGCCCACGACCAAAGGCAACGGGAAGGCCGTGGGGTGGGGAGGGGGCGCGCCGGCACAGTTCAAGTAATTACTAAATTTAATGTAACTACAGCCTCCTTGTTTCGCAAATCATCGTCGCTCATTAATTCAAACAAAGTACACACGCGCACAAAACACCCTAAGTGCTTTTATATTATTTTTTGCCGCATTTATAGAATAATGATCGAATTTTATATTCAATAAATATCAGCGTCGTTCTGTTTATTATGAGTGACAGATAGGTTTTTTATGTTGATTGGGTAAATGGAAGTATTTTTAACTCATTACTGCTTTGATGGACATTATTCCATAAAATCATAAAAAATAAATTGCATACCAAATATGATCAGTTTTTCCCGAGTCTTATTTTTACAGAATCGTTGTGCCTCTGGAATGAACTAGCAAATAATATTCTTTAGCCGTAGCAAATGGACCTCGGAAAGACAAGGAACACATGAAATACAGATTAAGATTCCGAGAGATTTGGCGGAGTATTGGCGTATTGGCGGAGTATTAACTCCGTAGTATATCGGGCGAGTAGCCGTCTGTGAACGCAATGAGAATGATCAAATATTTGTTTCGGGTCTGGATGTTGGGAGACCATAGTCTCCCAGAGTTTTTGATACCCACAATATTAGTTTGAACTAGTGTGTGATGTGACCTATTATTTACTGTTGAGTAGTAATAAATAATATGGCAAAAACCTTGTCTTAATAACTCCTTTAAGTACATCATTAGCTAATGGATATTTTATTCAAAATATAGCTATGTAAGAACTTTCCTCGCCAACTATACTCCCATACTGGGCGATGTAAATTGAATTAGTGGGCGTGTACAAGTCAGGGCATCCGACGTGTTATACTGCGCCCAACTGTACCATTTAAAACTTACGGAAGCCTTTATTAAATAGCCATTAAATAGGCGAATTTGCGAATAAAAAACAAATTTATCTACCTTGTTAAGTTTAGAAACGGTTGGACAGAGTAAATTAGGGAAACTCGCAAGTCATTGGTATTATTTTAAATCTATTGTTTTTTGTGCCGTTGATAATTTTTGTAACAATAGATTAAGCAAACGCCATGACTCTGGTATAACCACTTGAGAAATACGTGGTTCTACGGTTAAGCAAGGCAAAATATATAATAATCTGAGTGTTGGGGATTATAGTTTATCGGAATTGTTTACCAACCTGTAATAGTTCATTGGTAAAGAAGACCCGCGCTCAACAGTAATGTATAATAATAATAACACCATCACTCAACAGTCAAACCTGTATCGTAGGTATCAAGAACTACGCGGGACTACGGTCCCACAACGCCCAGACCTGAAACAAACAACTGTCTGTCACATAAACATTTATCTCGGTGCGGGAATCGAACCCACTGCCTCCCGATTCACAGCCGGCTGCTCGCCCGCTGCGCTACGAAGGTTGTCACATGATACATGGCTGGTATTATTATCATCGTAACAAAGATTTCTCGAGAATAGCAGGACTGTCAAATAAGTAAGTTGAAGTGGCAGTCAGTTGGCCATATCTGTCGTCGGAATGACGGCCACTGGGTCTGGAAGGTGCTGGAATGGAGGATTCGTAACGTATTTCCAAGCATAGTGTAGGTCAAACTCGTGCCTGACGACCTGAGAGATGTTGCAGGAGGTGACTGGAAGATTGCACAGGTGGCGCGTTTTGGGAAATGCCTATGTCTAGTAGTGGACGGATATAAGCTGATGGATGGAATGTTTCTATGGAGAACATTTGAATTAGTTGGGATTTTGACAATGTAGAGCCATGCTGCAGACATGATTGGGCAGAAGCGACAGTTTTGGTGTGACTGTCTCACAGAAAACTGATATAAAGTAAGCTTGCTGTTGCGTTTCATATGGTAACAGATTTCTAAAGACTGAAATCTCCTTCCCATTTACAATACTTATACCTTTCCTATTAAGGCACTCATGAGCTTTCTGTTGTTGTGGGTATTTATAGTAGGAGATCACTATAATTTGATCCATATGCTGGTAGCCGAGTTGTGCTAAAAAATAACATTTACTTATTATTATAAATATATATTTCTAGTTTATTAAAGAAGCAGCAGATTCATTATTGTACACTATTTTTGGAGTAATAAAGCACTTTTGGAGCGGGCAAAACGCATTGAACTCTCGTTACCATCACGCTCAGATTATTTTACTTTTGACATAAGTACTCCTATGATGTTCTGTAATTATTGACAAACAATTATGAACAAAAAACGAACTACTTCATGGACGCTATTTCCAAAAAGAACACAGTAATTCCAAAGTTTTAAGTTTTCACTACTGTCGGTAGACTGACCAATATGTTTATTTTATAATTTTGTTTACACAGCGGCGAAAACTAAGCAGGGTGTGGATTTCGCGATGGCGAAACTATATGTATATTCATTGACTGTAATAAAATTATTGTTAAATCTATTGTGTGATTTTACAAATCGAAAAGTTTCACAAAAATTGTGGTTACCCGAACCGAGATTTGAACTCTGAATCTCACCAGGAAAGCCTAAATAAGACTATTTATTAGACTCAGAACGGTACTAGACCAATCAGACGCTTGATATTCCCATAATGAAATCCCGAATCGACATCTGCTATTCCTTTTCCTAATATACTTTAAAGCCAATTATCATAATCACTCAATACATTTCACAAGCAATGAAAGCCGGGCTCCGGCGCCAGTCGAAGCCGCGTTTGAAACAAAGCCGACGGCCGTTGATTGCAAGACAGTGACTTGCACTGAAGCCAGAACGCGCCGTGAAATTGGGGACAAAAATAATTGGCGGTTCCGTATATCCATTTTTGCTGTTAACTGGAAAATAATAGTTTTTTGTGTTTATTAGCTGTTAATGGTCGTTAAGTGACCAGTACCAACTCTAATCCAACGTAATGTATTAATAATAATACTAGCCCTGTATTAAACATTGTCCCACTGCTGGGCACGGGCCTTTTTTTTTTGTCGCGGGGAAAGCGTTTTATTACTACCGCCCGCTTCGGGGGGAAGCGGAATAAGAATAAAACGGTTATGCTGGACTAGCCGGTCTTACGACCCAGCATCCCCCTCGCCCGGATGATGGGTATCCGGGCAGCCGCTGGGCCGAGTCCCTACCCCCTATGTACACCCCACCCGACACTACCAGCTAAAACCCCGCGGTGGCCTTCTTCGGCGCTTACGGAGCGATCCCGGGGTATTCTAAGGAGCTGGGCACGGGCCTCCTCTACTGATGAAAGGGGTTAGGCATTAGGCTACCACGCTGCCCTAATGCGGATTGGTAGACTTCACATATGTACCTTCGAAATTTTCATGAGAATTCTCAGGTATGCAGGTTTCCTCACAATATTTGCCTTCACCGTTAAAGCAAGCGATAATTAATATTTAATACACACGTAACTTCAGAAAAGTCAGAAGTGTATGACATTTGGGTTTTGAAGATACGACTTTCGTCTTGACAGTCCGTGCCGCAACCAACTAGGCTATCACTATCGTTAACGTAATGTGTTGTCTTTGCATAATAATTTCAAGGATAGTTGTCAAACTTGTTTGATGATGACATAATGAAGTTAGTGTAGGAATAATCTTAATGTATCTAGGATTTCTTATAGATAAGTTATATGATATTATCTAGGGATAGAGAATACTTTGAGTAATTTTATTATAGTCAACATTATAATTAAAATAACAAATATTTTAATGTATATAATATACACTAACGCCTGGTTGTAACCACTACACCCACTTTTCGCCGAATTTATTACGGTCCCATAATATGATAGAGGGCGAGCCTATCGCCAGACCGGGTACAATTCCAAACTCCGAAACACTGAGTATTCCTAAATAAAATAACCCAATATCAATTTACCTGACCGGGGATCGAATACGAGACCTCAGCACAGTAGTCGTAATGTATGCGCAGTCACAATTGCGCCACCGAGGCAGGCATATTTTAAAGATAATATATTTTATCCAAACCTTTATATTTCAGACTATTTAAATTAGGAACAGATATTGAAGCAATATAAAATGTCTAAACAATCGGTTAGTGTACACAAAGCGAACGCATCTCTGAAATCGTTAATCCATCTACCGATATATCGATTTCAAAGTACTCTGGGCCACTAATCTATTTATCGATACAATAACGCTACACTACTTATCGATAGCATCCATGCAACGGTAGTGGACGGTAAAAAATAGTCTTTGTTGCGGCCGCTTCGCTTGCAACCAAATGTAAATGATGACTGGACGTTTTGTTCAATAAACAAAATTTAATATACGCCTACTTGTATTAGGTAAAAGTAGATATCGTTTATTTATGCCTCTTTGGTACAGGAGCTGCATCGTATTATGTGAAAGTCATATTTCATGAAGATTTATAAGGTAATGTTTATAGGGCGAGCCAATTCTGATCTTTTGTCGTTTGAAGAAATAGTGTTTGTGTAATATAATTTATTTTATTGTTCTGATCTGCCAAAATGACGATAACTTAAAGCCAATTGATATTTTGATTGCACTTCAAAATTGATGACTCTACGTTTCAACTGTAGTCAAGTTATAACTCTTCTATGACTAGAATTAATTAGATTAGTCTTTTTCATAGTTAAATATAATGTGTAGCAGAGGTTCTAGTTGTAGTAACTTAAGTAATGTGACTAGTTATAAAAATAGAGAACAATTATCTCTAACTATTGCTGAATCAACGATTATTTTACATATTAGTATCAGAAAATGATTTAACTATAGTTAATTCGTCTATGGTTTAAGCAAAAGGCCTCAATAAAATTTTGTTTGATTACAAATTTCATACTCTCTCCTTGCTGTTCATTAGAATTTCTAGCCCGTTATTTTCAACGAAATTATAAATTGGCGGTTAAATCTAAGTACTCCATTCCATGAATTCAGTAAATTTATTGATTTTGTGACGTCATCCTATTAAAAAATGAATGAAAATATTCCAGTGTACAAAAATAGCAATCGATCTCGCAGCTTTCCATCGGCTCCACGGAGGTCAACGACAAAAATATGAGTTTTTTGTCACATGAAGTCACTAATGAAGAAACCAAACATGGGAGGTCCCATTGCAATTAAAACACAAATCTCATCAAAGTCAAACTTTTACAATAAATCTATGCAGTATCCTTGTAATGAGAGCATTACCATACAAATAGAATCTGTTTTGGCTCCGTATATAATTGGGTAGGCGCCCCGCTGGTTGCCCTCTTTGTAACCGCCGCACAAACCGACTGACAATTTATATATGTTTGATGATTACTTCACAAATATTGGTGAAGGTGATTAAATGTGCCGCGTCTGTTATTTGTTTATTATCAGGAAATCGATGTGAAAGCACGTGAAAGGGAATATTAGTACGGAAAATTGGTAGGTGAAGCGTCAGTTATGGTGTGCAATGTATTAAATAGCAGCAATAGCCTAGTTGGTTGCGGTATGGGCTGCCAAGACGAAAGTCATATGTTCTAAACTCAAATGGCATACACCTCTGACTTTTCTAGAGTTATGTGTGTATTAAATGTTATTTATCGCTTGTTTTAACGGCGAAAGAAAACATCGTGAGGAAACCAGCATACCTGAGAATTCTTATAAGAATTTCGAAGGTATGTGAAGTCTACCAACCCGCATTAGACCAGCGTGGTGGACTAAGGCGTAACCCCTCTCATTAGTAGAGGAGGCCCGTGCCCAGCAGTGGGACAATGTTTAATACAGGGCCAGTATTATTATATAATGTATTAAATATTGAAACGGTAATTCAGCTTGGTGTTAGTATAATTTTATGGGAATTGAATCAGAAACCTATTTTTAGGTTTTAGGATAAGCAATCCTGGCCGAGTGTAACTAAGAAGGGAAGAAAGAATAATTTAATCACGGCATAGACGAATGTGAAATGATTCTTTTCAATTTTAATATATAAGTTATTGAAATATCTACTCAAATTTTTAAAGCACTACTAACTATACCACTGTACTGACCAAATGATAATTTTATAAATTAAAACTTAAACATTCAAACATTCAGCAACCCTTTCGACGCGGCTCTTAGCTAGTTTGTAAACAACGACTATTAAAAAGTCAGAATTATTCAATAACAAAGCTAACTAAAAGCGAGCATTCAGTGAATACTATAAATCCATTAGTCGCCTCGAGCGAAGCGTTTTAACTTCTAACTAGTATTTATTGTCGTCCAGATAAGAACAGAAACGTAAATATGGTAAAATAGGGCTGCTAAAACTGTATTATAAAGACGTAGATGGAGATTTCACATGCATGCCGCCAGGGGCGCTTTCTACGTTTGCATTAATTTTGAGAAAACAAAGCACTCTGTGGTAACGATAAAACAATACTAAAACTTACATTAGGGCCTCCCCCTAATTAGCCTCCTCCCCCCTCCCCCTCCTCCCCCTTACATTAGGTTCTTTTAGAGTTTACATCGACCAAGCAGGTGTTTTACAGCTATACTCGTAGATGTAATGCTGCAATCATTTAATTACTTAAATACAGGTAAACAGTTTATTTTTTTTCACGACTACTCAACACAGCTTGGAGGCAGTAATAGGATTCTATTTTGTAATCAGAGAAGCAGACAGAATTTAAGGAAATTAAAAAAGCAAATATAACAGGAAAGTTACCATTTCAAGCTTATTTTTAACCAACTTCAAAAAAAGGAGGAGGTTAACAATTCGTCGGAATCTTTTTTTTATGTTTGTACCCCAATTACTCGAAGACGCCTGGACCGATTCGAGAAATTCTTTTTTTGTTTAAAAGGGTATACTTTCCAGGTGGTCCCATTGGCACCAAGTGAGGATCTGATGGTGGGATCTCAGAAAAATCGAGGGCAACCCTCAAATTTTATAGTGACGCATAATTTTATTTTATTGAAGTCGGTGTACTTTTTATGAATTAAAAAACTTCTTCTTTCAGTCATTGGGCGTTGTGGAAGCTTAAAAAGCAGAAAATTCTTAATGTTGAGACTAGAATAAATAGTTGTTAAAATTTATTCCGTTAACAACCACAGTACATCTAAGTGCAATTAATCAATATTATAGATATTTATAAATCGTACTTTAATCAAATACAACTATAGGTTTCTAACTAGTTCATTAAGGCCTAAAACGTTTATTTATCTTATTGTTTATTGTATAACATATTTAGTAAAACTTTAAGCTGTAACTATTATTTTTATTTTTCGCATTCTAAATATAATTTTCAATGTAAATAAAAATACTGAATCAATTAAATGTTAGTTAGTTCTAGGTGGCATGAAAATCGATATGTAACTATGTTCAAGTTGTATATTCTAGTATTTTTATATTTAGAACACGTGTTTCGTAACAGTAAAATTTTTCCTGAGTACCAGGGTAGCAGAAATGTAAGGATACCGTTTTTATACAACAGATATAATAGTGACTTCCTTAAGAGCTAGAAGCTTCGGAATTTAAATTCGGCATATAGATATGGCCAATATGTTATGGTATTATGAAAGACCGAATTAGTACTATACAGTAATATTATTTAGGTCTTTCATGATACTGTAAGAAGTACTGGCCATTATTTTGTTGTTATTCTTTTTTTACTCTACCGCTAGTTCGGAATACAGTGTCGCTAGAGAAGGACGGACAAGAAACTCTAGTGTTGCTCTTTTCGAACACTGGGCACAATATTTGGACTACGTACAAATAAAACTCAATTCAAACTAGATAATCAACAAACTTATCCCATTGGATTAGTTTGTAGTAATTATTATTCGCTAGAGTGCGCCCATCTTCTTTATCATTTTCTCTTTATTTGCCTGACACAGGACTGAAATACTTTATTCTGGTAAGTTCTCCAGAAACAATACTTCGTCCACAAATTCTTTCCTACATAGCAAAAAAGCAGCAGATGTTAAGCAAGTTTATTTAGTTCATGTCATGCTCGCTAAAGTGTCTGTGCTTGCGGCGTCATCTGCCAGGTCGGTCATTTCCCTATAACATGGTTGAGGAGGCCGATGGCTGACACATGCGTCATTACTCGTGAGCGGGTGCTGCTCATGTAGACTGGCCTCTCAGACTGTTTCTCACGACGGTCATGTGCGGCAACAGGTCTTTTAGTAAGTTTTATTTCACAATATTATACACAATAAAGCTAAGTAACTAATTAGCATTTAGCAATTAGTTACAGATATAAACAGTAAAATACACAATACATGTAATGTTATAACCTAGATTAGTGTTATGTTAAGTTTGAATTGTAGTAGAAAAAAAGGCTTTTTTTTGTTTATTAAATTAACTGGCATATGGGACTTCGGACGAGTCATTATGGCGGATTCTTCACGATGTCACATATGGTTTTATTTCAATGTCGGGTATCCACAACCTTGTTTATGGTTTTCTTAAAATGTGAATGTTTTCAGCAACACTGTTTTACTAGGCGAGAGATACAAATTTACTAAAGAAAGTGAGGATGTATGTCATCAATGCCCATAAAAAAAAATGTATTTTAGTCCTTATCTCGACTGTGTAATGTCGATGTCATATGTCATATGTCGCTGAAACACTTGCTTGACAAAGAAGACTAGAGTTTATTATTATTATTTAAAGTTTTTTTTTATCTTAATATTTTTTTATTTTTTGATAATTTTGATTATAATTGTAAGTTACTATTATTTAAATTTTATGATGACTATTTTTTGATTTTTATTGTTTTTTATAGCTACTTATATTAAATTTCGATGCGAGGCTCTGTCATGTTTGTTATCCTCTGTTTTTACTGTTATTTTGTTTATGTCAATGTTATTCGTATGAGAATGCTGTGCATACCTTCAATAGGCATATGTATCAGACTTTATATTATCTTTTATTATTTGTGATTTTTGGATGCATGTGTCACTGGTGTGTTATTTAATAAATAAATAAATAAAATAAATATAACACACGTATTTAACAAAATTTTACAGCTAGCTACTAGCTCACGTTTTTCAAGGCACATTTATTTTTTATTTACACAAGTAATACCTATTCTACTAAAATTCACGCAACAGTTTTTTATAGTGAACTTTTTCCGAAATCAAAAAAACTTTAAATCTCTCTCTCTTGTAAAATTACTTAAATGGTGCATAAATCAAATATCCTGCCAATCGTCTTTATTATTTTTTTCAGGAAATATTTTTTTTTATATTACCTCCGTTCCTTCCGTTCGATAATTAAACAGAGCTTCGTAGCGCTAATTAACTCTCTGAGGTAATATAAATTTTGACAATCTAATTAGTACAAAGTAATACAAACTCTCAAATACCATCAAAACAGAGTACTTAATTGCATATTTTGCTCCGAGAACAAAAATAAATAAAATTATATTTAGTTTCTGAACGCACCATTATTAAAAAGGTATCAATAAAAGCAATTACGAGTACAGCCATTGAAAAAATCGCGCGTATGCGTCGACAAAAAAGTCGCGTTATCACAATTAACCCGCGATACTCGTTTATGGGCGTGAGGCCCCGCCCAGAGGCGTAGGGAGGGCCGCGAGACTCCGACGATGGAGGAGGACAGAGGGCCAGTCGGCTTCGCTATCGCGGACTTAGCGCGCGTTGTGCGCGGCACTCGCGAAAATTCGCGCAAAGCCGCCGGCGACCAGTGCCTTCCGGATTGCATCCCACCATACATTAATAATAACACGTATATTTCAACCTATCCTACAAATTTCAGTAGTGACAATTGTGACTGACTGTACTTCGTGAACATATTAATTATTAAAAAAAAAAGAAAAAATGACTGACTGTATACTGTGAGGAATAACCTATGAAAACTCTAAACATTTCAAACTTTTTAAGTGTACCTATTCGAAATTTGAAATGAATTACAAACTGAAACTTTTTGGTGTGGCATAAAAATGTCAAAGGAAAACAGAAACACAGTTCCGTATCGTAACATTGTTTATATTTGGAGCATAAGTGTTTTGAAAAATGGATTTAACTACTCGTCGTGGGGAATTGGAAGGAGCGGCGCCGGATATTGTTATATCTATGAACGGATCAGAGCAGGCGTGTCGTGAGATAGTGAACGGGACCGAGGGCGGGTGTGACGTCACAGGTGTCACTCCTGAAGTGACCACGTCGAGGAAGAATAACCTATTCAGTATTAGAAACTTGGTCGGTGGTGAAGATACGGAGCGCGTGGCCGACGGCACAGTGCACTCTAGCGATGGTAAGTTCTTTGTTACATATGTTAAAATATTTGTTACAATTTCATGATTAAAACTGTAAAAATGCATCAGAGTTTGATGCAAAAATGCACTCTATTAGGAGCATATCATTAGCTGTAGGATTACATTTTTATGTCCCTTTGTTTTTGTTATTTAAAAAACACATGTGCACTCTATGAGTTTATCAATTCCTCTTTTTTGAATTTAGAACATTCAGAACAATATTCAAAATTGCCAATATGACAACTATATTACATACATAATTAGGAAAATGTGTGGAATCATAGGTTTAGATATGGTAATAACTGGCTGTAATGAAATGTTACACAAACGATTTTAAAATACATAAATATTAAAATGTTATGTATTATATTCTTTAAAATTTAAATGTGGAACATTGATCGTTTCGACGTTGAAACTCTACCATCCATAGACATAATGTTGAGTGTAGTATATAATGATAAGGACATTATTAATGTGTCAAAAGCCTTGTGGTATTTCCAAACCACACAATAAAGTGTACGTCCTTATTTTTACAACAATTTATGGAGATCAAGGTGTCAGAAATACTTGCAGCGTGCAAATTACATGTGATAATTATATTATAATGACCGCCATATTTCTTTACTATATCCACGGTCCGCTGAGAATATGCATCGACACATTAACGTCATTTGCTTTCATTGCGCGATGACATAGTTTGATGTTGCATACACAGCCGACAATAAAACGAGAGGCCATAGGTTCGATTTCTGCACTAACATGTTTGTGTGATATAATCATATAGGTCTTAGTACTTGTTAGTTTCTACAGGTTTGACTTTCTTTGAGGTCAGGAGGATATGTGACTGTTGGGTGTATTTATTTATTTTGTAGAGATCAGTTGATAAGTAAGGTAAAAAAGTCTTGGGTGCGATCTAATTTATAAGTACCTATATGTAAAACTTCAAAAACTGATTTGATAACCCTGATCCCGGTATATTTGCTGTAATCGAGAGACTTTCGGTCTCATAACACCGTGGACACAAATATCTGTCTGTCACACAAACATTTGTTCCTATGTGGAAATCGAACCAGCGACCTCTCGTTTCACAGTCGGCTATTCGCCTACTGCACCACCAAAATACCAATAATGCAGCTGTTACTGTTAAATTCACAGATTTTGACAAAATGATCACCAACACTCACGAAGGATTAACTTACTACAAGTGAATGTTTAAATCTTCACTAAGGTTAGTTAACGGTCCATTACCGACTCTGAGCTTTTAGAATTACCCTTATTTATAATATAATATGATTATCCCTGAAATACATTTGTTTTTATTTTGACCCCCGACAAAAACTTATTTTTTACTTTTTTATTTATTTTATTTATTTATTTGATTAGCCAACAATTGTATACACCAATTCAATATTCTATATAAATCAAGCATAAAATAACATACTTCAGTGCAACAATTACTTATAGGCTAATACCGCATGCACAACTAACATAGGCCAATTTTACCAATAATAATAGAAATATCGTTACATTTTACTGTCAATATTATTATGTATTTATGCTAGTGTCTTCGGACATACAAGTCCATCTATATTTGTTTTTATTTTTTTCTGTCTTTTGTAATTATGCACCTACTCTGCTCATCTCTGCATCACCTTAAGGTTGGCTGGGATGCTTTTGGCATTAAGTCCGCCTATATACAATGTATATAAAGTGTATAAATAAACAAAAACCGAATGTACACTGGCTGATCCCGGAACGCGACATACAATTGCGTGTGCCACTATGGCGGGTTTTACACCCTGTGTACGGTGGTAACAACTATCGCTATCCGGGGGGATACGAATTCTACTACCGGGATAGTGTTTTTTAATTATAAAATAAACGTCATAATATGGCGCCATTCTCAGTGCAATAAGTTTTTTACAATTTCCGTTAATAATAATTGGTGATTAGATAAAATCGGTATTCAAGGCTAATTATTTTATTAATTAACTTATACTTACCAACGATCGAAACACATATCAGATAAATAATTAATCGAATTATAATTTAATGAAACTAATTAAATTACCAAGGTTAGGCACGTAGATATGTAAACATAAGTTCATTTTTATCATATGAAATAGAATAATGTGTTTATGGTAAACAAGTGCATTATAATGATAACTTCATTGGGTATTATTAAACCATTCGAGTGAAACCAGGAGTAAAAATAATAAAATACTAAGTTGTACAATTCTACTTAACCAGCAATGCATTAAGTGCGAAGGTAAAAATGTTTACATCTTAAGAAATTGTTTGTAAGACTTCTGAAGAGTAAAATGTATTAATATCAAGAATATTTATATTTTAATATATTATCGCTATATATAATCCCTATATTACTAAAATTATATGGACATATGTGTTTAAATACTTTTATTTGAAACCAACCTATGTTGCTTTTTTTTTGTTTCATTCTCTCTTTTTTATATAATAGAGAAGGCAATGGTTCTCCACCATGCAGCCTTGTCTGTCGTATTTTTTCCAAATGTGGGCAAAAATTTAGCCTTCTTTTTTTTTGTTCTTATAAGGCAAAAGGTCAATGCCATGTCTGTGGCTTTTATCCATTTAAAAGGAGGCCTATGTCCGATATTTTCTATTTTAAAGGCCGAAGCCATGTCCGAAATAGTCACAATTTAAACTGTCATGACGGATAGACACGCCGGCGGCGCGTACACTAGCAACACTCGCCGTTCTTGCATGCAATTTTTAACTTTAATGCTATGGAAATAAAAGCTTGTTGCTTTACTCCCGACTTTTTTTTTAATATCCTTCTGACTGGAGGGGTTAAAAGGCCAAAGTCATGTCTGAAATAGTCACAATTCAAAAAGGCTAAAGCCATGTCTGAAGATTTTTCCATTTCATTGTTTACAAAACAAACTTTCCCGGACATTTTTCCAATGTCCAACCTGTGTTGCTACTTATGAAAAAAACAATAAATAAGAATAAATATTATATCCGTCACCCGACATTATGCTGTCTTACTGCTGGGCACGGGCCTCCTCAACGAATGATGTTATGCCATAGTCCGCCATGCTGGACTAATGGCGTAGTTTGATAGAATTGAAATGGCTAAACAAACATTGACTATTGGTACATATACACTCAGGCCTATAATCCCCGAAGGGATAGGCAGAGGTGTAACCAGTACACCCACTTTTCGGCGAATTTCGGTCCCATAATGTGATAGGGGGCGAGACTATCGCCATACCGGGCACAGGTTCCAGACTCCGGGCTAATACTGAGAATTTCTAGTTAGAAAAACCCAATATCACTTTACCCGACCCGGGGATCGAACCCGAGACCTCAGCACAGCGGTTGTAACGCATGCGCAATTACAACTGCGCCACCAAGGCAGTTGGTTTTTATTTATTTATTTTTATCATTGCGAGGTAAGATATCTGGCGTGCATACTAGGCAGCAAATGCAATCAGACGGCAAAACGACTAAAAATTAAGTATTATTTTTCTCGTCAAAATGCCGTCATAATAATCATATTTCAATATATAATTAATACAGCTCATCACTAAGATGAAACTTGTCATCTAAAAATGATCGTTATATTTATGACGTATATATTACTGGCCATAAACAATCTTGTCTGTGTGATGACCTCATGCGAATAACCTATTACAGTGTTATCACTTAAGTTGTAAAGTGTGGGGGCAAATGGGTTCCAAATTGGCATCAATTTTATTAATTGTAAATTATACTTATTATCGTACATAAAATAAACATTGTATCGAAATTATGATTGTGTATAATATTTTTATCTTATGTAAACTTATTAGATATATTTTAGCCCCTGTTGCCGCTGAATAGAGATCAAACTCACTTAATATTCACTATGAGAAGATTTTTTTCTTTAATTGATTTGAACTTCATCCATAGAAATATATGACACGGCCTTACTTTAAGCTACTGATAAGTATTTACACTCACAGTGTTATTTATTCATCCATAGTATACATTGTTCTTAATTTAAATTAATGTAAGAACAATTTTGTTCTGTACCACAATGTAGTTCTGAACAGCAGTGCACTATTAATTTAAATGAGACAAGTCCAATTGTTAGCGACACTATATTACATGAGTCTAACCATAATGCATCCAAAGGACATGCACACAAATATTATATAATCACTGACAAGCTAGGATTAGGTCTAGGTAGCTTGTTAAATAATTATGCACATCAGCCTCTTATAAATATATGTTCACCCGGAGCTAGCTTTAACTATATAAATAAAAAAATTGATTCAATTTGCCAAGTGAATCAATGTAACAACACAATGTTTATATTACTGGGAGACAGCCTTTCTGTATGTAAGAACGACATTTTAAATATTGTAAATACTATGACCAAATGTAGTTCTAAATTAGAAAATAAATTTATATTGTGTGCCTTTCCATACTCTAATATTTTGAGTAAAGAACAAAATAGGCACATATATGACATGAACATGCTAATGTACAATATTTCATGTTATAATCAGGCTATTTCCTATTTTGATACTAATATTTTTATTAAAAAATTTAAATTGACAAAAGATACTATGTATCTGCCTTATGTATATAAGAAAGACCTTGCTAAAACATTAGCATTTTATTTATTATGTATGGACACAGATAACAGTAGTTTATCTAAGCATTCTCCTAACATTAGCTTAACTAATGATGATAATAATTGTTTAAATAGTGACATTGGTACTTGTTGTACTGTTTTTAATGAAAATGTTAGTATACGTACTAACAATAATATTTACACGCCTAATAGTTTAAACTAAAGGGTGCGACAAGGGGCAGGCTGAATTGTTTGAATGTAGTTCATCAAAATATACAAGGTCTGCCCGGCAAAGATTTAGAAATAAGTTTATTTTTAGAAAAATACAATGTTCATGTTTTTTGTGTAACTGAACATTGGCTTAAAAATCATGAAGTGAAATATACTAATAGTGAAAAATTCGTAGTACAAAGTGCGTTTGTAAGAAAAAATGCCATCCGTGGTGGCTCTTTAATTTTTGTTTCCACCATTTTGAAATCAAGACCTAGACAAGACATAGTAAATCTCTCTATCGAGCGCACTGTTGAGTTGTCTTGTGTCGAGCTTGAGCGATACATTATAATTTGCGTTTACCGACCCCCACTTAGTGATCTGAATTTATTTGAATCAGTTATAGAAGATGTACTTACTAAAGTTTGTATTTCCCAAAAGGGTATAATTGTTTGTGGTGATTTTAACATTAATATCCTAGAGGCAAACTCAACCAGTAATAGATTGCTGAATCTATTTAAATCTTATGATATGAGGCATATATTTAACACACCAACTAGGATAACATCACATTCATCTACCTGCCTCGACAATATATTTTCTAATTTTGATACAACTAGCCACATGATTCTCAGTAATTTAACCTCTGATCATTGTGGACAATTAGCAGTGTTTAAAAATATTGAACAAAAACAGGATTCAAAAATTACTTGCAGGCCTATCTCAGACATGGGAATCAGCATTTTTAGGAACAGTATTGTTAAAAAATTAAACTACTCATTGTTAAAAGCCAAAGATCCTAATAAGAACTATGGGAGTGTATTCAAGATTAGTAAAAATGAATTTCATCACATATTTAAAAAGAAAAAACTAAATGTCAGAAACACTTCCAAGTTCAATGAATGGGCTACTCCAGGAATTTATAAAAGTCGAGCTACTCTGTATGAGTTATATGGTATGAAAAAATATAAATTTGATAATGACTTCCTAAAATATGTTAGAGACTACTCAAAGATATTTAAAAGAGCTTGTAACCAAGCTAAATCTAATTTCATAAGTGAGAAAATTAAAAACTCGACTAACAAAATAAAGTCAACATGGGATGTCATCAATAAAGAAACTGGGAAGTTCCGATCACGGGATAACCAGTTTGAATTAAATATAAATAATATAATTGTTTGTGATGAAGTCGAAGTTGCTCAGGCTTTTAATAATTTTTTTGCGAATATACCTATAACGACTACTTGCTCTTTAAATTCCTCACCTAGTCGTGCTGTATCTTTGCTTTGTGAGAGCGTGTCAGAGTGTAAATTATTATTTAAATTTGAGCGTATAACAGCAACTGAGGTAATAAGTATAGTAAAAACTCTCAATCCAAAAAACACGGGTGATTTGTGGGACATTTCTGTCAATTTCTTAAAAAAAATAATTGATATAGTAGCTCCCTACTTTACTGTAATTTTTAATAAGTGTATAGATACGGGCATTTTTCCAGATTTAATGAAATATAGCAAAATTATACCCTTATATAAATCTGGCTCTAAAGAAGACCCAGGTAACTTCCGACCAATCTCAATATTACCAGCCTTCAGCAAGATTTTTGAGAAACTTATACTGAAGCAGCTGATTAACCATTTTAAGGTTAACGGCCTCTTGCATGATAATCAGTATGGTTTCACAAAGGGTCGCTCGACAACTGACGCGGGAGTTGCTCTTATTAAACACATATTTGATGCGTGGGAGCGATCGCAGAACGCCGTAGGGGTCTTTTGTGATCTCTCGAAGGCATTTGATTGTGTGCATCATGACACGCTCTTACGGAAACTTCGTCATTACGGTATACACAACACTGCTCTTGACGTTGTTTCTTCTTACCTGCTACAAAGAGTTCAGTGCGTAGATGTGAATGGAGTGAAGTCCAGGGATCTTCCTGTACTACTGGGAGTACCACAAGGTTCTATTCTGGGCCCGTTCTTGTTTCTAGTGTACATTAATGATTTACCTTTTTATTTAAAAAACATGTGCAATACAGTGCTATTCGCTGATGACACTTCACTCGTTTTTAGAGTGGATAGGAATAGAGATAATTTTGACGAAATTAATAGTACACTTTCACAAGTAACTCAGTGGTTTACGGCAAATAATCTTGTACTTAATGCCAAAAAAACAAAATGCGTTAAATTTATAATGCCAAATGTAACAAATCTAGGTCCTAATCTGGTAATGAACAATGAGGTTCTAGAAACTGTTGATTCTACCGTGTTCTTAGGAATTACATTAGATAAAAAACTCCAATGGGGCAAGCATATATCATGCCTAGCTGGGAAACTCAGCAGCGCAGTGTATGCCATTAGAAAGGTTAGACAGTTGACTGATGTAGAGACTGCTCGCCTTGTTTACTTTAGTTACTTTCACAGTCTTATGTCTTATAGTATTTTGTTGTGGGGCAAGGCTGCTGATATTGAGAGCATATTTATTCTACAAAAACGTGCAGTTCGTTCGATTTATCAGTTAGGAACGACCGTATCCTTAAGAGAGCTCTTTAAAGAGATAGGTATTTTAACAGTTGCATCCCAATATATCTATGCAAATGTAACACACATTAAGAGGCATATATGTATGTTTAAAAAGAAAAGTGATGTACATACTTTAAATACTAGATATAAGCATAAACTGTGTACCCCGTACTTTCGGTTGCAAAAAGTACATGCTTCTTTTGTGGGGCTTAGTATTCGTTTTTATAATAAAATTCCTAAGCCAGTGCAAATATTGCCCTTCGACCAATTCAAAGTCGAAGTTAAAAACTTTCTATCAAAAAGGGCTTATTACAATATATTGGAATATTTAAATGATAAAAAACAGTGGTCGCTTAGCTAAATACACAACTCAATAATTGACATTGATTTATTGTATTATATTTTATATTGCTTATTTTATAGAATGTTTTGTTTTTGACGGATTGATGTACATGGCTTTTACAGGATGGCTGAGTTTAATAGTCTTGGCTTTTTATAAAGCTTTTGTGTCGCATATTTATTTATTTTCTCTCATCCTTTGATGCGATTAGGGTATGTCATGCTCGCTTAAATGTCTATGCTTGCGGCGGCGTTATGTGCCGGGTTGGTCACTTCCCTGTATCATGGTTGAGGAGGCCGATGGCTGGCACATGCGTCATACTCGTGAACGGGTGCTGCTCGCGTGGACTGGTCTGCCCGGATTGCTCATTGATTGTTAGTTTAAGCTAATTAATTAACTTGTATAGCGTCACTTACTTAGTCTATGCCTTGTATTTACACGTATATCAATCTTAAACAGTTTTTTTGTTCTATAATTATGTATGGAACTTAAGTGTAATACTTCTAGTATTGTTATTAATTTTAATTGAATATTATATGTTATGATGAAAATACAAAAGACCTACGGCTGAGTTTCTTGGTGCTTCTTCTCAGACCAGTGGGCATTTCCGAAGCACCGGTAGATAAACTTAAACCTGACATGTAAAAAGTGCCCCTAGTGGCCTAATTTACAAAATAAATGATTTGATTTGATTTGATTTAAAAATTGAATCACACAATTATTAACATCATAAAATCTACACATACATTGATGCATTGACACCAATCAAATCACAGCTATTGGCACGTATGTATACTTGACTGATTTTATTGTGTTTTTATGGCATATGCAATGATCATAAATGGTACAATGTTGAAGATAATTAAAACAATTTGCTGATATAATAATGACACATATTATTAGGCAGCAATAAATAAGATTAATAATATTCCAAGTAATTATTGCGTTGTGATTTCTTCGCTCGGTGCTTAGACTGTCTCGGTGTCACAGTTGTCATTGCATACGTGGTTCAACTGTTATGTTTAGGTTCCGAGTTCGATCCCCGTGTCGAGTAACAGTAATAGTCTGTTTTTAACCGACTTCAAAAAAGGAGGAGGTTAACAATTCGTCGGAATCTTTTTTTTTTATGTATGTTACCCGATTACTCGAAGATGCCTGGACCGATTCGAGTAATTCTTTTTTTGTTTAAAAGGGTATACTTTCCAGGTGGTCCCATTGGCACCAAGTCAGGATCTGATGATGGGATCTCAGAAAAATCAAGGGAAACCCTTAAAATTTTATAGTGACGCATTATTTGTTTTTTATTGAAGTCGGTGTACTTATTATGAATTATTCTATCATGAAATACACAGTATCAGCCCGGAGTCTGGAATTATGTCCGGTATAGCGAAACGGAAGCATATAGGTATAATGTATAGGTTCATAACATTTCTACTTTTAGATATTTCTTTAGGTTATTTGAGAACACATAGACATTTTATATAGACAGATAATTTCGTAAAATAACCCTAATTAATACATATTTTTATATAGCAATTGGTTCAACAGACATCTCAGTAATTTCTTGGAACTCTATCGAGCTGTTCACCGCAGCAAAATTCAAAGTTTTTAATATTAAGAAATATATAAGCATTTTAATGTCTTATCTCTGCCTACATACATCTTACGGATACCTTCTCGACCTCTATGGAGGAGAGATGGTTATGCCGGACGCACTGACCTTCCGACCCAGTATACCCGAGATTGGGGCATAGCCAATTTTCCTACACCTGTGTACCGACTAAAAATCCCGCACTGGCCTTCTGCAGCACATGTGGAACGGTCCCGCGGGATGGTAAGTAAACTCTGGATTGCTGCCGGAATCATCCCTGCGCGGTGCCTTCATGGCCCGTCTCTTTAAGGAGCCCACTATACTTTCTACACTATACTACTACGTATGTAGTAGTCTAATTACTACTAATATAACTAATTACTCCATGGACATATAAGTCCAACATCAACAGTACGGTCTTAAGATCGACGTCCGTTTCTGCATCAATTTCAAACAAAAAAAAACTTGCTTATAGTTGCCTGATATGGCAATAGTTTTTTAAACCATCTATAGAAAACATAGCATTTCTGCCTGTCCTGCTAATTAGCAAAGTAACTTAATTATAAATACAATATTCACTCACAACTTACGAACCCTTCCATCAAACAGTTTATTAATAAACTTAACTACATTTATGTCTTGATAGCGTCATAATATCTAGGTTTTTGTGAGAATATAATTAGTATCTGCATTAGTTCATAGTCAAACGACATTTATACGTATTGAAAAAAGATAATAACTGCTTAATTAATTACACTACGCCAAATAGAGCCAGTGTTCGAAATGCCAGCTGACAAAACACCTTCCAACAGCTGATCTTGTATTAGGGTTCTATATCTAATTGTGACAAAGGCATTTAGTTAACACTTTTTTATTATTATAATCAATAAGTTAGTTAAAACCTATTATAGAAAGAATTGTATACATCAACTAAAAATAAATAAGTTAGAAGCCATTGAAACTGGCGAGTTTAATAAGTAATTGCCAAAGACAGAAAAGGATGCACTATATAACTCATGACGTCACTTACCAGATTGGCCATTCCTGTACAGTCGTGCGAAAGAGATAGATGTTCCTACTACGCACATATTTTAGCTGATGCCAATGGTAGTTTGCTTTCATGCGTTGCGGTGACGTGTAAAGCACTAGCACATTGTAATGGCATCGAAAATTGGTCAAGCTGAAAATCAATTATAGTTTATACTGCAGCACTAAGCTGACTTTCATCGATTTTTAGTTTTTTAAGTGTATTTCTTTAACATGAAGTCACACCTACAATAAATACTTGAATTCGTTTACTTTTATTTAGATTAGCCGTAAGCACTAAAACTCTAGGTGGATATCTTGACACCTAATTCATAGAAGAAGTCTGTTAGTTTGTTATCGTAAGAACTATTTTCTTAAAAGCTTCGATATCAGACCATAAATAACTAAAGTTTAACCAGACCTGTATTATAAACTGCCCCCCAGCTGGGTATGGGCCTTATCTGCTAATGAGAATGGTCAAAATCAAAATCAAATATTTATTGAATCCATGAAATGTTATACATTATTTAGATTCAGTCAATTTTTTACTCTACCGCCAGTTCGGGATGCAGTTTCGCTAGAGAAGAACGGGCAAGAAACTTTAGCGTTGCTCTTTGGTCAGGGTTTGGTCTAGCACGCTGCCTTTATGCGGATTGGTTGACTGCACCTACCTTCTAAATTCTTATTTAGAATTTTCGAGACTCCTCACGATGTTTTCCTTCACCGTTTTAAGCAAGCAATAATTAAAAATGGGTTGGGTTTTTATAATATTTTTTTTTATTTAAAATACAAATCGGGCGAAACATTAATTAACAGGAATTTAAGTAAAATCTTCCTGATTTAAAAAGTCAATATTAATACATGGGTTTGCTGTACGGGCCCACCTGACGCAGCAAAACACTCACGCTTTGCCGGTTTTATTATGGAAAATGTTTTGTTTCAATTCTGTCGAATGAAAATAACCAAAAAAACTTGTTAACCTAACGACAAGATATACTTAGTTAGTGCGACTTCATTTATCTCGCTGTATTTTTTCAGGAATCGTTGTAGGGACATTTTATTGCATAGTTTAAATTCAATAGGTCGTAGAAATATTGAATAACTTTTTATAGTGGTGGATTAAGTTTGATATTATTGACAAGTATAAATTATAATTGCATAAATTAATACTTGCTATTATATACCATTATATTAATATTTTAATATGGGATATATAATATAATCTTAAACTTAGAACCACGAAGGGCGCCACCAGGCGGTGCGAGAGGACAGTAAAAAAAAATTGGGAACACCGTTATTTTTTTTGTATTTGCACAATCAATTAAATTATTTCAATAGATATTTACGTTTCATAAGATATATTAGTTCTATTGCTTATGAAATAATTTAATACATTGTCGAATACTTGGTTAATTATTTCTGAGCTTCATATCATTTTAATAATATATTTCATTCGTATCAAAGCTCTGGCTAGTTACTGTGTTTACCTATATATATCACTTGCTTTAAAGGTGATGAAGAAAATCGTAAGGAAACCTACATACCTGAGAATTCTCCGTAATTTCAAAGGTATGTGAAATGTCTACCCATTGGCCAGCTTGGTGGACTATGACCTAACGTCTCTCATTAGTAGAGGAGACCTGTGCCCATCAGTGAGATAGTGTTTAATACAGAACTGGTATTATAATGCTCATGATACTAAGTTGTTACTTAACTAAACTTAAGAGTATTAGACATCAACGCGAGCCTAATATCTACTCTATAGTTAGTTATTTTTAATTTAATTTTTTTACTTATTCTTTATAGACGTAAATTAATACGTCTGTCAAAAATGTTAGAGGTATTCTCATATGACCTTACATGTATGATGGGGGACAGTAATACAACCGGTGCATCTACTTTCCGTTAGCTCAAAATTTGAATCAACCCTAAGAATATTCATATGAACGTTACCAGTAGAATAATAAACACTTCTTGTAAGAAAACCTTACTATTTTTTTAACCAAAATAGCCGACAGGTGTTCCTTTAGTTATAAATAGTATTATGAACGCCCATTGCAAAATTAAGAGTAATCATTTTGAAGCATTTATTTCTGTTGCTATGTTGCACTAGTGCGTCAAATAGCCCAA
Organism: Laothoe populi; assembly: GCA_905220505.1. NCBI lineage: Eukaryota > Metazoa > Arthropoda > Insecta > Lepidoptera > Sphingidae > Laothoe > Laothoe populi. The sequence goes on along the minus strand of HG992151.1, from coordinate 5,271,828 downwards.
ATTATATTTGGAAGTTGGTTTAATTTGGATTTTCGTCAGATGAAGAAAACCGAAAATTTAAAAATATCTCGTTGGTTTCGGGAAATTTTATTGATTTGCGGGAACCGTTGTATCTTCCATTAAGCTATGTAGTGTTGTTTATTAAAAGATAAATCAATAACGAATATCAGTTTAATGAATACGTGTCTATAACACCAATGGGAATTGGCCTATAATTATCGATAATCGATATCCAATTATTGAACAATTCCAGAGAAAACAATGTAAAAACGAACACAATGAACCATAGAAATTGATTAAAATAGACATCGCAAGTACTTCAATCTATATGAAACCAACTGTGTCACATTTTCAATACCTACTGTTAAGCTACATAAGTGATGAAAAATTTACAGTTTTACTGTCATGTTGAACGCAAATTAAATCTTTTAAGTTATATATAGGCCGCTAGGCCATTAGAGATTCTTCTAGTATTATCTTTATGATATACTATAGGTATACTGTATACAATCCATGGATGCATCTTAAGCTATTACACCTTTCTATATTTTATATGAAACGTGCATTTTTCCGGGATAAAAAGATGTCATTTTCTAATCCCTAAACTACCACGATGCAAAAAATCATGTCAATCCCTTGCTATGTGAAAAACTAAACTATTCCACGGGAACTTTACATATTTCCGGGATAAAAAGTATTCCAGACTATAATCTAGCTATGTGCCAAATTTCAACCAAATCCGTCCAGCCGTTGTAGCGTGATTGAGTAACAAACATCCATCCATCCAAACATTCGCATTTAGTAGGAATAATAAAATACGCATTTGCAAGGTACTGTCCTGAATTTCATACTCCATCTCATCACGTGAAGTAGGTAGATTGCAGTACCTATTTAGATCTATGTCTATAAATGCCACCTTAAATAACAAATGGCCACCCACAGGTGACATCCCGCTCCATATATATTGTTGTTTACGACATTTGCATTGTGAATGCGGTTTATTGTCCAATACTGAGCCCACTACTAAACACTGTAAATAAAGTGGTACAAACTGTGTTATAACAGTCGATATGGATTTTAAATATGGAACATAGAATTACTCAGCATTTTTAAAGACATTTGAGATGGCGAGAATTGAGGTTCAATGCGTATCGCGTATACTTGGCATTCACCGATGGCTTTTGTCTTTACAAGATTTCAGAATAATTCTATGAGTATCTTATAAACTTGCAAGTCAAAAAAAATTACTTAAAATAACAAGAAATTCTATTCAAAGAATTAATTGAAAAATGTATGTTAAATATGGAGTTATTGCGAATCATTTTATTTCTTATAGAATTGTTTTAATGTATGTTGTTATTATAATAATTTAGGTAAAAATTATTTAGGTAATTTAGAAAAAAAAAATGATAATGCAGTAAATGAATGAAGTGATGGTGATAACTGAAACGTCGTGTTTTGCTTCATTAGTAAAAAAATATGACTGAAGTTAAGGTGATTTTGGGATATTTTTATGAACGCAGCAATACTGCTGCCATCATACAGGTCTTCTGTAAAACCATCTTCTCCCACTCCAATTAAGTTTAATCGTTAAAAAAGTTGGCGATAAATTAATAACTTATAAGGTATTGCGACTAATAGTTATTAACGTCTCGACGACGCGAATTCAAACGTTTAAGGAACGCAGGTGTTTGCGATGAAATTAATATTGTGTTGTAAGCGCTATATGTTACAGATAGAGTATGAAACTTGGTGATTTACGATGTTTCTATTTTTATAAATCCAACGATTATTGAAAAAATAATAATATTTTTCAATAATATATATTCGAAGGCTTACAGATAATAATATATTGTTAAAGCATCATGTTTGTTATCTCCATTGATTTTAATAAGCGATTTTGAATGTAAAATAATTTATAAATAGCCCGTGTTCATTTCATAATTTTCACATTGCTAGCCTAAATTTTTTATTATAAGTAATTTTATGTTTCTGGAAGCGCTTAATTCAAGCGACACTTGTCGCAATAAAAGAAATATTTAAATTAAACTAAAATAAATATTACATTTCAATCGTGTCAAAAGTAACGCGACTAGTAATAATTGATCACTCGCATGTTTATTTATAGTCGTATTTGCCATCTTTTGAAAATAGAAGGTAGAGAATTAATTAAACTGCATCAATATAAATTAAAACACGAATAATAGTACCCGTTGATTGTTGATAGCAGCGATAGCCTAGTTGGTTGCGATACGGACTGTCAAGACGAAAGTCGTAGGTTCGAAACCCAAGTGGCATACACCTCTGACTTTTCTAAAGTTATGTGTGTATTAAAATGTTAATTATCGCTTGCTTTAACGGTGAAGGAAAACATCGTGAGGAAACCTGCATATCTGAGAGTTTTTCGAAGGTATGAGAAGTCTGCCAACCCGCATTAGGCCAGCGTGGTGGACTAAGGCCTAACCCCTCTCATTAGTAGAGGAGGCCCGTGCCCCGTAGTGGGACAGTGTTTAATACAGGGCTAGTATTATTATTATTTATTAAAGAAAATCCAATATGATGATTTCTGTATCCTGAAAAAAAAACATGAGTTAAGCTAATGTTTTTAGATAGGACGACAGTTTAAAATTAATAATTATCTAAGCATTTATCGATGTATAATGTCACAACATGAAATGGATACATAATTTTTGAAACAAAATTGATCATATTGAACATCATTTCTTTGCATATCCACTTGCAAGCGCTACATTTAAAGTAAACATGTAATAACGCTTAGTCTAAGAATGTAATGCTATGGAATAAGATTATTAAATGTTATAAGGTGTACCGATAATAACCAGGATAATTAGACCCATTACACACAGAAACAGATCTTAAATTAAATAAATTAATCAGGTTATACTGGATATATTTTTATTTTATTGGCCATAATATAACCTCATTGCAGTTTTGACATTGTTTAGATCCTGGGTTAAAATCCTATGTCGGGTAAACAATTTGCCCTTTAGATGTCTAGTCGAAAACTGCATACGAGTTACTCGGGACTGAAATTTCGGTCCCATATAGTAGGCTCACTTATCACATAGTAAGAGAGTGAGGAAATAAGCTTAGCAAACAGTGGCCCTAACTGGGTATTAAACCTATGTTTAACTTTCAACATTAGTATAAAAATAAATACATCCAATAGCCACACACATAGTTTTGATCCCACACTATGTAAAACCTGCATCATGGGTACCCAGAACTACGAGGGAATACGGTCCTAAAATCCCCAGACCCAAAACAAATATCTGTCACATTATCACAAAGGAAACACAAAAATAAGCTCGCCATTATAATTTTAAATATTGATATGAGCGAAATTGGTTGAGAAGTGAGAACCTCTCACTATATCCCTTGGAAGCGCGAACCTTCTTCTTCTTTGTTTGATGGCGACGAGCTTAACTAAGAAGCTATTCCACCATTGTCAAGTTAGTCAGTTTTTTGTTCGCTATTTTAGTTGTCAGTAGGAATTTCAACATTCAAGTATTTATTTGATTCTGCTCGTCAATGCGACAGGACACACACGTGCCCGGCCAGAGGCTTACATATTAGAGGTTATCCTCCAATATGAGAACCTCCGACCGAACACGCGCGCACCCCAACACATTGACGAGCAGAATTAATCCGCACGAACCTTACTAGCCATTCTAGGAGGTGACGTCATGATTCATATCCTATATCCTTCTCTGACATTTGACAACTACCCCTCCACCAGATTTGATTGACTTCTACACTATTAATTTGAGCGGCATTATAAATTTCTTTTGATATTTATACGAACAAATATTGACTAAAATAATTCCAAATTTCGTGACTAGCCCATCGTACCTTTACCTCCTTTAGTGATAAGATCACAAACTTATGGTTCATGTTCCTGATGGTATCATTAGCCGCAATACTATTACTAGTTGCATTTAATTTATTTGTCATGTTAAACACCTTTTCGCGATGTTATTTGCAATAAGTATTACAATGCACGCAAAGTTCAATATGCATGGTAGTGTATTGCAATATAACCGTCCCCTAGCATATATAATTTATCGTAATTATCATAAGTTATTGTTATAATTTTTAATTATACATAAATTTATGTGTCTATGTTATATCTAATTTCTACCATAGATAAGTAAATGAAAAGAAATAGCGATGTGTTTCTTGGATTTTTTGTTATCAACTAAGTTTTACCTATGCATTTATTAATAATTAATTATAAATAAATAGTTAGTGATGTGTGTGAAATTGATGTTATCTAAACCTTTCAGTAGTTTCCAGAAATACTTTGCTAGAATAAAAACATTTTCAGTAAGTACAAAATAAAAAAATCATAGAAATTTATAAATCAAAAGTGTACGGTTCTCGAGGGATAGATTTGTTTTTCACAGAGCAAGGGATCGATATAATTTTTTGCATAGTGATAGTTTAGGGGTCAGAGAGTGAATGAGATTGGTTACTTTTTATCAATCGTTGCAATGGGATAGCCAAATATAGAAAGATGTAAAAGCATAAGTGTCTCCATGGATTTAATACCATTTGTTACAAAAATAACTATCATGCGGGCAGAGCTGGGGGCAACAGCTAGTTTTATATATGTGATATACTATACAGACGCAGTGATATTTCTGTGTAAAAATATTTTGTTATTGCGTTGTACCACATGTCTATCCCAGATTAAAATATACTACGATTGCTAATGAACTCAGTTACCAAAACTAATTTACTACCATTATTTTTTTCAATCACCTCAGTGCACTTTATTGATTATAACAATAATTTTCTGTTGATCGTAAGCATTCAAAATTCTCAGCATTACACGAGTACCTTCTAGGAAACGCATTGGCCAATACATTTTAATTAATTGCTGCCTCTATCATCCAATTCTAGTGTATTAATTAATATGGATTATAAGAATTCTTGTACTCAGTCAAGCTTTCTACGAATCAAATTATAATTAATGTAGAATGTAGAAACTATTTAAAGCCAATTAATTGGATATGAGTTGTATTTAAACTGCATTGTGTTAAAATTGCCTGCCTCGGTGGCGCAAATGTAATTACGCATGCGTTACAACAGCTATGCTGAGGTCTCGGGTTCGATCCCCGGGCCGGGTAAAGTGATATTGGGGTTTCTTATTTAAAAATAATCAGTATCAGCCCGGAGTCTGGAATTGTGCTAGGTATGGCGATAGGCTTACCCCCTGTCACGTTATGGGACCGTAACAAATTCTGTGAAAAGTGGGTGTTCTGGTTACACCTCGGCCTACTTTTACGTTTTTTAGTGACCGCACTGTACCTGATGGTAAGCGCAGTGCAAAAAAATAATAATAATATTAATAATAATATTGTTGTTAAAACATATTTTATTTATATCTACAAATAACTTACGATTATCTTTATCAGCTTTTAACTTAATTACCCTAAGTTCATACCTAACTTCCTTATGCACTTAATTATAAAAATGCGTTACACTAACCAGAAGCATTGTTTGAGTACATAAAATAATGAACAATATTTATGATAGCTTTTGTTCACGAACATCTTAAGCAAGCACTGACTTAGCTAAAGTGCAAACAAATAAACTTTACAAAACTGGGTCGCATGTCTCCACCGCTGTAGACTGCCCCCAAATAAATCTATTTTAAAAGACTCGTTAACTATCACTTTATAATTTACAGTCAACATGAAAACATTCTAAAAATGCCAAACATCCGTAACGTAATTTAAAAAACAAACCTTTTGATATTCAGAAATCTCGACTCTAAATAAAGTGCTGATAGCTTAACAAATGACTTATGTTTCTGGAATTTAAAGTAATAATGTAGAGTCAAGACAACTTGCACCTACTCTCGTGGTAATAAAGTTGATAATTGGACACAGTTTAGCATGTCCAAGTGGAGGGTGACATGGATATAAAAGGATTTAAAAGTGAGAGTTATCACGACGAGCCATTTGGAGCGCACGCGCGGTCTCAGAACAAAAAAAGGAAAAGGCGCACACTCGTAAAAATAATCCTGTCTGGTCAATACTTGATGTGACGACTCCTGTCCTATTTACCACTCCTGATAACAATTGAAAGGATTTAAGGATAATCATTTCGAATATATCGGATGTAGTGTTTACTAAAATTGTGTAGCGTTAGTCATTATACACAAAATAATACCATGTGTTGTTTACATCTACATACATATTCACGCCTGTAATCCCCGATGGTGTAGGCAGAGGTGTAACCAGTACACTCACTTTTCGGAGAAGTCGGTCCCAGAATGTGATAGGGGGCGAGCCTATCGCGAGGGGTACCGGGTACAGATTCCAGACTCCGGGCTGATACTGAGAATTTCTAGATAGAAAACCCCAATATCACTTTACCCGACCCGGGGATCGAACCCGAGACCTCAGCACAGCGGTTGTAACGCTTGCGCAATTACAACTGCGCCACCAAGGCAGCCTAGAATTCTGACTGACAAGATTCGACATTAACAGATAAAAAAGTATAATAAAACAAACAGCTCTGTGGGTAATTTGCTAGCTAATGACCCGGCTTATCTTACTAATTAAAATCCTATTTGGCACAAGCAAGCGCACTTTTGCGTTGACTCGAAAGATCGCTATCTTACGATTGTTTTTTGCTGTCTCATGCAATTGTACATGTGCACTTAGTAGGTAATTAAAGATCGTAAGTGTTGTTTGCTTTGATGGTTTTCATATAATAATGACCATACCATGTCTGGTGGTAGGATATTCATATCCGCCCGGATAGCGACCACCGTACACAGGTTATAAAACCCGCTATAGGCACACGCAAGTGTGTCGCGCTCCGGGATCAGCCAGTGTGCATCCTGTTTTTGTCAGAGGTCTAGAGTTAGGATACGATCCTGACCGCTTTGCGCCTTTCTAAGTACTCTGACACTAGACTTTCGACCGCTTCTTCACCTTTTTGCCCATGGCGTAGTGTAAAGAAGCAGGCCAGCATGATTGCGTTGAGTAGCGGGGGATAGATTGTCTCTCGCTACTCGATACTATAATTGGACGGCACGGCGGTTACCATCAGGTGCAGTGTGGTCACTTCGGCGTGCCAGGGTAAAAAAATACCAAGCAAGTAGTAATTAAAAATGAATACATAAGTAACTTCGAAAAGTCTGAGGTGGCATGAATGGCATCATTTGGGCTGGTTTCGAACTGGCGTCTTTTGTTTCGGCAATCTTCGAAATATTTTCATCTAGCGCTGCTATTTACCCTAATCTGTATATATAAAAGAAGAAACTGACTGACTGACTGACTGACTGATCGATCAACGCACAGCCAAAACGGCTGGGGATAGAGACTTTAAATTTTGACAGTAGGTACATTTTATGATATAGGCATCCACTAAGGGAGGGTTTTTGGAAATACCACCCCTAAGGGGGTAAAATAGGGGATGATAGTTTGTATGAAAATCCGTCATTTATGAAGTTAAATTCATGTTTTTTTTTATTTGGCCTTTTAGTTAAATATTCAATACAAATCAAATCATTTATTTCGAAATGTACAACAGGTGTTATGTTTAAGGCTAGTTCTACACATTTTACTTAAAAAGTATACAAAATATTACGATATTATAATTGATTACAACCTGACTACCGGCTCTAATGCCGTGTTCTTTCAACCATAGTCAACTTTAACTATTTTTAAAGTTTTTTTATAGCCAAATATATGATTATTGTTCCAGTAATAGACATGATATTTCACTATTTATGTTTAATAAATCATTATGGTAAAACATAATGGTTATTTTAACATATGTATGTTTGCGTGAGCTTATTTGCATGTAATATGTACAAACTCATCTTGGATTCAAAGCAAGACAAGAATAGGCCGTATTTACTAATCTATAATCTATCTATACATAGTGGTCAAAAATAACAAATAAGAAAATAATTTCTTATTTCCATAATAAGTGTAGTGATATTTATATATAACTACACTTAATCTCTAATTAAGAGAAAGTGTAGTGAACGTTACAATAACGTTACATTAATCTATGAAATAGACTTAAACAACAGTCAACCTTGACTATAGTTTAAACAACTGCCTAATCATTTTATGTGGTAACACAATACGTATGGCGTTATGGGGATGAACAAAAAGGGTTGTCATGTGTCATGCGTTTATCACCACATTCTAAATTGATTTTTATTATAGGTCTGCGACTTGGGGTGCGTTGGTAATAGATAATGAAGCTTGACATTATACGTGTTATTATTCAATGGTTTGTGTTTTCCATTATAATTTATGGTTATTATTTTGTCGTTGACGATTGTTTATAAATATGTATTGTATTGTAATATGTATGTAAAAAGCAGCGATAGCCTAGTTGGTTGCGGTACGGACTGTCAAGACGAAAGTCGTATGTTCGAAACCCAAATGGCATACACCTCTGACTTTTCTAAAGTTACGTGTGTATTAAATGTTAATTATCGCCTGCTTAAACGGTGAAGAAAAACATCGTGAGGAAACCTGAGAATTCTCATAAGAATTTCTGGACAAGGTATGTGAAGTCTACCAACACGCATTGGGCCAGCGTGGTAGACTAAGGGCTAACCCCTCTCATTAGTAGAGAAGGCCCGTGCCCAGCAGTGGGACAATGTTTACAGGGTGTTGTATTTAATACAATAATAATAATATAATTATACTAGCTCTGTATTAAACATGCGGGTTGGTAGACTTCCCATACCTTCGAAACTCTTATGAGAGTTTTTAGGTGTGCAGGTTTCAGGATGTTTTCCTTCACCATTAAAGCAAGCGATAATAAAGAATTAATACACACGTAACTTTAGAAAAACAGAGGTGTATGCAGTTTGGGTTTCGAACATACGACTTTTGTCTTGAAAGTCCGTAGGGCAACCAATTAGGTTATAGCTGCGGTATTAATATAGTATCTAATAATAATTTTCCGTTTATAAAAACTAGAATATCGCCTCTCCTCGCTATAGCCATGATACTGGGTAACACAATGGGTAAAAACTGTGGGATCAATTGCACGCAATGAGTTTATTATTCATGTATCAATTTATTAGTACCTATCGAAGTAATTAGTGCCGTCTGCTAATTATACTACAAGCTTTATTGTGGAATTATGTAAATAAATAAAAAAAAAGTCATTTTTTAAATATTGTCTCGATATCGCAGTAATGCGTGCGAGGTACGACTGCGTATTGATTTTTTTTATCGAGAAATACTTAGCTAGGTGTCTGCAATTATGTCAGGTGGTAGATTCACACCGTATCACATCATGTGACGGTAAGAAGCTCGGCGAAATGTTGGTGTACTGGTTACACCTTTGTCTATCCCTTCCGGGAATACACGCGTGAGTGCATATGTATATGATACTAGCCCTGTATTAAACATTTTCCCACTGCTGCGCATGGGCCTCCTCTGCTACTGAGAGGGGTTAGGCCTTAATCCACCACGCTGGCCCAATGCGGTTTGGTAGACTTAACATACCTTCGAAATTCTTATGGGAATTCTCTGGTATGCAGGTTTCTTCACGATGTTTTCAGCCTTGTGAACTTCCATAATGCGATAATTAACATTAAATACACACGTAACTTTAGAAAAGTTAGAGGTATATGCCATTTGGGTTTCGAACATTTGACTTTCGTCTTGACAGTCCGTACCGCAACCAACTAGGCTATCGCGGCTTTACTAATCGCTTTTTGCTATGCATGTGTATATATGTGAATTAAAATTACTAATAGCATACTTTTATAATGATTACTATAATCGTAATCTCGATTAGATTAACTGAAATCTAGATAACAACTGTTTCTCGCGTCAATGAACTTGACTGTTTTACCGAGGTTCATTCTATACATAAGGTTGCCTCGGAATTGGTTTCGGATGACCGTAATACCGGGTTTTTGAAAATTACCTAGACTTGTTTTTAGGATATCATAGCACTTATTTAGGAATATGAAACATGGAAATAGAAACAGTAGTTGAAATAAAACTAATTTTACGGATTTTATCGCGGTTGATTTTACTTTTTTTACACGATGTTTCGAAGTTACATTCAGAGTTGTATTGTCTTCACGAAAGTATAGTGTGATGTTTCTACCCTCCATGTAGTTGATTTTAAATTTTACTTGCTGTAGTCCGATCTACACAGAAAGAGTTCACAATGTCTTGAGGTCGAGCAGTTGGTCCTTTGGGTTCCGATTTAATTAATTGTTAATTAGATCCCAGGCTGGTGCTGGTTTCCAACCATCTTCTATATTGAAATTTCGATGTTTTTATTTCAATAGCCTCGCGAATCATCCTAGGCAGGAATCGGTGTGTACGCTAGGCGCACAATTTTTGTATTTATATCTCTTTAATTTGAAACGCAATTTCACTAAATATTAATAAAATCATCACAATATAATTATTGTCATATCTACACCTTCAACAGACAGCAGAATATTTATATACTTTAATTACCAACTTGAAATACTATCTCGTACTTTATATAATGAAACAATTTGTACTTATAACATTGTAGGTAAAGAACTTAAATTATGTTGTAAACATACAAAAATAAACGAAACTCACAAGAAAAACGTCGTAGCACTTTTTGTATTATCCCATTTAATTGGTCGCGTAAATTCTGCAACTAAATTCAACAGCGGTGGATGAACAATGTTTCTCACAAATTCTCAAGAAAGCAACGTGTTCGGAACAATATTTTTTCGCATTAAGCTCGATTCACATGTCGCATTTGTTGCAGCTGGTGTAGCATTTTATTTATATATTGGTTATTTTTTGCATATCTATGTGTGAGTGAACTTTTCTGTGTGTAATATGTACAAACTTATTTCGGGCTAAAAGCAAGATTGAGTAATGTTTATATCATAAATACGTTGTGCTGAAAAATTATACATAAAGAAAATAAATAAATAGATACACCCAACGGTCACACACATAGTCCACGCTAGCTGTTGATGTGTATGAGTGGGCCTTACAGCATGATGACCAACGTCATGGCTTTTCCCAATTTTTTAAATTTTGTTTATGTTTTAAACTTTTTTGAGATTATTTTTCGTTACTGTGTAAGTTGGTCCCGTCTTCTTGAGGAAAATGGACTAAAACTGTATTTCAAGAACTTTAACGAAACTCCTTTTAAATACACGGTTCCTGTAGGATACAATTATTATCCAATATAATAAAAGTAGCCTAAATTTCAACCAGATGCGTTCAGCCGCTCTGGCGTGATTGAGTAACAAACATCCACGAATCCAAACATTTGCATTTATAATAATAACAGGATTATTTCAATCAATCCCGAACTCCATATTTATCACTGAATCAATTTTCCGCCGATGTGAAACTAGCTTAACGCCCTTCCGAAAACTGTGTTCACGACAGCTAATTAGTTTAACATTAAGCCACACGCAGCGACCCATCCACTGGGCAAATGGGTTTTTTACCGAGTGCTACTGCCAAATTGCCCCGCCATGGAATTGAACTATCCACGAGTATTAAAATCACATTAGTTGACGCTTACTGGCCGGTTACCGTGGACTATTAGCGTGCGCCTTCTGTGTCATCGAATTATGTGTTTTGCCAGCTTGTTACCGTTCAGAAACGTGGTAGTAGTTGAAAACAATCAGGTAAGTAGTGTTTAGGTTTTTTTACATGCATACTGTACATTTAGCTCATTTTTACTAATGTATAATGTATAACGGTAGGCAGCGGGTTTGCTGTGCCCTGGCATTGCAGAAGTCTATGGGCGGCGGTGACTACTTACCATCACCACCAGGTGGCCCGTCTGCTCGTCTGCCTATCAAGGCACTAAAAAAAAAAAAAATGCGTCATTACACACTGCAATATGACGTAGCCGTTATAGGACAAAAGAAGATATGGAGCAGACTAGCATTATATCTAAATCCTACTACTCCTAATACTAATATGTTTGGTTGAAATTTCTCACAGAGATGGATTATAGTCTGGAATAGCACATAGGCTACTTTTTATCCCGGAATAATGTATAGTTCCGTGGGATAGCAAAATAAAGAAAGGTGTAGGTAATCTTACGCCTTAAGGCTGAGGCTGCCTGAGGCCTAAAATGTCTCCATTGTTTATCTTATCTTTCAAAAATAACCTCCACGCGGGCGGAGCTGCGAGCAACATCTAGTTATAAATATAGAGGTCCAACTTCAGCTCAGATAAAACCGCAGGACAATTCCATTCAAGAATAGTCCATCTTTGAAGGGGTGAGGGTGGTGAGGGTTAGGTACAAAGTGTTGAGTATGGTATTGGTATTGTAGTGTTGGTCGATTCTGTTGTATCAGATGCTAATGCTAATTAATATTATGTTGGCTGCCATTCAAGCCATTTGCCGTTGAAAGGCAGATGAGGCAATGGCCTCCTCGCCTCCAAGTCAGATGTCTCCCAACAAATCTGCTTATAGTCTGGCGACTGATCCTAGATAAAAAGTAAAAAAAAAAATTTTGGCTGCCAGTTAAAACGTTTATTTGCTATCGCTAATCTCAAACGGTGATACGTTATTTCGATCTGTACTACATTATATTCAATCATTCTATCTAATATCTTTATCATTGCTCAATATTTGTAATTTCAACAACACTATTTGCTCGATACATTACGATAATCACATCCAATATAAAAATGGTTTGGTTAGAAATACTATCGTCAATAAATGAAGCCATACAATTTGTTTAACGTTACCTGATCGTTGTAACCACAAAGTTTCTTAGCTATACGCAAGTACAGTTGGACACAAAATACATATAAACATTTTTATTATAAGAGATACGTAGGTTTTATTCAATTTTAGTAATAATAACAGTATGGACTATAATGGACTAAGGCCTAACCCCTCTCATTAGTAGAGGAGGCCCGTGCCCAGCAGTGGGACAATGTTTAATACAGGGCTAGTATTATTATTAATAATAACAGTAGTATTATTTAGTATATTAGTAGTATTAACCTATTCTGGTAATATACTATACTATACATAAAGATTTTTTCAATTCTATCTATTATTTTTTATACTATTCTGTTATCAGATATGTAGATTTAAGCCTATTCTAGTATTGTACTTGAATTCACCTGTTTTAGTGATTTACCACGTAAATAAAGTTTTTAAACTAAGTTTGGCTGATTGGAACTCAAGCGCATCTTTCCAAATATAAAAACATAGGCCTATAATTTTTGTGTAATACCAAGATTATGTAACAAAAACGTATTACTGTGAATTAAGATAAATTAAAAAAATATATATTAAGTTGTCAACTCCTTCCTATACTTACTTGATCTAAGACTCTCAGTTATTTCATCCACAGAATAGTTTAACGTATTTTTTATTTACTCTGGCTCTGCAAAGTGACCACATTGCACCTGTTGGTAAGCGCAGTGCCGTCCAATTAGAGTATTAAGTAGCGAGAGACAATCTATCCCTCGCTACTCAACACAATCATGCCGACCTGTAGCTCCTTCATACTACGCCATGGGTCAAGAAGGTCAACAAGCGGTCGAGGGCCTAGTGTCGGAGTACTCCGAAGGCCGCTACATGGCCAAACATCGTACTCCAATTCTAAACCCCCGACAATAACCGTTACAGTATTTGTATATACCGTGGCTGACTGTACTTATTGTTATCAACTATATTATATGTGATTATTACTTGACATTATTGGATTAATGTTCAGCCGAAATTGCTCAATAGCGCCACGGCACGGTCGTTAACAGTAATGTTACTTCACTGAAAGTTACAATCAAATTATTGCCTTGATTGATGTCTTCATACATAACGATACCATAATCGCATTGTATGCGTGAGTTAAAAATAATCGATTCTAGACTTATTTGATATCGATTTTGAAGTTGTCTAAATATTTTATTACCAATGTTAATTATTTGTTTATTTTAGAGAAGGAAATACACTAGTAGAATAAGTAACACATAAAGGAAAAAAAACAAAGTTCGTAAGATAATAACTGTTCCCCGTAAACAGGCATCCACAAATGATAATGAGTTGCTTACATTAGGTACTTGCAAGTTTATATTAAAATAGTTTATACATGTACACTCACGCCTGTAATCCGCGAATGCGTAGGCAGAGGTGTAACCAGTACACCCACTTATAAAATCTGTATATATAAAAGAAGAAGCTGACTGACTGACTGACTGACTGACTGACTGACTGACTGATCGATCAACGCACAGCCTAAACGGCTGGGGTTAGAGACTTGAAATTTTGACAGTAGGTACCTTTTATCACGTAGGCATCCACTAAGGAAGGGTTTTTGGAAATACCACCCCTAAGGGGGTAAAATAGGGGATGAAAGTTTGTATGAAAATCCGTCATTTTTGAAGTTAAATTCATGAAATTTAGTATTTGGCATTTTAGTTAAAAATAAAAAATATATGTTTCAGGATTTTTGGAAATTCCGCCCCTGAGGGGATAAAATAGGGAATGAAAGTTTGTATGAAAATCCGTCATTTTTAAGTTAACGCATGAATATTGGTATTTTGTATTGTATACTTTTTCTCCCAAACATGACCTCCACGCGGGCGGAGCCGCGAGCAACAGCTAGTAGTTTATAATAACAAATAAGACATGAGTATGACATGGTGTTAAAGTAATGTAATAGGTTAGGTATTTTGTTATCCTGTTTTTAGTGTCGTTTAGTTAGAGTATCAAGTAAAGGACCCAATTATACCAAATGTGACTTAATTTTTTTTAAATGAGTACATTTTATCATAAAATATATTTAGAGCAAGAGATTGAGGTGGATCATTGTACTGTTGTATTATTCGTTTAATAGCTGAAAACTTATAAGTAAAGTTTTTTAATTCATAAAAAGTACACCGACTTCAATAAAAAACAAATTATGCGTCACTATAAAATTTGAGGGTTTCCCTTCATTTCTCTGAGATTCCGTTATCAGATCCTGACTTGGTGCCAATGGGACCACCTGGGAAGTATACACTTTTAAACAAAAAAAGAATTTCTCGAATCGGTCCAGGCGTCTTCGAGTAATCGGGTAACGTACATAAAAAAAGAAAGATTCCGATGAATTGTTAACCTTCTACTTTTTTGAAGTCGGTTAATAAAGAGATTCAAGATATTACCTGCTGTCTATATGCTTACACTTATTAGTAACGGTAGACAGCGGCTTTGTTGTACCCTGGCATTGCAGAAGCAATGGGTGGCGGTGACTGCTTAACATCAGGTAGCCCGTCTGCTTGTCTGCCTATCCAGGCACTAAATAAAATGTTTTGGAATGTAGTCATTGTTTTTACGCGAACAGACACACGCAGTACCCTATACTAGGTGAAACCTGTGTCATGGATACCAAGAACTACGAGGGACTACGGTCCCACAACACCCAGAACCGAAACAAGTGTCTTGTTGACAACACAAACTATTGTCTTGGTGCGGGCATCGAACCCGCGGTCTTTCGCTTCAGCTACTCGCAAGATGCGCCATGGAGGCGGTAAATATGACGAAGATTAAGTACTTAAATTTTTTTTTAATTCATAAAAAGGACACCGACTTCAATGAAAAACAAATTATGCGTCTCTATAACATTTGGGGGTTTCCCTTGATTTTTCTGAGATTCCATCATCAGATCCTGACTTGGTGCCAATGGGACCACCTGGGAAGTATACCCTTTTAAACAAAAAAAGAATTTATCGAATCGCTCCAGCCGTCTTCGAGTAATCGGGTAACATACATAAAAAAAAAGATTCCGACGAATTGTTAACCTCCTCCTTTTTTTGAAGTCGGTTAATAAAAAATAATAGTGAATAATGAACTTCAATAAATGATTTACTCGAGAGAATGAACCTTTTGATTTATTCTGTATTTTTGTTATTTACGGACGATTAATTTCTACTAAAAGTGGTAAAATAATAGTTCAAAGTGAGCCTCCTCATCGCACTGAAAGCACTATTTTTATATAATCTGTTAGCCTTCGTGATGTTTCAGGGATTTTATGCAGTGAAAATAGATTTGTTTGAAAATCAATCGGTCACAGATATATTTTGCTAAAATTATAGACGATATTCGTTAGATATAAAACGAATTTTCTTCGTATTGTAAATATTCAAACAAATTTTATGGAACAAATTTGAAAATACCTCTATATTTTGAAGTTTCTATTCAATGGCAATAAAGTTTAAAGTCGATTTTGTTTACCAAAATCGATAGAAATGTTTGTGCAAATTTCGCGCTCCGATCGATTACCCTCAGCTAGCTTTATATTTTGAAGTCTATGAATCGATTTAAGCGCGACAATAAGTTTATGAAAAATTCAGTTATTTATTTAAATAACTGTTTTTTTTAGTTTCAATATTAAATATAAATAGAACCCTTCAGTAAATCCTGATATGCGGTTGTGTTAATGTGCACTGAGATGTGTAACAGTGATAATTAACCCAATTAATAAAGTGATAATCATAGTATTTATTTTAAAATATCCATCTTGGATAGTTTTATTGATGATGACAAACGCTCGTAAATTTTTTCCTAATAAATACTAATAGGTATAAATAAAGCCATTTTAAAAACATTACTTCAATTTATAAGCTAAATCTTAGTTTGTTATATATTATATACAGGCAAAAAGAAACATCACGGTAAGTTTTATACCTTATAAATCACCCAATTTGACACCAACTAAGCTGTGAATAAGTCATAGCTCACGAAGTTTTCGGAACCCCGTTAAACGTATTATACCGTGACATTCACTGCACTGTCTGTACATTTTTCGTTCACGAGGAATCAGTTCACGTCATCTCGAAACCAGTGAACACTACTCAACATCGCATATACCGTGATCCCCCTATTACTATTATGAAGAACTACAAATCTATATAAATAAAAATCAATGTAATTATGTTTGTCCTCTATGGACGTCTAAACTATTCATCCGATTATGATGAAACTTTAGTGAGTTGTTCTACAAACGCCCGCGAAAGTTCCTGGCCAAAAAAAATAAAAGATTATAGATGGCGCTGCAGAACATCAATTTAAATACCGTCCATGCGATCGCAATTTATCAAATTTCACAGTTATAAATGTTTATACTTTCGCTTACTGATCAAATTAAACTACTGGTTGAATGAAAAGACGAGCTACCGCTAGCTAGATGGTAAAGACGAGTAACAATACTACATGCACCAGGTTGAGTTACAAAGTACTAAATGCAGTACCTAGTACTGTGTAATTGTGCGCTCATTATCCCAAAATATGTATATAAGAAATTAAGTCTGCTAATGTCAATTTTTTTAAATGAATCTATCCTATTAGCCTATAATTTAATGCCTTTACAGGTTCAGTTAATAATATTGCCAGCGCTATAAATAAAAAATACTTTGGTTTTCATTAGTCGTCATCAATGTTTTTAATATTTTAAAGTGTGAATTCTTAGGTCGACTTGTCCTTGTTGGGGACACTTAGGCACCCTTTTACAGAATTACCATTTCGGTTAGGATTTCGTGGACAGTGCTGTTTTGATAATGGCTATATTAAATCTTATACTAGTTAATAATGACGTAATTTTCATGCTTGATAATACCGATTTAGTAAATTTTTTATCCCCAGATTTACTGAGGAGGCAAATGGACAATCTGTATTACCAACTCCTCTCTATATTTTTGTTTGATTAATTTACTTTAGAGTAATGGATATTTGCTCATTCCCAGAGTCTCGGCGAGTTACACTGCTTGGTGACAAAAAATGCATACCATTGTCGTTCCTGGCTCACATGGTCACAGTGTTGGCGGGATAGTCTTGAAGCAAAATCTTTGAAATCAGATCATTATAGTGCTTACATATTACTTCTTCACGATTAACTAGAAACAGCCGTACCCGCCTAAAACCTCATTTAGCCATCCTGCGAGTATGTGAAAAGACCACTACTAAAACATGTAAAATTTGCGTCTTATTTACTCCGCTGCATATCCACTCATCTGCTAGTTATACTGTTACCGAGTCAACAATGGCTATTAAAAAGTTATTCAGGACGAGCGTTTATATAAACATTAGTTTCAAATCTGATTCTTTTATGGAAAGAGTCGCAGTAACATCGTTAAGAGGTTAGATTTCGGCCCACTTCTAAGGAAATCGTTTTATAATTACATTTAGTTTTCTTCATGTGTATGTACATTATTCTATGTATATTATTTATTGACAGCCTCTTTGTATATATAATAACTTTTTGCCCTTTCATCAGCTAGTTGAGAAATGAAAGGTCGCGGGTTAATTTCCCGCATTGTCTCATGTTGTTCCCGATACCTATAACAATACATGATCTTAGTGTGAAGTCAGGGCTGCGTACATGAGATGGCTAGACAGGCGCCACGGGGCACCTACGTTCCGACTGACACAGGTATTAACGGACCATGGGGTGCGAAGTCAGGAAACCTCCACGTGGTGCACCCTGGGCAACGTCGGTCACGTTGACCGACGGCCGATATCCTGACAAAAGGTGGTTGATGGTTGTCGCTTGCTGCGGTGGCCTTCAATCAGAAGTCTGTGCTCATCTATCGAGCTACTCCCGGGTTCTATCTCGGGGGTGTCGACGGGTTCGGTGTGCGCTCACCCCGCCGCCGAGCGGGCAGTAGGGGGGAAGTTCTCTCTTGCTGCAACCGTCGTATATCGTAATCCGGTCAAAGGAGGTCTGTGGTCATGTCTCGCGCTCCGACCAGACCGAGGGTCTTGGCTTTACCGCCTGGGCCGCGAGGGAGAAATCCTCTATAAAAAGTTACCCCGAATCCCAAGCGGCGGCGCACCGCGAGGGGATGCATGGCCGATGGGTAGTTCGGTCGCTAGTGCGAACCCCGGCGGGGAACGTGCTGGACCCCGTGCAGTATATGCTTACCCAGCTACAGGGGGCTCTGGCTGGGTGGACCGAATATTTCCCCCATACTCGTGGGAACAACAATGATGTACTCAAATAAAACAAAAAACAAAAATGACGTTGTGGAGAACGATTCGATCTCTGGGGACGCTGGCGATCCCGGGAAGACGAATAAAGCTGGACCTAAGCCCAAAAAAGCTACTGCTGGGGCCACTTCGGCTCCCGAGGCCGGGACCAGTGGAGTAGTGACACGCTCAAAGAGGGCGCTAATAGCTCGTCAACAGGACGAGCTTACAAGCGATAGTGATGTCGAACCCGCATCCAAAGTATTGGCCGTGTCGGATAGCCCGACTGCGGTGTCTGATGCAGACACTACACCGATGGAGACGTCAGCACTATCGGCTGACGATCTGGACTGGCGTCTGCGGATATCGGCGATAATTCGGGACGTCACTCATAGGTCCCGGGGCCTCAATAGTACCGAGCAACGAAGGCTAAACCTCGCTGCCAAGGAGTTGCACGTGAGGGCCGAGGAGTCTGCCTCCGTAGTGGTAGCTAGGTTAGAAGCCGAGAAGGCGACAATGGCGCAGGAGATCGCACTTCTCAAGGCCTCCCTGGCTACCCAAGAGAAGGTGATGGGAGAGATGCTAGCGACTGTCCAATCACTTGGACAGTCACAGCCGGCGACCCAATCGGGGGCCACCTCATGTGAAGGCGACCGCTTCAAACAATTCGAGCGCCGCCTATTAAACATTTTTGACACGCGCTTGGAGGCAATCTACTTGAGGCTACCCCCGGAGCCCATCCTGCGGCCCTCCCTGGCTGCTGACAAGACCAAAGTTGCGCAGGCGCTGGTAGCTGTCGCTGGGCCTTCAAATGCCCAGCCTGTTGTCGTCGGTCCACCAGCCACTCTGAAGGGCAAGGGGAAGGGCAAGGGTAAAAGCAACACCCAGCCCGCCCCTAGTGACGCTCCCCGACCCATGCCTGTTTTTATGGACGGGTCGACAGTAGCGTCAACATCCACCGCGTCTCAACTTCCCCTCCAGCATAATTCCCGCAGAGGGGGCAAGAAGAACAAAAGAGGACGCGGCGCTTCTGTAGCCCAGCCGTCCACAGAGCCCCGCCCACTGCCACCCGCCCCTGCGACCATGGCAGAAGGGTGGAATGTGGTGGCGAAGAAGGGTAGGCGGGATCCCCAGCCCTTGCTGAGTGGTGCGGCTGCTGCTCCGACGCAGCGGCCCCAGCCGCAGCAGCGCCGGCCAGAGCCGCGTATACGCGTGCCCCGAAAGGCGGCCGTCACATTGACGGTGTCGCCTGCGGGGTTAGCAAGAGGCGTAACCTATGCGCAAGTCTTGCGGACGGTCCAGAGCAAGGTGGACCTGGGCGGCCTCGGCATTGCCGAGACAAGAGCGCGTCTTATGGCGACGGGCGGGTACCTATACGAGGTACCCGGCCCGGAATCGGAGGCGAGGGCTAACTCCCTTGCAGTTAAAATGAGGGATGTGTTTCGCGGGACGGAGCTCGAGGAAGACGTCAAGATCTCTCGCCCCGTGAAGACTGCGGAACTGCGCGTCTCTGGATTGGACGCATCGGCTGACCCAGAGATGGTTGCAACGGCCCTCGCAAAGGCTGGGGATTCCGATGTCGCAGATTTTAAGGTTGGGGAGATCCGCCCCGACCGGTCGGGCCTTGGTACGGCATGGGTGCGGTGTCCTGCCAGGGTCGCCGACAAAATATTGAAGTCGGGCCGAGTTCTGATCGGCTGGGTGGCGGCGCGTGTACAGCTCCTTGAGCCCAGGCCCATGCGGTGCTACCGTTGTCTGCACAGAGGACATGTGCGGATGCGGTGCACCGATGAGTGTGACCGAGGCGAACTATGCTATCGCTGCGGCATTGTGGGCCACAAGGCCAAGGGGTGCTCCGCGGAGCCGCACTGCGTAGTTTGCGCAGGTGTCGGTAAACCCGCTGGGCACCAGGTGGGCGCCAAGGCATGCGTCGCCTCCTCTCGCCCTCGCCGCGCTAATCGTGGTCGGGGGTCGGAGGTTGTGACCCAGCCGACAGCGGGCACCAGTAGAGAGCAGATGGAGATCGCCCATTAATATGGCGCAACGTTTCCTCCAGGCGAACATTAATCACTGCGCCAGGGCCCAGGACCTGCTAATCCAGAGCATGGCGCAGTGGTCGATACAAGTGGCTGTGGTCGCCGAGCCTTATTTTGTTCCCCCCAGGGAAGACTGGGCAGGGGACCTTAACGGTTTGGTGGCCGTCATCACTCGGGGCGCCGCCGGCTCCCCGCCCTTCGAAAAAGTAGCGAAGGGGTCGGGATGTGTGGCGGTTCTGTTGGGGGGGGTCTGGATTGTGGGTGTGTATTTCTCCCCCAATAGATCCCTGGCCGAGTTCGAGCACTTTCTCACTCGGCTGGGGGCCCTGGTGGTGCAAGGCAGTCAGCCTCGCCCCGTTCTCGTTGCCGGCGACTTCAACGCCAAGTCTCTGGCTTGGGGTTCGTCGGTCACCGGCAGGCGTGGCGAGGCCCTGGAGGAATGGGCGATCTCGGCCAACCTGGCCGTCGTGAATCGCGGGTCGGTTAACACGTGCGTGCGGCATAATGGCGGATCGGTGGTGGACGTCACGTTCGCCACCCCGGCTATTGCCCGCCGTGTCCGTGACTGGAGAGTTCTGGTGGATGAGGAGACGTTGTCGGATCACCGATATATTCGGTTCGACGTCGCCTTGTCCCCTAACCCCCAGTCCAGTGGAGGACCGACTGGCCCGCGGTCGGACGGCCCGCGTTGGTCGGTAAAACGCCTCGATGTTGAGGCCCTGAAGGAGGCCGCACTGGCCCAGGCGTGGCTCCCTGCACCGGAGGCACCGATGCAGGTCGAGCAGGAGGCGTCGTGGTTTGGGGCAGCGATGTCGCGCGTCTGTGACGCGGCCATGCCCCGAGTCCGACGTCTTCCTGAAAAGCGCCAGGTGTACTGGTGGTCGGCGGAACTTACGCGGTTACGTGTCTCCGCCGTTGCCGCCCTTCGTCGTCTCGCCAGACACCGTCGTCGTCGGATCCGTCTTCCCGGCGACGAGGACCAGGAGCGGCTGCTTCACGGCCTCCACAGGGAGGCTAAGAGAGCGCTGCGCGTGGCAATAACAAGGGCAAAGTCTGCAGCTCAGGAGGAGTTCCGGGGAACTCTCGATAACGACCCTTGGGGGCGTCCATATCGCGTGGCGATGAGACGGTATCGCCCCTGGGCGCCCCCACTGACTCAGAGTCTCCGGGGCGATCTAGTTGAAGAGGTCGTCGCAGCTTTGTTCCCTGTCACTGTGAATGTCACTCCCCCAGCGATGGCGTCACATACGTCGACGCCATCGTCGTTAAGTTCGGCAAGGGTTGTTTCGGAGGTTTCGCCCGAAGAATTTCGGGCGGTGGTGCTTCGGCTACGGGGCAAGAAGACGGCCCCGGGTCTCGACGGTATCCCCGGACGTGCATGGGTGTTAGCCGTCGAGCATCTGGGTACTAGGCTCCGTAGCCTATTCTCCGCGTGTCTGGAGCAGGGCCGTTTTCCGTCTCAGTGGAAAACTGGGAAATTGGTCCTGCTCAAGAAGGAGGGGCGGCCCGCAGAGTCGCCATCGGCCTACCGGCCCATCGTGTTGCTCGATGAGGTCTGCAAGCTCTTCGAGCGTATTGTTCACGCTCGCCTCGTCGAGCATCTTGAAGGGGTCGGGCCGGACCTGGCACAGTGCCAGTACGGGTTCCGGCAAGGCCGATCGACAATACACGCGATTTTGCGGGTCAAGGCACAAGCGGAGAATGCAGTGGCTCGGGGTGAAGTGGTGGTGGCGGTGTCTTTAGACATCGCCAATGCGTTTAATACCTTACCCTGGGCCTGCATAATGGAAGCACTGCGGTACCACGTGGTGCCACCGTATCTTCGGCGCCTGGTGCACTCGTATCTCTCAGATAGATACATAGTGTATCCGGGCGCCAACGGTTGGCACCGAAGAGCAATGGCCTGCGGTGTTCCACAGGGCTCAGTCTTGGGCCCTCTCTTGTGGAACATCGGCTACGATTGGGTGCTCCGTGGTACCAACCCCCGAGGTGTCGCTGTCGTCTGTTACGCGGACGACACACTAGTGACAGCGTCGGCCAGGTCTTTCCAGGAGGCCACCCTGCTCGCCTCGTTCGCAACCGAACAGGTGGTGGGCAGGATTCGGCGACTGGGCCTTAAGGTGGCCCTCAACAAAACCGAGGCCCTTTGTTTTCACAGGCCTCGGATACGGCCACCTTTTGGGTCCCACATAAGTGTGGAGGGGGTGCGGATTCCCATCGGCTGTAAAATTAAGTATTTGGGATTGATTCTGGACAGCCGGTGGGATTTCCGTGCCCATTTCAAGGAGTTGTCGCCGAAATTGGTGCGGGCGGCAGGCGCACTCGGACGCCTGCTGCCGAACCTGGAGGGACCTAATAGCCCTTGCCGAAGTCTATACGCTGGAGTCGTGCGGTCAATGGCCCTGTACGGATGTCCCGTATGGGCCGAGTCCCTGAACGCCCGCTGCGTCACCCTGCTGCGCAAACCGCAGCGTTTGGTGGCGCAGCGAATAGTTAGGGGCTACCGCACGGTCTCCCACGAGGCGGCCTGCGTATTGGCCGGCACACTCCCTTGGGAGTTGGACGCCAAACTCCTCTCGTCAGCGTTCCTCTGGCGGGAGGAGGCGTCCAGCCGCCGTCAGGAGAGACTGGCCCCGAGGGAGATTGCGGCCCGGTTTCGCAGAACCGCCGTGGAGGAGTGGCAAACCAGGCTGGAGAGCCCGACTGCGGGCTTGAGGACTGTCGCAGCAGTGCGTCCTGTCCTAAAGAGATGGTTAGACAGGCGCCACGGGGCGCCTACGTTCCGACTGACACAGGTATTAACGGACCATGGGTGTTTCGGGTCGTTCCTGTGTCGGATCGGAAAGGAGGTGTCCGCCGTGTGCCACCACTGTGGCAACTGCCGCGAGGACACGGCCCAACATACGTTGGAGGAGTGCCCAGCCTGGGACGAACAGCGCAGCGCTCTCAGAGCAGTCGTCGGAGGAGACCTCTCGCTGCCGGCCGTGGTGTCGTCCATGGTCACCAGCCGGAGGTCCTGGCGTGCGGTGGCCAACTTCTGCGAGAGCGTCATCTCGCAGAAGGAGAGTGCCGAGAGGGATCGGGAACGAAATGATCCCTCCCGCCGCCAGAGAAGACGTAGGAGGCGCCGGGTGGACGACTGACTGGCGTCTCCCGCCCTGTGGAATGGGGGCGTTTTGAGAATTTCACCACGGTAACCCCTGCCTGTCGTACGAGGCGACTAATTGGGGCCATCGGGGGTCGCGGGCGCGCAGCGGAGGGCTGTCAGCCTGTATCGATGCACTCCCAAATGAGGGGCATCGTGCGACCCCGAGATGGACGGCAGCGCATGTGGTAAGGCCTCGTTCGCTGTCGTTGTTCGGTGCGCGGGGGCTCCTTAGCCCTCCATGGAGATGGGCTGCTACGCAGCACCGCGCAGGGGCGATTCCGGCTGCAATTCTAGCACTCCTTAGAATACCCCGGAATCGCTCCGCAAGCGCCGAAGAAGGCCACCGCGGGGTTTTAGCTGGTAGTGTCGGGTGGGGTGTACATAGGGGTTAGGGACTCGGCCCAGTGGCAGCGCGGATAGCCATCATCCGTGCGAGGGGGATGCTGGGTCGTAAGACCGACTAGTCCAGCATACCCGTTTTATTCTTAATCCGCTTCCCTCCGGAGCGGGCGGCAGTAATAAAACGCTTTCCCCGCGACAACAAAAAAAAAAAAAAAAAAAAAGGTATTAACGGACCATGGGTGTTTCGGTTCGTTCCTGTGTCGGATCGGAAAAGAGGTGTCCGCCGTGTGCCACCACTGTGGCAACTGCCGCGAGGACACGGCCCAACATACGTTGGAGGAGTGCCCAGCCTGGGACGAAGAGCGCAGCGCTCTCAGAGCAGTCGTTGGAGGAGATCTCTCGCTGCCGGCCGTGGTGTCGTCCATGGTCGCCAGCCGGAGGTCCTGGCGTGCGGTGGCCCAGTTCTGCGAGAACGTCATCTCGCAGAAGGAGAGTGCTGAGAGGGATCGGGAACGATATGATCCCTCCCGCCGCCAGAGAAGACGTAGGAGGCGCCGGGTGGACGACTGACCGGCGTCTCCCGCCCTGTGGAATGGGGGCGTTTGAATTCCACCACGGTAACCCCTGCCTGTCGTACGAGGCGACTAATAGGGGCCATCGGGGGTCGCGGGCGCGCAGCGGAGGGCTGTCAGCCCGTATCGATGCACTCCCAAATTCGGAGCATCGTGCGACCCCGAGATGGACGGCAGCGCGGGTCAGGCCTCGTTCGCTGTCGTTGTTCGGTGCGCGGGGGCTCCTTAGCCCTCCATGGAGATGGGCTGCTACGCAGCACCGCGCAGGGGCGATTCCGGCTGCAATTCTAGCACTCCTTAGAATACCCCGGGATCGCTCCGTAAGCGCCGAAGAAGGCCACCGCGGGGTTTTAGCTGGTAGTGTCGGGTGGGTTGTATATAGGGGTTAGGGACTCGGCCCAGCGGCAGCACGGATAGCCATCATCCGTGCGAGGGGGATGCTGGGTCGTAAGACCGGCTAGTCCAGCATACCCGTTTTATTCTTAATCCGCTTCCCTCCGGAGCGGGCGGCAGTAATAAAACGCTTTCCCCGCGACAACAAAAAAAAAAGGGCTGCGTACATAACTCTTGAGCATTTATTTATATTTAAAAGGAATCTCCAATTCGGTATGACCCAGGAAAAGCTAGTCTAGTGGCTGTGCGCCAGTGGGACCCTGGATTCCCGAAAAAGCAAAATAAGGCTAAGTTTTCGCAAAAGCTACATGGCTGTTGCCATGTAGGTTGCATTTTCTACTCAATAGGTATGATGGTTTGATCATTCTATATGAAAGAAAGAAAGAAAGAAAGAAAGAAATATTTTATATCACATAATGACTGGCTAGAAATCGAGGATAGTAACATGAAACTGTTACATATTTTTATAGGACGTCTGCAAACTAGCATATAAACCTGATGGTAATCCACACCACTTGATTATGAAATTCAAATGATGTGTGTTGCCGACCTTAAAGGAAAGAAAGTGAGGAAGGAAAGAAATCAGGCCAACAGAAATCTCACTCACGCACCAAAATGAACAAGTTGTAATCAGGTCGGCTTCTGTGGCTGGCTTCATTTATACTGTGAACATAATTGTCTACAGAATGGCTCTAATAGAAGTAGAAAGAAACATGATTAATATACTCTTTATTTTCGCCTTATGTGGCGATAAAATGCTATGGCATATTGTATCCTGATTATATGTCAACACCAGAATGTAAATGTTGATTAATATCTAAGATTAATTATGATAGAATGAAAAAGTTAATGTATAATTTTTTCTATTGCCTTTAAAGTCACATATAGTTAAAATTACCTACAAAATAACTCCTGTAATTGGGGACAGTTATAAGTTGCGGATAATTAACATTAAAGAACGATAAGGTATGTTTTTATTTAGACACCGATGGTTTCTGATGATGGTCCAGCTATCAATTTTTACTTTTCGATGGAAAATGCTCCTTTTTAGCCTAACGAATATTTACTTCAATTAGTATTTTATTGTAGCAGTAAAACTAAAAAATATACCAGAATTAAACTGGGAGCCTTTTCTGTAAGGATTTTCCCCCTCTACATAGGACCCATCGATATAATATAATACTAAACCTGTATTAAACATTGTCCCACTGCTAGGCACGGGCCTCCTCTACTAATGAGATGGGTAAGGGCTAAGTCCATCACGCTGGCCTAATGCGGGTTGGTAGGCTTCCCGATGTTTTCCTTCACTGTTACAGCGAGCGATTATTAACTTTTAATACACACCTAACTTTTAGAAAAGTCAGAGGTGTATGACTTTAGGTATTGAACAAACGACTTTCGTCTTGACAGTCCGTACCTTCCGCAACTAACTAGGCTATCGTTGCTTTTATATAAAACCTATTGTACCTATAAACCTAATAAAGTTCTCTATTATAAAGGCACTTCGTCAGACTACATGCGATTTCGTTTAACGCTTTTTTCATCAAACATAATCTTGCAAATTGCTGTCTGTATAGAACTCTGCAATGACCACATCCTGTGCATGCGCTCGAAATGAGCGAGCCCAGTGTGTACCATCACCTCAAAGAACATTTCTTTCACGCAGATGATTTGTCCACTACGTAAAATGTATTTGTATATCGGTGATAACCCAGTGGTTCAAAACATTTTTCAATACGAGGACGAACTATAGGCGGAACTCGTTTATATTAAGAGCAAGCAAACTCTTTGATAACACGTTAACTAATATTGATAATGATAGTATAACTGAACTAAATGTTCTAAAAGGTCATTGAGTGACTTATACTTTGAATAACTTTGATTTATTAACTTTAACTGGTTGGCTATTTATTGACACAAGACGGTTACGAATAAAATGTGGATTTACTATCTTATTATCATTATATTATCTTATATTAAATAATAAAATAAAGCGTCGTACCTTTTCTATAATTTACCTCTCACTCTAGTTACCTCATTACAAACTCAAAATAATATCGTAATTCAATTTGTTTTGTTATTACCTCTCACAAAAAATACCTCGTCACGAAACGAATCAGCTCAGTATCACTCACGCGAAAAAATATAATCTACATTTCATACAATTCGTCACTGTTTGAGCGCAACAAATGTGATTCTGAAACGCGACAGTACGAGAGAGGCGAAAAAATGTTGTCGATCTGCGGCGGTTGATGGCTCGTGTCATTGTGGTCGACTCCTGCGCGCGCCGCTCCATTTCCCCCGGCTCAATGGACGGCATTCAAATGGTCCGCAATCCGCCATCTTTGTTTTTACAATCGCATTTGATACTCGTTCTTTCAGTAATTGTGATTAAACTAAAGTTCAACAAACCCAATAATTACGTTAACAGACGTTTTCAATTTTCTCCATGACTCATTAGATTTTAAGGAACACCCACACTTCTGACTAAAAACGTTAATGAGCCTGTTTCGTTGCGCCCTAACCATTTTTTTTGTTGGACGAAAATTAAATTTTCAGCAAATCGGCGGAACGCTTACCGTTAGACGCGAAAAGGATTCGACCACGGCTATTCCGTTTGAAAAAGATGTTGAATGAAAACAATGCAGAACCAATTTGGGGATAATTAATTTATTATTTAACAGTTTTCGGGACGCGCCGAATCCCTCAGGAGCGGAGCGGAAACAATGAGATGCCGATTGCCGCTATAATTTCATAGTCGATCCGGTAACAATATCTTGGCGATGATAAAAAAGAAAAAACGTGATTTAGTATTATTAGGCGGATGGTACGGCGGAGATGCGATCGAAGAAAATCGATTTGGCGTCACCGCGTGAAGTTTGTTTAGCGTAGAGTTGCCAACCGTCCTGTTTTCCCAGGACATGTCCTGGTTTTTAGAGTGTCCTGAGGTGTCCTGAATAGTTTTTAACAGTTCCTGGGTTTTTAAAGCACCCTGATAAGGTCCTGTATTTTAAAATTCGCGCACCACTTTTGCAATCCTTACTTTAGGGGCGGCGTCTCGGCTCACAAGTGTTTACGCTGTTTTAAAACAAAGATGCGTCCTGTTTTTACACTGAATTGTCTTGGTTTTCTAACTTCAAATCCTAGTATTTCAATTGCGAGGTTGGTAACCCTAGTTTAGCGGAACGGCGGTGCGGCGCGCGGGGTGATGGCGGCGGCAAAAAGTGTGCGCCACGTCACGCTTGCCCCGGGCTTATATTACAACCTCAATACTGGCCTTATTGAAGTACGTTTAGTGACGCTTTGAGTAAATAACCGAGCACTTTGTTTTCCACCAACATTGTTTTATCTCCAGCTATTTTCAAGATTCTATATTGTTTTAAACAAGGAATTAACGTATATAATACTATTATTATTATTTGTAACGAATATTGAACTATTTTTGAAGTGGTAGAGCTAAACAGTTGATGTTTTTTGACTACACATCAATGAATCAAATTAACCGGGTTAATACCACAGTTTTATATAAAGTAGCAGTTTGTCGTTGCGTTACGTATTGTACGTTACGTATGAGTTTTCCAGACACTTCCACGATATTTACTTTAAAGTCGACAACACAGACATTAAACTTAAGGACCGTACGGTACGGGTTTCAACGGTAGGCAGCGGCTCTGTGCCCTGGCATTGCAGAAGTCTATGGGCGACGGTGACTACTTACCATCAGGTGGCCCGTCTGCTCATCTGCCTAACCAGGCACTAAAAAAAGGACTGGCCATCAGATGAGTCAGTGGCAAATACGCTTTAAAAGAGCATTTGTTCAACACAAGGTCTGAAATACGGCTTATTAGTGTTTTATTTTAATTGTAGTTGTTTATTATCATCTATCTATGTGCAAATACATTTTTCAACAAATAATAACTGTCACTTGTCTTTCTTAATTTTAGGATTAGCTTATATAAATAATAATAATAATACTAGCCCTGTATTAAACATTGTCCCACTGCTGGGCATGGGCCTCCTCTACTAATGTGAGGGGTTAGGCCTTAGTCCACCACGCTGGCCTAATGCGGGCTGGCAGACTTCTCATACCTTCCAAAAATTCTCATATATGCAGGTTTCCTCACGATGTTTTCTTTCACCGTGAAAGCAAGCGATAATTAACATTTTAATACACACATAACTTTAGAAAAGTCAGAGGATGCCACTTGCGTTTCGAACCTACGACTTTCGTCTTGGCAGTCCGTACCGCAACCAACTAGGCTATCGCTGCTTTTTATAAAAATACATTAATTATTTTTGTCACGATTCTGACTTATTTGTTATCATAAAAGTCAAACAAAACAACACTTTCTAAATCTCTCTTGTACTTAACAAATCTGCACGAGTTACAACAAAAAATAAAATAACAACACATTATATCGTAGTTAGTCTAACATAGAAACAAAATAAAAATCTCAAACCGAATTATGATGACAGTGTTGACTTCCGGACCACACTACAACTCCATAATACCCTGTTATTAACCGATTCTGTCCTCAGTAACACCGCACGTTGGAAACTATATCTTTTATTAACAGCATATTAAGGTTGAATATTGTAGTTGTTGTAACAGAAAAGACTTTCGATAAAAGTTGACTTAATAGTGATGAATCTCTACCTGCAATTCACGCCAAGAAAAAAGTAAGCAAGCTACTGGCGCCTTGTGATTAGCAACTCCCGAAAAACCAGCCATGGTTTTTTGCAAATCCCGGCGCATCAAAAGAACAACGAACTGTCAAATTGTGCCAACAAACAAAGAAGCAAAAACTGTCGGGAAACGTATTAGTGTTCATGACAAAAAGATTTACGTAAGCGAAATTGCTTCCACGCAACCCCTTTCGTGCAACAAAAGGACTATATTCTTTCTTCTTGAAACCACATTTTAATTAAATTCCTTTGTTAAATAGATTGTAAGGTAGCTCTATGGTAAGTATGGATTAGAATTTTTGCGTGTCCATTCAGAATCTATGAGCTAAAATGTTAAATATACACTTTTTTTTTATCCTGGCACGGCAATGTGACCACACTGCACCTGATGGTAAGTGCAGTGCAGTGCGAGTTGCGAGAGACGATCTATCCCCTGCCACTCAATACAATCATGCCGGCCTGCTTCTTCACACTACTCCATGGGCAATGACAAGAAGGTGAAGAAGCAGTCGAGGGTCTAGTTTCAGAGTACTCAGAAGGCCGTGAAACGGCCAAATATCGTATCCCAACTCTAGACCCCCGGACAAAAACCGGATGTACATACACTGACTGATACCGGAACGTGACACACTTGCGTGTGCCACTATGACAGGTTTTACACCCTGTGTACGGTGGTCGCTATCCGGGCGGATATGAATGGTATATAATATGTATTTACTATATTTATATTTTATACGTATCTTATGTATTTTTATACTGTATTTATAATATAATAGTAATATGTAGTCAGTATGTATGCCTATATATATGTTCATCTATATTTATATTATAGTTTTTTTTGTGTCCCCTTCTCCTATATCTTTATGCACCTACCTTGTTCATCTCTGCACCACCTTAAGGTTGACTGGTAGAGAATGCCTTCTGGCATTAAGTCCGCCTATATACAATGTATGTATATGAAGTGTATAAATAAATAAATAAAATATGAATATCCTACCACCAACAAACCACCAGTTTACAATATAATGTGTTTTAAGTGAATTCTTGTTACCTGAATCTGTCTGTGGGTTTACAATCTTGAATTCATATTGATTCATTATGCATATTGAATTTTCTCATTGATAAATTCTTTGTATCACAACACTAGTTAAGTAACCTATTTGTAAATTTAAATTAGATTTAGATTTTGCTATTATATATTTTTTAGTTGCATTAGGAGTTTTTATTTCTATTTTGGCTTCTATTGTATTTTTAAGAAACTATACAAAACCTTATACATGAAATCTATTGTGCCGCTGTAATTGAAACTTTCACCTAACAAGTACCTATTTTATTACTCTCATATCAACATCCTGAGAACAGTTGCGCTATCAAGGGCCAAATCAAACATCACACGTCAAGCTAAACCCTCGAAAATAAATTAGTTAATGTACATAAAGTGGTCTGGTGCGTGACTGGACGGAACTTGAGCGGCCGTCTGAACACTTCCAGACAAATTTTATCTCTGCTTCAATTCACCTTCGTAAAATATTGACATTGATAAAGCAATAGCGTTTAGTGACGGCGAATTTCCTGCACGATATGCACAATCGATTCGCCAATTGTGTCTAAAAAAACTTCGCTACCGCTCTACGGCCGGCCCACATTTACCGGTAGCCGAGCAAGAAAAGAAATTAATTATTCGCTGCCAAGAATTGAAACGAATCTTGTAATTGCTTTCTATCTTCGAGAATTCAATTTGTCAATTAAGACGTTAAAAATTAATTCTCGTTAGAAACATCGGGTTCGGCTCGTGATAATCGAAATCGTGAATGTGAATATTTAATATTGCGAAACATTCAGTCGGCACCCACGAGATATTACACCACCGTATGCGACCACGGGCTCGATATCATTGGCACGTATTAATTTATTGGTATAATTGACTCACTCACGCCTGTAATCCCCGAAGGGGTAGGCAGGGGTGTAACCAGTACACCCACTCTTCGCCGAATTTCGGTCCCATAATGCGAGCCTATCGCCATACCGGGCACAGGTTTAACGGTAGGCAGCGGCTTTGCTGTGCCCTGGCATTGCAGAAGTCTATGGGTGGTGGTGACTACTTACCATCAGGTGGCCCATCCGCTCGTCTGCCTATCAATGCGCTAAAAAAAAAGGTTCCTGACTCCGGGCTAATACTGAGCTAATAATTTCTAGATAGACAAACCCAATATCACTTTACCCGACCCGGGGATCGAACCCGAGACCTCAGCACAGCAGTCGTTACGCATGCGCAATGACAACTGCGCCACCGAGGCAGTCATAATTGAATCGGTACTAATTTAGAATAGAGAAGGTGGGGAAGTGAGTTTACAGCAGGCGGAGTTGTGGAACTGTGCTTGTGGAAGCTATTGGTGGAGTGGGTACAGGGGCGTGACCGGAGCCCATGTTTTATTTGAATTATGGATGAGGCATGCTCCGTACGATTCCAAACCAGTTGCGAGAGCCGCAGCCTCGCGCCCGCTCGCCCGCTCGTCTCTCCCCTTCTAATTAATTGATGTTTTCATTTAATAGCTTGTTCTGTAATTAGTTGTTAATATTGTGAGCTTGAAATTTATTTAGTTGTGATTAGAAGACGTTTTGCAGATAAAACTGTGAGTAGAGCGAATATGTACCAACTCTACATTATCTAATTCATTGTTAAATGTTCTTATTACTGTGTGTAATGCAATTAGCAATTTAGTTCACAAATTCACTTACAAATTTTATTTTATTTTATTTTATTTTAATGTAACTCTGAATAATATTACATATAAATCATAGTTAATACACCAGCAGGTGGCTAATTAACAAAACCTGTTTATAACGTGTTATACTTGAAAATTAGATTTTTATTATTTTGTATAATTCAAATTTATTATTACCAGTTTTATTTTTAAGCGCAGCAAAACTTTCCGTCGGAAGTTGTCCGAATGATTCTAAGCATTCTAGTTATCCATGCTTTAAGTAAAATAATTTTATTTAAATTGGAATATAAAATACAATAACAATTAATAATAACTTTATTGCGTAAGATTTAATTTGTATGTGATATATAGAAACATATGAAAGTGCGCTACATAATGACAAATAATTATATGTTAATTACACCTTTTTTCTCAAATAACCTTACTTCGCAACTTGACACTTCATTTTATGACTTACAAAGTATTAGTTTTTGCCAGTAAAATGAACTTTGCATTAACATTTGGTAGGCACACGCTATAAACCCGTTAAGTGCGGGAAAGTTATATAAATTTGGCCTTCTTTATCTATTTTTATAAACTATTGCATTATTCGAGAAAGTTGTGCACAGTTTAATGTCAAATAAGTCAGTGACAGTGTTGATGTGGCCTTTTTGTTATTTATATTATCTTATCAATCGCATTACTTTACCCAAATACCAAGTGAAAGAAAGTAAAATATCAAAATATAAATAAGGTAATGAATTAAGACTCCATTCCATTTACTCATTTAGCGCGAGCATCGAATAGGTTTTTTTTTATCCTTGCACAGCAAAGTGACTGCACTTCACCTGATGGTAAGCGCAGTACGGTCCAATTAGAGTATCGAGTAGCGAGAGACGATCTATCCCCCGCTACTCAACACAATCATGCCGGCCTGCACCTTCACACTACGCCATGGGCAAGAAGGTGAAGAAGCGGTCGAGGGTCTATTGTCAGAGTACTCAGAAGGCCGCAAAATGGCCAACATTGTACCCCAACTCTAGACCCCCAAAAAACCGGATGTATACTGGCTGATCCCGGAACGCGACACACTTGCGTGTGCCACTATGGCGGGTTTTTCACCCTGTGTACGGTGGTCGCTATCCGGGCGGATATGAATATCCTACCACCAGCAAAAGTATATATGAGATTCAATTATATTATATTTAATGCTAACCTAATCTGTTCACGAAATGAATGAGGTGAGAATGCGACTTGGCAAACTACCAATTTCCTATGTGACATAAGAAAACAAGTTGCACAGTATACATAGGATATTAGTGTAATTAAGTAAACCAAAATGATAAGACTAGTATGATAGATTTAAAGAAAACAAAAGCATTCACTGTACAGTGTCATTTAACGGACTAATAAGAAAGTGTTCTTTCTTATTAGTCCGTTCTCGCAGTTAATTGATACTGTGAATGAATGCTGACTGAACTGAGATTAAACTATAAATTACCTAAAATATGATATACATATCAGCGCCATTCAAAAATGAATATTATCGTCCATCAACTGTCGGTCTGTTTTTAATCTCACGCCAATACAATAACCGGACCGGCATAAAAAAATCCTAACTTAGCGTTGGGATTAGGAAAATAGCCAGCTTGTTAACGTGAAACACCAAACGTATCTGCAAAACTAAAATATAACTAGGCCACTGGGGCGATGACAGTCTCTGTAGCGAAGCAGGCAAGTAGCCAGCTGTGAAACAAGAGGCCGCAGGTTCGAGTCCCTCACTGAGATAAATATTTTACGAAAGGCAGTTATTTGTTTCGGGTCTGGATGGGACCGTAGTCGCTTGCCGTTCTTTGTACCCACGATACAGGTTTCACTTAGTACTATGTCAGTGACTGTTGGATCTATTACATGATAATTTAACAGGCTGATCATTGTTATTTGTTATTACAAATAATCTTAAAATAAATAAGAGAAGCGATAGCCTAGTTGGTTGCGGTACGGACTGTCAAGACGAACCTACGGGTTCGAAACCCAAGTGGCATACACCTCTGACTTTTCTAAAAGTATGTGTGTATTAAAATGTTAATTATCGCTTGCTTTAACGGTGAAGGAAAACATCGTGAGGAAACCTGCATATCTGAGAGTTTTCGAAGGTATGAGAAGTCTGCCAACCCGCATTAGTCCAGCGTGTTGGAAACCCCGCTCATTAGTAGAGGAGGCCCGTGCCCAGCAGTGGGACAATGTTTAATACAGGGCTAGTATTATTATTATTATATTATAAATAAGAGAGGGCAAAGAGTTCAGGAGTTAAAATCTAAATCTTATAAATGTAACCAAATAGTGGTTCTTATTATCTGCATGTTTTATAATTTGTTTGCAATTTATGAAACGGATTTAGATGTATTATACATACATACACACTCCCGCCTGTAATCCCCGAAGGAGTAGGCAGAGGTGTAATCAGTACACCCATTTTTGCCGAATTTATTACGGTTCCATAATGTGATAAGGGGTGAGCCTTTCGTCGTACCGGACACAACTCCAGACTCCAGGCTGGTACTGAGTAAATAGAAAACCCCAATATCACTTTACCTGAGGCATTGCGATGTATTATGTTCTTCAAACTAGAAGAACATCATGTAGATATAGCTACGAGCAAAATAGAATATAATAAATAACACCCCTGATCCACACTAAGATACAAGTCTTGTGTCGTGGGTATCAGGGACTACGAGAGACTTTCGGTCTCACAACACCCAGACCGCGGACACAAATATTTGTCTGTCACTAAAACATTTGTCCCCGTGTAAATCAAACCCACGGCCTCTCGTTTCACAGCCGGCTACTCGCCTACCGCGCCACGGAGGATGTGTATTGTGTAATATATAATAATAACCCCAGTAGTAACGGACAGCACATGCTTAGACACAAGAATAATATATATATTAAGTCAAGAATATGAACTGGTTCGATTCACGAAAATTATACATGCATACAATTAAGCAGAACAGCTAAGACTATTATTTATAGTAGTTATTGCCCGCGAGACATAATAATAAAAATAAAAAAGCCTTTTATTTCTTGCAATTTTGTCAGTTTACATACTTACATACTATTGTTACATTTATTTTTAGTTACACATAAGTTACTGTTATTTATTAATACTTTTAATTAGCAAGATCCCATCTGCAGGTGAAGGTCTCCTCCAAAGAACACCACTTATCTCTATCTCGAGCATCCTGCATCCAGTGTGGACCAGCTATCTTGGTTATCGCGTCTTCCCATCTCATCTTCCTTTACATCGTTTCCCTTTTGGGCCTTTCCAAGATGTATGCCCGTGAGACATATCCTTCTAAATATTTACACACCATTCTATATGTATTGGAATACAGCCTCTGGTTTTTAACTCTATACAACTTTACATACATATACACTCAGGCCTGTAATTCCCAAAGGGGTAGGCAGAGGTTTAACCAGTACACCCACTTTTCGCCGAATTTCTGTACCATGATGTGATAGGGGACGAGCCTGTCGCCATACCAGGCACAATTCTAGACTCCGGGCTGACACTGAATATTTCTAAATAGAAAACCTAATATCACTTAACCCGACCCGGTGATCGAACCCGAGACCTCAGCAGTAGTCGTATCGCATGCGTAATTACAAATGCGCCACCGAGGCAGTCCAATTTATGTACGTACTTCACTAAGCATACTTCATATCCCAAGAATAGTGTTTGTATTGGGTTCAATCAAAACAAAACTTCTAAAGTTGTAAGAACCACTCAATTTCACATAAATATTTCGAAGAATTCGTGTAATTAAGAACATAGTTTTTACATCAATTCTGCTTGGTTCAGCGAATGCTTGTAATGCCATGCTCTTTCGATGATTTACAAAGAACTGTAGGCCTACTCTTGAAATCAATTCCAATCTCGAACTCGATACAGTTTCAATTCCAATCTAGAAGATATTGGAACTCTATCTACCTCACTCGACTAAATTAAATAGAATATTTACGAACTAGCGATCGTAAATACTCTATTTAATTTAGTTACTAAAGATTCCGCCGTATTCAGTTAAATCGTACGCTGGCATTATCATTGGTATTGTGCCAATTGTAGAGTTCTCGAACCCAATCCCAATTTTAAATTGGAATCGAGTGTCAAGAGTAACCTTCCTGTTCGAAAACGTACGAACACGACTACGGTTCGATTTAGTTTGATGAAGTTAATATTTTAGATAAATTGGTGAAAGTAACTTCGTGACAATGACTAGGTTTTTTATATGCTTGTCAATTTTGTTGTAACGTTGGTTGACATGATTTGTTGCCCAGTTTCCTGTGTTTAATTTTGTACATTATTTGATAATAACAGAAAATAATGTACGAAAAATAAAACAGAAGCAAGAAAAAAATTGTCCGCAATTATTATGTCATTTATTATATATGAGTAAAAGTGGATGCGTAGTGGAAGCATCTCGTTGTCTCCCTCGCACGACGGTATCGTAACGGCCCTCCCGAGCGGTGACGTCATTAATCACATCGTGCATCATTTTCTGTAGTTTAACATCACCCTTCCATCAGATTTGAATGTTTTTTTATTCCGGAAAAAATCCACGGTACTCGTTATTATTTATTTATCTATTTCATTAATAAATAATAATCTTAATCTTAAGTCTTATATCGTATATTTTTATTT
The DNA here is from genome assembly GCA_905220505.1 of Laothoe populi. NCBI lineage: Eukaryota > Metazoa > Arthropoda > Insecta > Lepidoptera > Sphingidae > Laothoe > Laothoe populi. Next base: position 5,234,293 of record HG992151.1, on the reverse strand, counting down.
CTAAGATATTAAATAGTATCAAAAAATCTTACTTGCAATACACAGACAAATTGGGAATCTTCTTTTTTTTTAAGTCTGTTAAAAACGTCATTTGAAACACAACCTGTTTAGTTCTGAACACAGCTATTTTGGCCATTTTGCACATTCCGAAGCTTTGTGTGGTCTTACACTTACATTCCTTCTAAGAAGCATTTTCACATATATTTCTTTCTTCTCTGTCTATCCCGCTATAGTCAAAGTATGTGACTAATCTCGCGTCACTTTCACTAGTAATAAATTAAACCCTCCACTGCATATTGAGTTATCTTTGACCCTAATAAAATTTTATTTGTTGTCTGAGAGCTTGTTCTAGAGACGTAATATAATTGTTTTAAAATATTTGAGTTTATGCGTATTAAATCTAGATTAGCGAAGATTTAAACTACTTCGCTATTAGCAAATAAAATTAGATTTAGAATAAACTTATTAATTAATTTCGTGAATTAAGAGTAGATTTTTACGGAAAAGATTCCTGATTATCATAACCACATTCTACAATATAAAACCACTTGGTTTATGGATAGATTAGTATTAAAAAGAATGCACCAGATACTTTAGACATTACGTCATCTATACCCATCAACAAAAGGTAACAAGCGACATCATATTCATAGAACACAATAAATATACGACAGCCTCCGTGGCGCAGTTTCCGAGTAGCCGGCTGTGAAACGAGAGGCCGTGGGTTCGATTCCCACACCAGGACAAATGATTGTGTGACATTTGTGTTAGGGGTCTGGGTATTGTGAGACCGAAAGTCTCTCGTAGTCCCTGATACCCAGAACACAAGAGTCGTATCTTAGTGTGGGGTCGGGGCTATGTGTGTGACTGTTGGGTGTTATTTATATTAATAACACGTCCCAATCAACGTCAAGTATAAAGAAATCGACACAAACACAAAAAGGGCTACCAGACGTAAACATGCGACGGAGGCACGCAGCCCTATTCAAGATAACCCTAAAACGCGTACGTCACAAAAACATCGGGCGAAATTAAAAGCAGCGACGAACAAGCAACTAACACAAGTCCTGAAGTTTTGTGATAAGCTCGTTGACTTTTTGGGGCCGACGTAATTTGTCGAAGGCGCCTAAGATAAAGGCGGCAATTTGGTCGTACGGGCCCGAGGCACGGCTCTGGAATGTCAACCGGGGTAGTGGCGCGACATGCTGACACGCAATAATAAAATTCTTCGGAAATGTTGACGTACAGTTAATTTAACTGAATTAATTTAATTAAGAACGGGTGCGTTTTATGTCTGAATGGACACGATTAACGGACTTTTGTAGATGAATATGTGGCTGAAAAAAGCGACAATAAAATATATGTTTTTTATAACAATTTTAAAATAATCTATGAACAAGTATTATTGTGATAGAAATGAACGTTTAATAGAAAATAATTCGGCATTAATTTCAGTGAATAATATTTTCATCATTCACTCACAAAAACACAGAAAAATTTGCGCATAAATTGAAAAAAGTACAACTATCATACAGCAAAGAGATTTTAAATGTACACTTACCAATCAAAATAACCTTCAACTCAACAAAAAACTATGGTGGCCGCTAATCACTCCAAACACAGTCTAATCCAAAAGCCGCGTCACATCGGTGGTCGCGTGTACCGCCACTAATTTATAATTATACTTACTTATCGGCCGGGTTGGCTGTCAGGAACCTTTTACCGGACGACAGCACCAATAAATCTTGATGCATACGCGCCGGGTCTCGCGGACCTAAAGCGTCTGCTATTAATTGCATATGTATTAATAATGGCGATAGTGGGTTTGCATATTAAGCATTTTGGACTATAATGGATGGGTTATTAAATATTGTTAATAGATTTATGGCTAAAATATGGCCTTGAGATTTGGAAGCTAAGACGTCATTCCTAGGTTTCTTGTAAATATTTGATTTTGAATTCTGAATTAGCAAATACAGAATCTCCATCCAGTCTATGCAATTGAAGAACATGATGATGATATTCCATTTATTAATTTAGGTACATAATTGACACATTATATTTTTAGTCATGTTTTTTATTAAAACGTTACATCATAATGTTGTAATTTATAAATAATATTTGAGAATGTTATATATATATTTTTTTTATTCTGGCGCGGCAAAGTGACCACACTGCACCTGATGGTAAGCGCAGTGCCGTCCAGATAGAGTATCAAGTAGCGAGAGACAGTCTATCCCTCGCTACTCAACACAATCATGCCGGCCTGCTGTTTAGCTTCTTCACATTACGCCTAATTTTATTTCTATTTCATTATTCTGATTTTGATTTAATTGTGATTCTATTGAATTAACAAACTGTGTGATATTTTATCTGACAATTGTTATGAACTTTATCCCAAGAAAGAACATGAATATGTCATGTTGACGATTTGAAAGCGAGCAACAGCGAGTTTCTAATATAAGGGCAGAAACTGAGAATATTGAGATTATATCGGGAAAATATCCTGAATACAAGTCACGAGCTACAATGGCCATGGTCTTGGATTTACTAAAAATAATGTCACAGGTACTCTTGAGCTGTTAACTTTATTGTATAGTTCGAGGTAAAAAAATCTATCTGACTTTCTCTAAATTCAACAATATGAAAATAGATATAACTTAACTTAAAAAAGAGACTCTACCATTCTCTTATAATCGAATTACATAAAATACAATTACTTCATGATTTATAGTCTTCATAACTGCCTTTCTTAATGATGTCTCCTAAATTTTCGAAATGTGTAAGCAATTTCACAGAATTGTTCCATCCACCCACTTAAGAATGAGTCAAATCACAAACCGTCGATTCTCTATCTACTATGTCTTTGATTAATCGTTTATATTTAACATTATCTACAATTCAAATATCATATAACTGTTTCTTTATATAAAATTGAGCGTCATTTCTGATGAATTTTTTGATTAGTTTTGCGCTGGCATTGATCATATTAACTTGCAGAATAATAATTATAGCTCTTTTTGTATGCAGTATATATTTGGAATGCCAATAATATTTCATGCACACATAGACGTGACTCTTTTTCGAATTATAAAACACTAGATGTTGCCCGCGGCTCCGCCAGCGTGGAGGCTATTTTTGGAAGAAAAGATACACAATTCATGGAGGCATGGTAACCTATTACACCTTTCTATATTCTGCTATCCCGTAGGAAGCGTGCGGCATAAAAGTGGCCTATATTATTTTCTGATCCCTAAACTGGAACTATGCAAAAAATGATGTCTATTCCTTGCTCTGTGCAAAACTTAATTATCCCACGGGAACTATACATTATTATATAGGTATAGCGTTTAGGCTATTCCAGACTATAATCTATTCCTGTGCCAAATTTTAATCAGATCCCTCCAGCCGTTGTAGCGTGATTGAGTAACAAACATCCATCCAAACATTGGCATTTATAATATTAGTAGGATTAATACTCAGTGCAAAGTCACCAACGAAGCATAAAATGTACTGTGAACTAAAAACAACAATAAAATATTATAAACACACAATCCCATTTACTCTGTCAGTAAAGTAACTTGTAATACTTACACAATTCCTTTGGATATGGACGAAGACTTGCAACGCTTTTTACAAAAATAATTAATTACATTTTCTTCATAACAAACACGTAAAAGTTAACAAACCCTAAGCGTTATTACTAGTCGTAAATTGTGTTATGTATGGCTGAGGAATTTTCTAGTTCTCGCATCCTTGATTCTGTTAATTGTATTACGTACATATAACTGTCATTCTAAAAAAATTATTGACATCAACTTCAATCTTCAATATTGTTTTATTCTTCAACATAAAATATTTTTAATCCATTTAATTCTCCAGTCGAAAGGCTTTACACGGTTAAGTCTCCACAGAATCCTTTTGACAAGAAATTATCAAATTAACTGCGGTTGATTGAAAAACTGGTTGCACAAGCTCAGAGGATGTCGGGCATTGTTCACAGATTTTAAAAATCATCCATAATTAAATGGAATCTGCTTTTTGCCAGCGCGAACGTTTCGCCAAGATATACATTCCTGCATCAACGAAACGTTTGGCCCATTGAAAAGGAAATAATTTGCCACCCGGGCGAATCATTCTGCTCAATATTGAAACGCCATAAATGGATCATGTATAAACGATTTTAGCTTATTGCCTCGGTGACGCAGTTGTAATTGCGCATGCGTTACGACTGCTGTGCTGAGGTCTCGAGTTCGCTCCCCGGGTCGGGTAAACTGGGTTTTTCTATCTAGAAATTCTCAGTATTAGTATGGAATCTGTGCCCGGTATGGCGATAGGCTCGCATCACATTATGGGACCGAAATTCGGCGAAAAGTGGGTGTACTGGTTACACCTCTGCCTACCCCTTCGGGCATTACAGGCGTGAGTATATGTGTGAGTGTAGTTTATTGAATGGATGACGCTTTACGAGAACAGTGAGAGATCTCAGAGTTAAGACAAAAAGTCGTCGCAGTGAGATGCTTGGTTCTGCGAAAAATCCGGGGTGTCTGCCAACCCAACTAGAGTTTTAGGACATTGAATAAAAACGAAAAATGTATTCGGAAAGTATTTAAATTCAATTAATTGTATAACAATGATCGTTAAACTCGTAAGGGAATACATGGGTCCAAATTACAGGTCTTATAAAACTTAAATTTGTTATTCAGTCCTTGATTGCTACAAATTGACGAAGTTAATTATATTTGGTAAGACTTGTTATTATAGTCTACCATAAATTAAAATGCCACCGTTCGATTTCCAGTTACTATTACGGCATTTTAACTTCAGCTTGAAGATAAATTTTCAACAGTTCAATAATTACATTACACCTACATTTTTTTATTTAACATGATGGAGGAGAAACTCGGGAGAGGTGATAAGGCTTTCTTCCTTTCCTGTAATTTATTGGGCAACAGAAAAGTGCGTCCACATACATACTTTCAATTTCTATATTTCATCTTTAATATACGCATTGACTACTATGAGACACGCTATAACCCTGAACGTAACAACGTGCAGAAGCTAAACAGCAGGCCGGCATGATTGTGTTGAGTAGCGGGGGATAGACTGTCTCTCGCTACTTGATACTCTATCTGGACTGCACTGCGCTTACCATCAGGTGCAGTGTGGTCACTTTGCCGCGCCAGAATAAAAAAGAAAACCCGTGTCAAAGTATGATGGATACTAAATTCTACAGCCAACAGTCCTGACCCCACACTAGGTAAAACCTGTATCATGGTTATCAACAACTGCGAAGGTCTACGATCCCACAACACCCAGACCCGAAACAAATATATGTATGTTACACAACATTTGTTGCGGTATGAGAATCGAACACACGGTCTCTAGTTTCATAGCCAGCTAATCGCTCACTGCGCCACTGGCTGTCATGAGGCTGATGGTAGCGATTTTTAAAGCAAATGAAAAAAAAACCTTAAAACTATAAAAAAAAGTGTTATGGCATAACAATAGCATCGGGTACAGTCTTAAGGAGAGCTCAAAAATACGTCCTTGGTATATACACATAAGCAGCAGGAAGCAGCGATAGCCTAGTTGGTTGCGTACGGACTGCCAAGACGAAAGTTGTAGGTTCGAAACCCAAGTGGCATACACCTCTGACTTTTCTAAAGTTATGTGTGTATTAAAATGTTAATTATCGCTTGCTTTAACGGTGAAGGAAAACATCGTAAGGAAACCTGCATATCTGAGAATTTTTTCGAAGGTATGAGAAGTCTGCCAACCCGCATTAGGCCAGCGTGGTGGACTAAGGCCTAACCCCTCTCATTAGTAGAGGAGGCCCGTGCCCAGCAGTGGGACAATTTTAATACAGGGCTAGTAGTATTATTATTATTATTATATACACATGAGAGCCGTTTGGTGTCACTACGATGAAGACTCAAGGCCGGGTGAAAGATAAACTTCTAAGTATCTTCTTTTATTGGTGGAAATTCCGTTAATAATATTTATAGTAAAATTAAGTATTCACAGCTATAGTGACAGCCTCCGTGGTGCAGTAGGCAAGTAGCCGGCTGTGAAACGAGAGGCCGTGGGTTCGATTCCCACACCGGGACAAATGTTTGTGTCCGGGGTCTTGGTGTTGTGAGACCGAAAGTCTCTCGTAGTCCCTGATACCCACAACACAAGACTCGTATCTTAGTGTGGGTCGGGGCTACGTGTGTGACTGTTGGGTGATATTTATTTATTCTAGCAGCCAATATGATCTTCCACTCCAACCATTGTATTTTTTTATAAATTCGTCATGATATATTGAATAGTATTAAAATCAAATATCGTATACAAATAAAACAAATTTATACAATTCTACGGATAGGTCAAGGTACAAGGTTGCGTCGATTGACGCAGACGTCGCTTGTCTGCATTATTTGTTTAGGCGTAAATTTGTTTGTGGCCGTGCTATTTTACTCATATTTTATCGAGAATTGACTCAGAAACTTGGTAATATTACTGTATTAAAAAAATGCTTGTAAATTGTTTCTACTTTACAAAACAGAAGTGAAAACCTAAAACTTTGGAAATACTGTGTTCTAATTTTAAACAACGTCCATGTAATCGTTACTTATTTGTTTCTGTAAATAATTACGGAACTTCTTAGGCGTGCTTTTGTCGAAAGTAAAATAATCTAAGAGTGTTACGCGAGTTCAGTGCTCTTTCCCCATCCCAAAAGCTTTTATTATGACCAAGGTGCCTAAAGAAGTTTTCACTTCAAAAATCCCATAAACAAGTCTAAAATTTAAGTAATTTCACCGAAAACATAGATTTGCAAAACACGCGTCCCACAGTCGATACTTAGTATGGAATCGCGGGAAAATGCGAACCTTAATCCCCTACCAAGGAAACGAATTACGCATTGGTTGTATAAAATTACTTGATTGGAGGTTGAGGCAAATAAACAGGGCTACTAAGAAACGGTTTATTTAATTAAAGCGGTGTAATCAAGGTGTTTGCGTGTATGCGTCACTCGCTCGTGTACCGCGCTCACGAATACGTTGTTCGAATTTATTTAAATCAACATATATTAGAGGTAATATTGTTTTGCTTTCGAGTGTAGTGTGAGTTCTTTTTTTTTTAGTGTTCCGATAGGCAGACGAGCGGACGGTAAGTAGTCACCGCCGCCCATAGACTTCTGCAATGCCAGGGCACAGCAAAACCGCTGCCTACCGTTAAGTTCAGTTGTGTGAAGTATAAAGTGAATAAGCTCAAGTCAAAAATTAAACCAATAAGAGAAACCGACCGCTTCTTGCCCCATGGTGTAGTGTGAAGAAGCTATCAACAGGCCGGCATGATTGTGTTGAGTAGTGAGGAATAGATTGTCACGCTGCTTGGTACTCTAACTGGACGGCACTGCGCTTACCATCAGGTGCAATGTAGTCACTTTGCCGTGCCAGGATAAAAAAAGAAAAAATAAGCACGTTACAAAACCACTCATACACTTGAGGTATAAACAATTTCTTGTTTCATGTATGATTATTAGAAAACAATATAACATGGAACAAATTCCACAAAATGAAAATAAAATCTTTCCCATTTTTTATTTATTTATTATATTGCAAATTAAATATAAACCGTAGAAAAACGTAGGTAAGTGCTAAAGCGTGGTTATACCAAAATATAATAAAACCTAATAACAATATCTACTAATTATTAACTTCAAAATTAAGACCTAAATAAATAACTAATATAAAATAATCTACATTCACCACATTAGTGCCACATATGCAAATTTCGGAAGGTTGCAATAAAACTTTTTAAACACCATTCATTAAAATTCTTCACACCAGCCGACAAACCATAGCAAAGAGGAGCAAATCAATATTCCATATTGATAATGCGATCCTATCTTTGAATCTGCAGTAAGAACAGATACCAACGTAATGAAGACAACGAATACATGTGATCGGTGTAATTTATAAGCAAAAAGCGGATACCAAATTCATATAAGGCGCATTCGACGAGCAAGAAGCGGTTAACTCCGCCGCTCGCTCGAGGTGTGACAAAAATGTGATTAAAGTTATGCCATATCGGAATGATCTGAGCATCAAAGGCTGTGATTGGATGAGACTTGAGTGTGGGGTAAACTACATATAATATGGACGTGTGAAGCGATAAATAATAATAACACCCACCAGTCACACACATAGCCCCGACCCCACACTAAGATGACGACACACACGAGTCTTGTGTTGTGGGTATCAGGGACTACTAGAAACTTTCGGTCTCAAAACACCCAGACCCCGGACACAAATATCTGTCTGTCACACAAACATTTGTCCCGGTGCGGGAATCGAATCCACGGCCTCTCGTTTCACAGCCGGCTACTCGGCAACTGCGCCACGGAGGCTGTCAATAAATGCCAAGATTGGTGTCGCATATGACTAATGGCTTGGTCACATAAACTTTGGTAGCTATCATAACATCTTACCTTACCTTTTTAATTTTATTGATGTATGAATTTTATCTTTGAAACTTTTTGAAAATTTAATTGATAATTAGCGAATATTTAAACATCGTATTCCTGAGCAAATAGCAAAGCTACCGTAATTATAATGATGCATAAATTTATTAAAAAAATAGAGACTTGCTAAAAACGATTTAAATTAGACTTAGAACAAAAATAATCTATTCTTAATAATAAAATATTCCAAAGTTCAAAATGTAATAACATAATTGTGTCATTGAAACCCTAATAAGCTAATATATAGTGTATCAATGAGCCTTTTTAAATATATTTTTTTTTTGCACATGCTCCCAAAACTTCATTAGATTATGGATAAAATTCATATTTTTTTTATATAACTCCCATGCCTGTAATCCCCGAAGGGATTTATCTGAAATTTATTACAGTCCCATAATGTGACAGGGGCGAGCCTATCGCCATACCGGACACAATTCCAGACTCCGGGATGATACTGAGTATTTCTAAATAGAAAGACCCAATATCACTTTACCCGACCCGGGGTCGAACCCGAGACCTCAGCACAGCAGTCGTAACGCATGCACAATTACAACTGCGCCACTGAGGCAGTCTATAATTTATAAAATAAAAATGAGGACACAACAAAATTGACGGATTCACAAGCTGTCTTATAAAATAATTCTGACTACTTGGCGAGTTCCACTAAAAACTCAATTCCCTCGAAACGCGGCTGGTAATGGGTTGCCAGCGCAAAAACTGATCGAATCCCCAGCATAATTAGTCGCATGCTGTGCCCACAAAACACACGTCTAATGCCTACATTCCTTTTTTCTCTACCGCATTCAGAATAGCAATTGCCGTTTTACGTCGCTTCTGTCATTTGACGATTCTATCTTGAAATTTCTCTTTTTCATACGCAATCCATTTCATTTTTTATCATCGTACATGCGTTGCGAACGATTTATTATTTATAGTTTTTGCATAGGAGACAATATTAATGTAATAGCTTTAGATAAGCAGATATTTCTTTGTGATTATATATAGGAAACATGTCATGAACATTGTCCATATTAACGCATATTTTTTATTTAAAGCAATAATGCACCGTATTAGGAAAGACGTATATATTATAAATCAATGTCAATAATAATATATGATGAAAATGAATGGAGTGAGAATACTGTTGCGTAAGGAGTATTGTCCGCTAGCCACGGCTTTTAAATGGTGTTATAAGTGAGTCGAACTCACTGTCATGACGGATAGACACGCCGGCGGCGCGTAACACTAGCAACCGTTCTTGCATGCAATTTTTTACTTTAATGCTATGGAAATAAAAGCTTGTTGCTTTACTCCCGACTTTTTTTTTAATATCCTTCCTGACTGGAGGGGTTAAAACCCTAAATAACTATTATTTAGGCGTAGTGTGCAGAAGCTACACAGCCGTCTATGGTGAGTAGCGAGGGTTAGATTGTCTCTCGCTACTTGATACTCTAACTGGAAGGCACTGCGCTCACCATCAGGTGCAGTGTGGTCACTTTGCCATGCAAGCATAAAAATATTTTTTTTAACTCTGCTCTGTTTGCAAATTATATAACTAACACACCCGAATTTGATAGAACTTTGTTTCTTTGCAATGCGAACAAAATCGCCGACAAAACCTAGTATAAAATAAAACAATCACTGACAGTGACAGTCGACTATGACAGATAGCATACATGGCCATATATCTCTAAGATACGATGCCAGTTATGAATCAAACGTGTCCTGCATGCACGAATTATCGCGTATATATTCATTGTACTGTCCAATTCTGAAGAAAAATTGGAGAGTCTAATGCAAAGCTTACAACTCACCGTGGCCTTTCTAGTTGTAGTCGCGTGCTGAACTGAGTTGATGATGGCTTGGCGTAAAATGTAAATAACAGCGGTTACACTCTTCTAATCTAATCGTTCCAGTAAATGTGCTTTTAATAATGGTTTCTTAAGTTTATGCGAATGTACATTGAAACAAAAATGTTTTTTACGAATTTTATACTAGTTTATTTTTACATTTAAGACCCGACGTTTCAAAAGCCTTACTACTTTTTATTGAAAACAAACAACTGTATTGTTAACAACAATCATATAAGTATGTATACATTCACGTCTGTTATCCCCGAAGGGGTAGGTAGAGGTGTAACCAGTACACCCACTTACGCCGAATTTATTACGGTCCCATAATGGGAGAGGAGCCTACCGCCATACCGGGGACAATTCTAGACTCCAGGCTGACACTGAGTATTTTTAAATAAAAAAACCCAATATCACTTTACCCGACCCGGGGATCGATCTCGAGACCTCAGCGCAACAGTCGTAACGCATGCGCTATTACAAACGCGCCACTGGGGCAGATTTCAACTTATCATAACTTATCTTACTATATATGTTAGTCTGGAACTTTAAGATCGAACGAGAATAAATTTAATTAGAACTAATGAGTTATAATTATTATTAATCTAATAACAATGTACACCCATACAGCAGCATGGGTATAGACAGGTATTAGTTAAAAATTCAAATCATGTGATAGTTTGACAGCATTTGATTCGACCCATTTGCTGTGAATCGAATTTGTGGTCAATTTGGTTATCTGCTTGCTCTTATCACGGAATGGAATTGCCTTTTCTGAACTATGTTCGGTGTCTTTATGCCTACTCTTACTGATATAAAGAGATGAAATTTGTTTGTTTATGTGTGAGTAATCTTTAAAGCTATTATATGGATTATAAAAATAGATATAAAATCTTTTACTAATAGAAAATTATACTATCCTAGAATATGACCTACATTTTATTTAAAAATTTGGTGTATGCATTGGAGGCATAAGTTATATGGAGCAAATACTAAACGGATAAAAATAACATAATGGCATAGGCCATTCATTGCAATAATCTCTCAGTAACAATAATACTCGACTATTCCTATTTGACTATTGACTATTCCTGAACCACATGTATGGTGAGTATCAAGAACCAACACCAAATTTGAAATATTTTTTGTGAATCTCGTAAACATTTGTCTTGGTGCGGGTATCGAACCCACTACCTGACTCACAGGCGGCTGCTTGTTCGCTGCGTCACGAAGACTCAGTAAGCTGAGATGTGTTGGTAAGTAGAGAACCTCTAAATCCTACTTCCTACTAATATTATAAATGCGAATGTTTGGATGGATTGATGGATGTTTGTTACTCAATAACGCTACAACGGCTGGACGGATCTGGTTGAAATTTGGCACAGAGAGGGGTTATAATCTGGAATAGCACATATGCTACTTTTTTTTTTGCCCGGAAAATGTAGAGTTCCCGTTGGATAGTTTAGTTCTCCACGTAGCGAGGGATCGACATGATTTTTTGCATAGTAGCATTTTAGGGATCAGAAAATGACATAGGCTACTTTTTATCCCGGGTAAAATACACGCTTCCTATAAGATAGCAAAATATCGAAAAGTGTAACAGCTTAAGATGCCATCATGTATACCTTTCCTTCCAAAAATAATCTCCACGCGGGCGGAGCTGCGGGTAGCATCTAGTGCGGACATAACTTGGTAATCCAAAATACATGTCATACGTCATCAACATTTATGTACAACAAAGAAACATCACACTTCCCTAACTTGCACCGCAAACCTCAGACGTTCGAAGCGGCTGCGGAAACGAGCAATTTCCTCATCCATTATAATTGATTGGTGTAATTGCGAACGGACTCTTTGACGGACCCACACTAGGACGGCTTGTTACGTGTCGACTGTGATTATGCCTTTCGGGATAATGAGATTTATAAAGTTTCTTGTAATTTTTCTGTAATGATGGTAATAGACAAACCTGCTGGAGAAAGATTTTATTACAATGGCAGCCTCTTGTAACAAGTCATGTCGTGTCGCAGGTAGGTAGTAGCTGTAAAACGAAACGCTATTAATTCTACTTAATACTTCGATCCGACAAATGCATATGTGATACAAAAATATTTGTTTCGAGTTTGGGTGGTGTATGACCGAAAGTCTCTCGTAGTTCCCGACAGCCAGGCAATATATTATTGCTCTCGTCAGTTTTCTTCTGGCGGGAGGAGGCGTCCCGTCGCGGGGTTAGATTGGCTCCCAGGGAGGTCAAGGCCCGACTGGCCTCCGTACGCAGAGCCGTCTTGGATGAGTGCTTAGCCAGGCTGGAGACTCCTAATGCAGGCTTGAGGACTGTCGAGGCAGTGCGTCCTGTTTTTAGCCAATGGCTTGACAGGCGCCACGGTGCACCGACATTCCGTCTGACACAGGTACTGTCGGGTCACGGATGTTTCGGTTCGTTCCTGTGTCGGATCGGAAAAGAGGAGTCTGCCGCGTGCCACCATTGTGGTAGCTGTCGAAATGACACGGCCCAACATACCCTTGAGGAGTGTCCAGCCTGGGATGAGGAGCGCAGCGCTCTCAGCTCAGCTGTCAATGGAGACCTTTCTCTGCCGGCTGTAGTAGCTGCCATGGTCGGCAGACGAAGATCGTGGCGTGCGATGGCCTCCTTCTGCGAACGTGTCATGTCGCAGAAGGAGAGCGCCGAACGGGATCGGGAACGAACCGATCCCGCTCGTCACCAAACGAGAAGGAGGCGCCGAGTTTGACGATTGACTGGCGCCTCCTGCCCTGTGGAATGGGGGCCCTGAAGAATTCTACCACGGTATACCCTGCCTGTCGTAAGAGGCGACTAAAAGGGATCACGGGGGTCGCGGCTGCACAGCGGGGGATGTGCGGCCTTTATATATTTATATTTTTATATATATACATATATTCTCATGGTGCGACCCTGAGACGGGTGGCGGCGCGAACATCGTGCTGCTGCTGTAAATTGGGGAGGGCATTTAGCCCAAGAAGAGACGGGCCGTAAAGGCATGGCGCAGGGATGATTCCGGCAGCAATCCAGAGTATACTCAGGATCCCCCGGGATCGTCCCACATGTGCTGCAGCAGGCTACCGCGGGGTTTTTAGTCGGTACACCGGCGTAGGAAAATTGGTTAGGGTCCCGACCTAGTAGTCCTTAGGGCGATCTGGGTCGGAAGGTCGGTGAGTCCGGCATAACCATCTCTCCTCCCCCGAGGACCAGAAGGTATCCGTAAGAAGGATTTTCCCCGCGGGAAAAAAAAAAAAAAAAAAAAAAGGCAATATATTATTACTTATACTGTAAGTTTAGGGAGTTACTATTGGGGTGTTATTTATTCACCTATTTATTTTTAATATCCCCAATATTTATCAATACACTTGACCTGCATAGTAATCTGTTTTATTTATCCTTGCACGGCATAGTGACCACAATGCACCTGATGATTAGCGCAGCGTTGTCCAGTTTGATTCAAGTAGCGAGAGCCAGCTATATGCCGCTTTTTTATACCACGATGGTGACAACTGGCAAACAAGCTTACGGCCAGCCTGATGGTAAGCGGTTACCGTACAGTACGTGAGATACACTAGAAGATCACCGGTTGAGCGATTATGGCGAAAGGCATATTGACGGTCACAGATCAACTGGTGCTCCTCTAGGTATCTTAGGAGCTTCGCTACAAGACACAATCATGCCCACATGCCTAAATATGTTATGTCTCTCACAGTCTAAGTTCCAAACATGTTGTAAGTGTACCTCCACGAAGAATGATCTCCTAAGCTTATGTTAAATCGACCAATATGATCTAAATCTGGTCAACCTATTATATCAATAATATGAAGAAGTATAAAGAAAGACATCCTGTTTGCAACAACAAATTACAACAATAATTCTATTTAACCTACTTTTTAATCATTGTATTTTACCCCATCCCACTGCTGGACACAGGCCTTTTTGCTGAGTGGGTTAGGCCTTACCATGCTGGTCGGATGCGGGTTGACAGACCTTTGTAATTCCTATAGTAAATTCTCTGGTATGCGGGTTTTCTCATGAAGTTTTCCTTTATTGTTTAACAAGCAATAATTAACAACAAAAAATATAAACGATGTGACAATAATAGCCTGTCATCACCATTAATGGGTGTCAGTGGAAATTTCTTCAAGTAAACAAAGATAATATTCCGTATATACATATATTCCATAGTTTTATATGTCCAGATATAATGTTAGTTATCGTAACATATCATTCTGCTTATTGGAATTTCCTATGCTATTTTGGAAGTGGTAGAGCCACGCTGTAGACATATTTGTCTACAGCATGAATGGGCCGGCTCGACCGAGGTAGTACCACTGTCTTACAGAAAACCAACGTAAAGTGACAGTTTACTGACGCGTTTCGTATGGTAAGTGAGATAACCGGAGTCCCAGATTCCCCCTTCCCTTCCCTAATCTCTATTCCTGTCCTTTAAGGCCGGCAGCGCATACATGACACTTTCGGTATTGTGGATGTTCATGGGCGGTGGAGATCACTTAACATCAGGTGACCCACTGGCGCGTTTGTCGGATTATACAATAAAAAAAAAGAAAAAAAAAACTGGTGCCTAAGTTTATAATATAATCAGAAAAAGTAATATTACAATGAGTATTGATGTTGGATTTTTATGTTACAGTAAAATAATTTTGTTTGTTTTATTCCAGCCCAAAACCAGTTTTACTAGACAGTCATTTTTGATTCTAGCAAGTATTCAATATAAACTAGTTTTAGGCAGATAAAACGCAAACTAAAACGGGTTTTACTATGAAATTAACATGCGTGAGATAGGTAGGATATGGATCTATGTAATATAAATTAAGAAATGAAAATGAAATACTTAGTACTTTTAGGACAGATTTTCTATATAATATGTTTAATATTACGACAACATAGTAGCGGAAGATTCTTAAAAGCTAAACACTGGAATAAGCAATGATGCAATCGAAAAAAATTGGATAAAAATAAAAAAAAATTATGATTCCACAAACGCCATAACTTCTAGCTCACATACATGAGATCTCGAATCGCGAAGGCTAGCAAATTGCCGCGTGGGCACCCAATTACCTCCCATTAAAATGTAATGCCGCGACACAATTATTCAACTACATAAAAATAACTCAATTAAACTGACTAACGCGAACAAGTTGTAACGTCTGTAAGACTGTAACACATACACGCATTTGGGAAAGCAACGGGTGGGTACGACCTCCCGAGTACTTGGGATACTTTTTGTGTTGACCACCAAAAAAAAAAGTTTTACATCTGTAAAATTTTGTCGGTGAATTAAAGCATCATGAGATAATCTGCGTACTTAAGAATTCTCCGTTAAAATTTCAAAAATGTGTCTGTCAACCTGCTTTAAGGAATCATATTAACCCAAGATCTCATTAGAAAAATTATAATACATGCATGATATTTTTCTTATATTCTTCAGATTTAGTCTTATAATAATAATAATACTAGCCCTGTATTAAAGATTATCCCATTGCTGGGCACGGGCCTCCTCTACTAATGAGAGGGGATTTCGTTTTAGTCTCAAAAATTATAGCATTAAATAACCAACTCTGAGAACCATTTAATTCATTTTATATGTCAATATAAATTCTAATTTATCGTCCGATAACTAGTTCATGAAAAAAAATGCATGAATGAAAGTAAGTTTTTGGGTACAATCTAAACTGACCCGGCGCAGAAGAACTGCTCAGGGGTCAAGACCCCTGTCTAATAACGCCGTTGAATCCTCAATTCACGTCATGTCCAACCACATTTCAACTTGTTAGTGTGTTGACGATATAATAAATGGGTAATGTGTATGGATTTAATGAAACAATTATCTTCTAAATTTATTATTTAGGGTATTCTCGTATGGTATTTACTGACAGATGCTCAAATGAGGATTAATAAAAACGGTTAAGTCAACTCTAGGTCATTGCGAAAAGACAGAATCAGCCATTGATACCCATTAACGGTAGGCAGCGGCCTGCTGTGCCCTGGCATTGCAGAAGTCTATGGGAGGCAGTGACTACTTCCCATCAGGTGGCCCGTCTGCCTATCGAGGCACTAAAAAAATACCAATAAAACTACATTGTTCAAGGTATTAATTTGACAGCCTCCGTGGCACAGTAGGTGTTAAGTTCGATTCCCGCACCGAGACAAATGTTTGTGTGACACAAATATTTGTTTCGTGTCTGGGTGTTGTGGGTCCGTAGTCCTTCGTAGTTGTTGATACCCATCATACAGGTATTACCTAGTGTGGGGTCAGAACTATGTGTGTGACTGTTGAGTGTATTTATTATTTTTATTATTAAAGAGTTGATATCTGAAAAAAATACTGTAATATTCATCTATTCAATGAGGCCAAGAGCTTATAAAGATAATAAAAAAAGTCATATAATATGTTAAATACTTTCATTGATATTTAAGACATTTTTACAATTACGGATAAAAGAATTAATCCCAACATGAAGTATGTAAAGGTTGACATGGAAGGAAGTATGTGAACATTGACAGCCCCCGTGGCGCAGTAGGCGTGTAGCTATGAAACGAGAGGCCGTGTATGATTCCCACACCGGGACAAATGTTTGTGTGGCAGACAGGTAATTGTGTCCGGGGTCTGGGTGTTGTGAGACCGAAAGTATCTCGTGGTCCCTGATACCCACAACACAAGACTCGTATCTTAGTGTGGGGTCAGGGCTATGTATGTGACTGTTGGGTGTTATTTATTATTATTTATTAAACATAATATAAAGAAATTAATAATACAGTAACTAGAATTCTTAAAACGATTAAGACACCAGAAAGGAAGTCCATAATTACCTAATTCCACTACAGTGCACTATATACAATATGTTTGTTTTATTCTTGTATTAATACCAATTCAAACATAAAATTGTAATTGAAAACAGTCAAAACATAAACCTTCGAACTGAGTTAGCTTTAATTTATCGACTGACAAATCCCAAAATGCGGCCACATAACTGATACCACCTTACAACATTAAAATAACCCTTATTGCTAAACGAATAAAGTTGAAATCGTAATTACAAATTATATTAATATGTTTGCGAAATCATCCGAGATTTGATCCAGTTTTGCCCAAAAAGACTCCTGTCATAAGATGTCGGGATTCTTTTTCTTTTAAGGCATCAACATTGTTGCAAAATATTAATCGGACAATCCGGTTTGAAGGGTACAGACAGAATTAAACGTCGTAAATTAAACATCAATATTTTGACTACATTGTGTTCTAACAAAGTATTGACTGAATTATTCGTATGAATCATTAATTGACATGAATTATTTTCATAGGTCGCTTTGAAACCCTGATTTGTATTGTAGCTAAGTGGTATGGCTACATTATAGACAACTAGATGGTGCCCTCGGCTCCGCCCGCGTGGAGGTTATTTTTAGAAGAAATGGTATACAATCCATGGAGGCATCTTAAGCTATTACACCTTTCTATATTTTGCTATCCCATAGAAAGCGGGCATTTTTCGGGATAAATATAATTTTTGTAATTTTCTGATCCCTTAACTGCCACTATGCAATAAATCATGTCGATCCCTTACTTTGTGAAAATCTAAATTATCCCACGGGAACTGTACATTTTCCGGGATAAAAAGTAGCCTTTGTCCTATTCCAGATTATAATGTATCTCTGTGCCAAATTTCAACCAGATCCGTCCAGCCGTTGTAGCGTGATTGTGTAACAAACATCCATCCAAACATTCGCATTTATATTAGTAGGATTATGTAATTAATGATCAGCTTGTTGCATTTAGAATATTCAATGAGATATCCAAAGGCCAGATTTTTTATACAGCTACATATCTATCTTTATATATATAATACTACTGTACTTGTGTATATCACTGAACTACTCCTAAACGGCTGGACCGATTTAAATGTTTTTTTTTGTATGCGTTTGGGTGGCGTTTGGTGCGTTTAGATTCATAGATCTGCCCGTCAGATGGCGCTGCAGTCGGTGTGGCGCTGCTTTTACGGGCAGGACGACGTCTGCCGGGCCCGCTAGTACTATTATAAAGCTGAAGAGAATATTTGTTTGAACGCGTTAATTTATGGAATTACCAGTCAGATATCAACAGTTCTTTTTGCATTTTATTGCATATCTATTGAGATATGCTAAAGGTTATCTAACATCACGCTACGACCCATAGGAGCGGAGCAAATGGCTATTGTGGGGGTGAAACAGCAAGTTTTTATAAAATTCTGCTTGGCATGAACTCCTCGGGTCGATTTATTTGCAGTAAGATATATTTTCACAATTTGTTAATTAAGACCTTATCGAATACCTTGCTTCGTACATGCTTTAAAATTGCAGTAATTTGACGGATTTTTTATTTATTATTTTTTCGGTAAACTTACAGCTAGCATTTACAATATAAATACAGAATAATATACACAAAAAGGCCATTTAAAAGTTTCCACTAATGGGTAAAAATATTTAAAAAATGATAATAATAAATAAATTTAATATTTTATTTTACTTTTCTTCCTTAAAATGTTAATCTAAAATTTGGCCCCTTTTTGAGATATATTGTGAATTAAAATTTGGTTTCTAAATCAACAGCGCTATTAAACAATATTTATTGTTTATTCATAAGAATTGTAGAGTCAATAAACCATTGAAAGCAAATGGTAAAGAATAAATTAAACAATCAAATAATTTAATCTACCAATTATTATGCCTGAATGCGTAAAGTTACCAATACATTATAACCTTCCGGTATCCATTGCAAACTCTGATAACAGCTAGATAACTCTGACACTATAATCTATACTATTTATACGTGCATAATAAATTTTATTTCCTAACTCGTAAACAACAATTAACTGCAATTTATAATAAGAAAACACGAGAATAGTAATTAAATTATTCAGCAAATATTCATAATTTTTTATGTACCTTATTCTCTACTACTTTTATTATATGAAAAAACCGGAACTTAAGGAAATTCATATACAATAGGGATTAGATTTCAATAAAAAAAACTAGTTTTCTGTATAATTTTGCTGGTAGGATTTTCGTATCCACCCGGTTAGCGACCACCGTACACAGAGTGTAAAACCCGGCATAGTGGCACACGCAAGTGTGTCGTGTTTATGGGTCAGTTGTACATCCGGTTTTTGACGGGGGTCTAGAGTTGGGGTACATGTTTGGCCGTGTTGCGGCCTTCTGAGTACTCTGACACTAGACCCTCGACCGCTTCTTCACCTCCTTGCCCCATGGAGTAGTGTGAAGAAGCCACACAGCAGGCCGGCATGATTGTGTTGAGTAGCGAGGGATACATCGTTTCACGCTACTTGATACTCTAACTGGACGGCACCGAGCATAACATTAGTTGCCGTGTGGTCAGTTTGCCGAGACAGGATAAAAAGAACAATTAACAATACATACTTATATGTCTTAACTCAGTTACTGTAATTTAATAAAGAAAAGATTGAAAATTATATCAAAGTTGATTAATATAGATTTATTAGTTTTATGAACTTAAAGTTGTCATGTTGGAGTCATTTTAAACGACTATTCCAATAGACTGCGTCATCCACGCAAGTTGTACATTACCGAAGTATAAACGTAACAATAATAATACAGTGTAAACTCCATGTAACGTCACTCTATTTAACGACAAACTCTCTTAAGCGTCGAAATCAATTGGCTTTGGTTGGTTTAGCTTGTTTTTCATACAATGTTTCACTCTATATAGCATTACACCCACTCTCAATAACGACAACAATTAAGTTGCTAAAATTAGTAAAAACTGCGCAGCTGTGTACGATCTATTGTCGCTTTATTATCCTAGCCCGCAATAAACTCGACTGTCGGCATCATGCATACCGAACTTTCTAAGAAATTCATTCTTTTGTTTACAAATTGGGATTGCTTGCACGTGTAGACTGTTATTGACCATGATTCATAACTAGGAGTCATGGATTATCTATACCTTATCATATTCTTAGTTGCTCACAAACTTGCAAACTGTAAACATGGCTACTAAAAGAAAATCACTGTGTATTGACGAAAAAGTTTTACTGATACGCGCAATAGAAACGGGAGAGAAGATAAGTGATGTTGGCAAACGCTTTGGATTTAGTCGCTCTACCGTGTCCACAATATGGAAAAATAAAGAAAAAATCCTCCACGCTGCGGGCGAGGGAAAATCTTCCAAAAAATTAAAGAAACCTATATACGAAGATTTGGATAAAGCTGTACTATCATGGTTTCATCGACAGCGCCAGAATAATATGCCTATCTCGGGGCCGCTCGTGAAAGCTAAGGCGGAGAATTTTGCTGCTGAACTTGGTTTAACTTCTTTCAAAGCATCAGAAGGATGGCTCGGAAAATTCAAGCAGCGTCATCATATCAACTATGGTAAAATAAGTGGGGAAGCACGAAGTGTTGATACAAATGTGACTCATGATTGGATTAACAGAGTGTGGTCAAAATTCATAGAAAAATACGCCCCAAGTGACATTTTCAATGCTGATGAAGCAGGAATTTTCTATAAGTTGACTCCAGATAAAACTCTGAAATTTAAAGGGGAAAAGTGTGTGGGAGGAAAGCTTTCCAAGGAACGTATTACGGTGCTTGTGGCTGCTAATATGGATGGCACAGAGAAAAAAAAGCTACTAATAATAGGCAAATCGAAAAATCCGCGCTGTTTTAAGAACATCAAAAAATTGCCAGTGACGTATAAAGCTAATAAATCAGCTTGGATGACCAGTCAACTTTTTGAAGAAGAAGTGCGAAAGTGGGATGCAGAATTAAAGGGACGAAAAATTTTACTTCTTGTTGACAACTGCCCTGCCCACCCTTTTATATCAAACCTTCAAAACATAGAGTTGGCATTTCTTCCTCCAAATACGACTAGTGTCTTACAGCCAATGGACCAGAGTGTGATTAAAAGCCTCAAGGGTCACTACAGAAGGAAATTATTGATGGAGCTAGTCGAATCTGAGGGTAAAACTTCTGTTAATATGCTGCATGCAGTAAATTTTTTATCTAAAGCCTGGGAAGAAGTGACACCCACAACTATACAGCACTCTTTTCGACATGCTGGACTTTGTACCAATTCTACGAGTGATGAGGTGGAAACAGAATCTGAGTTTGAAAGCGACGACGACCTTCCATTAACTGAGTGGATTCAACAATTCAACATGGCAGGAAATACGGTAAATCTTCAAACCTACATTGAAGTGGACGACCGCCTGCTTACAACGGCTTCACTCACAGATGAAGAAATTTTGGATTCAGTGAGAAAAACTGAGGATCAAGAACAAGGTGATGAAGAAGATGAGACGGATGAGCCTGAGCTTCCGCCGAGCATTAAAGAAGCTCTGGAAGCAGCAAAATTATTGGAAAAATATTTCCTTTATAACCAAGATGCCTCAGTATTGCTAGATATTAATAAAATAACTAAAAAAATACAACAAAATTACTGGTGCAGCAAAAGACGTCAGACAAAAATAACAGACTATACTCAATAGCGTTCAAATAACATTCTTTTTTATGCACATAACTACTAACAATAGTCAGAAATAAACTTTTTATTTTTCTAATTCTGATGTTTCTTCTCTCCATTTAACGACAACTCTCTATAACGCCATAAAATGCACAGTCCCTTCAGTGTCGCTATATAGAGTTTACACTGTATATACATACATATACATATATACTCACGCCCGTATCCCATGGGGGTAGGCAGAGACTATTGACTGCTACAAGCTACGATCCCGACACACTTCTTTCGCCTCTTCCACAGTCTTACATCTTCTCATACATTTTCGACGGTTCTGCCACACCCAACTTGCACTTCCATACATAAGTGTCGGTACCAGCACACCATTATGAAAAGTCATTTGCACCTTTTGTGACACCGCCTGGCTGCTCATTATCGCGTGCAAGGCACCATTCACATTATTACCTGCCATCACTCTCCTTTCAATATCCCCCTCATATTTCCCATCCCTCGTTATCACACTTCCAAATACACAAACTCTTTGACTTGTTCCACTCTCTCACCATCTATAGTTATGCTACATTCGGTAGCATCTTCCTCTCTTTCTATCACCATAACTTTCGTCTAATTATAATAATAATACCAGCTCTATATTATACACTGCCTTACTCTGCACGCCACGGGCCTCCTTTATTAATGAGATGGATAGGCCTCACACTGGCTTGTATTTCATTTGTATTTAAATAGATATCTTAAATTATCAAAAATTTCTTCACGAATTCTTCACCCTTTAAGCAAACGATAATTAACAATGAATGCACACATAACTTCGAGAAGCCTGTCACTTGGGCTTTTACGAAACCATGACTTTTAACTTGGTAGTCCCTATCATTTCCACGTAACAAATCAGTTTCTTTATTCTTCTAAACCAACATAAGCATATCGTCTATTCTAATACGCTTGCATAAACTGAAGCCCTATGACTTTGAACTTCAAATAGCATTATTTCTCTTCTTGTATGTTTATTTAAGTAAAAACTTCTTTACTGGGTGTGCGATTTTTAGATGTGTGAAATCTTATACCTTCTTTTTAGGTTTCAATTGGTGTATGCGAAATCGCAGCATTTTAAAGGACAGGAATCTTTCACTCATTTGAAAGTCTCAGCCGTTTTGAAAAGCATTATAATTATTTTAAATGTTTTATTATCTAGTCCTTAAAATTATGAACACTTCCCTCTTACTATAATTTGTGGCCAAAGCAACGTTGATTTATTTACGAGACAGGGAAACGAGATCTATTGCTGTGTGTTAAATACTCTAAGGTTGCTGTACAACTCAATAATTTAATATATAATGAAATTAACGATATTTAATCAAAATTCTATGGATCTATGATTAATCGAATAGATATGAAGTAAACGTGGATGTACTGGTAGCGATAAAAGTGTTCGCGAATATGGTTTTCATTTTCACATACACTAAGATCAGTGGAATTTTTAAAGGCACAACAAATTCTAGTAATTAAATAACAGGGGATATAGGTATTCGCTTAAATTATAATAAGAATGCATTTCAAAAATGATAGTGCAGTTTTGTGTCAAACTTCAACAATAACATTACTTTTCAATTTGTACATCATTGTATGCTTTAGAGTTTATAAATCTACATACACGCGTATGTTTCTTTACTCTATCACAACTTCAAGATGTTGAAAAAACATGGGTGTAGTATGCTATAGAATCTCAACATTTTGTTGATATGATTTTGGAGCATTCATGTTGTTTATAATATGAAATATATTATATACAATCTCATTACCAACCCGCATTGGACCAGCGTGGTGGGTTATAGTCCAAACCAAGCATTTATGAATACAATCTATTATACGATATAAAATCTATAATTTCATTCCTAAGCCTATTTTTTAATATATTTAATGACAATATAGTACAATGTATTGAGTAGTACAAATTTAATAATAGTTATGTCGCTGACTGTATTAATAAATAATAATGCAACGAGTTACCGCAGTGACGTGACAAGGCCGCGCTGAATAAGCCCAACTGAATTATATTTAAACAAAGACACGTTGAAAGCTGAACGGTCAATTGCACAATACAGTCGTAAATCATAACTTTCTTGGACGCATTTTACATAAATGGAAACTATTCTTTAAATCTAATTTCCTGTACTTAATAACGTATATCGCGCACGACTGTACTTCACATGACGTATGATTTTAATATTGCTTTGGATAATGATTCGTAAACGACTCATATTACGTGATATGACGCCTGCACAATGAGGGTTTAAGTATTTCTTAAGTTCATTAAATACTGCTATTTTTTGTGGGGATTTACGCAGAAGGACTTTCCGAATACGGCTTAAATTACCTTAAAAGTTGATTGATCTTATACTGAAATGTATCGACTTATATGCCAGCTAGCTCAGCAATGGAACCAATTCTAGCGTAACACCAGTGAATAACATTCCTGGATACACATGATATGATAGCATTATCTATAGTGCCGACAAAATTAAATAAAAACACTTTAACTACTTATCTATAATCGGAAATATCGAACCATCTCATAGATATAGATCTAATTTTCCATCCATTTTCAGAAAAAAAGCCTCATACCATCAAAAAATTCTCAGAAAAGCGGCGAAGCCATTTGTACATAGATATACACTCACGCCTGTAAATCCCCGAAGGGATTGGCAGAGGTGCAACTAGTACACACACTTTTTGCCAAATTATTTCGGTCCCATAATGTGATAGAGCCTATCGCCATACCGAGCACAAATTCCAGACTCCGGACTAATACCGGTAATTACCCGACCCGGTGATTCAACCCGAGAGCTTAGCACAGCAGACGTAACGCGTGCGCAAATACAACTGCGCCACCGGAGCAGTCCACGATTCCATTTGTATGTAAATGTATATAGGTGAATGGGTTCCTATAAATCGCAACGGTTGCATAATCGGCTAGTAGACAACCAACCCGTCACTGCAGCGGCCACCCCGGCCACCCGGGCGACCCACGACAATCCCGGCGACGCCTTATCAAAACGTATCTGGTTCTTGGCAAGATTTATGCGTGTCATAAACTTGACGCATATCGATAATATACCAACGTAGGCATGACTAAGCCGATGCCTCACGCACAGCATACCGCTAATTGCATTTCTTACAATTCACGATAATCTAGTTAAATGAAATATGATGATTAACCGCGATTTTTCCTTCCAATTAATGTGCTTGCGCAATAGCCGCTTTATATGTAAATAGAACCAGTCGACCCAAACGGCAATAGCAAACGGTTAACGCTGCGAGGCAACAGCGGGTATCAATGTTAAGGCAGCGTGCGCATCTAATGTCCTTACACAAAGCTGCACTTATGTAGCGGGCAAACGATCCCATAATTACGGGTGTCGAGTACGCAGGCGCGAAGGGCGATATTTGTTTGCAATTAGTGCCCGCACGGGAAGGCGATGTCCGGACGTCGCTGGTAATTTATGGTTGTGCGAAAGTACGAGTTGAAAGTGAGGCCGGGAGCGCCCGCAGCTGCCGCTACGCAGACTGACATTTCCGTGCGCATTCTAGGGTTAAATTGCGTTAATGCCATACAAAGTTTGTCACAAATTATAAAAGTGTTTTAAACATATTAATTTTGTATCTTTTGCAAAGACTTTTGTATCTGTGAGTGGTTTTTAATCATAATAATATTATCTTTTTTGAAATAAAGCAAATGAAAATTAAAGTTTTTAAATTATGGTTTTTAAACACTAATTACTGTCTATCTAATAAATGTAAACCTATAAGTCCAGCATCCAGTGTAATTCTGGATTTGGAATTCCAAACAATACGACTTTTTAACGCACAGATATCGATGGAATATAACATAATAAAAATATACTTTTAAAATATGTATTTAAAACAACTAATTTTATTTATTTGGTAATAAATAACCTTTACACCCTTTTTTAGGATTTTGAAAAGCACCACAAGGAATTTTTAATTATTTGATTGGTACCGACGAACCAGCCCTTAATAAATAATGATGCGTATTTTCATTTAATTACCAATGGTGACAAATTGTTTAATGTTTTCAATGGCCATAACTTATAACACCATAATATTAGCCGTAAATTATAATTACAGCAGCTATTATTCATGTTACACGTTATAAATAGCTGTTTAACTTTTTAAATAGCTGTTATGGTCAATGATAGGATTATAAATTTCATATTCTGCATGTGATTGTCATTTGAGTGACATATTATGTTATATTTAATTAACTTTTAACTTTAGGCTGCATAGTTTGATTTACTTGTGCCTACTTTGTCAAAGAAAACAATTGAGTCGTATAGAATCAAAACAGGCAAAGTAAGGCAGACGTATATGTTGGAAATATAAAAAAACTATAGCTTTTGTTTATGTCGAAATGAAGCATGAAACCAACATTGAAAATATGTAACCATGTATGTATGTTGACGACTTTGGTTTTGAGTTTGACAAAGTTGCTGTCTATGGACCCAACTAGGGGTGAGATGGCCACCTTTGCTACTATAGTCCTGGCTAGTTTGCCATTTTTGATTTCATGACGAATAGGGTTGTTGCCTTGACACGCTTCTATGCTATTACGCTATTGCCGGCTATGATTTTAAGGCTTTGACTATTGCCATCTTTGATCCTAAAGCAACTTTTTGTCTGTGTTTTTGATGGGTTTATGGCTGTCTTTGACTATAAAACGTTCCAATAGTCACTCCAGATTTGAATTGCCAAATATATTTCTATAAGTTTTGCCCAAAAACCTACTTTTCTGACGTCGGTTTTATACGACTCAATTATTCTAATTGAAATAAAAAAACCTAGGATAAAAATTTGAGAGAGCTGAATTAGAAAATATCAAATAATTCAATAATTTTTGAATAAACTTTAGTTTTGGATACTAACTTTTTGGGTAGTATTTTTTGTAGTTCTAAGATTTTTGTTTAAAAATAACTGACATAAAGAGTCGAAACATCAACACTAAATACTTACTGATTAATAAAAAAAAATTAGCAGATGCCAACGTCAAGTTACTTTGTAACAGTTAGTTGGTAAAAAGATATACTTCGTAGTGTTAGTTCTGAGCAGTTATAAACTCCTACATTTTTTACTGTTATTAGAAAACAAAGTAATTGTTTATGTACACCAACATAATTTGTTCGCCATTTTTTTTCATTTGACACTAGGATAGAAGTGTTGCCATGTTCAAATTTTTCATGTCACTTCAAACAATTAGCTTACAATTGTGAGTACCGTGTGAGTGTATTTAATGAGGTTTTAAAATTGCAAATGACCAGACCTTTCTCCTACTCATCGAATGAACTGCAATAATCGTTACACATAATTATCGACATAACACGAACACAGAACGTGTGATCGAATTGATGTGAAATTATTTTTTTTAAATAAAAGGCTATTGTATTTCCGATAACGCATTTAGAAAATAACGTAATAAAAACTACTTGACATTAAGTTTTTCGTGTAGTTGTTTTGTAACTGGCCTGTAAATGTAGTTAGTGTTTTTATTTAAAAAAATAGTATTTGAGGAAGGAATACGTGGCTTCTCGATAAATTATCAGCTTCTTTTGCACCATATTTTTACATCGTCCTATTTATATCTTAGAGATGGAACACGAAGTGCTTAGGTTCATAATTTACTACACTACTTTTCAAAGTTATTTCGCTTACTATTATAAAACTTTGTCGTTCAGTATTTTGTAATAATTAATTCCATTATGCGGCTATAAATCAATATACATCAATAGCCTTAGGCGAATACAGTTCCATTTATCAATGTGAATGCCTCGCCATTATACAGGCTGCCAAAGCAGTGGACAAGCGGGGCATTGAGGGCCAAAAAATTCGCATAGTGTCCGACAGCGCTGCAGTACTACGAGCCCTGGACAGCAAAATAATCCAGTCTGGGCTCATACTAGAGTGCCACCTTGCATTGGAGGTGATAGGTAAGAAAAACATAGTCACCTTACAATGGATAAAAGGGCACAGTGGTTCTCTAGGAAACGACGTAGCAGACGAGCTGGCTAAAAGAGGGTCGGACCAGCCGGTAATCGGTCCAGGTCCAACATTACCATTGCCCTTTAACCAGATAAGGTCATGGCTTCGTCACAGAACAATGAAACAACAATCCGATCAATGGGCAAATATGACCACATGCAGACAATCCCGGGAGGTGGTGCCACACCCGGATGTTCGCTTAACTAAGCGTCTGCTGTCACTGGACAGAGCTTCCCTACGTATAATCGTAGGCACTGTCACTGGACACTGCCCACTTAACAAACATCTGTATGTTCTAGGTATGACAGACAGTCCCCTATGCAGGGGTTGCCTGTCAGTCAATGAAACAGCTTCCCACGTCATCCTGGAATGCGAAGGGGTAGCTACACAACGGGCTGAAATCCTCGACACACCGAGGTCGCTCCGAGAAGCCTGCGGAGACACCAGGAGGATCCTGCGCTTCTGGTCGGAGCTAGGCTGGCTAGACTGCTAGCCGGCACATACACGCACAATGGCTCGACGTCTAACGGGCTAAGTGCGGAGAAAGGAGCCCACAACCAATACCAATACCAATGCGGCTATAAAAGACAAAACAGAGACAAGGCAAACAGATACTCTCATTCCTCACCCAAAAATATATGTTTGCAATCATATTTCGTACACTGAATAAAAATACAGAACCCCTTAAAATTCTGGGAAAAAGTCGTATGGAATGATATTTATATAGCACCAAGCCCTTTTCTAAACAATAAAACTCTCGTTTCACATCCGGCTACTGTTTCGCTGGCCCACGGAAATTTTCGAAATATATAATTTAAAAAATTAAAGACTGTTGATACAAAACTAAGATTTTTAGAAGAAAAGCTAGTCAAATAACAGTAACGGTATGTACGGTGATGTAAAATAATGCTCTAATAATTTTATTATTTTCCGATATTTCGGTCGCATTAGTTTTTGGTTCGGCAACACTGATCGTACGGAACTGCTGTGGCGACACCAGCGTATAGGTCAGCATTACCATCGAACAAATTCCAATAGTAGATAATATATTCTTTTTTTCTCCAGCCATAATAACACAAAGGGTTGTCACGAGGCTTAAATAAATTGTAAGCATTACACACCATACATAAATTCACATGAACTATTGATTAATGTTTTTACAAAAGATTAAATCAGCCCTGCGCACTGCGCCCTACAATTAGCGATCATTGAATTATTTTTTAATTTAGTGCGACAACACACGCATCGGCCAATTCAATTTCCTTCCATATGTATGGTTTTTACTAATGTTACGTGTTCGCTTTTTGAATAGTGATCTGTTTATTTATTTAATTTCACTCTAAGTTGTCTTTCATAAATCAAGATTAAGATTCATTATTTAGTAATAAG
This sequence comes from Laothoe populi, assembly GCA_905220505.1. Classification (NCBI taxonomy): domain Eukaryota; kingdom Metazoa; phylum Arthropoda; class Insecta; order Lepidoptera; family Sphingidae; genus Laothoe; species Laothoe populi. The sequence continues at coordinate 5,204,957 of HG992151.1, read as the reverse complement.
GTATTATAGCCATCCGAAGAAAAGACTTAGTTGCTTTCTTTGAGTAAATTATATGTATATTGTCTTTGCGAACATTTATTCCTATGTCTACATATTATTAGATGAATTTATACTGATTTCCGGCCCCATTATATATTTTTTACTTTATTTATAAAAGCTAAAAGCTGACAGCTTTCAGCGAATAAATATCAAGCCATCTATCAATCACCACGTGTCGTGTATTTCATTTATATCAATAGCCCTGTGTGTTATACATTGTCCCACTGCTGGGCACGGGCCACCTCTACTAACGAGGGGTAAGGCCTTACTCCACCACGCTGGCTTTATGCGGTTTGGCAGACTGCAAAACCTTCCAAATTCTTATTTAGAATTCTCAGGTTTCCTAACGATGTTTTCCTTCAGCATATAGCAAGCGATGATTAACAATGAATACACACGTTCGTAAAGCCAGAGGTGTATGCCATTTGGATTAGTTTCGATCCATCGACTCTGGTCAGGGCAGTTTGTACTTCCAACTAGGCTACAGGCATAGCAATACGTAACAATAAATAATGTACTTATTTTTCATCAACACAATGGCTATACTTCGTCACACTTACAATATATTCTAAACTTATACGCTCTACACTTTGGCCTCGGTCACTCGCGGAATCCATCCTTGCAGTGGCGATCCTACTTCCTACTTATATTATAAATTCGAATGTTTGGATGGATGTTTGTTACTGGACGGATCTGGTTGAAATTTGGCACAGAGATAGATTACTATAGTGTGGAATAGCACATTGGCTACTTTTTATCCCGGAAAAATGTACAGTTCCCGTGGGATAGTTTAGTTTTTCACAGGACAAGGATTCAACGTGATTTCTTGCATAGTGGCAGATTAGGGATCAGTAAATGACATAGGCTACTATTTATCCCGAAAAAGGCACGGTGGGATAGCAAAACATAGAAAAGTGTAATAGCTTAAGATGCCTCCATGTTCGTTTTCTACCAAAAATAACCTCCACGCGGGCGGAGCCGCGGGCAACATCTAGTATAGTGTACACTTAAGAAACCGAGCAAGGTGACATACGACTGTCCTCTACTATCGTGTGCGGTAAATCCTGGCAAGTCCCGCCCAATGTGTAGAGCGGGTATAAAACTTTAGAACGTTTTAATGGCGCCAACATCCCAAAAAACTGTCACCACAAGCATTATATTTTAAATTCCTTTATCAATAAATAAAAAAGCAATAAACAGCATAAGTATACCTAAACGCGGCGAACACCAAAAATGTTCTATCGGCAATCAATTTCGGTAGCTCGTTTGTACTCACTAATTAATGTTTGATAACATCTAATCCAACGAAAATATCATTATTAACTCTATTTAGATGTTTGCCGTGATAGGGAATTGTTTTATTAGTTGCAAAAGGCGACATAATTTATTTATTATTCGTTATTAAGATTGTTTAACGAAATAATATTCATGACATTAACTTCCTTATTTAGATTTAATTTAATTTTATGTGTAGTGTACCGACAGCACGTCACTTCATAATTGCACGTACTTAGATAAAGTCACGTTTACACGAAGTAAATAAAACAATTATATACACGTACCACATCAGTATATACACTTTCTCTATAGCTAAAGTAAACAGACCAAAAATCTCAAGTCTCATTACACTCCTTGTAGTTGTAAATGTAGTTTAAATCAAGTTGTGTATAGTGCTAAAATATTGTGTTGAGTGTTTATGTGAGTTCTTACTTGTGCATTAAATCATGGACTGAAACTGTAAGTTATCATCCGCTTATTTTTAGCACAAATCAAGGTGATATGGCGATAGGCTCGCCTCCATCAAATTATGGGACTGTAACAAGCTCGGTGAAATAGGTGTACTGGTTACACCTCTGCCTAACCCTTTGTGAATTATAGATATGAGTGCATATATATAGGATGACCACATATTATTAAGCAAAAAAAATATTTCGTGTAGAATATGTAAAGGCCAAGCGAATGCTCGATAATATTACAAAAAATATCTGAAAGTAATATTAATCCGTAATAGAATAACTTTGAGTCCGATGTTATATTAGCAACTCATATGTCAAATATTTAAATGCTAAAATGAATACACCCTTATGGTAAACATGGTCAATTAAAACCAATGAAAAGTCAAGCCGTTTTTTGATTCCATGGCACAGTACTCCCCTTGTCGCACCGAGATATAATATGTTAAATCTCATAATCAAGTAAATTATTAATTGACTTCAATGTCCTTCAAACTAAATTTGATTAGTAAGCACACTGCTGCTTAGCGGCACAAATAGACAAAACTGTAGTACCCAACCTAGGTTTCCAGCAAATTAACCTTCCACTTAGTAAAATATGTTTTAATTTAACGTGTGTTTGTTGTTTATTAAGACGCAAACATACAATTATTGTTGTAAAACTATTGTTGACGAATCCTTATAATTAAGCAGCCGCCATTTTGTAACGACATGCGCATACGCACCACTATCGTTTCCTTGATCTATAATTGCGTAGCGTCGAGAAAGTCTCGCGTTTCCCGCGTTTTTGCACACCCCACACATTACACGACATAATTCCGCACAAATGATTTACGATAATATTCATTACATTTATCAGGTGAAAGTTTTTTTTGCTATCATAAATTAGTTTTAATTTTTTTTAGTGCCTCGATAGGCAGACGAGCAGACGGGCCACCTGATGGTAAGTAGTCACCGCCGCCCATAGACTTCTGCAATACCAGGTCACAGTAAAGCCGCTGCCTACCGGCTATTAATATAATTATATCCTACACGTTCATATGTAAAATAAGGTAAAATACGTTAAATATTCTTAGTACTACAAAACAGGAATAAGCCTCATGGGACGTTTGGCCCAAAATATGCATAGTAAATTATTATAATTTATTATTTACATACATATACACTCACGCCTATAATCCCCGAAGGGGTAGGCAGAGGTGTAACCAGTACACCCACTTTTCGCCAAATTTCGGTCCCATAATGTGATAGGGGGCGAGCCTATCGCCATACCGGGCACAGGTTCCAGACTCCGGGCTAATACTGAGAATTTCTAGATAGAAAAACCCAATATCACTTTACCCGACCCGGGGATCGAAACCCGAGACCTCAGCACAGCGGTTGTAACGCATGCGCAATTACAACTGCGCCACCAAGGCAGTCGACATTTATTATTTAATGGAATAATATTGGCCATTGTACAGTGATATAAATATTAAGAACAATTAAAAGAATAACACTAGAGTTGCGTGCTCGGTTTTTAATTAATAATAATTCCTAACTATTAAAAATGAAATTATTGTATGATATTTATCTATGTTTCTATTAACTTTAAGAACATAAAACGGTTGCAAACAGTTGGCAGTTAATAATTTAGCGTCCAATGTTAGCATTTCTCTATTATGCGTAAATCCCATTCACAGAATATAAATGAAGACACAATCATAAATACATTAATACGCCATTAAATGTCAAGGCACTATAAAATTTATTCATTAAACTACCTTTATTACTATTTATATAAATGTACATATCAATTATTTTAATTGCGAACGTGTACAAAAACACTATTAACCACGAGACGTCGGAATAAAAAAGAAATCTCCGACAAAAACGTTTCGCGATAAAGCAAAAACGTACAAAAGATCGAGTTATTTGATTAGACCTAATTACATTTCTGACCGTAATTAACTTGCACGTATCATTCCCTTTGTTTTATTGCAAAAGGATACCGCGTTACATTTGCATCTCACTGATTACGATCAAAGGAAAATCGACTCTATTAAAATAGGCCGAAGGGTGCTGACACTTTTACGTAATAGCAAAATAACCTTGTCAATGCAGATTTCTTAGGTCGAGATAAGCTGCCGTATTATTAAGGCACAATTTAAGAATAAAATTATGGCAATTTGTTAATTTTATATTCGGCAGTGTTATAACCCGTCGACGGGTCGTTTGAAAATTTATTTTATTTTTTATTTGCACTATTACTCTTTTGATCGATGTGTAATCTGTTGGAATATTGGATCAACGGCTGCCTATTTAGAACTTAATCAAAACGCAATAGAGATCAAAATTCTAATTAGCATATGTACAGTTAGAGCCATGTATCTATTAACGAGTATTACAAAACCTAATAATGAAAGTTTTAGTGATATCTTTTGCATCCAGCTTCACCTTCTTGACGCTTAAGGCTAAACCTCACGCTAATGATAATAATGCCTTGACGATTAAACTCTGACAGGCCCTTATAAACACCGGTTGACATTGAGATTTTGGTCACCCAAGAAGCAATGTTTTTTTTATTATTCTGGCACGACAAAATGTGGTCAACATTGTGTTGAGTAGCGAGGAATAGATTGTCTCTCGCTACTTGACTTTGACCGCTTCTTCACCTGGCCCACGGCGTAGTGTGAAGAAACAAGCTGGCATGATTGTCTTCAGTAGCGGGGGATAGATCATCTCTCGCTTCTCGATACTCTAACTGGACAGTACTGCACTTACCATCAGGTCACACTTGCCATGCAGTGTGGATACTTTGCCGTTCCAGGATAAAAAAAATACATTTCTGTTGGATATCGTTATAGGTTTAAAAATATCCTGATGTTTATAATCAAAGATTGTATCTATCAAGATAAGCTATCAATATGAAATCTTGGCACAATACATATATAAGTATAGTTCAACTAAATTTTGCTACTATGTTTGTATAAGATAACTTTTGTTTGATTATTAATTTTATTATACGTATGAGTTAAATAACTCTTTTAGTGGCAGTGTATTAAAGTTAAGAAACAGTGAGTCTTCTAGGTGACTTCTCCGTTCAATTCTCATGTCGAAGGATCACAATTGTGTTGTTCTTCTTTTGTCTTTTCAGCTAGAAATTTATTTCTCCCGTTGTAATATGGCAATGGCAATAGCTTCGTAATTAACAAATTGAAACACATTTCCTCTACATTCTATACCACAAAAGTAAGCAACATTTCTGTTTATCATTAAAGGAGACTAACCATCAGACACTCTTGCTCGTAAGGCGGCCTTATGCTATGAAATACGAATTGCCAACTCAAGTTTATAGATATATGCTATAGATTTCCACTACGCACGATCCTGAGAAACCACTTTAGCTTCATCCACTTTCATCATTTGACAGCCTCTGTAGCGCAGCAGGCCTACTGGCCTGCTGCGCTACAGAGGCTACTGCCGGCTGTGAAACGAGAGGCCGTGGATTCGATTCCCGCACCGAGACAAATGTTTGTGTGACAAATAGATATTTGTTTCGGGCCTGGGTGTTGTGGGACCGTAGTCCCTCATAATTCTTGATACCCGCGGTACAGGTTTTATCTAGTGTGGGGTTATAACTATGTGTGTTACTGTTATGTGTATTTATTTATTTATATTTATCAATCTTTTTAATTTATGTCAATTTAGAGTACTCTTAACCTCCTAACCTGTCCTTTACTAAGAAATCGCCAATTTAGCTGTAATCATTTCGGTGCAGACGTCTCTACCAGCTTTTCCATCCGCACTAGAATATCTGCATTAAGAATAAACCACAGTAAAGCAAAAAACAATTAAACAGGTTCACGAATGCTGTTAATGTCACGACCCGGTCGCCATTAAATAATTATAAGTAATCATTGCCTACGCACATCCAACAATGGATTATCTGGCACTACCATTTGTATTCGTAATACGATCGCTTATATTGAATATTTCAATTCGAGTTTATGTAAATTTTAATAACACTGTAAACAATACCATTAAGTAAGGTAATTCAAAATTACATTTTGGAAACAATGCTGCAATTATAAACACACCAATAGTCAAATGAACTCGTAACTATGAACTTGCTCTAACAGGTGTCCTCAACCGCTTCTTCACGTTCTGGCCCATGGCGTAGTGTGAAGAAGCAGCCGGCATGATTGTGTTGAGTAGCGGGGGATAGGATGCCTTTTGCTACTCTACGCTTACTATAAGGTACAGTGTGGTAATTTTCCCGTGCCAAGATAAAAAAAAATATTATTATATAAATAAATCGAGAAACACTGTTAACATCAGTAAATAAAATCAAACTTTAATAACGCATAATTTTCTGCAAATTGCCCGGCATTATGTCGCGCATATTACGAAGTTAATTATTACGAATGTGACGTACAGATGGACACGTACAGTGTACACGTTCCGTTATACCGACACTTACTAAATGTCAGGTTGTCTTCATTGGAATACTGATTTTGAATTAATTGGCTCAACAAACAAACATTTTTTTTTATCCTGTCACGGCAAAGTGACCACGCTGCACCTGATGGTAGGTGCAGTGCCGTCCAGATAGAGTATCAATTAGCGAGAGACAATTATGCCGGCCTGCAGAAAACTGATGTAATTAAAATGAGTTCCTGGTATACTGGATAACTTCTTTCTACAAATAGAAGTTAGAATAATATATTAAGATATTGAAATACTTATGTCCAGTATTTTGGGTATCCATTTAATTAAACAAAAAAATATTTAAGGTGTATCTTTACATTATTATTTTTTTTATTATTCTCCTCACAAACATCGTCTGTCATTATAATATCATCTATCCATTTAAATAAATTGTTTATTTAACTTTTTAAGTCCCGACGTTTCAAAAGCTTTACAGCCTTCATGGTCATGGGTAAAATCCGCAATTCATTTTATTTAAATGTGTAATATTCGAGTAAACATACGAAACCATTAGCATTTATCCATCTTCCATATTCAAACATACGTACTGGCCAGTTGTAATATTTACACAATCAAGTAGTTCTTATTCCTATATATATTTCTTCGAAAATTTCGTATTTCTTATTCCTATATACACAGTCAGGTCATAAGTATTGTCACACAGTAAAAACTTTTATTTTAGAATGCTGGCCACAAAAAAGTTTATTGAATTCGAATTTCAAATTGTTCATGAAAATAAAAATGTATACTTTTTAGAATTTTACTCATTTTTAAATATGGAGTGGGCGCTTAAAGAAGACCGTGTTGCAGTAATTGCGTTGCATCGTTGCGGTTACGCGCCAATTCAAATTGTTGACATACTGAAAAATTTTAATATAACCAAAAGATTCGTTTATCGTATCGTATCGTACCATCAAACGATACAATGAAGAGTCTAGTGTAGATGACAGGTCAAGAAGTGGTCGCCCTCGGTCTGTTAGGACTCCAGCAGTGATAAAAGCTGTGAAGGCGCGAATTCAAAGAAATCCCAAAAGTAAGCAGGAACTGTTGGCCCTTCAGATGGGGTTAAGCAGAACCACGGTGAAAAGGGTGTTAAATGAAGACTTAGGGCTTCGGGCATATCGAAGAAAAACAGGACATCGTTTGAATGCTCGTCTAATGGACCTGAGACTGAAGAGATGCCGCGCTTTGTTGAAGCGGTACGCGGGAAAAAAATATCGGGAAATTCTTTTTTCAGATGAAAAAATTTTTACCGTAGAAGAGAGCTACAACAAACAAAATGATAAGGTGTACGCACACAGTAGTGAAGAAGCGAGCAACCGTATTCCGCGTGTCCAACGAGGTCATTTTCCATCCTCGCTCATGGTATGGTTGGGAGTTTCTTATTGGGGCTTAACAGAGGTACATTTTTGTGAGAAAGGTGTAAAAACGAATGCAGTTGTGTATCAAAATACAGTCCTGACGAACCTTGTGGAACCTGTTTCTCATACCATGTTCAATAACAGGCACTGGGTATTCCAACAAGATTCGGCGCCAGCTCATAGAGCGAAGAGCACACAAGACTGGCTGGCGGCGCGTGAAATCGACTTCATCCGGCACGAAGACTGGCCCTCCTCCAGTCCAGATTTGAATCCGTTAGATTACAAGATATGGCAACACTTGGAGGAAAAGGCGTGCTCAAAGCCTCATCCCAATTTGGAGTCACTCAAGACATCCTTGATTAAGGCAGCCGCCGATATTGGCATGGACCTCGTTCGTGCTGCGATAGACAACTGGCCGCGCAGATTGAAGGCCTGTATTCAAAATCACGGAGGTCATTTTGAATAAACTTTAGTTTCATAAGAATCTATGTTTTGTTAAGTTCATTTTGGTATATAAATGGTTACATAATGAATAAACTTGTTTCAATTATTTTATATTAAACTTGTGACAGAATTTATGACCTGACTAGGTAGATATTCGGTTCGACAATCCGCTCAAGAATAGGGCATTCATATATAGATGTAGTTGTGAAAATACAGAAAAAGGATGCACAATATGTTTTATGACGTCATCATCCAGAATGCCCATTACGTTGCAGTCGTGCAACGGAGATAGCAAGATTTTTGTATTATGTACGCACTTTGTTCATACCAATATTGAATGTAATTTGCGGCCTAATTTTTGAATCAATGTTGATTCTTTTTACAAAAGGATTTCTTTTGCATTTCAGGTGCATAACATTCATTAATATTATCAATTAATGTACAATATAAAACACAAAAACTACCCAATTACTTATCTAGCAGCACTGCCATCTGCCTGTAAACTGCAATTGAACCGGGTTAACATGTTAAGAAATTTCATAACCAATTCATTTGATTTTAAACTGCCTCGGTGGCGCAGTTGTATTGCGCATGCGTTACGACTGCTGTGCTGAGGTCTCGGATTCGATCCCCGGGTCGGGTAAAGTGATATTGGGTTTTTCTATTTAGAAATATTCAGTTTCAGCCCGGAGTCTGGAATTGTGCCCGGTATGGCGATAGGCTCTCGCCCACTACACATTAAGGGACCGTAATAAATTCGGCGAAAAGTGGGTGTACTGGTTACACCTCTGCCTACTCCTCTGGGGATTACAGGCGTGAGTGTATATGTATGTATGATCAGTGTTTTTGCTTATCGCATATTGGCATAAATTAGTATCAACATTCAATAAAAACACATTCAAGCCGTTCCAATCACTATCTTTGGACTAGCTCAGTAGTGCTAAATTAAATCGCACTAATAGCCTCAGGGAGTTGGACAAAAACGCTCAATACATGCGCAATGGAAAGCAAAAGCAGAACTGAATAGATTAATAGGTCAAATAACCTGTGCAAGCTGGACTTGATGTGAATTGCGATGTCAGAGTAATACAAACGGTGATTGTTTGCAAAGTACATCGTAGCGTGACTGCGTTCTTATCGTGGTTTTGTTCGATCTTATAGTAATGACACTACGAACGCTAACAGCGATGCAACGCCATCGCAACTCCTAGTGTGATTAGTGTTGATCATTCTAGCTCAAAACTTTCTGAAGTGGGGTTCAAAAGGATTTATTTCTTTATTTTACTAACATTCTGGTTTCTGTAAAAATACGTTTATATTCATTTTTTTATGGTAAAAGGGGGCAAACGGGCAGGAGGCTCACCTGATGGAAAGTGATCACCGCCGCCCATGAACATCTGCAACACCAGAGAGCTTGCTCATTGTTATTTATTGTTTTAACAGTGAAGGAAAACATCTTAGATCATTCGTACGTACCGTCCGAAACCGGGCCGCAATCTCCCTCGGGGCCAGTCTCCTGACGGCGGCTGGACGCCTCCTCCCGCCAGAAGAACGCTGACGAGAGGAGTTTTGCAACCAACTCCCAAGGGAGTGTGCCGGCCAATGCGCAGGCAGGTAACACACCTGTCCGTCTACCCCCTCTTCAATAATTAACCAACGTGAACAGGAAAATAATTCGTATAATTATAATTTCATCATACAAGGTCGTTGGTATCAATTCGGAATCACTCATTTTGATGACACAACCTCTATAGAGCATTGTATGACTATGTTGATTTCTACTTAAAAATGACATCATATATAATGATTCTTTTTCCTTTAATAAACAAGAAATTGTAACTGAATTATTTATAAAGATAAAACAACTTGGAATGGAATTGGGGAATTTGTCACTGCATGATATCATTACGCCCTGAAAATCTTAAAAGTGGTAGAGCCATGCTGTAGACATATTTGTCTACGGCATGAATGGGCCGACTCGACCGGGGTAGTACCACTGTCTCACAGAAACCAACGTAAAGTGACAGTTTACTGTCGCATTTCGTATGGTAAGTGAGATATCCGGAGGCCCAGATTCCCCCTTCCCTTCCCTAATTCCTATTCCTGTCCTTTGAGGCCGACGCGCATACGTGATACTTTCGGTATTGTGGATGTTCATGGGCGGTGGAGATCACTTAACATCAGGTGACCCACAGGCTCGTTTGTCGGACTATGATATAAAAAAAAATGTAGATAACTTTAAAGTATTGGTTTGATTTGAAATACAACATTGTAATGAAAAACCCATAGACAACGTTTCCGTCGTGAAAAATGAAAGTATTAACATACATTATATAATAATACTAGCCCTTTTTTAAACATTGTCTCACTCCTCTACTAATGAGAGGGGTTAGGCCTTACTCCACCACGCTGGCCTAATATGGGTTGGTAGAACTAACTAACTAAATTTCTAGAGTTGAAATCTATTTAGTAGTTTTGCATTACGTATTAACTGACAGAATGACTTGACTGAATGAATTTACTTTCTTTGTAATTATGTTCAGAATTAATATTAAATTTAAATACATTTCACTGTTCACGATTTTTTGTTTCATACTGAGTTGGTTTACTATAATTTGATATCTGCGTATTATTAAAACATAATACAACTAGCACCCTTACGGATCGCCGAGCTTATTTTAGTCCTATATAAAATTTAAATGACTGAAACATATTAGTGCATTAATATACGACATATCTAAAACCTCAATTACTTCAATGTGTAAAAACCGTGGCGCCTTTACGCGTATTTTCACGAATATTTGCATGACTAAACAATTTCCGTATTATATAACAAAATAAATATGTACTTCACTTTCATTTTCATTGCACAATATGCGGAACACTACATTTTCATTAATACTTTTGAGGGAAATAGAAGCCAATAGTAATTTTCTAGAATACGTTATCATATCACTATTATTGTCATCTAATCGACAAAATCTCGATCTGTAAGTTATTTGTGAGATCAGATCCGATTGTTAATTTAATTAGATCGAATATAAATCATTACGATATACAATTATCATTCGATACTAAACGATAACATCGATAAATGTCAGATTACTGTCGCCACGAACTATCGTTCAATCTATTTCGTGATTATCCAACAGCAAAAGATTCGTTGTTCTGTAAGGTCTCGATTTGATAGCCAAATACTTATGTCTGTATATTTTTGTTAAGAACAAAAACTGATTGTCTTTTATTGTTCTGTTATAAATCAACAAAATTTCAGTGTTGATAATATGGGACTGTAGAAGCTATCGCATTTTTCGTTCTTCATGATATACGGGTCAGTTACAAATCTATTGCAATTAAACACATTTTTAAATTACAAAACTATAAATAATAATACACCCAGTGTACATCCGGTTTCTATCGGGGGTCTAGAGTTGGGGTACAATGTTTGGCCGTTTTGCAGCATTCTGAATACTCTGACACTAGACCCTCGACCGCTTCTTCACCTTCTTGCCCATGGCGTAGTGTGAAGAAGCAGGCCGGCATGATTGTGTTGAGTAACGGGGGATAGATCGCCTCTCGCTACTCAATAATCTAATTGGACAGCACTGCGCTTACCATCAGGTGCAGTGTGGGCACTTTGCTGTGCTAGTATATAAAAAAATCACCCAATAAACATAGTTCTAACCCTACACTAGGTTAAATCCAAGTCGTGGGTATCAAGATCGGCGAGGAACAATGGACCTACAACATTCAGACTCAAAAAAAAGTATGTGGTTCACACAAACATTTGTCTGCATGCGGGAATCGAACCGCAGCCTCTCGTTTCATAACTGACTCGGCCGCTGCACCATGGAGGCTGTCGAACTATAGGTGTGTAGTTGAACGAAATAAAATCCGACATCTTGGATGAATTATTCAAAACATATAATCATAGTCCAGTATATATACGTACATACACACTCACGCCTGTAATCCCCGAAGGGGTAGGCAGAGGTGTAACCAGTACACCCACTTATCGCCGAATTTCGGTCCCATAATCTGATAGGGGGCGAGCCTATCGCCATACCGGGCACAGGTTCCAGATTCCGGGCTAGTAATGAGAATTTCTAGATAGAAAAACCCAATATCACTTAACCCGACCGGGGATCGAACCGAGACCTTAGCACAGCAGTTGTAACGCATGCGTTTCAACTGCACCACCGAGGCAGTCTAGTGTATACCAGAATGAAATAAGTGTGTAGGTACAGTAGAAGTCATTCACTTTTATACTGATTTGAAGTACCTAGTCAGGTCATAAATTCTGTCACATGTTTAATATAAAATAATTGAAACAAGTTTATTCATTATGTAACCATTTATATACCAAAATGAACTTAACAAAACATAGATTCTTATGACACTAAAGTTTATTCAAAATGACCTCCGTGATTTTGAATACAGGCCTTCAATCTGCGCGGCCAGTTGTCTATCGCAGCACGAATGAGGTCCATGTCAATATCGGCGGCTGCCTTAATCAAGGATGTCTTGAGTGACTCCGAATTGGGACGAGGCTTTGAGCACGCCTTTTCCTCCAAGTGTTGCCATATCTTGTAATCTAACGGATTCAAATCTGGACTGGGGGAGGGCCAGTCTTCGTGCCGGATGAAGTCGATTTCACGCGCCGCCAGCCAGTCTTGTGTGCTCTTCGCTCTATGAGCTGGCGCCGAATCTTGTTGGAATACCCAGTGCCTGTTATTGAACATGGTATGAGAAACAGGTTCCACAAGGTTCGTCAGGACTGTATTTTGATACACAACTGCATTCGTTTTTACACCTTTCTCACAAAAATGTACCTCTGTTAAGCTCCAATAAGAAACTCCCAACCATACCATGAGCGAGGATGGAAAATGACCTCGTTGGACACGCGGAATACGGTTGCTCGCTTCTTCACTACTGTGTGCGTACACCTTATCATTTTGTTTGTTGTAGCTCTCTTCTACGGTAAAAATTTTTTCATCTGAAAAAAGAATTTCCCGATGTTTTTTTCCCGCGTACCGCTTCAACAAAGCGCGGCATCTCTTCAGTCTCAGGTCCATTAGACGAGCATTCAAACGATGTCCTGTTTTTCTTCGATATGCCCGAAGCCCTAAGTCTTCATTTAACACCCTTTTCACCGTGGTTCTGCTTAACCCTATCTGAAGGGCCAACAGTTTCTGCTTACGTTTGGGATTTCTTTGAATTCGCGCCTTCACAGCTTTTATCACTGCTGGAGTCCTAACAGACCGAGGGCGACCACTTCTTGACCTGTCATCTACACTATAGTCTTCATTGTATCGTTTGATGGTACGATAAACGAATCTTTTGGTTATATTCAAATTTTTCAGTATGTCAAAAATTTTAATTGGCGCGTAACCGCAACGATGCAACGCAATTACTGCAACACGGTCTTCTTAAGCGTCCACTCCATATTTAAAAATGAGTAAAATTCTAAATAGTATACATTTTTATTTTCATGAACAATTTGAAATTCGAATTCAATAAACTTTTTTGTGGCCAGCATTCTAAAATAAAAGTTTTTACTGTGTGACAATACTTATGACCTGACTGTGTATATACGATGTCGATATTTCCGAAATTACAACAAATTATATCTCATAGCTTTGTTTATATAATAAAAGCATTGTTAGGATATGAAACTGGTGAGGTTTTTATTTGAAATCAAAATTCAAGTTCTATTTTCGAAATCACAATGAACATTGGAACTACGAATGATGGGTACTAGATACACCTCTGCCTTACTTTTGTGGATATGAGTGTGAATGATACGACGATCTATGTATTTTCATATCAAATAGCTACCTATTTGTTTATCTTGATTATTTACGTTTTTTATAGTGTTACATTGCACAAATTGAAATATGCGGCTGATAATATAAGAATATCAGTGATATGGAAACATAATTATTATAATAAAAATATATTCACTATGCAGCAGCAGGAAGCAGCGGTAGCCTAGTTGGTTGTGGCACGGACTCTCAAGACGAAAGTCGTATGTTCAAAACCAGCCCAAATAGCATACACCTCTGACTTTCCTAAACTTACGTGTGTATTCATTGGTAATTATCGCTTGCTTTAACGGTGAAGGAATACATCGTGAGGAAACCTGCATACCTGAGAATTCCCAAAGGAATTTCGAAAGTATGTGAAGTCTACCAACCCGCATTAGGCCAGCGTGGTGGACTAAGGCCTAACCCCTCTCGTTAGCAGAGGAGGTCCGTGCCCAGCAGTGGGATAATGTTCAATACAGGGCTAGTATTATATATGTCGGAGAATAATGAATACGGAGACTGAATTGACCTTACAAATAATTTAATCTTTTGTAAATCTGTTGTGGGTACCGTCGAGTTGTTTATTAAATGATCTCACTCGTAGTGGGGCACAACGAAAATCACAATATAAAAGAGTGCCTCTGCATTTGGCGAGGCATTCAGGAATAATTATTAGACGAGTCAATATCTCGAATGGTTTAGTAATTTAGAGGTCGTAATGCCCAAGTGCTGTTTAACTGATCGTTGCCTACAATTAAAGTAATGTAATTGTAAACCATGGTTGTTCTTGCCAGTTCTTTTTGCCATGGATTATTGTATTCCGAACTGGCAGTAGCTTATTAAACTATAAAGTGATTAACGTGTGTTATTTCTACTGAACTATCGTACGAAGTGAATCCTGATTATCTGTAGAGCAAAGAGGGATGAATAACCCTCATAGTCATGACCTATGATGACGTCATGACCTCAGCCATCTGACACAACACATAGTTTCTCTTTGACATCAGAAGTGGGATCGAACTGGACATCCACTATCGTAGATCAGGTGATGTGATACTTACAGTTTCATTTTATAATATTTCTGTTTCGAGAGTTTGGAAAACATTAGTAATTAGTTTATGCGCTTTGTTGGGTTGTGCAAAAAGTTATAAATCATTGAAATTCTATCATCCGAAATAAAATTGTGATCTTAAGTGTAATATTCTACCGCTTTATAAGTGGTAAAAAGTGCTCGGCGGTACTGTAAATTTGCTAGTCTACAGTACATTTGAAGATTGCGAATTTTGAGAATCATTTGGATTGTGCTATGTTTGTAAATTATTGCAAGTCCCTTATGTTGGTAAATAAATTTTGAATTATTTTATGTTCCAAACGAAATAGTTTAAACGATAGGTATGAAGTGTCTATGTTTACTGTGTTAATGATTTTGGTGTTCAAATTCCATATGCTGTGGATGGTTTCCTGTGGCGCTGTGGAGTTGTTGAGGCGGTTCTCTGGCAGCGCAAGTAGTGCTACAGCGTGTTGTTTGCGTGCCTACCTACATATGTGATCCTACCCGTGGATTTATTTGAAATTTGGTGAGTCGCTCTCAGTTTTTAAATGTACAGAACGATTTTTAATTTTGATCGTTCTGCTAAAATAAACTATTAATTTAGTTGGAAATATGAGGATGTGTTTCCTACCTCATTGATTTTTTGTTTTTGTATTTAAAACTGATGGTAATGAACGACTATTAAGTTTGATCTTTCTGCTAATCTAAACAGTTAAATGCAAAATAGTGTGGTTTGTTTCCAACTTAATTGATTATTTCTTTATTTAAATTTGTACTGTTACAACCGATGGAAAATTCATCGAGATTTTGCTTAACTGCTAATAACGGAGTGATATTATGTTTGGACGTCCACGGTCCTCGGTGGCGTAGTTGTAATTCCGTAGGCTGTACGACTGCCGTGCGGGGTCTCAGGTTTGATCCCCGGGTCTAGTAAAGAGATATTGGGTTTATCCGCCGTGAGCCTGGAATTATGCCCGGTATGGTGATAGGCTCACCCCTATCACGCATGGGGTGATAATAGCTGCGCGAATTATGTGTACTAGTTACACCTCTGCCTACACCTTCGGGAATTACACTTGTGAGTGTGTATGTATGTGAAGATACATAACAGTTGACGCGTGTGATGTTTGATGATTTAATGAACCTTGAATTCGATGTGGTTCAATTCCATCATGTGTGTGGGTTGAAAAAAAAAAACATTTACTCTTTAACTGGTGTTAAAAAAAAAACTATTATATGTTTTAACGTGTTATGAAAAAACTGCATTGAATGAATAATTCAGTAATTTAATAGTTACTGCAATATTGTTGTGCGGGTCGAGTTTTTATTAAAGTTTCAGAATTAATAGTTGATAATCAAGTTAGTCAAGTATAACCATTTATTTTTTGTAACATTGACTACAATTTAATAAAAAAAAAAAGGACGTACACGTATCATGCTTGTGTTTCCCGCTAAAGAGCGGAATTTTTATATTGGTATTGGTGGTAACTGTTAGTTCTGGTTTTAATTCGTTCTGCCCGGTAATACATTATTTTTATATTAATAGTTACGCTAAACTGTGCAATTAGTTGAGGTGAAAATAATTTGATTTGGTTTGATTCTTAGTGATCGTGGTGAGTTAATTATCCATAATTAAATTCATTATCTTCTGGTAGTGATATTAAAGAAAGTTTTACATCCAAGTTTTGTGGAAAACTTGAACATGACATAGTTACTTAAAGCATTGATACCCAAAGTGGTCTATATCGACACCCTGGGGCCGATGACTACTAAGGGGTCAAAGTGAGGGAAAAAAAAAAAATAGAAATAGGGATCTATGGAGTGTAAACGGGGTCCACAAATTTGAAGCCAAATATTGAATATTTATTATAAAAGCCCCAGGTTCACCACTCCCACTAGAGGCGTTTATTTTTACTTATTGCTTTTATGTAATACATATTGGTACTTTATTAATTTTGATATAATTAATTTCGGTTTCTTCTACATCTCACTACAGTTAGACATCAGTCAAGTGTTTAACACTTAGTTTTCTGGTTGTTAAATTTTATGGTGATTTAACAGAGACTATGTTTTGTTTAACCTCTATTTACGCTGATATTATAAAGCGCGAAATATTATTGCAGAGATCCATTGTTACCGCGACTGTGATACAGTTTAAAAATTCCTCGAGTTCTCAATATAATTAATGTTATTTTGCCACTTTTCTTTGTTAATTATCGTTTGCTTTAACGGTGAAGGAAAACACCGTGAGGAAACCTGCATACCTGAGAATTCTCAAAAGGAATTTCGAAGGTCTGTGAAGTCTACCAACCCGCAATAGGCCAGCGTGGTGAACTAAGGCCTAACCCCTCTCATTGGTAGAGGAGGCCCGTGCCCAGCGGTGGGACAATGTTTAATACAGGGCTAGTATTATTATATTTTGCAACTACCCTTAGTCGATATCCAAAATGTTGTAGCCCTCTGTGAATGACATTGCGCTTGTTAATACTGGTGTGTGTCCCTAGGACATACACCAAAAATTACTTGTATTAAATAGCTACTCCAGCTTTGTTTTTTTTATCTAGATAACCACAACTAGTGTGAAAACAGGTTGACGGTTTAAACGCATACTTATCATCTTAGCGAAAGTGTATACTACTAATTGCTTGCTAATGTTATTCGACCGATTAGATTGAGTTTCATTTAACTCCGACCTATCGGTGTACAGCGTTTGTTACACCTAAGGGTTTGTACGAGTATGCCGCAATTTCATTCGGGCTTATAAGTATTCAATGTCGGGTTTTCGAGTGAACGTTCATGTAGAGCGTTTCACGAGTGTCCTTAAATCGATAATTAACTGCGATAGACTAGCGATCACAGATCGTGGTAGGACTCTATAAGAGAGGTCCACCTAGCAATGCTTAAAATAACAAAAGCTACGTCTCTGAAACTTTTGATCGGAAAAATTCCAAGACCATTGTCGTTGATGTGTAGCGATTTAGCGACTGATTCGCGAAATTCGCGAGCGGTTGTCGGTAAACTATAGGGTCAGGAGTGACCGAGTGAAACATATTTCTCCTGTGAACTATCTAGCGCTAGATAGAATCGATCTTGAAAAACAATCTTAAGTTCATTGGTTCATTCAAGTAATTTTTTTTTTATTGTTTTATTATTGTGATGTGTGTACAATTAATTAACTAAATTTCGGTTTCTTAATAATTAGTGACTACAATGTTAGTAGAAGTTCAAATTTATTGAAGCTTATTAAGTATTACTGATTTATCAGTAATATGGGCTTTTTCTATGCTAATTGGACACTGACATTTGCGTCTACTTATCATTCATTTGTCGGATCGGCCGAACGGGTGAACGGTTTTACTGTGTGTGCCGTTCCTCTTTTCAGGTACCTCACACATGGACGTGTGAGCACCTTTCTTTATGTTTTGCACAAAACTCACACTATACATACACACAAACACACATAACCAAACATAAAAAAAAAAAAAACTAAAAAAAAAATAATGAAAACAAAAATGTATGAACAAAAATATATGAAAAGATGCTTTTGACGTGTGGAGCCGTTCAGAAGCCAAAAAAAAAAAAAAATATGAAAAAAAAAAAAAAATTGAAAAAAAAAAAAAATATATGAAAAGATGCTCTTGGCGTGTGGAGCCGTTCAAGAGCCAAATGAAAAAAAAATTGTGACTGTTATCACGTGGAGTGAACAGTCCTTATATTTCAACAAATTATACTGTAGTCACGTCGAGTGAACAGTCCATATATTAAAAAAAAAAAAAAAAAAAAATGCTGTAGTCACGTGGAGTGAACAGTACTGCATATATTTCAATACACATATTTGACCTGTAGTCACGTGGAGTGAACAGTGTCTTACGCTATTCAACAAATTCATTATGTATGGCACTTTTGTCATAAGAGCTGTCAAATTACTCTTACATTTAACACTATACACAAAACCTAAAGAGATTGTAGTCACGTGGAGTGAACAGTCCATATATTAAGAAAAAAAAAAAAATGCTGTAGTCACGTGGAGTGAACAGTGTCTTACGCTATATTCCACAATTAATTATGGCACTCTAATTGAGTATAGTTTTCTATATTTTTACCTGCGTATTTTATTTGACCTATACTCGCGTGTAGTGAGCAGTGTCTTTTACCACAACATTTCATCTGCCACACTTGTCGTAAGGAGTGAGCTTTTAAATATCTATCTGTGGTCACGTAGAGTGAGCAGATTAATAAAAAAAAAATATTCTTTCTAATAATTATGCTTAGGTACTGTGGAAGTACCCAGGCTTAACATTAACTATCTGTTTGAGTATCTGTTTCAGAAAAGGCTGACTAACCAAGCGATGCAGGGCACGCATCGCAATTCAGAATGGCCGTGTCGCCATAGCACCTTCTTTACACACTTTATTTACAAGATTTAAGACTATCAATTATTTTAAAAGAAAAAAAAATGTTTTGCTATTGTAAATTACTCCTACATTTTAACACACTACCTTAATGAATATGCTGTTGTCACATAGTGTGAACAGTAACATATTTTCTCACAAATTATGCTGTGTCACGCAGTCTCAGTAACATATTTTCTCACAAATTATGCTGTTGTCACGCAGAGTGAACAGTAACATTTTTTCTCACAAATTATGCTGTTGTCACGCAGAGTTAGTCTGTAAGTTTCAGATAGGATCTAGCAAACTATTCAAAGTGCCTAACGCACTATAGAATGGAGTCGAAACGCCATGTAATATTTTGACATCTTGCTGACATTGGTGGTAAGGACGATGCCCAACCAACACGCTGATTCAACGTGGCAGTAACTTTTGTGGTTACGAACTCACATCTTCATTACTTCTTAAGGACCATAACTATGGTAATTTTTCACAATGTTGGCAGGTGTACTGTGGAGTAACCTAGCCTGTGTATACTGATGATATTCTGAGTTTCAGCGGAGTTTTAGAGGATTTAGCAAGCGATGCAGAGCACGCATCGCATTTCAGAATGGCCGTGTCGGAGAATAATGAATACGGAGACTGAATTGACCTTACAAATAATTTAATCTTTTGTAAATCTGTTGTGGGTACCGTCGAGTTGTTTATTAAATGATCTCACTCGTAGTGGGGCACAACGAAAATCACAATATAAAAGAGTGCCTCTGCATTTGGCGAGGCATTCAGGAATAATTATTAGACGAGTCAATATCTCGAATGGTTTAGTAATTTAGAGGTCGTAATGCCCAAGTGCTGTTTAACTGATCGTTGCCTACAATTAAAGTAATGTAATTGTAAACCATGGTTGTTCTTGCCAGTTCTTTTTGCCATGGATTATTGTATTCCGAACTGGCAGTAGCTTATTAAACTATAAAGTGATTAACGTGTGTTATTTCTACTGAACTATCGTACGAAGTGAATCCTGATTATCTGTAGAGCAAAGAGGGATGAATAACCCTCATAGTCATGACCTATGATGACGTCATGACCTCAGCCATCTGACACAACACATAGTTTCTCTTTGACATATATTTATATTCACTAAAAATTTTAACACAATTAAAACGACCGATCTTTATCTTCTTTATTTGTCTTGGCAGTACTGATTAATATTTCAATGATTTAGAGCAATTAATAATGTTTTTATATAATACTAGTTGCATATGTGCAAATAGTATGTCCACGATTTGTAGAGCTTATTTCGTTCCCTCATGTCATAGGTTGCGAGCGGACACAAATTCAAACCCCGGGCAATATAAATGTGATTTTTGGAATTGAAAATTGTGATTGGCTGATCTAGGCTTTGGACTCCGGGAGTGATTTGCTCCCGAGCTTCATTTCATTAATACGTCATTATTTTAGGGTATTTCCTATTATTAGAAATACAGAAGGTGTAACGGAGGTATTTAGGAGACTAGTTGGTACATTAATAATAACCTAAGTGGGAGTAGTAAACGTTTAATATAAAACAGTTGTTTTGTGAAGTAGACTAGGTGATAGCCAGGATATTCATGGTTCGTTCGCGGGGTAGTAAGTGTATCAGTGTGGAAACAGTTCAATGTTCGCGTAGTTCAGTTTAGAGGGTAATGCTGGTAGATTAATTATAAAGAGAAGCCTTAAGTGAATCCTGACATGCGTTTGTGGTAATATTAAGCACTGAGATGTGTAACAGTGTGGTGTAAATCAATCAATAAAATCATAAACATTGCATAGTTTTGTTGATCCTAACAATTATAATAGTAATCCTCATCAACAAAGGTTGTGACCAACAAATTGAGTCACGAAATTAACTCCTCATATCTGTGCTAATCGCATTACCCAAATTCACAATAAATCATAAATTGGTACGTAATCCAATTCGCAATGATAAAGCATTGAAGAAAGGAAATTGCATATATATCATTCACTTATCAGCACTAAGGGCAATCACATGATTTTCATTGATAAATTTGCCACCAGCTGACGTTTGTTTAACTGAGGTGTGTGAACGAATAAAATGGGGGCCTGTACGCGTGAGTAATATACTTTTTGATTTTTCTGTAGGCAGTGTACGAATCCTTACCTTGTTTTAATTATACATTATTAAAAAAACATAACAAATTCTAATCTATTTTCGCAATTTGTGTTACATTAATTAAGTGTGTTACATTTTTTGTTTCATTCTCTCTTTTTATATAAAAGAGAAGGTAAAGGTTCTCCACCATCCAGCCTTGTTTGTAGTTACTTTTTTCAAATCTCGGCTAAACTTGAAAGTCTTCTTCTTCTCTGGTTTCTATAAGTCAAAAGGCGAAAGCCATGTCTGTGGTTTTATCCATTTAAAAGGAGACAGCCATGTCTGATATTTTTCCATTCTAAAGCCCGAAGCCATGTCTTTTCACTCAGAGGTTCTTCCTTTCCTCCATTTTTTTTATTTTTTCAAGTGAATCAACCGATGATAAGTGAATTCGTTCAACACTTTTAATACTAGAGGAATCGTATACATGCGTTTACTAGCCTTTAAGATCTGGGATCAGCGGACAAAAAATAATTATTAAATAAAAGTGTTTTGGACTTTTACTTTAAATATAAAAAGATAATACATATTTATTACTGATTTTATAACGCAGTCTATGTTGGAAAAATAATTTAATTATAAGAAATGTAGGTTCTGAATCCTACTAAGAAACAAAATTATTTCTAAGGACAATTGTTGAATCATTGAATTGAAAATGCACTAACGGTTTTGAGGAAACAATAAAAATAAATTAAGAAAAGACCGTCTAAGGTCAAAACATAACTTTAAATCTATCACGCTTAACGGTACGAATTTCTCAAGTAAAAAGTTTACTTTAATTCTTAAGTATAAAAAGTAGGTTAAGAGTATGGGTTAAAATATTTTACGTCATTTATATCAATAAATAAATATACCCAATAGTCACACACATAGTCCTGACCCTACACTAGCTCAGGAGGGTTACTCTTGACACTCGATTCCAATTTAAAATTGGGATTGGTTTCGAAAACTGTATAATTGGCACTCTTGAACGCAACACCAACGCTCGATTTAACTGAATACGGCAGTTTTTTTAGTAACTAAATGAAATAGAGTATTTACGATCGCTAGTTCGTAAATATTCTATTTCTTTTACTTGAGTGAACTAGAGTTCCAATATCTTCTAGAATGGAATTGAAACTGTATCGAGTTCGAGATTGGAATTGATTTCAAGAGTAGTCCTACAGACCTGTGTTGTAGGCATCTAAGAACTACGGTGCCACAACATCCAGACCAATAGAATAATAATATCGAGCTTGTAATATACATTATCCCACTGCTAGGCACGGGTGGAGGCCTGTAGAATACGGAGTTATGCTGAATATAAATTAAATATATTACTTGTGCAAGCACGTACTCCATCTTTATAATTTTTTTTTAACATAAATGTGCCCTGGAAAATATTTAAGCCCTGTATTACCAGTAGATTTGATCGCCAAAAAATGTACAATTTTTTTAACTAGGGTCAAAAGATGCAGAAAAATGTACTAATTCCGAATATGTATATAGCTTAAATGAAATAGCTCGCCAAGCATCGACATTGTCCCACCGGTTGGCCCTTCCACCTCTGCTAATGAGAGTAGCGAGTAATGGAAAGACAAACAATTTCAGTGAACCATCGATTTTCTTATATAAAGCCCCATAATAGACCAATTACTACAATGCCGCAAACTGTAATTAACCGTAATGCCATTAACTTATTAAATTACAATTGATTACAAGAAGTTAGGTTGGAATCGGCTACTTAATCGTTTCACATCACGAACGGATTAATAGATTTAAATAGACAGCAATTTAGACTTAAATACTTTGTTTTATATTATTGTTGTGTTATGTTTATATTTTTATATTTCAGTTACGTATTTAAGTATTGAGAATGAACAAGTCTCTATTAAGCCAGCATTGCTGTCATACCCTATGACTGACAAAATGGATAACATGAAAATTGTAATATTTAGGAAAAGAACTGCTAAAATAAATTTTTGTTTTCGTATTCGTTGCTTAAATTACTAGCACTCGCACAGGGCTGCGATTCGGACAGCCGCATGTTTGTCTAAATCTAAAACTTATTTTAGAAAAAGATATCCTATAGAACCAACGATAATGAACTTATACAGCCTATCACACACACACAAGCGCGCGTATGATACTGTTTGTTTTATTTTATAACTTCTTTTTTTATATTTTCTTGTTATTCCGTTTATTTCAGACATGTAGGTATTTTAATCAATGGGGCAGACACTGGCTCGTGAGATACAGCTAGGGCTAGTTCAGAAGCTAGGGAATGTACCTTATGTAAAACTTTTAATTTATTAAAATAAACAATTTTATTATTATTATCAGTAAAAAATCTAAATCGGATTAATAGTTTCTGAGACTTGGAGTTGACAAACGGCTAGTGAGTCTGATGGTAAGTGATCCACACCGTATACGCACACCAAAAATACCAGAAGAACGATGCATCCGTTGACGACCTTAAAGAATAGCTTACCTTGAGGTTCTTCAAGGAAGTAAGTAGGTTGATGAAGGGTTGACAACGCACATTTGATGCTCCTGGTGTTGCAAGCGTCCATAGGCTACGGAAACCGCTTACCATTGGGCGGGCCGTAAGCTTGGTGGCACCATCGTGGTATAAAAAAAAGAAAGGAATAGGGATTGAGAAGTGCAGAAGGTTTGGCCTCCGCAAATCCATATGATACGCACCAGCAATCTGCTATTTCACGTCTGCTTCTCTGATATTGGTATTACTTGATCGTACTTCTAATCACGCACTCAAAATTGTCTATAATGTGGATGTGGCACTAATTACTATACAATCAACTATTTATACATCTATTTACGAATAGGAACTACCGAAAAGCTGGTAATTGTTAACATCAACTATAATAGAACAGGCAAATTTCTACTACGAAGAAAATAATGTTTCAATTCTCGTTTTAGGAATGAAATAATCTTTTGAAATGTTTCTTTTGACACGAAAAACAAGCTACTAATTCTACGCTCATTGTTTTCAAATATATTACATGTATAAAATTGGAGGTCCACTTAGCAGTCAATATAATTCCATAATAAATTAAGGAATAATCTCCATAATACCATTCATCAGTGATCCTATTTCAGTTTATCCTCTCAAGCCTAACCCGGCCGAATATTTTATTTCATGCGGTGCGGGTGCGGTTCTACGATATAAAATACTTGATGTAAACAAACCGTCCGCGGCTATTACCTTAAATACGTCTTTAATGCAGGTTCATAAGGGCGACTTTCGCCTATTTTGGTCCGGCCATATTCGGCCGAGCCGGGCCTGAGCGGTTAAGTAAATTGTGTTAATGAAGCAGTGATTGTTAGCCCGGTGTCGATCACGCTACAGAATTTACGTCGGTAATCACCTATCAAATTGATTCCATCGATTAATGAACATTAAGTCTTGCTATGTATACAGTTATAATTGTTATATTGCGTGCTATATATAGCTATGTTTACGTACAGTATGATGCTGGTAATATAGTCATAAGTAACAGTAATATAATACTAGAATGTGTCAAAATAAAATATAGCCTATAATAATAAATATTACTAGCCCTGTATTAAACATTGCTACACTGCGGGGCACGGGCCTCCTGTACTAATGAGAGGGGTTCGGCCGGAGTCCACCACGCTGGCCTAATGCGGGTTGGTAGACTGCACATCTCTGGAACTCAGGTTTCCTCACGATGTTTTCCTTCGCCGAGCCTATATTAGTCAGGAATATTACAACGTTCTATTAATGAAAGAATTTTTAGAATCAATTCTGTAGTTGCATAGGTACTCCTCCTCCGCTACATACAAACAGACAACAACATTTAAAATAAATCTTTATATATAAAAATACACCTTCCGTATTTTTGTGCTCGCAAAACTCGAAAGTAGTCGATGAATCGACATGATCTTTTATGGCAAATACTTACGGAAGTTGAATTTTGTTTTTCTACAGCGAAGCGTGGCCGGGTTTAGTTTGTATAGTATAGGTGCATTACTTGAATTATCGAAAAACTGTCGAAGCGACAGCTTACAGCCCACGATGACTGCTGTTAGATTTTTCTGTAAAAACTCTCTCATTTTACCAATCCCTACTTTTTCCTTGAAGGTCAGAAACTAGTAATAATTCTGGTAATCTAGGTATGTTTATATTTAAAAAAAATCTTCGTTCGGCTGAATTTGTATTCAAATTAAAATACACAGCATCATAGTATTCAAATTTTCTAAATAACCCAATCAGTTACACTAAGCGTGCCAATAGTGGGTCGACCCTGTGCTAATACCTCATAATCGTGCTAGAAATGTCTGAATAAAAAGTCTCCCATTATCACATCAATAATTAAGACTGATTATTCTGAGGGCCAACTCTCGTATTTAATGATGCGACTGAATATTGACCGAATTGATTGATTATTAATTGACTAAAATCTAGTATTCATGTATTTGTCGTTTAAAATAAGTTTATCTTTTATCGACTTTACTTTTATTTTCAACATTATTTTATTTCAATGTCTAGATGGACGCTGTTGACTAATTTTGACATTCTGAGCATGAGACAAGATCGAAATTTAGTACTGAATATTATTGCTATGAAAACTGGTATTTTTACCATAACTAATCATAATAATATGGGGCCTCCTCTACTAATGAGAGGGGTGAGGCCTTAGTCCACCACGCTGGCCTAATGCTAATTGTACTTCACACACCTTTGAAATCCGTACCAGAATTCGCAGGTATGCAGGTTTCCTCACGATGTTTTCCTTCACCATTAAAGCAAGCGATAATTAACAATAAATACACACGTAACTTTAGAAAAGTTAGAGGTGTACGCCATATGGGCTTGTTTCGAACACACGACTTTCATCCTGACTGCGTACCGCAATCAACTAGGCTATCGCTGACATTCTTATCATAAAAACACGTCAATGTTTTTAATTTGTAAAAGCACATACTCAAACACGATATTTTATAGAATTCGTCTCTTTCCAGGATACTACAGTACAGAGCAGAACTACCAGAAGTACAACTCCAGCATGGGGGTATCGGAGGCCCCTAAAGACGACTCTCCCCGCACCACACCTGACCTGACCCGCACAGACCAGTCCCCGGCTTCGGAACGACCTCTCCCAGGGTCTGCAGACAGCGATGATGCCGACGAGTTCGCACCCAAGAGAAAGCAGAGGAGATACAGAACTACATTCACCAGTTTTCAGCTTGAAGAGTTGGAGAAGGCTTTCTCAAGGACTCATTATCCAGATGTGTTTACTAGGTTAGAATTGTTTTTATTTACACGCGACTAACCCCTCATATATCACAAGGACTCCTGTGTTCGGAAAAAGGTAATATGTGGTGAGTAAAAATACAAGCCAAAATCAACTTTATTTCTATAATATTAACGTTACAAATACGCTTAATTCGAACTTCAATAAGGGCGAGTATT
The DNA here is from genome assembly GCA_905220505.1 of Laothoe populi. NCBI lineage: Eukaryota > Metazoa > Arthropoda > Insecta > Lepidoptera > Sphingidae > Laothoe > Laothoe populi. The sequence continues at coordinate 5,178,072 of HG992151.1, read as the reverse complement.
GCTAGTTTGGCGTGGCTAAAGACAGACAAAGAGAGATATAAGAAAGGTCGAATTATATGTCATACCACGACAAATTTGTATAGGTGTTTATAAAGATTTTATATACTCATTGCATTGCTGTGGCATCGTAGTTACAAAAATACCTCCTTCAATACTTCCTTCTATTTAAATGCTGATTGCATATTTGCATTTAAGCCTTTTAATATTCTATAACATTTCTAAATGAGATACTGTAGAACACATTTGACCTTCAAATAAATTAGATATAATATAAATTACATCCGTAAGCGCCAATAGCACGTGTTATATTGGTATAGCCACTTAATCAACTCGGTGACTGGCGCTTACATTATCCTAAATAAGTGAAATATTTTAAATAAAAAGAATTATATAGGTAAGTTTAAAATGTTCTTAAGTCCACTTCTTCACTACATAGTATAAAACAAAGTCGCTGTCGCTGTCTGTCCGTCCTATGTATGCTTAAATCTTCAAAACTACGCAACGGATTTTGAAGCGCTTTTTTTTAATAGATAGAGTGATTCAAGAGGAAGATTTATATGTATGATACATGCATAATATTGATTGATTGTATACCTTTTTTTACAAAAATAACCTCCACGCGCGCGGAGCCGCGAGCAACATCTAGTTTATCATAAACCGCAAAGATTTAAGCAAATCTTAACAAACATTTTCATTTATGCCGGAAACAAAGATAGCGAATTTCATACATATTATCCTTTGTGCCACCCTTTTCTACATTGCAGTTATCTTCTAAAAAATGGTCACGTTCAATGCGGTAATTGGAATGCTATTTAGACGTATACATTATTTATCCTTATCAACTTAAATACGTTAGTTACGTTAAGGATTGCATGCACATTATTATAGTATTTTCCACCATATAATTTAAATGAATATCTTAAGAGTTATCGCAAAAAATTAACGCGCACGAAAATAAATTCAAGCGCTTTCTCACTGTTTCTATAAAAGCCGAGTAGAATACCTGAAAGGCAGGGCGATCATTACATGTACGTCAGTTGGAGAAAACTTCTTGGATTGAATACTTTTCTCCCAAAAATAACATCCACGCGGGCGGAGCCGCGGGCAGTAACTAATTTCTAATAAAACAGACCTTTTCTGTAATGTGCGGACACACAGTGTGTGTGTCAAACGAAAGTTTTTGAGTTCAATATGCGCATAGAATTTTCGCGATCTTACTACTAAAGATAAACACAGAGTTCTAAACACAAAACTCTTGTCAATCCCATAGACACACAGTGTTTACGCTTTATACGCTAATATAATAGAATTTCAAATATTGAGCAACACCGAAAATGTGCTGGACACATTTTTAATGCTACACTATTACTATGCAGTATATGATATTTTTTTTTTTTTTTTTTTTTTAGTGCCTGGATAGGCAGACGAGCAGACGGGCCACCTGATGGTAAGTAGTCACCGCCGCCCATAGACTTCTGCAATGCCAGAGCACAGCAGAGCCGCTGCCTACCGTACCATCATACCATCTTACTGTTTATCATAATAATATTTTCAAATGATTAAAAACATATTGATAATTAACAGATGTGGCTTTTTAAAAGGTAACAATGTTTAAGGCATGAGTAAAACCACGGATTTGCAGTACGGTATTATAAAAACATGTGCCCAACCTGTGTTAATTTTTTTGTAGTAAGACGGTTAATATTCTTCTTAGCTCAAGGTGTTCTGTAACTGAATGCCCTCATCGCGAGTAAAGTCAGGCTGCCAACATATACCTAGCATCACTATTGAAATAAATAATTAAGAAAGAAATAAATAAATAATTTATTTGTTACAAGCAATTCTTTAACATTCAGACCAAAAATTTGTTATTTATGTAAAAACTTAAATAAAATTACATTAACGGAAAATTTTGTCGCCTTTATCAATGCATATCCTCTTAAAAAAACAAATTTATCAACGCTAATAGGATTAAACGTCGTAATCTCGTTAGAATAGGCGCTTTATTATTATTATCAAAAACGTGACGATATGGAAAAAAATATCTTAACATGTGTTTTTTTAGTTTCCTATAAAACACTGATTAAAAAAAAAACCTGTGCATTGGGTCTAATGCTGACGTAATTTTCGCAATAATTTATAATTATGCTTCTAAAAATGTCCTTTACCTTAACTTAGTTATGCCAAAAACTTAACCCACACGAACGGTAATAGGGTCGATTTTTTAACGAATTCAACTCGTGTAATTCGTTTGGTGGTCTATCTTGAAGGTTTGTCAAACCTCTTGACCTAGACCGCTGTACCGTATTGACTCAGTCTTGTTTTGCTACGAAAGCCATGAGGTATACTGTATACATACAACTGCTACTTACCCGAGACTCAACCCTTGTACAGAGCCAATCGTGGTCTCACGTGGACTCAGAAACTCACACTAAAAAGGCGTAAATTTAAATGAAATTCATCTAGTTCATACAGGGATCAGAACAGGCAATTCCCAAAGCATCGCAATAACTCTACAAAAACAAAAAATATACTATAAATTGAACTCGCAACACATAGCAACACCATACTACTGAGAGCTCAAAATACGCTGGCTTACTGTAATCTAGAACCGGCAATTCCTCACTACTAACCTCTCCTATAAAATTATCCTGATATTATATTGTATTATTATTTCGGGTTATCTCATTTAAACATCGAAACACGTTGACTCCAATAATAAAATTATATCTAAAATTACATACTGTATAGATAAAGGTGAAATATTATTTTTATACCTTTATCAAACTAAATTCGTATCCGTTAATCCTATCCGCATTTGATGTAATAGGATAATAATTCCAAATGTAGATATAAAGTAAATTACCTTGTTCCGGATCAATTTAATTTAAATTGATTGATTGATACCATGAAAGTTGATACCATGGTATTAAACATAGACATAAATCGATTTAGAGATCGTAAGTATACTGCGGGTGACGAAAACTATAAAAACTTACTTAAACATCTTGCAAGCGTAATATTATTTAATTTATATTTGATGTTGCAGAACAACACTTTAATCCTTGAAAAATGCCATTTAGTACAGTAGTAAGCTCTTTTCAAGTGTTTCAAGTGTGTGGGTGTGTCGTCTTTAAATTCCTCTTGTGACGTCACGTCAACTAAAAATGTAACACGTCTGGTTTCATACAGATAACATTACATGCGATGTCTATCTATTTATCTTTTATACTTTGACAGCTGTGAAGGTAGAGGGTGTAACTACCGCAACGAGGAAAATGTTTGTGTGTCAGAAAAATATTTGTTTCGGGTCTGGGTGATGAGAGACTGAAAGTCCCTCTTAGTTGGCGGTATCTACGACACATTATATCTTACCGTGACCTCGAGGTCTACGTATTTTTATTATATAAGGGTGACTATTAAACAAATATGAGCTTGAAAATACATACATATATACACTCACGCCTGTAATCCCCGAAGGGGTAAGCAGAGGTGTAACCAGTACACCCACTTTCGCCGAATTTTGTTCCCATAATATGATAGGGGGCAAGCTTATCGCCATACGGGGCACAGATTCCAGACTCCAGGCTGATACTGAGAATTGCTAAATAGAAAAACCCAATATCACTTTACCCGACCCGGGGATCGAACCCAAGACCTCAGCACAGCAGTCGTTACGCATGCGCAATTACAACTGCGCCACCGAGGCAGTCAGAGTGCTTGAAAATACTGCGTGACATTTTAAAAAGTGGTCTTTGACCGTCGAATAGTCGGAAATTTGATAGAAACAATATAGTCTATTAATTATTATGATTACATACACTTCGTGACAAAATAATAAAAAAAATGTTTGTTACAGAGAGGAGCTGGCTATGAAGATCGGACTAACAGAAGCCAGAATACAGGTAATTATCGAACTGCTTGATAACTTATCAACATACAAGATATTTTTCATTAGTACGGTTGTTTAGGTGATAAAATGTATTGGGAGAACCTAGCGATATAATTTATTTAGATATTATATATTTCACATAATCCGATCTAAAACATGGACACAGTAATACAGGCATTTTACCAAAATAAGTGAGCACGCAGGCGAACGACAGAGGACTAAAGTGCGGTGACATCAGTGCTGCACTACTCACGGTAGGCAGCGGCTCTGCTGTGCCCTGGTATTGCAGAAGTATATGGGCGGCGGTGACTACTTACCATCAGGTGGCCCGTCTGCTCGTCTGCCTATCAAGGCAATAAAAAAACGTTCCGCAATAGTGTGGGTCGATTTTCTTATTTTGAATACACATTAAACAATTAAATGTTTGAACGGATGAACTATTATTTTAAACAATGTATAAAAGTATTATTTAACCACAAAAGACTGTCAGGCCGAGCCAGAACCAGCTGTTTTTTGAATAAAATCTTAACTTTTATGTCGAGACGACTAATCATTTTTTATATATATTGTTACTATGCTCTATAAATACACAACCCGTCCAATATCAAAATATAACTAACTATAATTATAATAGTCTACGACCAGATTAAAGTAAAGCTATCTCTCTCATCTCTATCTCTATCTCATCATCTTACACAAAATGGCGCCGAAAGAAGAAGAATAGCATCTTCTATTCATCAAATTTTGTATGATTTACAATACTCACAATGTTTGAAAAAACATCTCCATACAATTCGAAATGGAACAAAGATACTTTAATATGTAGTCATCTAGAAGCGGTCACGAAAACCTTTAATCAAACCAAACCGTAACGAATGCGACACTACAAGTTATAATCACTAATAAAACAGGGTGTATGAAGAACATGGGAACGTACTGAGCTCAATGGATGCGGTACTTCACTTCAATAGATTGTCATAAAGCCAATTAAACAAATAGTGAAAAAAGCAGTTAAAGATAAATTATTATGACATACTATAAAGTATTAAATGAAAAACCTACTAAATTGCAGAAAAACGCAAGTATATCATTGCAGTAAATCATTAATTTATCAAATAACAAACCGATAACATTTACTGTTCATATATTATAATTAAATTGCTAAAAATATAAACCCATGTTTATACTACACGAATTTCCACAATTTCCTTAATATTTTTGTGAATGACAAGATACATAAAGATTTGAAATAACACATTAACCAAAATTATTCTTTTAAAGTATGCATGAAATAACTTCAATGTTGATAATAGGGCAATACAGGCTCTCGCTCACACCACAGACACATACACACACTTGCGCGCGCAAATATTAAATATAAACAATAATAATAAATAAATACGCCCCCTGAGGGGGCAATGTGACCATATCAAATAGTGTTTTGGTTCACCAGAATTAGTCGTCTAAGTGATCAACTAGCCTCTTCCCACTACACATTTCATCTGGCTGTAGTTGGCATTGGTTTAACTTATAACCCCCATTATTTTGTTGAGGATTAAAAAATATACCACATCCAAACAAACCCATTTTCCGCTTATATATCTTTGGTAGAATGGATGGTGCACAACCCTTGTAATTTGTTGTAATTTATTGTGACTACAATCGATACAATTGTTCGAATGTGTACGTATAATAATCGATTGTACATTGGATCTTATCGATACAAATTTTCACTGCGCCAAGAAATGGCAGGTGTTGGCTCTAACGTATTTAATAAATTATGAAGGTAATGCTTTTTTCGTTAGGCTTTAGTTATTTAAATATTGAACACCGTAATGTTAGTTTTGAGGTATCAATATTAGGTAGGTAATCAAAATAGCATAAAGTTTTTAAGAATTTTCCCAGGTTATAGAATAAACATTATTCCGACAACATTTGGTGATAAAAACCACCTGAAATGCTTCACTACTGGATAATTATAATAAATGTAATTTAATATCCGATAACCTTCATTAATTTTTACCGAAATTAATGAAGTTAATTATCCTTTCCACCATCTCTTAACACCTATAAATTACAAACATAGGAATTATCGATCTGTATTCAATAAAAGGCTAAAACTTAACATCTGTTTTATATAATGTGAATCGTGATCACCCTGAGGCAAATTCCTACAATTACTAACAGATGGCGCTATTAACAATCCATACTACATCTCGAAAATTCACATCGTCACGTATAATCGAACTATTTCGCATTGTTTAATCAACGATTATCTTTATTTTATATTTAAAAACCGCCGTGGGCCTGCATCGCCGTAATGCGGGCGTATTTTTTGAGGGCTCGTTTAAATGTGGTCAGTAGCAATTTTCATGTATTACGACCAGCTGATTCGGACATGACTTGGCAGGCGGTTAAAATGGCGTGTTAAAAATATATTACTCGAATATTGATATCTTATTATTGGAAAAATGGTAAATTGCAACTAGTCAGCTGATTATAATGGCTGCATTGAATATACGAGAATTAAAAGTGATGTATCGATTGCACATTGAAAAATACAAAGGTTCGATAGAAGTTAAAAAAAGAGTATAAGATATGCTTTGTAATGAAAATATTTATACTTTATACCAAGCCTATACGAGTAATAAAGATTACATTCAGATTAGAATTGTATTTCATATGAGTGTGAAAACATTTCATTCGTCACTTATATTAAGTCTTATATACAGTCAGTACAGTCTATTTTGATATTAATAATACGACTATAAATGGAGTTGTTTCTAGTTAAACAAATGTGTTTTTCCACTTGAATATATTAACGGTTATCTTTAAACATAAGAACAATGCCATTAACACGCTGGATATCTGCAAGCGGTTTCTTAGCGCCCAGGGTCCAATCGATGGGTACGAGTTCCCCGACTTGGTCATTACGCTAATGCGCGACTCTGTTAAGCTATTAAGCCTGGCACCTGGATCCAGTCGGTGCCTTTTTGCCAACTCCGTACCCGACATTCCGACAACATGTTTGCCTCCAATTACAACATTTATAAATTCGCGAGCAGCCCGACGTATGAAGTCATATCTATAATGACCATTGTAAACTTAGTAGAACGTGAATTGACAGGTTAATTTCAACTTTATCTTAAAGGACTAAAGTTCGGATTTGGTAACTTGTCGTCAGTAAACATAAACAGTTTCTTGCGGAGCCCAGCATCCGCTAAAACCGCATCGACATTTACAGAAACGCGTTTAATTTTTTTACAATTTAGCGTTTATCATAAGTGAATTAATTTAAATTGCCGTAAAAAGGCAGTTTACATAATGACTGCAGTTTCGTGTGTTTTTTTTTGTACATAAATATTTTATGATATAAATATTTAATATATGATATCGCTAAGCAATAAATCGAGTTGATAAGGCACGGCATTGCGGGCTTTTTGTTACGTCACAAACGATATTTTTTGCCACAAGAATGTCTCATTCAATTCAATGATGAAAGCATTTGAACGCGACAACACGTAATTATGAGATTTATAAGTTATTGAGCTGAGTTGATAGAGACATAACATTTTTTCCCGCGCGCTATTAACTGCATAGATAAAGTATGCGAGTGATAATATTTATCAGTGTTTCTTGTCCTACTATTTAAGTAGAATTGCAACGAGCATGTTACAAAATTGCAATGGTTCAATCGCTTTTCTAATGTGAAGTTACCTACATTTTTATTTATAAATAAGCATTTTAAAGGTAATTTTTATTAAACATTTTATGTCACCTACCTGTGTGAAACCAGGATTTGATTTGATTCCAATTAACTTAGGTTATTAAAAGAAATAAATTATGTTACCTACCTGTGTCAAACTAGGATTTGATCTCATTTTAATTCTTAAATTGAATTTCAAAGCTTGAATTAGTATGTATTATTAGTTTGTTTTTATATTTATCTTACGCCTCTATTCCAGAACTCTTTGCTATGCGAAGATTTCTGTACATGTGATTGGCTCGTTTACGTTTGGCGCCATAAACCGACCAATCACGTACCAGAAATTGACGTCATTAAAGAATTTGCTTATTATCAGCGATCTATATGTACTACGTACGAGATGCGGCGACCAGGACAAACATTATGTTCCACCGAGTCGCGGTGTATACACTGAACCGACGTTAGTATGCTTCATGCCACCTACGAATGCACACCAGTTAATTTTAGTTATTTGTAGCGACTTTCCCGAACAAATCTGCCTTAAATTGATTTACAGTGAAACTGTTAATAGTATATAAGGTAAATAACTTATGTTATTTGTTTTCATAACATTTAGAAAGTAATATCAATAAATATAAATTAATTTCAATTCTGAATACGGCAAGTCTATATTTCACATCAAATTCATTATATAGTTTGTCCCGTTTTGCCGCGCGGAAAGTCCCGTTCGAGAAAAAGGAGTTATAACTTCCAAATAGTTCTTAGTAAAATGAATATATGGCATTAGTGGGCGGACAAGGTTTTTGGAACATATTTTATCTTGGACAGTTCGTGTCTATAGAATATAAGTCAATGCTTATTATACATCCTTGAATACGAAAAACAAACAACGAACATTGTTTAAAACGCACTTCACCAATTAACTTAAATAAACTCATGAAGAAAATCTGTATCTTTTTTAAAAATGTATCTTAGGAGACACGCTTTTATATACGGGTATGTTCTGGCCTAAGCTATGTCTAAAATGCCATCCCTAATATAGTTCTTCTAATTTCACTGCGCCATTGTATAGTGGTTCATAGACACACCTACTATCCAAATTTTTGTAATGCCAAGTCCAAAAATGGCTGTAACACACGGATAAACAGGAGAAGGTGAATTTATCAGATTTCAGATCTTACAATTTTATAAAACATTATCAACAAAATACAAAATATAATTTAAAGAAAAATAACTATATCAGACTTTACCGCAACGATAAAAATACTAAAGACCATCTCATTTCCAGGTATGGTTTCAAAACCGCCGCGCCAAATGGAGGAAACAAGAAAAAGTGGGTCCCCAGGCGCACCCGTACAACCCGTACTTGGGAGGTGCGGGGGGCGCACCCCCTCCCTCCGTCGTAGCGTCCATGCCCAATCCCTTCTCACAACTGGGATTCGGCTTCAGAAAACCCTTCGATGCCAATGCTTTGGCGTCTTTTAGGTGAGTTTGAATTCATAGTTAATAAAAATATAGTTATACAAACTGGATACGCGATTCGTTAACGTAGTAGATAAGTTTGAGCTTAATCCATCACGCTGACCTAATGCGAGTTTATAAATTAACATTTTTTTTTTTTATATATCATAGGCCTACAAACGAGCCAGTGGGTCACCTGATGTTAAGTGATCTCTACCGCCCATGAACATCCACAATACTGAAAGTATCACGTATGCGCTGTCGGCCTTAAAGGACAGGAATAGGGATTAGGGAAGGGAAGGGGAATCCGGGCCTCCGGATATCTCACTTACCATACGAAACGCGACAGTAAACTGTCACTTTACGTTGGTTTTCTGTGAGACAGTGGTACTACCCCGGTCGAGCCGGCCCATTCATGCTGTAGACAAATATCTACAGCGTCTACACCGTGGCTCTACCACTTTTGTAAATAATATAAATAATACAAGCCCTGTATTAAACATTGTCCCACTGCTGGGCACGGGCCTCCTCTACTAATGAGATGGGTTAGGCCTTAGTCTACCACGCTGGCCTAATGCGGGTTGGTAGACTGTGAGTTGTGAGAATGCGAGTTTAGAAACTTATAAAAATATTTTTGGTGAACTCTCAGATATGCCATTAAAGTGAGTGGTAAATAACAATCAAAATACGCTTAACTTCGAAGTCAGAGCTGTGTGTCCTAGAAGTTGAGATTAAGCCTATAACATCCGTATCAAACCAGAATATATCATGTTTATTATGAACATTGGACCTGTACCACGAAACGGGTAGATAGAAATCATACGAGCCTTTAAACGAAATTTAGAGTTTCAAAGGATCTCCCGTTTTTACTTTTATTTAAATAAGGTAATCCGTTAGATGCTATATCCTAAATGATGGTAATACGTGTATATATATGACACTGTCATTTCCCTCCACAGATACGCCGGCGCACCAGGCCTCGGGCAGTACCTGGGGGCACCATTACCCCGGCCTCCTCTCTTCAGCGCGCCCCTTTACACCACCAGCCCCCCATTCCACTCCCTCCTTGCAGGCCTAGCTGCCCCTCGACAGTCTCCAGATCCGCCAGCAGTGTCTCCTCCCATTTCCCCTGGGAGCGAGTCACCTCCAAATCCACAGCCATCAGCTCCAGAAGTAGAAAGAAGGAGCTCCAGCATAGCAGCATTAAGAATGGCGGCGAGAGAACATGAACTGAGACTAGAGATCCTCAGACAACGACACCACACCGATTTAATTAGTTGAAAGTTGTGGGTACTTGTAAAACTGCGATCGAATAGGTTATTGACGCTACCATAGATAATGTAATAAAAATCGTCAATTATAATTAATTATATCTTAATATAAATGCTATTTAAAGTCAACATTTGGTAATGATAATTTGATCGATACCAACGAATTTATGGAAGAAAATATATTTCTAAATATGGTAATGATACATTTTATAAAAACATTTTTAAATAGTATCTTCACAACTAGAGATGTGAAGATACTATTTAAAAACAGTTATTTAATGAGACGTTAAACGCGCGTATGATGGAGCCCAGTGCTATCATAATACTCATGCGATATAACGCTGACGATAAAAGACATCACATCAATACTATTCCAATCTCTGTGATTACTAATTCAAACATGGCTTCGGCCTTCGAATGGAGAATGCTAGACATGGTTTTAATCTTTATAAAGAAAACTATAGACATGGCTTTGACTCCCTTATTAATCATTTGAGCTCAGATTTGATCAAGTTGACGACAGACGAGGCTGCATGGTAGAGAGCCTTTTCTTTGTTTAATAAACAAGAGAAAACTGAACAAAAGCTATATATCTGATTACTCTGTGAACCATTGCCTTCTCTTTTATATAAAAAGAGAGAATGAAAAAAAACTCTCTTATCCTTTTATTTATTGATTCACTGCTAATGAATATGTTCTGAACCCCAGAAATCAATGTACCTATATCAATTATCTTTCACAAATCATAAATGCAAACGTTTGACATTGAAACATAATTTCATGAAACGATACTGTCCCGATCACTATCGCCGTAGACGCCGGCGCTACTGTAAACATCGATCAAGATCATATCACGTACTTAAAACGCATTGTAAGATAAATACTAATTAGGAAAATTTTGTACAATTTATCGGCCTCCATGAGCCAAGCACTTTTAATAAATCCTTCGTATATACACGTTCGTATTGCAAAAAACACTGCGGGAACCCAGTTGGTACAGCGAGAGCCTGGTGTTTTTGGCAATCTTGTGCCGCAACGTCTTCAAAATGTTGCCACATTACAACTTAATTAAAAGTAACGTACTATTTTCAAATTAGTCTTGTTCTACACATTCTAAATATAAACGGTGTTCGTTTTTTTAAGAATTATATTTAACCGTAGCTTCTCTTGTGTCATTTAGTTTATCAGTACCTTATCAGTGCCCAAGGCTTAAAAAATAGATCATATTTTTTGGTCAGAAATTCAGGTGAATGGTATAACGCACGACGAATAATCAAACAAGAAAATATTCTTTTTTATATATTACATCATTAAGTTCGGCGATGTAGGCGTCGTAATGTAATTGCTCTAGACAAAATAAATATTCCATTAGCCAATTTGACTCACCATCATATCAATTTAAAGCGTGACGAACCATGTAATATTTTGTTATGTAAGTTATATTGTGTTTGATAAGATGGGCAGAAATTTGAACATCGAAGCGGAAACGTCGAGTTTAATCTGTAAAGTGAACATTACTTGAAACATGAAAATGTAATAAAATCAATTTAATTTAATTAGTCAAGTGGCAGAATACAAACACCCTGTTCTATCAACCCTTCTCAAGTTTGTCGTTATTTTTTCTGTAGTCATGTAAGGTCATCGCGTTGTTTTAGCAATAGTCAGTTTTGGTTGAAATGGATGGGTCTTTAATGAATTAATAGTTACAATTAAATGTAACTACATGAAATTATGGTATGAAGTTATATTCAACTATGAAAAAAATCTACCAATAATCCAAAGTGACTAGGGTTGAAAGTGTATTTAAGCTGAGAGATCGGTGACATTTTGGATTCAAATCCCAGGATGTTCACAATATGTGTTTGAATTTCAATCTGTCAAATCTCGTTTAGAATTCTATTTACCGACTTTCCAAGCTGGAAGCGGCTTCAAATGTTTATTGAAAATGCATTGTCATCTGTCATACAAAATGTTATTCTCAAATCAGTAGAAAGAATGCAATAAACAAAGACAATTAAAAATAATACCTATATGAAAATATTTTAAATTCCACACGGATGGAATATTTTTATGAGAAGAGGTGGAGAGATTATATAAAGTGTAATGTCACATTTCTAGACATAAGCGGAATAGTTAGTTAAACTCCGTCCATTTATTTGCCTTATTGTTATTTATTATAGGTATAAGGTGGTACTTAGTTTATTTAAAGTGATAATAGGGCCGATTTTGTTGTGACATTTCTAAACTTTACATCAGTTCAGATATTACAAAGAAGCCATTCTGCTGTGTCATTGCAACAGTACTACTGTTTCTGACATTATTTAAATGTTTTTTTTTTTATTTATTTATTCATAGCCATGGATTCATGTCCTTCAGCCGTTTATTTATCTGAATTGAGACAGTGTTACAAGCACTTTTATTTAAAAAAAATCTACGTTACAATTTTAAACGATTTCACAATACGAAACATTTGACAGGAACAAACTTAATTTTAGTCTAGTTTCGAGATTTGTAACAACAGAGTCGGCAACATTATTGTATTTTGTACATTCTCAAGCCTTAACGGTGCCTTTATAATAAGTTTGTATTTAAATGTAAACAAATGTGTGAATATGATTGATTGAAACAGAATAAAAACTGACAATAAATATGATGACTTTATTCTTTTGTAATCTTGTATTATTTTAGGACCTTGACGAAATATTGTCGTAACTATTATGTTAGTGAATTGTTTCCAACCATCAATGGTTAACAACAATTCACTAACAAAGTAAGCAGTAATTACTCACAAATTTTTGCCTCATAGTGAAACTGAGTAAGTTAATTCGTGAAACAACTGGAATAATTATCTTATGGTCAAAATATTTAGAGAACATTTTAAAATTGACACTATACTGTTTTTAATAATAATACACTCACACCTGTAATCCCCGAAATGGTGGGCAGAGGTGTAACCAGTACACCCACTATTCGCCGAATTTATTTCGGTCCCATAATGTGATAGGGGGAGAGCCTATCGCCATACCGGACACAAATTCCAGACTCGGGGCTAATACTGAGGTTTTCTGAATAGGAGAACACAATATCTCTTTACCCGACCAGGGGATCGAACCCGAGACCTCAGCACAGCAGTCGTAACTCATGCGCAATTACAACTGCGCCACCTAGGCAGTCATTTTTAAACAGTGATCATAAAATGATTTTCAATAATAAGTCATCTTTCCCGTCTCATTAAGCTTTTTGTATGGCACGGCAAAATGACCACACTGCACCTGGTAATCGAAGTGCCTTCCAGGTAGAGCATCAAGTAGCGAGAAACCAGTATCCCTCGCTACTCAACACAATTATGCTGGCCTGCTGAATAGCTTCCTCACACTACGCTTATAAATAGACCCAGGGTTAGAGGAATAAGGGAAGCAGGTGGACCGGCAAATTGTTCTACAGCCTGATGATGGAACAGAGATACGAATCTGGGAACCGCTTAATTCGGGCTGGGGTAGTAGACAACATATTCAGTGCATGTCATGTTCAAAATTATTTGTACCTAGTTAGTTTAAAATTGAAATTAATGTTATATTTATTTTTAAATGTAAACTCTAGTACTCTACTTACCTCTTCGTTAGAAGAGGTCTACATCGAGCAGTTAAAGTAAATATAGAGAGCTAAAATTTTTTTGTATCATTATACAAAAACAACAAAAGCATACTTTGTAAAATACATTCTGCACATTTCAACAAATCTCCAATGCGTCAACAAGTTTGACCTTTACAATACCAACGGCGAAAAGAAATCGGATGCATTATAGTCCGAGCAAAAAAGCACCCAGTTAATTGGTTAAAAGGCCCCCAGAGACTGGCACTCATCAATCAAAGGGTTATTACTGTAGAATCGCAGTTGTCTGCGGCTCCATCCATCATCCGAACAATACAGAAAGCATTCATTACCGAATCACATCTAATTAATAAATAATTTAATAAGCCACGATCTCCATTGGCTATTAATCTAAAATTCAATTACACGATAACGAATTTATCTATAAAAAGGTTTATGATGTTCTACGCCCCGAAACGGCTTCCTGGTTTTTGGTGTATTGGACTTATGTAGTTATAAATGAAAGTAAGTAACTAATAATAAATAAATACCGAACTGTCACACACACAGTTCTAACCCCACATTAGGTAAAACTTGTACCGTGGATCAATAACTATGAGTGACGACGATCCTACAACACCCAGACCAGAAACAAACATCTGTCTATCACAGAGACATTTGTCTTGGGCGAGAATCGAACCCACGGTCTCTCGTTTCACAGCCGGCTAGCGCCATGGAGTGTGTCAGAAGTATAGAAAACTAAAGTATTAAGTATACTTATTTCCAATACATTTTTGCCAGTTTCCATAATGAGTATCGCAAAAGTCAACTTGTGGTGTGGATAATCATCAGAATTGGCGGCAGAATTCAATGTAAATAATATTCGTAAATACCAACAGCCACACAGATACCCATGACTCCACATGAAGATAGTCTTGTGTCGTGGATATTAGGGACAACGAGAGGCCTTCAGTCTCACAACACCCTCACCCGAAACAAATATTTATACTACGTGTAACGGGAATAACGCACGTCCTCAGACACCCCAATTTAAAAATATTATTACAATTATAATTCATGTATGAAAATAGACTGCGATGAAAATATTTTTTTTTTTATGAAATGAGTTGTACTAATTTTCGACATAAAGTTCGTAATTTTAATTATTTGATTTTCTAAAGTGTTCGTTTATTATTGCATTTACAAAAGACTTTATCGCATCGAGTTATGTTTCAGTTTCGTTTGTCTTGAACGTTAAATTAGAGGTGACTATTATTTACCTGAGTGTTAATTATTTTTGTAAAAAAAAATTGTTTATTAAAAAAATGTTGATATCTATTCAGTCGCTTATTCTGAACAAATTACTTTCAGAGTGTGCATTAATCATGTTACATGTTGTATTACTAGTAGGAATTTATTACTGGTTGTGCTGATAAGAGTACTGATTTTCAAAGAAGTTGCACAACCGACAGAAGCAAAAAGCAAGACCATACCCAACTTGGACAAACTTATCATTGTAAACACACATAAATTTCGACCCAGCAGATAAAAATCATGACCTGATCTTAAGTTTAAAGAAATAAAAAAACCACATATTTCAAACAAAATGTTGATACAAAATCATGTATTCGATAATCAAAACGCACGGTGACCTTTCATTGAGATAAATTGGTTTTATGATCAGATACAATTAATGAAAAATAAATATGGACGGAGTTAATTTAATTGTAATCGAATTTTTATCCTGCTGAACTCATCTGCCGGGCGACGCCCCTTGACAGGCTTTTATTAGTTTGGTGTAAATTAAGAACTAAAGCAAATGGCATCAACTTAATAACATGTTATTTACCCCCCGCTCCGGGGGGAAGCGGAATAAGAATAAAACGGTAATGCTGGACTAGCCGGTCTTACGACCCAGCATCCCCTTCGCCCGGATGATGGCTATCCGGGCAGCCGCTGGGCCGAGTCCCTACCCGCTATGTACACCCCACCCGACACTACCAGCTAAAACCCCGCGGTGGCCTTCTTCGGCGCTTACGCAGCGATCCCGGGGTATTCTAAGGAGTGCTAGAATTGCTGCCGGAACCGCCCCTGCGCGGTGCTGCGTAGCAGCCCATCTCCATGGGATGGCTTAGGAGCCCCCGCGCACCTAACAACGACAGCGAACGAGGCCTTACCACCCGCGCTGCCGTCCATCTCGGGGTCGCACGATGCTCCAAAACTGGGAGTGCACCTGTGGTGGAATTCAAACGCCCCTTTCCACAGGGTGGGAGACACCGGTCAGTCGTCCACCCAGCGCCTCCTACGTCTTCTCTGGCGGCGGGAGGGATCATTTCGTTCCCTATCCCTCTCGGCACTCTCCTTCTGCGAGATGACGCTCTCGCAGAAGTGGGCCACCGCACGCCAGGACCTCCGGCTGGCGACCATGGACGACACCACGGCCGGCAGCGAGAGGTCTCCTCCGACGACTGCCCTGAGAGCGCTGCGCTCTTCGTCCCAGGCTGGGCACTCCTCCAACGTGTGTTGGGCCGTGTCCTCGCGGCAGTTGCCACAATGATGGCACACGGCAGACACCTCCTTTCTGATCCGACACAGGAACGAACCGAAACACTCGTGGTCCGTCAGTACCTGCGTCAGCCGGAAAGTTGGCGCTCCGTGGCACCTGTCTAGCCATCTCTTTAGGACAGGACGCATCAGTGTACTGACCTGCTACTGAGCACGGGCCTCCTCTACTAACGAGAGGGGTAAGGCCTTACTGGCCTAATTCGAGTTGATAGACTGCATATGCTTTCGACATTCTTATGAGAATTTTCAGGTATGAAGTCTCCTCATAGCAGACCGTATAAAAATATATGTTTGTCGCATGCAGGTCCACAGGCCAAGACTGTGACAGGGCTTACACGTCCCTCTCCGATCACCAGATATAGTCAGGATGCACAAAATAGCAAAACAAGTGACGGTAAAGACATTTTACAATAAAGCTAGTAATTTTTATATTTATTTAAAAGATCTATTGAGTATCCGTTTTCATGTTGGTCCGACATGTTAAATACGGCTCCATCATGAAATAATTTGTCTGTTTTCATAAACATTATTCAATAATGTGGGAAGAATCTAAATTATCCCATAAATCATAACATAGTATAAAACAAAGTCGCTGTTGCTTAAATCTTCAAAACGCAACGGATTTTGAAGCGCTTTTTTTAATAGATAGAGTGATTCTAGAGAAGGGTTTATATGAATGATACATGCATAATATTGTACAGGTTTCTGAATTGTACACCTTTTCTTACAAAAATAACCTCCACGCGGGCGGAGCCGCGAGCAACATCTAGTTAAATATATGATGTATTTTTTTATGCCAGTAGGATGGATAGACGCCTCGAAAGGGTGATCGTACTTGATAAAATAGTATATTAATACACAGTAGTGGCTTTTGAAACAGACTGACTTTAATTTCTTCTTTATAACAGTTAATAGACAATATCACAAATATGTGTATAGGTATTATATAGTTATATAAAAAGTACCGATAGATGGCGTTAATGCTTTTATCTCTATTATTTTGTTATACAAAACTATTAGTACTATTCACGTATAACTGATTGTTGAGAAGTGTAGTGATATCCTAAAATAGTCACAATTTATTTTAACATTATAAAAAAAACAATAAAAGCCATATAAAATCGGACGCCACGCTGCAGCTGGATGCATCGAGAGCACCGAAACCAAAAACACAAAATCAGTCAAAAAATTCCTAGTGCATAATAATGTTTTCTGAGTTAGAAGGATTCTTCCAATACATGCACACAATATTTAAACTAATTTTAATGTCCTCAATTTTATTTGAAATAATAAAAAAAGATAACATACGATAGAAATAAGTTAAATAAAGCATATAAACCTTAGCAATTCGAGAACTTAGTTATTCACTTGGAATAAGTATAATAAGGACACACTCGCTTTTCGCTCACAAGTTGTACCACCTGATATATTGTGCAGGGAGGATCCCAGCCAAATCTAATTATGATTTCAAACAAAAAACAGAGAACATTTTATGTTTTGTTAAATCCTAAAACCCATTCGTGTGAAACTGCATTGTTTTAATATGACGGCAGCTCTATATAGTAAAAACAAGGGTAAAAAGACGATATTAGATAACCTATGAGCTGAAGTTTGAGCTGTAAACCAAATTGAGTCTTCTAGAAAGTGACAGCGACAGCTAACACGTACGGTTCACGTACGGTGCGATAATAGAACCCAAATCTTCTCGTTGCTCAGCCGGCTACTGGCCCGCAATCCCACGGAGGCTTTCAAGATAATGTAAAAGTCCTGTACATAAATTACCACAGTTACATTACCATTACATTACATTACGATTCACAAATTCTTCTAGGAAACCTCATAGAACGCACGATCATTCAAGTCCAATATACAAACAGAATTTTGTTGGCAAACATAATAGTAATATCTTCAATTTTTTTCATCAAATGGTAATTGAACAAAGCTACTTATAAGAACATCTATGGATCTACTATTGAATGAATTGGCTTGCCATCACAAATTGAGAGAAAGAATTGCTTTTATATACAAGTGTATTGAACACCGACATAGATGATGACACTTAAAATACAGTTCTGAAACTTAACAAGACATGGGTCGAAAAATCTATTGCCTAGAATCACTATTAAATACGACTTCTATTGGTTCCTATGATTGTAAGTTACTCACTAGAAATCTATAATCTTAACAATGAAGACCAGGAGCAAACAATTCCATTTCAAGTTACCACACAGACCCTGTTATTAAACAAACAGGAAAACACACTCGTTAGGCAGGCCGGAGTCGACACGCCCATCGCTAATCAATTCCCATAATTAAACCAGACATTCCATATGAATATCGTTATTTCTCGAACATCAGATACATTAATGAGAATGATGTAATCGGATGTTTTGGATACATTCGAGTAATAAAATAAATATGCAAAAATATTACTAGCCCGGTATTAACCATTGCGGAGCCACAGCTTCTTGGTATCTACTACCCCGGCCCGAACCAAGAGGTTCACAAACTCGTATTTTTGCCGCACCATCAAGCTGTGGAACAGTTTGCCAGCTACCGTGTTCCCTCCTTCCTATGATCCTGGGTCCTTTAGGCGTAATGTGAAGAAGCTAAACAGCAGGCCGGCATGATTGTGTTGAGTAGCGGGGGATAGACTGTCTCTCGCTACTTGATACTCTATCTGGACGGCACTGCGCTTTCCATCAGGCGCAGTATGGTCACTTTGCCGCGCCAGAATAAAAAAAAATAAAAAAATTGTCCCACAGCTGGGCACGGGCCTCCTCTACTAATGAGAGGGGTAAGGCCTTAGTCCAACATGCTGGCCTAATGCGGGTTGGTCATTCCAGTAATTATGGTTTTGTAAAATGAAATGAAATGTACAACTAAAATACAATCAACGAAACAATGTAAACATTTAATAACGAGAAAAACCTTAGCTCTCTAATGTAATATTTTGTTTTGGTTGTAATCTGTTTTGGTGACCCAAAAAACAAAGAGTTTTTATAATACTTTGCAGCACAAAAAGGTATTTTGTGTGTGTTCGGCCAAGGTCTCTTTGTGGTAGGATTGATGCAGACTAAAACACTTTTACTTACACTTTTTTGTTTGCATCGGAATCTTTTGTCAAACATTATTTTTAACCGACTTCAAAAAAGGAGGAGGTTAACAATTCGTCGGAATCATTTTTTTTTATGTATGTTATCCGATTACTCGAAGACGCCATGACCGATTCGAGAAATTCTTTTTTTGTTTAAAAGGGTATACTTCAGGATCTAGTGTTGGGATCTCAGAAAAATCAAGGGAAACCCTCAAACTTTATAGTGACGCATAATTTGTTTTATATTGAAGTCGGTGTACTTTTTATGAATTAATACATACTACAGATCAATCCTTACAGAGTATATTTTACGGATCAAAACGTGTAATGTGAAACTTATTGTCTCAATATAACTTTTTTATTTGCTAAGGGGTCTAGACTTGGGGTACGATGTTTGGCCGTTTTGCGGCCTCCTGAGTACTCTGACACTAGACCCTCGACTGCTTCTTCACCTTTTTGCCCATGGCGTGGTGTGAAGAAGCTTGCCGGCATGATAGTGTTGAGTAGCAGAGGATAGATTGTCTCTCGCTACTCGATACTTTAATTTGACGGGACTGCGCTTACCATCAGGTGCAGTGTGGCTACTTGACGGTGCCAGGAAAAAAACACTTATTTCAAAAAAATCTAATATGGGACTGGAGGTAAAAAGAGTAATATCAAACTGGGCGCTGCTTCTTAGGATATTAAGCTACATATAAAAAATATTACTGACCCTATTTTAAAAATTCTCACTGCTGAGCACGGTACTACTAATAAGAGGGGTCAGGTCTTAATCCACCACGTGGGTCTAATGCGGGTTGTTAGTAGCCGTCTCGGCAGTCCATACGACCAACTAGGATATCATAACTTTTTGAATATAATTAAATAACTCCTTTAAATGTTTATTTAGAAAACATAACTATTGCGTGTCCGGAGAATAATTTGAATGTGCGTTATTTATTGCAAATTATTAATCTGTGTCGAATTGCTAAATTGGCGTTTGTTAAAACAATGAAGCTATTAGTAAACATTGTTTTTTATCATAACTACGACCATAACAAATGGATGTGTAGGGGTGTGTGATGATCGTGTGTCCGTTATGTATAGCCGGGTCGTTGTAAATAAAAATCAGTCCAGAGTAGGAACACAACAAATTGTTTATTCACACAGCACAAAATAAATAAAGAAGGAGTGAAAGCGATAGCAGAGAATAGAACAGTCAACAGCAATAGAAAATGTAACACGTATAACATAAGCGAGTTCGGTATAGCGGTTAGCGGTTCGGCAAGCGTCATGCGTTCCGCGTCGAATGCAGTTGGGAGCAGACTACTGGGCGATTTCCGAATGCCGCTGCAAGCGCCGGCCGCCGGCCGCTCGTGTACAACCGTGCATCTTCGGCCGTGAGCCGAGTCGCAAACCGGTCGATCCATCACTACTATACATTCGACATTATTTTGTTATGCTGTTCATTGAATATTTATTTATATAATATAAAGATAGTTTAATTACATTTGTATTTTAACTTGAATATTGTAGTTGTAAGATTAGGGTTATTCTCTGTATATAATTTTAGATTTTATTTTCTAGATATAAATTTAGCTGTAAGTTTTAATATTAAATTTAGGTACAAATAATTTTAGTTTATACATATTACAAAAGTATGTTACGTGAATGAACATAAATAAGTGTAGCTCCGCTACACCACCCCCCTCCTGAGACCGTCCTACGGGCGATAAAAGTCAGGAAACCTTACTCTTCGTCCCGACTTGGTAGTTTTGACAATGTTGTCTTCGGCATCAGGTGTACCTTGATGTAGGGTGTGTGTAGGAGTGTAACTGTGTGTATGTGATGTATGAGTGTTTGTTTTTGTTTGTGAGGTGTGAGTGTCAGTTTGTGTATATGGTGTATGATTGTAAGTCTGTGTATCGTGCATGGAGTAAGCAGGTTTTAGCCTATCTATGGACACTGTGACAGTCTTACCGTTTAACACAATTTTAAACACTTTATCCTCTCTATGAAGGACTTCATGAGGTCCCGTGTATGCAGGTTTAAGTGAACCAGCTACAGTGTCATCGCGTAGGAAGACGTGGGAAGTTGTAGCCAGATCTTTAAACACAAACGGGGAGTGATGGTTG
This sequence comes from Laothoe populi, assembly GCA_905220505.1. Taxonomy (NCBI): domain Eukaryota; kingdom Metazoa; phylum Arthropoda; class Insecta; order Lepidoptera; family Sphingidae; genus Laothoe; species Laothoe populi. The sequence goes on along the minus strand of HG992151.1, from coordinate 5,156,375 downwards.
CCATGCCGTGATGCTGGAGGAGGTTTTAACCTATTGACTATTGACCGCAGGCGAGCTGCGTAGTCTGTCAGGTCGTATGGCTCATTCTCAGGCGGAAGAAAGAAATCTCCTGGGAGCCGTAATGTCTCTCCGTACACCAACTCAGCGGAAGATGATTTAAGATCATCCTTAAAAGCTGTCCTTATCCCTAATAACACTAAGGGAAGAGACTCGACCCAACAGCTATTGGCGTGGCAGGTTATGGCAGCCTTAAGCTGCCGATGGAACCTTTCCACCATGCCGTTTGAAGCAGGGTGGTACGCTGTTGTATGCTTGTGGGTGAAACCTATGATTTTGGATAGTGCCTTAAATAATGACGACTCGAACTGTCGTCCTCTGTCAGTCACAATCTTCACGGGGCACCCAAAACGAGAAATCCAGCCACTTAATAGTGACTTTGCCACAGTTTCAGCGGTTATGTCTGCGATAGGTATTGCCTCAGGCCAACGAGTAAAACGGTCGATTGCAGTGAGACAATACCGATAACCTAATGACACTGGTAATGGACCTACGATGTCGATGTGGATCACCTGGAATCTACTCTGCGGTACGCTATAAGTACCTAATGGGGCAGAGACATGCCTCGTGACCTTGGAACGTTGGCATGCCAAACAGGTACGAACCCACTCGCGGCAATCCTTGCGGATGCCCGGCCACACGTAACGGTCACTCACCAATCTGATGGATGCACTAGCTCCAGGGTGACTTAAGCAATGCAGTGACTCAAAGATCTGTCGTCTGTAGATCTTGACGACGTAGGGTCGAGGGGAAGTGCCACTTACGTCGCAAAACAAAAGCGTTTTTGTGCCAGGCAGCTTAACTTCAGTTAGTTGCAAAGACGTATGACCATTGAGGAGCTGCTTCAACTCCGGGTCACTGCTTTGAGCAGCTGCCAACGTTTCGGGATCAATTGGTTGTACGACCTCTTCTATCCTGGACAAGGGATCAGCAACCACATTATCCTTACCCGAAATGTGTCTGACGTCAGTTGAGAACTGCGATATGAAATCTAAGTGACGAAACTGCCTGGGCGAACAATTTTCCTTCCTGGAAGTGAAGGCGAACGTAAGTGGTTTGTGATCCGTGTAAATCACAAAGTCACGAGCCTCGACCATATGCCTGAAGTGCTTAATTGCCTCATATATGGCCAAAAGTTCTCGGTCATATGGTGAGTACTTGGTCTGCGTGGGGCTGAGCTTTCTGGAAAAGAATGCGAGAGGTTGCCACGCACCATGTTTCAGCTGCTGCAATGCTGCACCCATTGCAGTGTCGGAGGCATCCGTTACGAGGGCCAGTTCAGCGTTGGTGTCAGGGTGTGCCAACATAGTAGCTTGGCATAGACCCTGTTTGGACGCTTCAAAGGCCTCTAGTTCCTTCTTATCGAAGGTGACCGGATGTGATCCTTTTTCTGAGCCTGTCAGGAGTGCGTTCAATGGGGCTTGATGTTGGGCTGCGTCTGGAATAAACCTGCGGTAAAAATTTATCATGCCCAAGAACCTGCGCAACTCCTTGACAGTTTTGGGTTGAGGGAAATTTTTAATTGCTTCCACCTTTGCTGGTAAGGGTTTGGTGCCGTCCGCTGAAATTTCATAACCCAGAAAATCTACCTTAGAGGCGCCAAACACACATTTGCTGGGATTTAGGATTACGCCATAGTCTCGCAACCTGCCGAAAACCTCACGTAGGTGTTTTTCGTGAGTTTCCGGGTCCGCTGAAAATATTAAAATATCGTCGACGTAACAGTATATGAAGTCTAGCCCTCGCAACACCTCGTCGATGAACCGTTGAAACGTCTGACCAGCGTTGCGAAGGCCAAACGTCATATACGGAAATTCGTACAGACCGAAAGGTGTTGTGATGGCAGTTTTAGCGATGTCCGTCGGATTTACGGGCACCTGGTTGTAGGCTCTGGTCAGGTCTAAAGTGCTGAAAATTGTGCTATTGGCTAGACTGTGAGAAAAATCTTGGATGTTACGAATCGGGTATTTGTCTGGGATGGTCCGTGCATTTAACCTGCGGTAATCCCCACAGGGTCGCCATCCATTCTTCTTCGGCGCGAGATGTAGTGGAGATGCCCACGGAGACTCCGAAGGTCTGCAGGTACCCATCTGTAACATAGCCTCAAATTCGGCCCTAGCTATTTTCAGCCTATCAGGCGCTAGCCTTCGTGGTGTACAGGATTCAGGCGGTCCAGGTGTAGTGCGAATGTAGTGTAGTGTGTTGTGTTTTGAGGTATTATTATTAATTGTGCCGGAAGGTCGGGTGATCTCGGGGTATTGTGCTAGTATAGTGTGATACACCGAATCACCAGATACAACCTTTACCGAAGAAACATCATCAAAACATTTCGCGAGTGAAGCCGTGGTCGCGAGCGTTGTATGTCCGTCGACAAGTCGTTGGTTTCTTATATCTACAATTAAGTTGTAGTGAGATAAGAAATCCACACCTATTATTGCCCGCGTGACGTCAGCTACAATAAATCGCCAAGGAAAGTCGCGGCGCAAGCCTATATTTAATAAAAGATTTGTGTAGCCGTAGGTATTAATAACAGAACCGTTGGCGGCACGCAAATCGAAGCTTGTCTTTTCGCAACGTTCCTTTACAATTGACCGGGGAAAAACACACACATCACTACCCGTGTCGACTAAAAAATTTATTCGCGTACGTTTGTCCATCACGAATAAGCGACCACTCGATGGGCAGGTGTCGGTCGCCATAACAGACTGCCCTAAGCTTTTCCCGAATAGTCACACGGTTTCAAACACTTACGCGCTTCATTACCGAACTTATAGTGGTACCAACAGAGCGGGTGTTTACGGTAGTTGGAGTTTGACCGTGACCTTGACCGCTGGGGGGAACTGGAACGGTAGCTCGATGAAGGGTGTTGCCGAGGTCTGGACCTGTCTGCATAGTGATGTGGTGCTCGGCTGTTGTCATCGATCTTCAGAGCGAGCTGCTCCACCATTTTCTTTAGCTCTGCAATCTCCCTAGACGAGCCGCTGTAGGGATCGTAACGCGACGTTGAGGCAACATTGCACGGCGTGACAATGTCCATGATGTTGTCAGCGAGATCAGCGAGTTGCTCAGGAAGCAGCGTCTTCTGCGAGGCTAACACAGTCTGAACGTGACTAGGCAGGCGCTGGCACCAGACCGTCTTTATAAAATCGACCGGTACCGAGGGCCCAGCCAGGTCCTGCAGGTGGCGAAGAAACTGTGACGGCTTCTGGTCGCCTAGCTCCTCGTGTGTCAGCAGCTGCCTCACTTTCTTCTCATGCGACGCAGACAGTCGGCGAATTAGCTCCGACTTAATTTTTAAATACCGTTTTTGCGCTGGGGGGTTCAAGATGATGTCCTTCACCGCCTTGGCGTGCACCAAGTCCAGGTTTCTCGTGACTTGCGTGAACATGGTGGCGTCGTCGGTGATCCGGTAGTTTTCAAACTGGCTTTCCAGTAATGCAAACCATATTTCCGGATCTTCCGGTGAGAATGGTGGCACCTTAAGGTTGAACCTTCGCCTGGGTACCACTGTTACCTCGTCTTCGACCTCTTCACTGCGCACGGATGTTTGTAACGGGCGCATTTTCTTGACGCGCCGCGTGGTTACATGGCCGCCATTTTGTGAACCGGCGGTGCCTGGCGTGTCAGTACTGCTGCCGCTCATGATGATTTGCTCTTCTCGGGGTCACCAATGTAGGGGTGTGTGATGATCGTGTGTCCGTTATGTATAGCCGGGTCGTTGTAAATAAAAATCAGTCCAGAGTAGGAACACAACAAATTGTTTATTCACACAGCACAAAATAAATAAAGAAGGAGTGAAAGCGATAACAGAGAATAGAACAGTCAACAGCAATAGAAAATGTAACACGTATAACATAAGCGAGTTCGGTATAGCGGTTAGCGGTTCGGCAAGCGTCATGCGTTCCGCGTCGAATGCAGTTGGGAGCAGACTACTGGGCGATTTCCGAATGCCGCTGCAAGCGCCGGCCGCCGGCCGCTCGTGTACAACCGTGCATCTTCGGCCGTGAGCCGAGTCGCAAACCGGTCGATCCATCACTACTATACATTCGACATTATTTTGTTATGCTGTTCATTGAATATTTATTTATATAATATAAAGATAGTTTAATTACATTTGTATTTTAACTTGAATATTGTAGTTGTAAGATTAGGGTTATTCTCTGTATATAATTTTAGATTTTATTTTCTAGATATAAATTTAGCTGTAAGTTTTAATATTAAATTTAGGTACAAATAATTTTAGTTTATACATATTACAAAAGTATGTTACGTGAATGAACATAAATAAGTGTAGCTCCGCTACAGATGAAATAGATTTCGGTTAGACAAAATTGGATGATTATTTAATATTTGGAAGGATAAGACAAAAACAGATACACATTTGGTGAATATGTTATGGGTCGTCACCTAAATATATATAAGCGAAATACCACTCTCTTAAACAAAAAATCTGATTGACTGGAAGTTTAAAATATTTTTTATTTTTATTTATTGAGAAAAAACAAACAATTGTACATTACAAAATGACAACACGGTATAGTTACATAGTATGGGCTAATATACAATCCACAACATTTTCCACGGATTACAATAATAGTGTTTCATACAAGGGGCTTTAACATTTATAAAGTTTACGTTTTTTTATTTTTTTATTTATTAACTAAGATTATAGCGCAAGATACAAATATGAGAATCCTACAAAGGACGCCTCACTGAAAAAGTGGGTCATTCGTTGCAAGAATCTCCGTAATCTGGCTTTTAAACTTAAAAGCTGATAAAGAGAATATATCAACGTCTGTGAAGAGATCATTATATGTATTTACAAGTCGACGCATGTGAGAGCGCACACCGGCATTGGTCCTGCATGACTCAGTCGCAAAGAGAGTACGCGTCCTCACCTTACGCCTATGAACCGTTCTCGGTAGCAAGTATCGTGACGCAGACGCTCACTAAGAATGGATTTCTGGAAATTTCATCCCTAAGACGGTGAAATAGGTGTTGAAAGTTTTCTGTCTGTTAAGTTTTCACGAATAAACCACTTCATTTTTTCAATCATCTCTTATAGGGGTGAACTATGGGATAAAATGTTGTATGGGAAATGAGAATGTGAAATTCAGAATATCATTTAAAATACATTAAAAAAGGGGATGAAAGTAATTAAATACACTTCTTGGGTTTTAGTAATTATTGTTTCGGTCCCACAGTCGGTCCCACAGGATAGCGACAAACTTATAGTCCGCCTATATACAATGTATATAAAGTGTATAAATGTTGTATTCGATGGCTCTGTCATTCCTTTGTGTCAGAGTGTTAAGGATCTTGGGCTGCACATCGACTCCACCCTGAGCTGGCGGTCCCAAGTAAACTCTGTTAGTCAGAGAGTCACCGGTATCCTTCGTTCTCTTTACCGCCTGAAGAATTTTCTTCCCGTTAAAACTAAGACAATGCTCGTGCAAGCCTTAATCCTTCCGGTAATCGACTATGGTGATGTGTGCTATTACGATCTGAATGTAGATTTACTCAACAAACTTGACCGTCTTCTAAATAACTGCATTCGATTCATTTTTAATCTTCGTAAATATGATCACGTTTCTTCCTATCGTTCGCAATTAAAATGGTTACCCATTCGCCAGCGCAGATCTATGCGGGCACTTACTACTCTCTTCTCATTTCTTACTTCTCCTTCACCTCCCTCTTATTTATCTTCACACTTTCAATACCTTTGCGACAGCCATAGTAGGACTCTTCGCTCATCTAGCAATCTTCTTCTAAAGTGTCCCCCTCACAGCTCCGACTTCGTTCACTCTTCTTTCGCTATCCAATCAATACTTCTCTGGAATTCACTCCCTCTCGAAATCAGGTCGTGCACCAGCCGATCGGCTTTCAAGCTGAGAGTTCGTCAATTATTGCTGAATGGAGTGGCAGAATCACCACATCATTAATTTATGATATATATTGATATGTATATTTTGTATATATTTATATGTGTTTATATAAGTATATGTAATAGAATGTATTACATATTTATGTTTTATATATATATATGTATTATGTATTGTATTTTACAATATATTGTATTCGGATTTATTTATTTATATAGAGCTTAATAATATTTTTTTTTTACCTTCTTCCTGTATATTTTTATGCACCTACCTTGTTCATCTCTGCATCACCCTAAGGTTGACTGGGAGAGAATGCCTTTGGCATTAAGTCCGCCTATATACATTGTATATGAATAAATAAATAAATAAATAAATAAATAAATAAATAAATAAATAAATAAATAAATAAATAAATAAATAAATAAATAAATAAATA